>SWDC01000152.1:17485515-18701235 GCA_004919715.1 Linderniella brevidens
CCACGACTATACACATCCACGGTTTATCGCTACCATTCATTATCCTAACATTGTGCATGGTTAATGTTATTCTAATGAATTAACTATATTACGTGTATTTCAATCTCTTTCCGTATCAAGAAGAGTTTTCATCATTTCGAAACCTGAAAGTTTCCACCTTCGATCATATGTAAATAGTAATAAAAAAGACAAAGGAAGAATTGTAATGATTACAATTGAGAGTGAATAATTGAGAGAAAGAGATATAATTGAGTTGTGATTTTTTGAAGAGAGGTGGGGGGGGGTATTTATAATTTTTTTAGGGTAAGTAGCCGTTGCAACCGCAGGTTCCCGGTCAACCGCCGGTTGCAACGGCTAATTCTTTTTTTTTTTTTATTCTAACTGCTATTTTTGTCAGAAATAATTTTTTTTTATTTTCCATCTCTATCTAACGGTTGGCCGGTCGGAACCGCCGGTTCCGGTTTATTTTGGGCAAGACTAGCTGATGCGCATATTGCATATTGCTCACATTATAGCGCTTAACTTAATTATCAAATATTTAATTATCAAGTGCGTTAATTAATTGCTCACCGTAATGTGCTAAAATGAGATTCCCAGTGATCTGCCAAGAGAGCACAAAATGAGAACTTCAAGAATTATACCTTAAATTCAGCTTCATCTCATATGCGCCATTGTTATTGATTCTCAAATCATGACTACAAGAAAAAAGCGCTAAGTCTCCTACAAAACATCATATACCAGCTAGAAAGAATCATATTTGAAGAAAGGAGACGAAGGAAGGTAGAGAGAGCTTTAACGTGCTGGAGGCGAAGGAAGGAGATGGGAAATGGGGGGATGAGCCGCCGGCGGAGAAAGGTGCGAGCACCACCAAGGCCGCTTACGCCCTCTCTCTCTCTATGTGAAGCTCAGTATTAAGTTGAGGGAGATTTCGTGGCGCGTTAGCAGATTTAGAGCATATTTGTCAAAATTCTAGATTTATATGATAATAAAAAAATGCATAAAAATATTGAATTAATAAATCAAGACAATCGTACACTAAAAGCATATTTGCTCTAAAGAAAATTTTATACGAATTAATAAATGCATAAATAAAATTTGTTTTTTAGGCCATGTATGATTAGATTGATTTATTAATCACTATTTTATGCATTTTGATTATCTATATAAAATTAGAATTTTGGTAAATATGCTCTAAATCTATCAACGCGCCACAAAATCTACATTCACTTAACAAAGAGCTTGAGAGAGAGAGGGAGGGTAAGCGGCCTTACTGTGCTCGCACCTTTCTCCTCCGGCGGCTTGTCGCCCCATTTCCCGTCTCCTTCTTTTGCCTCCGGCACATAAAGCGTCTCTCCACGCTTCAAAGAGATTCGCTAGCTGCTGGACAGATCTCGGTTAAAGCCCGAAGCGACGAGGGAGAACTTCTGCCATAACTAACATATGCATTTTTATCCTATTTTTATTTTTAGTTTTTTCAAATATGATTCTTAGCTAAGTATGAGACTTAGCGCTTTGTTCTTGTTGTTGTTGTCATTCTCTGAGAATTAATAACAATGGGGCAGACAGAGATGCTTAAAGCTTCATGTTGAATGTATTTAAGGTATAATTCTAGAATCTTGGCAGATTAATGGGAATCTCATTAGCACTAACACGGTGAGCAATTTACGCACGTTACGTTCGTTGATAAAAGCCCATTAATAGAAATTTGTAAAACGCTGATCAAATCTCATTTAATTGTGGCGCTAAAGGTGAGCAATTACGCAATATGCGCATCAGCTACTAGCTTTCACTCTAGAGCGCGAGTAAAACACATCTTTGATGATGAATTTAAACAAAGAAAAAAAGGAAACGAGAATTTGAAACTATATCATTACAATTTTTCCTTTTTTTTATTACTATTTACATATGATTGGTGGTGGAAACTTTCACTATAATGAATGATTGCCCATGTGCATTTAGAAGAAAAAAAAGAAAAATATTTGTCGCTCATTAACTGCAAAATGACAAACAAATTTTTTTTTTAGTTCGTTAAGTGCAAGAGAGTGCTAGTGGTTTCAAGCTTCCGCACGATTGCGTATGCATGAGATCTTCGCCACGATTATATAATGTTAAGCCTCTTTATTTTTATATATATATATATATATATTTGCAATTTACGTACATCCATTATTACAAGAGCGTATTAATTAAAACCCTATTCACTTAATACATTAGTACTATAAATGGGAAAGAAACCCTAGTTTCTGATAGAAATCTTTTAGCGCAATACGTACGTACGGTGAGCAACATAGTTAATGTTGCCCCTTCATCAATGCGCGAAGAGACAAACACACTGATTTGCAAATTTACGGTCTATATGTTGCTGCCTTAATTCCTCTCTGGTAGGGAAACTACGATGGCACGTGAAGCAGTGCTCTTTCGAGAAGGTTAAATTCTCCATCAAGGAGCAATTGAGACTCACTTTTGTGCGCAGCATCGATCAACTAGCGGGCGACATTTTCACCGAGGCCCTTGGTACTGCACAACTTGATTATTTATTGCGCAAGTTGCAAGTTTCTAATTTGCAAGCTCCAACTTGATGGGGATAAAAGTTGCGTTTGTTTTTAATATAATAGGATGATATGGGATATGATATTTCTGTATATGATAAATATTTTAGTCAAAGTAGGAAGACAACCGTTGTTCGCTAGTGAACGTAATTTTTACCCTCGATTGCATTCTCTTGTTTTTATTTTTTATTTTTGTGGCCTCATTCTTATCAGGCCCTTTGGCCCTAAAATTTGGCACTATGTGATAGTGAGCCCTGATTTAGCCCTAAATATTGTGTGTGTACTTAGTATAGTAGCTGATATTCATGATTGGACTCCGAGTGTTTGTCTTTGATGGGGATACTCAAGTGTTAACTACTATATATCAATTCAATAATGTGCTACATTAAATAAATGAGGCGTATTGACCCATGAAAATATTTACCAGTTATAACATAAGATGTTCACTAGGCACCTCATGTTGTTGTTTTCACTTTATTTAAGCCGGCGGAAATAAAATAGATAAATATATTGTAATAATGGTCGACGTTGAGTCGTATTTAAGTCGAATAGTCTTTTTTTAAGATGCGTTTTCACAGGAGAACCTAGCACCCCTATGAAACCCAAAAATAAACTTAAAGTTTCAACGTCGCCGCCAAAAAGTTCCTGTTTAGATCAATCTTTATTTCTCTCGATCCCTCTCAGCGATGTAATCACTTGCAATCAAGCATGGTTTCTTTCGTCATCTTCGGTTAGTCGAGTGCATTTTTTCCCGTAAAATCGGTGCTCATTGGCTTGGTTTGTAGAGTAAATCATTTTTTATCTGTTTAAATCGAAAAAGTGCAAGATTTCTCGAAATTTTATTACTGATTTAAGATCTACATCCACATTTTCATAGTCTGATCTCCTCGAGGAAAGTTCTTCCCATCGACCTCAACCGCAATTTCAAAGGTGATTGTTTTCCAAGTTTTTTCTTGTATGCCTTTCTTCATTTATTGGCCTTGGCCAAGTACGTTGGATGGATTCAATATTGTAAAAACTCTATAAATTTACACTCATAGGACTACAAAATATTATTGATTAAAAGAGTTACTAATTTATTTTTAAATTAATATTATTAATCTTTATATTAAATAATATTTTATTCATTTATAAGGAAATGCTCTATTTACAAACATTCGACCATGTATTGATGTATATCAAATGAACGGTCCAATTGTTTTTTAAAAACTACTTCATTCTTCCAAAAGTTCTTGAAAACAATGAAAGACCCAATTTGAAAGAAACCTTCAATCTCCCAAAGTTCGTGGAAGCAACACAAGTTCTTTTTCAGTAATTTATTGTTTTTGCAAGAGAAAACAACATTAGAAGTTCTTACAATGACAAGGAAAAAGTAAAGATGAGATTCAAGGTGAACTGATTCAACGGAAAATAAAAGATAATGAAGTAATTTTTCAAGAAATCTCCATATATCATTCATGTAAATGGTAAGTACATGAAGAGTTATTAACTTATATTTCACATCAAAAGCAAAGGTGAATGATAGGTTCTGCAACGCTAGATTCAACAGTCAAGATGGATTTGCTGAGGAGCGAGTGGTTGAATGAACATTCTCTCCTCTCGGGAAAGTGAGTCTTATCTTATAATTTTGGCAAATTATTAATTCGACTATCTTTTTCCGAGTCGGGACATGTCAAAAATATTATTTTAGCGAGGTTATTAAATAATCGAGTATAATTTATTGAGTTTCTACTACTATTTTATGCGTTTATTGATACTCTTATTTATATAAAATTAGAAGTCAAATATGCTCTAAAATCTAATTTGTGGAGGCTTTCTTAAACATGGTTTCTCAAGACCCTTTTGTTTTGTTTTTTCCCCTTTGATCAACTTAGAATTTCGGCAAATACGCTCTAAATATGCATGCTGAAACATGGAAAATATATATATATATATATATATATATATATATTTATATGTGTGTGTGTGCGCTTTCGCAATATTATTATGTAGAGTTTCTGCGCAGAGGACATGCAAAGAACACAGAAAATTACTATTCTACTTTAGTCAACCACTGTGCAACATCCAATTGAGGTCCTCTCAATTTCGGGTATCGGAAACCCTATCCAAAAATTGTGTACTGGTGCCGCTTCTTCAACGCTACCAAAACTCTCTCTCTCTCTCTCCACTCTACAAAGAGCTTCGACAGCTGGTGCAGAGAAATCTCGGTCGTGATGAACTGGCTCTGAAACAAGGACTCCATCAGGGCTTAAGCTTTCTTAAACAAACTAACCGTTGGAAGCTTTCTTCGACGTTGTTACTCATCTCGACAAGAAGTTGGAGTATGTGAAATATTTATACAACTATTTAGGTCTTAGGATTAGTAGAGTGCCTTTTTCAAAAAATTAATGTCATAGCCTTGTGTTCCTAGAGAAATCAGTTTTTCTCTATTTAAATCAAAGAATTGCTTGAATTTTCCTATACTTTTCTCACTGATTTTCAGATCAACCTCCACGGTATATGTTTTCGTATAGTAATTCGCACTTAATAGTTTTTTATTTTTATTTTTAATATTTAGGAAGGAACTAAGGAAGTATTTCTTGATTTGACAATGATGATAAATTGCTTGAATTTTTTTCACTTTTCCGAGGCTTGTCGATCACGGTTTTCTTCTCACGCCAATTCCAGATCTACACATCCACGGTTTATCGCAAACATTCATTATCTTAACATGTGCATGGTTAATGTAATAATAATAAAAAAGACAAAGGAAGAATTGTAATGATACAGTTTTCAGTTCTTGGTTCCTTTTATCGTTTGTTGAAATTAAATGAAATATTTATATGTTTTGCCCGCGCTCTAGAGTAAAAGCAGTAGCTGATGCGCATATTGCATATTGCTCACCTTATATCGCTAAAATTATTTATCAGATGTATTTAATTATCAAGTGGGTTAATTAATTGCTCAGCGTAATGTGCTAAAACGAGATTCCCATTAATCTGCCAAGAGGCTACAAAATGAGAACTTCAAGAATTATACCTTAGATACATTCAAAAACATTCAGCTTTAATCATCTCATATGCGCCATTGTTATTGTTCTCAAATCATGACTGCAAGAAAAAAGCGCTAAGTCTCCTACAAAACATCAAATACCAGCTGGAAAGAATCATATTTGAAGAAAAAAAAAAGAATACATATATAAATTAGTTAGGGCATAAGTTCTCTGTCATCAGGCTTAAACCAAGATCTTTCCACCAGCTAGCGAACCTCTTTGAAGCTGGAGGAGAAGGAAAGAGAAGGGAAATGGAGGGATGAGCCGCCGGAGGAGAAAGGTGCGAGCACCACCACGGCCGCTTACCCCCTCTCTCTCTATGTGAAGCTCATTGTTAAGTTGAGGGAGATTTGTGGCGCATTAGCAGATTTAGAGCATATTTGTCAAAATTTTAGATCCGGTCGTACAATAAAAAAATGCATAAAAATAGTGAATTAATAAATCAATCCGGTCGTACACTAAAAGCATTTATGCTCTAAAGAAAATTTTATATGAATTAATAAATATAAAGAAATTTTTTTTAGGCCATGTACGATTGGATTGATTTATTAATTCACTTTCATTTCTTATTATCTATATAAAATTAGAATTTTGGCAAATATGCTCTAAATCTGCCAACGCGCCACAAAATCTCCCTTCACTTACCTAAGAGCTTCAAAGAGAGAGAGGAAGGTAAGCGACCTTATTGGTGCTCACACCTTTCTTCTCCGGCGGCTCGTCGCCCCATTTCCCGTCTCCTTCTTTCGCCTCCAGCACGTAAAAGCCTATCTCCACCCTTCAAAGAGATTCACTAGCCGCTGGACAGATCTCGGTTAAAGCCCGAGGCGATGAGTGAGAACTTCTGCCATAACTAACATATGTATTGTATCCTTTTTTTTTTATTTTCCTTTTTTTCAAATATGATTCTTAGCTAGGGTGAGACTTAGCGCTTTCTTCTTCTTGTTGTCATTCTCTGAGAATCAATAACATTGGCGCAAACGAGATGCTTAAAGCTGCATGTTGAATGTTTTGAAGGTATAATTCTAGAATCTTGGCAGATTAATGGGAATCTCATTAGCACTAACACGGTGAGCAATTTACGCACGTTACGTTCGTTGAGAAAAGCCCATTTATAGAAATTTGTAAAACGCTGATCAAATCTCATTTAATTGTAGCGCTAAAGGTGAGCAATTACGCAATATGCGCATCAGCTACTAGCTTTCACTCTAGAGCGCGAGTAAAACACATCTTTGATGATGAATTTAAACAAAGAAAAAAAGGAAACGAGAATTGGAATATATCATTACAACATTTTCCTTTTTTATTACTATTTAATTTACATATGATTGGTGCTGGAAACTTTCAGGATAATGAATGATTGCCCATGTATATTTAGAAAAAAAATAAAAAAAAAGAAAATATATATGTCGCTCATTAACTACTAAATGACATAAACAAAAATATTTTAGTTCGTTAAGTGCAAGAGAGTGCAAGTGGTTTCAAGCTCCCGCACGATTGCGTACACATGAGATCTTCCGCACGATTATATAATGTTAAGCCTCTTCATTTATATAGATTTCCAATTTAAGCACATCCATTATTACAAGAGAATATTAATTAAAACCCTACTCATTTAAGACATTAGTACTATAAATGGGAAAGAAACCCTAGCTTCTCAGAGAAATCTTTTAGCGCAATAGATACGGTGAGCAGCATAATTAAATGCTGCCCTTCATCAATGCGCGAAGAGACAAACACACTGATTTGCAAATTTACGTTGCATATGTTGCTGCCTTAATTCCTCTTTGGTAGGGAAACTACGATGGCACGTGAAGCAGTGCTCTTTCGATGGCCACAACAGTTCGATCCCCAAGCAAGGGCCGAGTTTGGGCTCCAACGAGTGTTATTTATATAATTGAATTCTCGTAGCTTGTTTGCTCAATTTTATTACACAGCTCACTGATCTTTTTTTTTTTTTTGTGAGGGGAGAATAACACTATTATTTTGCTCACAAACACACGCTTGCAAATCAAGAAGGAGAAGGAATATATATTTTTCTTTTTTTTTTACAACTCTATTACATCGACATGCTCCCCTTTTTTTTCATTACATGCAAGACACTTATTATATAGACCCACTATAAGTATAAAGTCACGATGACTTTCTCCTCTACAATATAACATATACATCTATTCATGACATTTGTATCCTCCTTCCGTGATCATTTTTCCTTCTTCTTATGTGTGGCCATTTTTTATTTGCTCCATATGACACTTGTTTCTTTTTTATATTATAGCTCTACTTGTCCCACGTGTTCCACTCCTCAAAGCAAGGCATGTGTTTACTTCTCAACAAATTCCTCCCTTAAACTCAATGTCTTGCGATCTTTTCATTCCGAGCTCCTTTTTCAAATTTTCAAACGTATTTGTCGGTAACGGCTTCGTGAAAATATCTGCAACGTGGTCCAGACTAGCAACATGCACCATCTTCACTTCTCCAGTTTTTATGTGCTCTCTAATAAAATGAAAGCGAGCATCAATATGCTTGCTTCTCTCGTGATGGACCGGATTTTTGGCTAATTCGATCGCCGACTGATTATCTACTCGAATTTCGGTTGGCTCGGCTTGTTGAAGATTTAACTCGCGGAACAATTTTCTCAGCCAAATTGCGTGACAAACACACCATGATGCTGCCACATATTCCGCTTCGCAGGTCGATAGAGTCACAATCGGTTGCTTCTTCGATAACCACGTGAATGTCGTGCTCCCTAGAAAAAATACGTAGCCGCCCGTGCTTCTTCGATCATCAATATCTCCACACCAATCACTGTCCGAATATCCTACCAGTTTGTTGTCACTTGTCTTTGAGTAGAATAATCCGAGTGATTGTGTTTCTCGAATGTAACGAAGAATTCTCTTGATTGCTTTGAGATGTGATTGCCTCGGTTCTTCCATGTAGCGACTAACAACTCCAACGCTGTAAGCGATATCGGGTCTCGTGCACGTCAAGTATCGCAAACTCCCCACGAGACTTCGATATTCAGTTGCATTTACTCCTTGTCCTCCCTCAAACTTGGACAATTTTGTTCCAAGTTCCATCGGTGTAGCTACCGGTTTGCTTTCCTCCATTTTACTTTTCTTCAGTATGTCCTTCGCGTACGCTTCTTGTGACACGAAGATTCCTGTGCTCCTTTGTTCAACTTCGAGACCAAGAAAATATTTCATCAGTCCCAAGTCCGTCATCTCGAACTCCATCATCATCGCTTTCTTGAAGTCTATGATAATATTCTTACTGCTTCCCATGAAAATGAGATCATCGACATAAAGAGCGACAATGATCATTTCATCTCCTTCTCTTTTTACGTAGAGGGCGTGCTCATATGGACACTGTTCGAATTTATTTCTTTTGAAGTACCCATCAATCCGGGTGTTCCATGCTCGAGGTGCTTGTTTTAGCCCGTAGAGCGCTTTTTTCAACTTCAACACTTTGCCTTCTTCTCCCGATTTTGAGTATCCTGGGGGCTGCTCTACGTAGACTTCCTCCTCTAGCTCCCCGCTCAGAAAAGCAGATTTTACGTCCATCTGGTAGATCGGCCAACTGAGATGTGCAGCCTGGGCCAGGAGCAAACGAATTGTCTCCATTCTTGCGACCGGAGCAAAGACTTCATCGTAGTCTATTCCTGCTCGTTGTCGGTAGCCTTTCGCGACTAGTCTCGCCTTATAACGCTCGATTTTTCCTTGGGCATTCATTTTTTTCTTATAAACCCATTTTACTCCTATGGGAAGCCCGTGCGGCAACTCCACGAGCTTCCACGTGTCATTCTTTTCGATTGCGTTGATCTCCTCATCCATCGCAGCCTTCCATCTCTTGTCTCTTACGGCTTCTTCGAAACTGATTTGTTCCGAATCGGCCAACAGGCAAACTAGGTGGACCTCTTCGGTTGATTCGTACAGGTCCTGCAGGCTCCGCATCTTCGGTTGTCTTGGTTCGTCCTCCTTGTTATTTTCTTGGGGTGACACCGGAATAGATATTGGTGCAATACTGTATGGTTTTTCCCGCGTCATAGTCTTTTCTTCATCTTTGCAGGCCCATGAACTTTCTTCATCAATACGAACATCTCGACTGACCATCACCTTTTTATTTTCTGGATCAAATAGTCGGTAGGCTTTTGTCTTCTCATCGTACCCAATGAACACGAGCTTTTTGCTTTTGTCGTCGAGCTTGGTTCTTTTCTGGTCCGGCACATGTGCATACGCCACGCTTCCAAATATTTTGAAGTGTGCTACGGTCGGTTTCTGGCCACTCCATGCTTCCTGTGGTGTTCGACTCCCGAGGCTATTGTGTGGACACCGATTCTGAATATAAATTGCACATTGTGCCGCCTCGGCCCAGAACTCCTTTGGCATTTCTTTTGTCTTCAGCATTGATCGAACCATATCAAGTATGGTTCGGTTCTTCCTCTCGGCCACGCCGTTTTGCTGCGGCGAGTAAGGTGCAGTAAGAAATCTCCTGATGCCTTGTGCCTCACAAAATGATATGAAAGCCCTTGATATGTATTCTCCGCCTCTATCTGACCGGAGTGCTTTGATGTTCGAGCTAGTTGTTTTTTCGACCATAGTTTTGAATATTATAAACGTCTCCAGCGCTTCTGATTTTTTCTTCAAGAAATATACCCAAGTCTTTCTCGAGTAGTCGTCGATGAAAGTGATGAAATATCTCTTTCCGCTGAATGATCCCGGTGTGATTGGTCCGCATATATCTGTGTGTATCAGCTCAAGCGGTTTGCGTGCTCGATATCCTGCCTGCTTCTGAAACGCCGTTCTCGGATGTTTCCCGATCACGCAGCTTTCACAAAATTTCTTTCCTCCCTCTATCATCGGCATCCCATGTACCATGCCTTTCTTGGAGAGCTCTTTTAGTCCCCCGTAGTGTAAATGTCCGAATCGCATGTGCCACAAATGACCTTTGTCCTCCAAGTCAACTTGTAAACATTTTTCTTGAATCGTCTTCAAGTTGAGTTTGAACATTCGGTTCCTTCCCATCTCGATCCGTGCAATCATCCGATCGTCTTTGTTTCTTAATTGTAACGATCGATCCTTCATGAACACCGAACACCCCTTCTCGAGCAACTGCCCCATGCTTAAGATGTTCGTCTTCAAGTCAGGTACGAAATAAACGTCCTCGACCGATCCTTGTTTGCCATCATTTTGAGAGAAACATATTTTCCCTCGGCCTTTGACTTCTATTTTCGATGCATCGCCAAAAGACACGTGGCCGTCCTCGATTTTCTTCAGATCCGTGAAGAGATGTTTCTGCCCGCTCATATGGTTGCTGGCACCAGTGTCAAGATACCACACCATGTCCCTTTCCGATTTTGTGTCCTCGAGCGTCATTAGGAGAATGCCTTCGTCTTTTGGATCTTCTTGCGAGACTAAGTTCGCATTTTCTTCAACTTTTTTCTCGGACCAGCAGTCCTTTGAAAAATGTCCGAACTTTCCACAGTTATAGCATTCAACGCTAGGTCGATTTGACCGACCGCCTCGTCCTCGTGCTCGACCTCGTCCTCTCCAATTTTGGTTGCTATTTTGCCTTTCTTTTTCTTGGTAGTATCCTCGTCCTCGGCCTGTATTTTGGCCGAAAACACGTCCTCGTTCCCCACGTCCTCTTCCTCGACTGTTGTGCGTATACAACACCTTGTCCTCTTTTAGTGACAACTTCGTTTGTAGGACCTCGTCCAGAGATTCCTGCCTTTTCTTTTTCTTTCGTTGCTCGTGAGCTTCGAGCGAACCGGAGAGTTCATCGACCGTCATCTTCTCGAGGTCTTTGGATTCTTCAATGGCACACACCACGTTCTCGTACTCGTTTATTAGAGATCGTAGGATTTTCTCGACGACTCGAGCATCTGTTAGGGCCTCACCATTTCTCTTCAACTGGTTGGCGATGGTTTGCACTCTCGTTATATACTCGGACACGCCTTCGCCTTCCTTCATTTTTGTCATTTCAAACTCGCCTCGAAGAGTTTGTAACCGAACTTGCTTTACTCGGTCGACACCTTTATACGCTTTCTCCAACGTCTCCCATGCTTCCTTTGAATTTTTTGCCCCGGCTATCTTCTCGAAACCGGCATCATCTACAGATTGGTGGATGATGACGAGTGCGGTCTGATCTAGTTTGCGAGAATCATTCAACGCCTTCAGTTGGGTCGTCGTGTAATCATCCGTTTTTTCGGGTTCGGTGTACCCGTTTTTAACGATTTCCCATACGTCTTGAGACCCAAGCAGCACCTTCATCCGAATGCTCCAGTTGTCGTAGTTGGATTTAGTGAGGCGCGGAACGGGCAGTTGGCCACCGGTTGCTCCGACGAATGACATGGCTCTGATACCAATTTGTTATTTATATAATTGAATTCTCGTAACTTGTTTGCTCAATTTTATTACACAACTCACTGATCTTTTTTTTTTTTTGTGAGGGGAGAATAACACTATTATTTTGCTCACAAACACACGCTTGCAAATCAAGAAGGAGAAGGAATATATATTTTTCTTTTTTTTTTACAACTCTATTACATCGACATGCTCCCCTTTTTTTTCATTACATGCATAAGACACTTATTATATAGACCCACTATAAGTATAAAGTCATGATGACTTTCTCCTCTACAATATAGCATATACATCTATTCATGACATTTGTATCCTCCTTCCGTGATCATTTTTCCTTCTTCTTATGTGTGACCATTTTTTATTTGCTCCATATGACACTTGTTTCTTTTTTATATTATAGCTCTACTTGTCCCACGTGTTCCACTCCTCAAAGCAAGGCATGTGTTTACTTCTCAACAACGAGAAGGTTAATATTTTCCATCAAGGAGCAATTGAGACTTACTTTGTGCGCAACATCGATCAACTAGCGGGCATTTTCACCGAGGCCCTTGGTACTGCACAACTTGATTATTTATTTCGCAAGTTGCGAGTTTCTAATTTTCGGGCTCCAACCTAATGGGGATAATAAAGTTGTATGTGTTTTTAATATGATAGGATGATTAGGGATATGATATATCTGTATATGATTAATATTCTAGTCGAAGTAGGAAGACAACCGTTGTTCACTAGTCAGCATAATTTTTACCCAAGATTGCATTCTCTTGTTTTTATTTTTTATTATTGTAGCCTCATTCTTATAAGGCCTTTTGGCCCTAAAAATTTGGGGCTATGTGATAGTGAGCACTGACTTAGCCCTGAATATAGCCCTGTTAAACACTGGTTTTGTGATACATTTTTTTAGTGGCTCTTTGTGATATTGAGCCGAATTTGTGGCCATCTACAGTAAGCTAATGCAATAGGTTCACATGCCCAAATCCGGTCATGAAAACCGGGGATATAAGAATGACAAACTCTTGGACTCGTCTAGCTTTAGGGACAAAATACCCGTTGACAGTTGTGGAAGGTGTTTGATAAGGACTTACACTGCAATCCATCTGTTCACTGGAGCACGAGACATCTTCCTTGCTCAATGGTAGCGTTTAAGGAACACTGCACATTCATTAAAGGGAATAAGATTATGGAAAGAGACGCGACTTCTCACCGGTTATAAAAACAGAACCCCACAAACATTTGAGGGAGAACCTTTAATTTTCAGAACAACAATAAACTCATTTTCAGCAATATAAGCCATTAGATTAGTACTACATAATAAATATACTAAACTGCTCCCCAACGATCACAGACTAATTAAGCAGTCTTCTTGATTTCAATGGCAATCTCAATCATTGAAGCATGCTCACGAGATCACCAAATTCATCTGAAGATAGAGTTCGAAATTCGGACATTTTAGGAGCACATTTTCTGCTGCAATTCACCACCGGGCGGTGTGCCACATATGATATTCTTTAATATTGTCGAATGGATTGTGAAGACTCCATTCATTAATGCTACGTGGCTATGCTGTGTTGTGTACTTAGTATAGTAGCTGATATTCATGATTGGACTACGAGGTGTTTGTCTTTGATGGGGACACTCAAGTGTTAACTACTATATATCAATTCAATAATGTGCTACATTAAATAAATGAGGCCTATCGACCCATGAAAATATTTACAAGTTATAACATAAGATGTTCGCTAGGCACCTCATGTTGTTGTTTTCACTTTATTTACGCCGACGATAATAAAATATGAAAGTGCGGGTGCGGGAGGTCTCGATAAATTGATGTGGAAATAAACTAAGTTAAAAGTAAACTTAAATGTTGACCCTAATGTTGGAACAACATTCGGGATCACAAAGTTTTAGCACAGCAGAAAGTTTAAAACTTAGCAGTAAAAACGATGGAGACACAGTAAAATATGCAGCAAATTAAATAACTTGCTACACGCCTTCATGGCAAAATTCCACTATGAAGAATGGATTACAAAAAGAACAACTATCAAAAGATAGTAAACCTAGCCTAGAAAAGAGTATTAGAACTCAATCGATCTTCACACAAAGAATACGTATAGAAACTAGGTTCTATACAAAAGTGTGAAGACAATACTAGGCTAAAACAGAAGACGAAAATATGGTGAGAGCTCTCTCGTTTCTTTTTACTCATTCGCCACTATAGATGTATGTCTTTCGTCGTAGTTCGTCGTGGTCGTTCGTCGTTATCGTCCGTCGTCTATCGTTACTCCATCGTTATTGTATGAGATCCAAGTTCCTCTTTATATAGCTGCAATTCCATTCGGGATCATATGTATTCCGAAAATAACTAATTCCTTTTAGCTCCATATCAATTCCGAAAATATCTCCTCCACTCTATTGGATCATATCCATTCCGGAAATAACTCTTTCTTTTTAGCTCCATATCCATTCCCAAAATATCTCCTCCACTCTATTGGATCATATCCATTCCGGAGATAACTCTTTCTTTTTAGCTTCATATCCATTCCCAAAATATCTCCTCCACTCTATTGGATCATATCCATTCCGGAGATAACTCCTTCTTTTTAGCTCCATATCTATTCCGAAAATATCTCCTGCACATTCGTAAATAAAGCCATTATATATGGTAAACGGTTTTTAGATTTGAATGACAGAATCAAGGATGGAACAAGTTCCATATCGTCAATGTCAACAAAGTCAACATTAACAATCTCCCCCTTTTTGTCTTTCCTCCCAAAAACTCGTGCAGTGATAAATTCATAATTATGTAATAAAGTTTTCGGGTATGAAAGACAAAACCAAGGATAGTCCAATGTTGACTCAGGTGTTGACTCCACATTGTCAATGTAAACATTAACAATCTCCCCCCTTTTTGTCTTTCTTCCCAAAAACTGTGCAGAGATAAATTCACAAAACTCCCCCTGAAATCATTAAGACAATCAGAACAAAACAGGGTTATCATAAGATAAGAAATATTAGTACATAACCATATGGACTAGTCCGATTAAGTCTTAACTAAATCTGCAAGAAAGAAAAATTAGAGAAACCAAAAAATAGATTAGAAAATCTAAAAAATAAGAGAATTCGATGATTATTCTTCAGCGGTTTCCTTTCCAGCATTTCTCCAGCATCTTCAGCTTCAGCATCATCTCCCTCACCAACAACAGTTGCATCAGTCGTCCCAGCTTCTTTTTCTGCACCATCTAAATCTCCCCCTTTTTGGGTAGAAAGGAAATTCCGAAGAGTCTCTCTTTGTGCAACCAATGAAGCAATTGTATCCTCCAGATACTGTATATGGCATTCCAAGACTAATGTTGGAGCAGATGATGAACCAACATTTGGTTCAGCAGTTTGAGCTCCTACCCCGGGTAGATCCACAACCTTGTGTAGCCCCGTCAAATGACTGCTATCGCAGATTGTTATTTTAAATAGCACAGTGTAAAGTGAGGTGAGTTCGAAAAAAAGAGAGTTCGTCATTGATGGATAATGAAAGAAAGCTCGAGAAATTCGTGATTTGCAGAGATAGATTTTGAAAATATGCAAAGTAGTGCGAATTAGGAGATATCAAGTGAGCATAAAAAGTAGGTAAAAAATGTAGTATCAGCTTGGAAAATAGCATAGCACAAATAAAGAGTTTAAATGAAAACTAACCGTTAGGACTTGATGAACCGCGAGCTCCAAGTGGGGGTTTCTGATTTGCTCTTAAATCATCATGAGAGATATAGATACTATACTAGACAGACTAATTATATATATAAATATAAATATAAATATAAAGAGATAATATAACTATAAATATAAAATATCGCATGATCAAAATGATTAGTCACACATCTTGGTCAACATTTGATCCAATATTCTCAAACGATTTCCTTCATTTTCTGTTTAACACCCTAGAACTCAATTTTCTTTCATTTTCTGCCCTTTTCTCACCTTTATTATAGATTGGAAATATTGTGCACTGCTCTTTATTGATTTCATTTTCATCAAGGTTCAGCATTTTATTGCACGCAAAGAATACATCGTCACTGCGAATGCCGTGTATCCAAGGATTCTTAATATCCTGAACCTGTATCTTGAAAAAGGATCATGAGCAAACCTTTTGCTAGTGAGCGGGTCATTTCAGAAAACGGTCTAGGTGAGTCCAATCATTTCAGGAATTAACTGAGAGAAATTTAGACCAAAAAATGATGTCTAATATCTATGTGCTTAGTCCTAGAGTGCTGAATAGGATTTTTCGAAATATTTATAGCACTCAAATTATCACAATACATCAGCACAGTTTTACTCTCTAACCCATAATCACTCAACATACTCTTAAGCCATATGAGTTGTACAACAACTGCCCGCTGTCACATACTCAGATTCGGCCGTAGAGAGAGAAACACAATTTTACTTTTTACTAAACCAAGACACTAGATTATTACCTAAGAAAAAACACCCACCACTTGTGCCCTTGCGACCATCTTCGTCACATGCCCAGTCAACATCACTTAAACCAACTAAATTTGTGTTAGTATCCTTGGAAAACCATAAACCGAGACTGCAAGAACCACCAACATACTTTAAAATACTTTTAACAACATTTAAATGTGAAATTTTTGGCTCGGCCTGATATCTCGCACATACGCAAACACTATACATAAGATCTGGTCTACTCGCAGTAAACAAGCTTCCAATCATGGAACGGTATAATGTTGGATCAACATTTTCCCCAACATTATCTTTACTTACCTTCTGCGTAGATCCCATAGGAGTTTTCATTACCTTTGCATTTTCTAGCCCGAATTTCTTCACAGTATTCTTCGCATACTTCTCTTGACACATAAAAATGCCGTCCTTGCTTTGTTTTACCGGCAGACCTAGGAAGAATGTTAGTTCACCGATCATACTCATCTCAAATGTGGAATTCATGGCTTGGATAAAATCATCCGACATAGATCGAGATGTTGATCCGAAGACTATATCATCAACATAAGTTTGAGAGATTAACACTTCATTACCAACTCTTTTTACGAAAAGAGTTCTATCGGCTTCGCCTCTAACAAAACCAAAGACTAAGAGAAACGAAGTAAGTCTACCATACCAAGCTCGAGGAGCTTGCTTTAAACCATAAAGAGCTTTTTGCAATTTAAACACATGATCAGCATGGTAAGGATCTTCGAAACCTTTAGGTTGCTCAACATAATTCTTTATCGATAAAGCCATTTAAGAACGCACCCTTTACATCCATCTGGTGTACGGTAATGTTGAGCCAACATGCAGTAGCAAGTAAGAGTCTTATAGATTCTAACCTTGCTACGGGGGCAAAGGTTTCGTCAAAGTCTATACCCTCAACTTGGGTGTAACCTTGGGCAACTAAACGAGCTTTATTCCTAATAACATTTCTATACTCATCAGATTTGTTTTTAAAAATCCACTTTGTACCAATGACGTTACCGTCGCTTGGTCGTGGAATCAAAGTCCAAACCTGATTTTTATCAAATTGAACAAGCTCTTCTTGCATAGCATTGATCCAAAAACTATCCTTGAGGGCTTCAAGAACATTTTTCGGTTCAATTTCAGATACAAAACAATTAAACCTTACCTCATCGTATACGGAAGTCATGCATACATTTTTTACCATAGATTTGTAATCTCTTCGTGGTTTATCCCTGGTCTTCCGTCCATCATCCACTCTGCCTATGATCTGATCAGAGGGGTGAGACTTCTGAATCCTAGCAGGGGGGATCTCTCCGAACATTTAAAGTTTCATCTTCAGTATCCTGTTCAGGAGCTAATGTTGAGTCGGATGTTGACTCAACTTTGGTAGCTTCCAGATCCTCTGTTGGACCAACCATCGGAACAATATCAGCAATATCAACTTGAGGAGTATTTCTGCTAATGTCAGTGGAATCATCAAACACAATATTAACTGATTCCTGAATAGTTTTCAACCTAAGATTGTAAACACGATACGCACGACTATTAGTAGAATATCCCAAGAAAATGCATTTGTCACTTTTCGAATCAAACTTTGTCAAATACTCACGATCATTCAACATATAGCATGAACATCCAAACACGTGAAAATACTTGACCGTAGATTTCGTACCCTTCAAAATCTTATAAGAGGTTTTCTTTGTCCCTAGACGAATGAAAACTCTATTAGAGCTATGACAAGCCGTGTTCAATGCTTCTGCCCAAAACCTTTTAGAAAGACTATTGGATTGGAGCATTACACGAGCCATTTCCTGAAGAGTTCTATTCTTCCTTTCGACTCCCCATTTTGTTGAGTTGTCTTAGGAGAAGAAAACTCATGGATAATACTCTTTTTGTCACAAAAATCTTTGAAAAATTGATTTTCTAATTCTCTACCATGATCGGACCTAATACGAAAAATGGGAACACAAAAGTTATTTTTTATCATGGCACAAAAAGTTTTGAAAAAATCAAAAGTTTCGGATTTCTCTCTAAGAAAAAATATCCATGAAAACCTAGAATAGTCATCAACTAAGACATATGCATATTTTCTACCACATATGATATCTACTTCGATAGGACCCATTAGATCCATGTGAAGTAGCTGAAAGCAGTAGACAGTTCTAAAATGTTGACCAACATTTGGATCAACATTATGACTTGCATGCTTCTGCTTGCCTTTAAGACATTTCTCACAAATAATCTTTCCACAATCCTTAAGATTGGGAATACCTCTGATTGCCTCATGCCGAATCAATTGTTCTAAGGTTCGATAATTGACATAACCCAATTTATGATGCCAAAGAACAATATCATCTTCGGTTTTGGATAGCTTATATACCTCTTTTCTTTCATCATTATCACCAACTTGATAGCAATTATCACTAGACCTTCTACCTGCCATCACACACAAGTTTTTGTCATTAAAAACTTCACAGCATTCTCTATTAAACCTTACCTCAAGATCGTCGTCACATAGTTGACTTATGCTAATAAGGTTAGCAACCAATCCTTCAACATGGAGGACATTCCTTAGGGCAGGAAAACCAGCCACATTAAGTTTACCTCGTCCGAGAATTTCACTTCTCGCCCCACCTCCAAAAGTAACCGTACTGTTACTTAAGGGAGTGTAGTCTATCAAGTAGTCTTTGGTACTTGTCATGTGTCGTGAACAACCACTATCGAAGTACCAAGATCCTGAAATGTTAGCTTTCAAGGACGTGTAAACAACATTACATAGAATTGGTGATTTTCGTACCCAAGCTTTCTTCTGAACTGATGGACTCCAAAAAGTTGTATTCATGTGATTCACAGAACCAGAACTAATCTTGTCTGAACTACCTCCAGACATTTTCTTCAACACTGATTTCTCAATGTTGGAGCGAATGTTGGATGATTTTTCAGTCAACATTTGCTTTTTGGATATCACATCTTTCACTTTCCAGCAATAAGGTTTAATATGTCTAGGTTTAAGACAAAAATGGCACTTAAAACTTCTAGACCTGGACTTCGATGCAGAATGCTTAGATTTTTTAGGATGTGATTTGAATCCTAGACCATGATTAGAAGTATTAACGAAAGAAAGTACCTCGTCAAGTGTGGACTTGCCTTTATTCATCTCTGAGAAGGTACCTAAAGCCTTGTTGACTTGCGTTTGAAGCTTGTCAATTTCTTTGTCCTTTCTGGTCAGTTAAGGCTTCCATCTTGCTCATCCCTTCAAGCAAGCCATTGATTACCTTTTCATTGTTCACATTTTCTTAGTCAGCACTTGAGCGGAGTCCTTCAATTTCGAGATCTCCTTCCTTTGATTCGTCCACTTTACGCGTATGAGGTCTTCTGTGTACTTCTTTTGGCAAAGATGCCAGTTGTTTGTACATTTCTTCAAGTGATTCACCATCCTCAGCATGTTCTAAACAATCTCCTGAATCATCTAACAACAAAGATTCGTCAAAATTATTTGATTCATCGTAATCAAAGAGAATATAATGTTCAGATGGTCCAGTGTTGGATCAACATCCGTTACCGCATTAAACCCAGTATGATGTTCTTCATTCTCGTTGTCAGAGAAGGTTAGAATTGGAACTTTAGTCCTTTGGGCGACCTGATGCGTATTCCTTTCTGGCACGTCATCTTCGTCATCAGATAGGCTGACCCAATATCCTTTTCCATACCTGCGAAGAGTGTTAGCACATTCATTTGCAAAATGACCCCAGCCTTTACAAGCATGACATTGGACGGAGTCCCTGTCAAGTTTGTCGGCTTTCGCTTTATCAGCAGAGTTTCTTTTGTTGATAGAGCGATTCGGAGCAGATGAAGACTCTTGAGCGTTGAGAACATTCTTGAATGTTGGACCAACATTAACCTCTCTTTTATTTATCAGTAACCTTTTGAATTTACTAACAATCATAGCCATATCCTCATCATCGTCTGGCTCAACATCAGATTCAACACCTGCTGGTTGCGAGACTAGAGCAAGACTCTTACCCCTTGACGCATTTTCTGAACTTCGAGATTAGTCTCGTAGTTCTTCATAATGTTCACGAGGGTATTGAAGTCGAGTGTGGCTAGATTGTGAGCTTCCTCTACGGCTGCCACCTTCACGTTGAACTTCTCATATAGTGACTTAATAGCTTTAGAATTTACACTTTGTTAGAAATAGGTTCACCTAGGCTATGATACTCGCTAGAAATATTCAAAAGTTTTCCAAAATAAGTAGTAATATCTTCATCGTCCCTCATACGAAGGTTTTCAAATTGGTTATTTAAAAGGCGCAACTTTGTGTCTTTAACGCTCACATCACCCTCACAGTACCTTTGCAACATGTCTCATGCATGTTTAGCATTAGTACAGTTTTGGATGATTTTGAACATAAAAATATCGACGGAGGAAAAAACGGCATATAAAGCTTTTTCGTTAAAATCGGCTGCTGCTCTTTCAAGAACAGTCCATTCGGCAATGGGTTTGTCAAACACTTCTCCATCATCATCAGGAGGTGTTTTAGGAGGGGTATAACCATTGAGAACCGAATCCCAAGCACGCGAGTCAATCGACTTTATACATTGTCGCATTCGAATTTTCCAATAGGCATAGTTTGATCCGTCTAAGACGGAAACTTTGCCAAAATAGTTTGGGCTTAGGGCATCCATATCAATAGGATAAAAAACGCGTAGTGTATCAAGCGGTTGCTCTGATACCAATCTGAAAGTGCGGGTGCGGGAGGTCTCGATAAATTGATATGGAAATAAACTAAGTTAAAAGTAAACTTAAATGTTGACCCTAATGTTGGAACAACATTCGGGATCACAAAGTTTTAGCACATCGGAAAGTTTAAAACTTAGCAGTAAAAACGATGGAGACACAGTTTATAATATGTAGCAAGTTAAATAACTTGCTACACGCCTTCAGGGCAAAATTCCACTATGAAGAATGGATTACAAAAAGAACAACTATCAAAAGATAGTAAACCTAGCCTAGAAAAGAGTAGTAGAAATTAATCGATCGTCCACAAATAATACGCATAGAAACTAGGTTCTATACAAAAGTGTGAAGACAATACTAGGCTAAAACAGATTGACGAAAATATGGTGAGAGCTCTCTCGTTTCTTTTTACTCGTTTGCCACTATAGATGTGTGTCTTTCGTCGTAGTTCGTCGTGGTCGTTCGTAGTTATCGTCCGTCGTCTATCGTTACTCCATCGTTATTGTATGAGATCCAAGTTCCTCTTTATATAGCTGCAATTCCATTCGGGATCATATCTATTCCGAAAATAACTCCTTCCTTTTAGCTCCATATCCATTCCGAAAATATCTCCTCCACTCCATTGGATCATATCCATTCCAGAAATAACTCTTTCTTTTTAGCTCCATATCCATTCTCAAAATATCTCTTCCACTCTATTGGATCATATCCATTCCGGAGATAACTCTTTCTTTTTAGCTCCATATCCATTCCCAAAATATCTCCTCCACTCTATTGGATCATATCCATTCCGAAGATAACTCCTTTTTAGCTCCATATCTATTCCGAAAATACCTCCTGCACATTCGTAAATAAAGTCATTATATATGGTAAACGGTTTTTAGATTTGAAAGATAGAATCAATGATGGAACAAGTTTCATATCGTCAATGTCAACAAAGTCAACATTAAAAAAATAGATAAATAAATTGTAATAATGGTCGACGTTGACTCGTATTTAAGTCTAATAGTCTTTTTAAGACGCATTTTCATAGGAAACCTAGCTCCCCTATCAAACCCCAAAATAAACTTAAAGTTTCAATGTCGTCGCCGTATTCTTTTATTCTTCCCAAAAAGTTCCTTTTAGATCTATCTTTATTTCTGTCGGTCTCTCTCAGCGACGTCATCACTTGCAATCAACCTTGGTTTCCTTCCTTATCTTCGGTTAGTCGAGTGCTGTCCTTTTTCTTCGTAAAATCGATATTCATAGGATTGTTTTGTAGAGTAAATAATTTTTTATCCGTTTAAATCGAAAATGTGCTAGATTGCCCGAAATTTTATCACTGATTTAAGATCTGCATCCACATCTGTTTTCATAGTGTGATCTCATCGAGGAAAGTTCTTCCCATCGACCTCATCCGCAATTCCAGAGGTGGTTGTTTTCCAAGTTTTTTCTTGTATGCCTTTCTTCATTTATTGGCCTTGGCCAAGTAAGTTGGATGGATTCAGTATAGTGGAAACTCTATAAATTTACATTTATGGGACTACCAAATTTTATTAATTAAAAGAGTAACTATTCATAAATTAATATTATTAACTTATATACTAAATAATAATTTATTCATTTATAACGAAATGCAACCATGTACCGATGTATATCAAATGAACGGTCCATTTAAAAAAAAAAAACACTTTATTCTTCCAAAAGTTTTTGAAAACAATGAAAGACCTAATTTGAAAGAAACCTTCAATCTCCCAAAGTTGATGAAAGCAAACACAAGTTCTTTTTATGAGTACTTTATTGTTGATGTAAGAGAAAACAACACTAGAAATTCTTAAAATAACAATGAAAAATTAGAGATGAAATTCAAGGTGAACCGATTCAACATAAATAAAAGGTAATGAAGTAATTTTTCATGAAATCCTAATATATCATTCGTGTAAAAGTACGTAATATATGAAGAATTATTAACTTGTATTTCATATGAGTCTTTGCTTATAAATTTGGCAAATTATTAATTAACTCTCTTTGACATGCCAAAATGATTGTCTTGGAAAGGTTATCAAATAATCGAGTATAATTGATTGAGTTTCTACTGCTATCTTATTGATTCTCTTATTTATATAAAATCAGAAGTCAAATAAATATGCTCTAAAAATCTAGTTTGTTCGAGGCTTTCTTAAACATGGTTTCTCAAGATACCTTTTTTTTTCTCTTTTGTCATTTTGTCCCTTTGATCAGTTTAGAATTTCGGCAAATAAGCGAATGCATAAACATGGGAGTATATGTATATGTGTATGTATATGCTTTCTCATTATTAAATTGAATTTATGAGCGAGAGGAGATGCGAAGAACACACAAAATTACTATTCTAGTTTATCATCCACCGCGCAACATCCGTTTGAGGTCCTCTCAAATTCGGGAAGGGGAAACCTTATCCAAATAAAATATATGAACACAAGTGCCGCTTCTTCAACGCTACCCAAATAAAGCTCTCTCTTCTTTTCTCCACTCTACAAAGAGCTTCGACAACTGGTGCAGAGAAATTTCGGTCGTGAACGGGATCTGAAACAAGCGCTTCATCAGGGCGCCCTAAGCTTTCTTAAACAAACTAACTATGTTGGAAGCTTTCTTAGACATTGTTACTCTCGACCAAAATGGAGACACCTTTTTTTTTTCCTTTCTTGATGTGATAATTAATAATTAGGCCTTAAAGCCAATTTGAATAAATAATAAATAAGCCCAATCAACCCAATACTCTGCCTGGAGGCCCATCTTGGAGGGTCTAAACGTTGCCTATAAATACCCGAATAGAGCATTTATTAAAGGGGGAATCGACTCCCTGTATCTGCTCTCCGAATCGGCTCCCTGTATCTGCTCTCCGAATTTGCTTCCTGTATCTGCTCTCCGAATCGGCTCCCTGTATCTGCTCTCTGAATCTGCTCCCTGTATCTGCTCTCCAATTCTGCTCCCTTAATCGGCTCCCCCTATCGGCTCCCCAACTACTTTCCCTTTTATCTCTTACTAACGTAGGCATTTGGGCCTGTCCACGGTAACTCAGCCCCGTAAACCCGTCACATAATGTTTCTCCCGTGATCTCAAGTTGGAGCTCACCTCGTTGATTCATGTGAACCGACATAACGAAATCAACCCGGATCAACTGGCGCCGTCTGTGGGAAACGCCGACTTGCATTTCAGGGAGAGGGAAATGAATGGGAACGTATTAGCTTAAAAGTAAATATGGGAGCCGAATCATTCATCGGTCGATCGAACGAAAAGGGTCCACACATGTTCTGTGGAAGCTTTGGGAGCCGAGCATTGTAATGCTCCGCCTTCTGCGGTATCTTCGGGAGTCGAGTCTTGTAATGATCCACCACCTGTTCTGTGGAATCGTTGGAAGCCGATAATTGTACTGCTCCGCCTTCTGTGGTATCTTTGGGAGCTGAGTCTTGTAATGCTCCACCACATGTTCTGTGGTATCTTTGGGAGCTGAATCTTGTTATGTCCTGCCTTTTGTAGTATCTTTGGGAGCCGAGTTGCAATGCTCCACCATCTATTTTGTGGCATCTTTGGTTGTAGAGTCGTGCAATGCTTGACCGAACTAAGCGCTCGATCGATCCAAACATCCGACCACCTATTACTGCAGGACCTGTCAATTTCTGTAGAAGCCAAGTCCTTCGTCGAGAGGTGAACGGCTTAAGTCCTCCATAGAGAGGTAATCGAACGCCAAGTCCTCCGTTGAGAGGTGAACGGCTTACGAACGCCAAGTCCTCCATCGAGAGGTGAACGGCTAAAGTCCTCCATAGAGAGGTAATCAAATGTCAAGTCCTCCGTTGAGAGGTGAACGACTTACGAATGCCAAGTCCTCCGTTGAGAGGTGAACTGCTTAAGCCTTCGGTAGAGAGGTAATCGAACACCAAGTCTTCCGTCGAGAGGTGAACGACTTAAGTCCTCCATAGAGAGGTAATCGAACGCCAAGTCCTCCGTTGAGAGGTGAACGACTTACGAATGTCTAAGTCCTCCGTTGAGAGGTGAACGGCTTAAGCCTTCGATAGAGAGGTAATCGAATGCCAAGTCCTCCGCCGAAAGGTGAACGACTTAAGTCCTCCATTGAGATGTAAGCGAACGTTCTCTGTCTAAGGGTGAACGACTTAAGTTCTCTGTAGAGAGGTAATCGAATGCATGGTGGAATAGTCATGCTCTTTGATCTGCTCGGACAGATTCCGCTAGATTAGGTCTGCTCGAATATATCATCTTGTTCAACTTGCTTGCCCTCGCTCACGGATGCTTGGCAAGAAAAGCGCATGGTGGAACATCCAATGGTAGTAAGTGATGCTCATGGCGATGAGCTCAGTTTTCATGATTCCGTCCAACGGATTGTTGGTGTTTGGGTTGTTTCGTTCAAATGCTGGTGCGCTTCAAGTCGAGCAAAAGATAACGAGATCGCAAGTTAAAGATCTTTTTCCCCGGGAGCGCGAGTTATAGATGATCTGCCCCGAGATCCCGTACGAGCGCACGAGCGCGAGTTGAATGTGGTCTGCCCCAAGAGAGCGTATGAGCGCACGAGCACGAGTTAAAAATGCTCAGCCTCGGGAGTGCATGCTAAAAGTATTATGTTTTGGGAGAGCGAGTTTACTTTATTCTGGCCTGAGAGCACAAGTTATAAAGTTAATCTGCTTTCGTAGTACGGGAGCGCGTGTTATAAATGATCGGCCCGAGAGCCCGTATGAGCGCACAAACGCGAGTTAAAAATGCTCAGCCTCGGAAGTGCATGCTAAAAGTATTATGTTTTGGGAGAGCGAGTTTAATTTATTCTGGCATGAGAGCACAAGTTATAAAGTTAATCTGCTTTCGTAGCATGGGAGCGCGTGTTATAAATGATCGGCCCGGGAGCCCGTATGAAAGCACAAACGCGAGTTAAAAATGCTCAGCCTCGGGAGTGCATGCTAAAAGTATTATGTTTTGGGAGAGTGAGTTTAATTTATTTTGGCCATAGAGCACGAGTTATAAAGTTAATCTGCTTTCGTAGTTCGGGAGATCGAGTTATAGATGATCGGCTCGAGAGCCCGTATGAGAGCATGAGCGCGAGTTAAAAATGCTCAGCATCGGGTGTGCATGCTAAAAGTGTTATGCTTTGGGAGCGCGATTGCGCGAGTTTAATGTTTTGCCCCAGGACACGTTTTAAAGTTAACCTGCTTTCAAAGCACGCGAGCATGAATTAAAGATGTTCTGCCCCGAGAGCACGTAGGAACGCAAAAGTGCGAGCTGAGTCTGCTCCCTTGGAAGCACGAGCTTAAGATGTTCTGCCTTGGGAACGCATTGAGAGCGCAAGTGCATGTGTTTAAGGTGTTTTCCTTGGAAGCGATGGTCACGTCGCTCCCCTTGGGAACGTATGTTTAGTAGGTAGCATAGCCTTGGGAGCTCCGGTGTGTATAATTTAGCAGGTTGCACAACCTTGGGACCGCAGGTTGTTTTGTTCCCGTTCGGAGCGCTGGCTGCATTGCTCTCGGTGGGAGCATATGTTTAACACATTTAATCTTACGAGTGCATGTTAAAGTTATCTTTCTTTGGTAGAGCGGGAGCGTGTTTAAGTGTCTTTCTTTGGGAGAACGTTTATTCTGCTCCCTTGGAAGCGAGAGCTTAAGATGTTACGCATTAGGAAACGAGCTATTACCTGCTCCCTTGGGAGCACGAGCTATGTTCTGTTCCCTGGGAGCGCGAGCTATGTTATGCTCTCTTGGGAGCGCGAGTTTAAGATGATACCATTGGGAGCGCGCCGTGGGAGCGCATGTTTAAGTGTCTTCCGTTGGGAGTGCGAACTATGTTCCCCTCCCTTGGAAGCGAGAACTTAAGATGTTATGCTCTCTTGGGAGCGCGAGCTATGTTCTGTTTCCCGGGAGCGCGAATGAGAGCTTAATATGTCTTTCCTTGGGAGCGCAAGCTATGTTCTGCTCCCATGGGAGCGCGAGCTCCCTTGAAAGCGCTTGCCGTGTTCTGCTCCCTTTGGAGCGTTTGTTATGTTCTGCTCCATTGGGAGCGCGAACTTAGGATGTTATGCCTTGGGAGGGCGAACTATGCTCTGCTCGCGCTCTACGTTCAACTCCCTTGAGAGCGAGGAGCCGCCGTGGGAGCGTGTGAGTAAAAGTCTTCCCTTGGGAGCAACAACTATGTTATGCTCCATGGAGCACGAGCTATGTTATGATCTCTTGGGAGCACTTGCTATATTTGCCTCCCTTGGGAGCGCGAGCTTAATGTGTCTTGCCATTGTAGCGCGTATTTTGAGTATCTTTCCTTGAGAGTGCGAGCTATGTTCTGCTCCCTTGAGAGCAAGGAGCCTGTGAGTAAGTCTCTTCCCGTGGGAGGGCGAGTTATGCTCTGCTCCATTGGAGCGAGAGTTTATGATGTTTGGCTCCCGAGAGCTTATGAGCGAAAGCTTAATAACTTAAATCGAAAAAACATAATTGTCTGAACGTCTCATAAAACCCCGCGAAATTTTAGCACCTGGCGCGACAAGTCAAATAATAACTTTAAAATAAATCCGTAAATTGATACTTTCTCCGTCTCTATACTTGATACTGAGAAAGTGGAGGACTAATGATGTGATAATTAAGAATTAGGCCTTAAGGCCAATTTGAATAAATAATAAATAAGCCCAACCGACCCAATACTCTGCCTGGAGGCCCATCTTGGGGGGCCCAAACGTTGCTTATAAATACCCGAATAGAGCATTTATTAAAGGGGGGAATCGACTCCCTGTATCTGCTCTCCGAATTGGCTCCCTGTATCTGCTCTCCGAATTGGCTCCCTGTATCTGCTCTCCGAATTGGCTCCCTGTATCTGCTCTCCGAATTGGCTCCCTGTATCTGCTCTCCGAATCTGCTCCTTGTATCTGCTCTCCGAATCGACTCCCTGTATTTGCTCTCCGAATTTGCTCCCTGTATCTGCTCTTCGAATCTGCTTCTTGTATCTGCTCTCCGAATTTGCTCTATGTATCTGCTCTCCGAATCTGCTCCCTGTATCTGCTCTCCAATTCTGCTCCCTTAATTGGCTCCCCCAATCGGCCCCCAACTACTTTCCCTTTTATCTCATGCTAACGTAGGCATTTGGGCCTGTCCACGGTAACTCAGTCCCGTGAACCCGTCGCCTAATGTTTCTCCCGTGATATCAAGTTGGAGCTCACCTCGTTGATTCGTGTGAACCGACATAATGAAATCAACCCGGATCATTTCTGATCAATATAATTAATGCAAATATTACGCAGAAACATGGGAGCATATATATATATATATACATATTCTTTCACATTATTGTATAAAATTTTCGAGTGAGAGGACATGTAAAGAACAGAAATCCGATCATAGTTACCTCGGACAATCGGATATGATCTTGATTTTCAGGGCTTTGTTACATCCTCGGAGTTTTGGTCAGCCTCGATTTCATAGTTGCATCGGTATCTTCTTTGCCGGTTGTAGTGTGGAGATCTTTATTGGCTTGCCTATGATTTCTCCTTCGTTCTTCCATCTTTAGTAAGAACCATGCGCTAAATCTGTTATAATATATACATATATTTATATATTATATAGAGAGAGAAAGAGAGGGGTAAGGAGGTTGGTAATGGAGAAGACTTGTTTGCTAGAAATGGACTGTGGAACTTCAACAATAAGGTCTGAAGTGTACGTCTCAGCACGTTGTTCAATAATAGTTATACTTTGAAGTGAAATTTCAACGCTACTCGGCCGCTTCTTCGATTGAGATATTGCGCGATGCAGTAGAGATTAAAAGAAGAAAAAAGAGTGTAAATTTCGTTACAAATTTTCTCATTTTTTAAATTATAGTGGAGGAAGCTTCGAGTTTCGAAATGAGGAAAAATCTTCATAATGATGATCATCTCAATACGGAAAGACATTGAAAATTGAAATACGCTAATATGGTTAGTCAATGACTCGGTTACAAAAACAAAAGTCACTCATTATTATAGTTAATCAACTTTAACTTGTAACAATATAGTCCCGCGGTTATAAAAGTAAAGGTTCACTTAGGAACCTAAATTTTTTTTGACAAGCTAAACGGAGAATCGTCAAAATTTTACAGCTCGACCTAAATTGCACGCATTAATTATTAATGAACGAATCAACTCGGTGAGCAAAGTAATTAGCGGTATACTTTATCAGTGGCCCAGGAAACCGTGGAGGCGACGAACCTGATATTCGAAGGCAATTCAATATGTCAATTCTGATAAGTGGTTGGTAGCGATAAATGAAGAATAGAGTTTCTCCACAAGAATAGTACTAAGATTATTCTGGCACCACCGAAAAAAAAAAAAAAAATAGTCGGATGTAAGCGTATCTTCAAGAAGAGAGAATGATTATCTGATTCGGACGATGCAAGGCATAAGACATGATTAGTCGCGAAAAGCTATAGTCATGTACAAGGTGTTGACATTAATGATGTTTTCTCACATGTTGTTAGACATGACTCTATTCGTGTGTTACTTGCATTCGTTGTCATGTATGATTTGGAATTAGAACAGCTTGATGTCAAGAAAACGTTCTTACATGGCGATTTAGACGAACATATTTACATGAAGTAGCCTGAAGGCTTCATAGTTTAAGGAAAAGAAGACCAAGTTTTTCTATTGAAGAAATCCTGGTATGAATTAAAACAGTCTTCAAGACAATGATACAAACATTTTGATTCTTTTATGTAGAGTCATGGTTTCTCGAAGAGCAAGTACGATAGTTGTGTTTACTTCTGGAAGTTGAATGACAGTTCGTTCATTTGTCAGTTGTTATATGTTGATGACATTACAACTAAGAATCTTGCAGAAATTCACTATGTGAATGCATTCTTGAATGGTGAATTTGAGATGACGGATTTGGAAGCATGTAAGAAGATTCATGCTATGGAGATTAGACGTGATAAATGAGATGATAAGTAGGGGTATGCAACAATTTTGAAAAATCGCCCACAATGCTGGCACCACACCACACCCAACCGACTTATCAAATAAATTGCCTAAAATGCGATTTAATTTTAATTACCAAAACGCACCGTAGACACGGTGCGGTGTGGATTTTTTGTACAAACCGCACCGCACCGAACCCCATAGTGCTTTGATATTTATAATTTTTTTACTTATTATATCTATTTTTATTTTTATGCTCACAAAATATTAGTATATATTATCTTTTAGCTTTTCGGTTCAATATATTTATGAATAGCTAATTAAAGTTGAAATCGACATGACTTAAACAGTTGGTCAACTTGAGATTTTTTTTCTTCATGCTACAAGCTATATATATTGCCTAGTACCTAACATGACTTTATTATTACCTCTGCATTGCATTTTGTACTTGCGTTTTTTATTGCTCATAACGTTGGTTATAATATAGTATTAAGACTTTATTATTTATTATTTGTTTGAACCAAGACAATTAAGTGATATTGTGTCATTCGATATGTTATTTTATTTGTATCACTAAAAAAAGTGATGAAAGGTCAGCCGAGCCAGCTCGAGCTCATCACAATCGAGCTCGAGTCGAGCTCATTCGCGCTTGCGAGCTTTTTTTAATTATTTTTATTATTTATTTATTTTTTATATAATTATTTAGTTTTTTAATTTTTATTAAAATGCTGGAGCTCGACTTGGCTTTAATCGAGCTCCAGCTCGAACTCGAAGCCGAAAAGCTCGACAAACTCAGGCTCAACAGAAATGGTTGGAACTCGAGTTCGAGGCAAAAATGGATCATGGCTCGATTATAATCCTAGTAAAAAATCAGAAAGCGCACCGCAACTGTCTAAACCGCATGTTCGGTTTTATTTTTCAAAATCACAACTTATTTATTTTTTTCCAAAAAAACGCATATGACAATGCGGTGTAAAATTGTCCGAAAACCGCCCAAAACTGCACCACGACACCCCTACTGGTAAGTTACACCTGACCCAGGAAAGTTACATCAAGAAGATTTTAGAGAGATTTGGCATGCACATGCCAAACTAGTTAGCACTCCTCTCGCTAGCCATTTTAGGATATATGCTGCTCAGTCACCATCGTCGGAAGAGGAAAAAGAGTATATAGCACGGTTCCTTACTCGAGTGCAGTCGGCAATATTATATATTGATGGTTTGTACACGTCTTGATATTTCACAAGATGTTAGTGTTGTTAGCAGGTATATGGCTACTCCAAGGAAAGAATACTAGCAAACGGTGAAATCGATCCTTAGATATTTTGAAGGGTACTCTAAGCTCTTGTTGAAGTTTGGCAGAAACATTGATACTCTCGTCAACTTCGTTGATTCAGATTACGCAGGTTATCTCGATAAACAACGATCTCTTACATGTTATGTGTTCTCTATTGGAGGTTGTGCATTTAGCTGGAAAACTACTCTACAGCACGTAGTGACTTTATCAACTAATGAAGTATAGTTATTACGGACGCGATCAAAGAAACTCTATGGTTGAAGGGGTTATTCAGTGAATTAACTCAACAACCGGGAGTTATTATTATTTACTATCAAAGTGCGATTCATTTGTCTAAGGATCAAATGTATTATGAAAGAATTAAGCATATTGATGTCAAATCTCTATTTATTCGTGATATCATTGCAGATAAGAATGTGTTTATCAAGTAGAGTAACACGAATGATAATCTTACGAATATGTTTACGAAGGCTTTTTCAGTTTCCAAGTTCAAGCATTGCTTGGACTTGATCAGTGTTTCAGCAATGGTGAACTAGCCCATCGGGGCTAAGGCCGGAGGGAGACAAAGGTAATAATAAGTTAAGGTAAAGCAATTTACGGAGCCAAAGGTCAAGGTGGAGATTTGTTGATATGTGATCTTTAGATTCAAAGAAAATTAAAGGTGGACGGACCCACTCATTTATTGTAGATTTGGAAATCACATTTTGAAGACTTTAGGATCACGCGTGAATCTTCTTTTGCTGCGCAAGATCTGATCTTTGCATGCGAGGATAAACTGGTTTGTCTAAACCTTTGAGCACTCTCCTATAAATTGCTCAGTCGACGAACTATGAAGGACACAATACCACAACATCGATCTTCTTCTCCAATTATTTTTTTGTAGCTTACTCCTAATATTGTTGTAGCTGCTTTTGTATATTACGTCCAGTGAACGTGTGTATAATCAACAATAATAAAGAAGTTCTATTCTCAGAGCCGTGAACATAGATCATTCCGACCGAACTACGTAAATTCTAGTGTTCACCGTCATATTTATTTTTCCTTCACTTTATTCGTTATCGTCATTTTTCGGGTAACTAAATTATCGTGAAATAAAAATATCCTAACAATTTCCAATTTTTTCTTCTATGTTCTTAGTGTCGAGAAAGGAAAATGTTTTTCTTCATTATTTTTTCCTTGGCCATGTGAGTTGGATGAATTTATATTGTCTATTTTATGCATCTATTCTCCATTTTATATATGATTAGAATTTTGGCAAATATTCTCGAAAATCTAAATCTAATTGTTCGAAGCTTCCTTAAACATTGTTTCTCTCTACCAAAATGGAAGGATGAGGACCTTTTTTCCATTTTCATCGATTAGAACTTGGGCATATATGCTCTAAATATGCAGAACATCGTAGTATATATATATAGGCAGAGGACATGCTCTAAATATCCATTTTCACATTATTATATAGAATTTTTATGAGTGAGAGGACATGCAAAGAACAGAGGCACATTCACATTTGTGAGCTGGTGCCACTTCAACGCTACACCAAAGCTCCTTCTACGCTTCAAAGAGCTTCCCTGGTGGAGAAATATAGGCAGAAGCCCGATGAGATGAAGTCTGCCCTTACTAATGTATGTATGCATCCTGTTTTTTTTTTTTCAAACGAATTTTTTATCTAGTATCTGATGTTTTGTAGAAACTGCATGTGCTAAATCAGAGAGAGAGAGTGAGAGAGAGGGAGGGAGGGAGGGGGGGAGGGAGTGTTATATATTTTAGTGTAATGGGAATAAAAGCGTACACGAGTTAGGAGGTGCGGAGTGCACGCTCCGATAACGCTTATTTCGGAACCCAAAACCAAGCGGGGGTCCTAGGGGCAGCACCCCTAGTGGCCCACCCTCACTGCATGCACCCGAAATGATTTTCATGCATCCGAAAGGGTGTGCAGTAACCCTAAAGGGTATGTATGTTCGAAAAGGCTGTTGGTGAACAGACACTAACCTTAAAGGTGTTGTGTCCACTAACGAATGGACACAACTGGTCGGATCTTGGGTTATATATAAGTGCAGAGACATCCAACTCAAACACATTGAATTTACAAACGCATCAGAAGAATTATTCTCTAGTCTTATCCCGAGACGAAATATTGTCTTTGGAAATTGAATTCCAAATGCGATTCTAGAGAAATATCCGATCATATAAATCAGAATAATTTCCAACATGGAGGGGTGGTACTCTAGAACGCTACAAAAAGCATATTTACTCCTAGTTTGGTTTTTCTTTGATATTAATTGTCTTAATCGGTTAGAGATTAAGGGCGAATTAATGCATAGGTTCTCAAACGCATAATAGATGATTAAAATGAATTCTACTCGATCGGACAATCGCATTCGAGATATTTTCAGGGTTTTGTTATTACATCCTCGGAGTTTTGGCCATACTTGATTTCATAGTTGCCTCGTTATCTTGTTTGTCGGTTGCATGGCTTTCCCATGATTTCTCCTTCCTTCTTCCATCTTAGAAATAACCAAAGCGCTAAATCTACATATATATATTATATATATGTACATATATATACATATATGTTATATACATATATATAACATATATGTATATATATATATATTATATATGTATATATATATGTATATATATGTATATATATACATATATAAATCTGATGATGTGGATGATTTTGGTTGTAAAGGTAGGTACCTCGGCCTTCCACTTCAACTTTTTTTTCCCCATGGAGCGTTATAGTACATGTAGAGCGTCGAAAAGAACATCCCGTTGTGGTGATTAATTGATTGCCGCGGGCTTTGTGAAGTGTTTTTACCGCAACATATGGTGAGCAAATTCATCATTGCGGTACAGCTTTTCATTAATGCGCATTAAGGAAACGTAAAAATTTGATATAGTAGTGAGCATACTGTTATACAATATCATAGAAGCGCAGGAAACGTAAATCTTTACGAATATTTTTAGCGCAATTATAAGGTTTTGGTGAATGGTCATGATGCCAATCGAATTCTAATGTCACTCTTATTGGATACTGCTGGCAATTGGCATGTAAGTTTTAGATTTTGGTAATTAATGGTCCATAAGAAATTTTTAAAAATATTTCTTAAAAATTCTGTCTTTTTTTGGGATTCAGGGTGTCTACACTTAGCCGACGGCATGAAATCGCATGTCCATAATACATGTCCGATTTCCTGTCCCAATTTGGCTTAATTAAAAAAAATAGTCTTATTAATATCGAAAATATATGATATTAATATTAATTTGATTTCATGAAACAAGGAATAAGTCAGACGTGTTTATTTGTTTTTATCATATGAAATAAGAATGATTTTATAATTTGGTGGAATATGAAATAAAAAAATAAAAAATAATATTTATGAGCCACAAATCTAACGGTCATGATGGGTGAGACATGTATTATGGGACATGCGATTTCATTTGCACAACCGACAATGTACTTGCCACACACTTCAAGGGATGGACTAATCATCGGAGTTAGGTGAGAAGGTCTCACTCCCACCAAACAATGATAGTCAAAGTCTCTAGTAGAATCTACCATAACCTTTAACTTGAGTATCTACAATTCTACATGTTCACCCTTTTGGAAACAAAATATTTACACTTAATGATTCACTGGCAACGTTAATGAGTAACATACATTTCGAAAATTACAGTGTTGTCTTTTTCGGAGAGAAAGTTTAACAACATAAATATTATTGTGGTCATTTTCATCCACTCTACTTTTCTAATATGTAAATATGGAAGAATCGGCTTGTTTTCCACAACACTAATGTGGAACCATGGGCTTAACCCGCCCCACATGAGCTCTCAGTTGCCTCTAAGTCTACTCTTTTATTTTTTGGCGAGGATGTATTTTCATTCAAAGTCATTGTAGTCTTTATACTCTGACTAGTCTCCTGCGAATTCGAACCGTACTTTCAGCTATGTGAAGATCATATCTTTCACGAGGCTAACCTCTCTAGCCTATGTGTTTATTCTCAAGTCCCACATACTGCAATAGTCAAAGGAATCCAAGTGGATTCAAACTTATGCCTTCTATTGGAAAATATAATGATTCACTCGATCACTTGACTTATCCATTTAGTCTGAAGCAAATATAAACTCAGTGACGGCTATAAAATGACAAAAAGGCTCTCAGCTGTACTAATCCACCTGGCCTATGTGTCCCCTCCCAAGTCCATAAAGACTAATGCTAATCAAGGAGTCTAAGTTGATTCAGACCGTAACATCTATCTTTATGGCTAAGTCAGTTGGCCTATCTCTTGGCACACCTCCAGGTTTGTGTGAATTGATTATTACGAACTGGAAAATGATGTGACAAATGATAGTTAAATCTAAAGAGATAATGGTGGAGGGAGACTTTTGTTGAAATCCACGCCTCATTGTTAACGATCAGGATTAAGTTAATCCTGATTAATAATATATTCAATAATTCAGCAAACTCTTCCAATGGTTTCAGGACTTTAGAGGAAAACTTTGTTGATGCCTTCTTTGTTGGACTGTGGATTTTGGTCCAAATACCTTACGATCTCAGCCTTCCACCTCAACCTTTTTCGACACGATGTGTCTACAAATCCACGTAATGCATTAAAAATGCATTAAATATGCTATACATAGTAGTAATTAATAAATATATATTGGGATAATTACACATAATCCGTTGTGGTATCACTCAATTTACACATACATCCCTCTTACTATTGTAATTACACGTACACATCTTTTAATTCAATCAACATTTACACCAAGACCACTTCATCCTATTTTGGACAACAATTTTATAAGTCAGGCATCCAATTTTACCTTTACTGGCTATATTTCGTAAATAAACATGTTTAAGCATGTTTATATGGAATACATTAATATTTAGGCGGTCGAAATGTATATTTTAGAATATTTTATTAAATCAATATATTTGGTATATCATGTAAATTTTCATTCATGATTAAGTTAATTCTGATTAATAATATATTCAATAATTCAACAAACTTGGATGGAGAATGTGAACAAAATGAAACCAAAATTCTGATTCTAGTTTCAAGGCCGAACTAAGGTTTGTTTGGAATACGAAACCAGATTGACTGATTAGGTCCAAAACCGGCCAAAAATTTAATGTTTGGACCAAAGAATCATAGTTTATAACAGACGTCGCATGGGACCTTTTTTGTACTAATATTTTCTTCATCTTGTTTTGTTTGGCCATGTTCATATGATAGATTTATTATTCTCTATTATTTGGTTCTCTATTTTAGATAAAATTTGAACTTTCGCAAATATGCTATATATCTCGAATTGTTCGAAGCTTTCTTACACGTAATTTCTCTCGACCAAATGGAAAGAACGACCTTTTCCACTTTGTGCCTCTTGGAAAGTTATTAGGAATATCATTTTCGGCACAATACAGTGAGCAATGACGCACGTTTCTTCCATTGATAATTAAAATATCGATAATCAATTTAACGCATTAATTAAAGTGAGCAAAAATGCAAACCATATAATGCTAAATCTACTATAGAGAGAAGACCTTTTTGCTTCAGCAGATTGATTCATCGTGGGGAGGTGCAAACTCTTTCAATGGGTTCAGGACTTTGAAGGAAAACTTTGCCAACCTGATGATGCCTTCTTTCATTGGAAGTACCTTACGATCTCATACTTCCACCTCAACTTCTTTCCACACGGTGTGTCTACAAATCCACGTTATGCATTAAAAGTGCGTTAACTATGCTATACATAATAGTAATTAATAAATATATATATATATATATATATATAAATATATAGGATAATTACACATGATCTGTTGTGGTGTCACTCAATTTACACATAAACCCCTCTTACTATTGTAATTACACGTACATCCTTTAATTTAATCAACATTTACACCAAGACCACGTTATCCTATTTTGGACAACAATTTAATAATTCGGGCATCCAATTTTTCCGTTACTAACTATATTTCGTAAAATAAATATGTTTAAGCGGGTTTATATGGAATACATTAATATTTAGGCGGTCGAAACGTATATTTTAGAATATTTTATTAAATCAATATATCTGGTATATCATGTAAATTTTCATTCAAGATTAAGTTAATTCTGATTAATAATATATTCAATAATTCAACAAACTTGGACGGAAACTGAATAAAATGAAACCAAAATTCTGATTATAGTTTCAAGGCCGAACTAAGGTGTGTTTGGAATACGAAATCAGATTGACTGATTAGGTCCAAAACCGGCCAAAAATATAATGTTTGGACCAAAGAATCATAATTTATAATAGACGTCGCATGTGGAATTTTTTGTACTAATATTTTCTTCATCTTGTTTTGTTTGGCCATGTTCATAGGATAGATTTAGTATTCTCTATTTTAAGCATTATTTTATTCTCTATTTAAGATGAAATTTGAACTTTCGCAAATATGCTATATATCTCGAATTGTTCGAAGCTTTCTTACACGTAATTTCTCTCGACCAAATGGAAAGAATGACATTTTCCCCTTTGTGCCTCTTGTCAAGTTAATAGGAATATCATTTTCGGCACAATATGCTGAGCAATTAGGCACGTTTCTTCCGTTGAGCAGTTTTTTCTCTTTTGTCTTTTTGTCCCTTTGATCAATTTAGAATTTCGGCAAATAAGCGCATGCAGAAACATGGGAGTATATGTATATGTTTATATATACCCTTTCTCATTATTATACTGAATTTCTGAGCGAGAGGAGACATGCGAAGAACACACAAAATTACTATTCTACTTATTTTGTCATCCACCACGCAACATTCGTTTGAGGTCCTCTCAAATTCGGGAAGGGAAACCTTATCCAAATAAAATATATGAACACAAGTACCGCTTCTTCAACGCTACCCAAATAAAGCTCTCTCTTCTTTTCTCCACTCTACAAAGAGCTTCGACAGTTGGTGCAGAGAAATCCCGTTCGTGAACGGGATCTGAAACAAGGGCTTCATCAGGGCGCCCTAAGCTTTCTTAAACAAACTAACTGTGTTCGAAGCTTTCTTAGACATTGTTACTCTTGACCAAAATGGAGACACCTTTTTTTTTCCTTTTTGATCAATGAATTAATGCAAATATTACGCAGAAACATGGGAGCATATATATACATATGCTTTCACATTATTGTATAGAATTTTCCGAGTGAGAGGACATGCAAAGAACATAAATCCGATCATAGTTACCTCGGACAATCGCATATGATCTTTATTTTCATGGCTTTGTTACATCCTCGGCGTTTTGGTCAGCCTCGATTTCATAGTTGCCTCGATATCTTCTTTGCCGGCTGTAGTGTTGAGATCTTTCATGGCTTGCCCATGATTTATCCTTCGTTCTTTCATATTTAGTAAGAACCATGTGCTAAATCTGTTATAATATATTATATATATAGAGATATATATTATATATAGAGAGATATATATATTATATATATAGAGAGAGAGAGAAGGGTAAGGAGGTTGGTAATGGAGAAGACTTGTTTGCTAGAAATGGATGGTGGAACTTCAACAATAAGGTCTGAGGTGTACGTCTCAGAACGTTGTTCAATAATTCAACAAACTTGGAAGGAGAATGTGAATAAAATGAAACCAAAATTCTGATTATAGTTTCAATGCCGAACTAAGGTTTGTTTGGAATACGAAATCAGATTGACTGATCAGGTCCAAAAACCGGCCAAAAATATAATATTCGAACCAAAGAATCATAATCTATAACAGACGTCGCATGTGGCCTTTTTTGTACTAATATTTTCTTCATCTTGTTTTGTTTGGCCATGTTCGTAGGATAGATTTATTATTCTCTATTATTTGGTTCTCTATTTTAGATAAAATTTGAACTTTCGCAAATATGCTATATATCTCGAATTGTTCGAAGCTTTCTTACACGTAATTTCTCTCGACCAAATGGAAACAACCACCTTTTCCCCTTTGTGCCTCTTGTCAAGTTATTAGGAATATCATTTTCGGCACAATATGCTGAGCAATTACGCACGTTTCTTCCGTTGATAATTAAAATATCGATTATCAATTTTAGCGCATTAAATTAACCTGAGCACTAATGATAACCATATAATGCTAAATCTGCGACTTGTTTGCTTCAATAGATTGATTCATCGTGGGGAGGTGCAGACTCTTCCAATGGCTTCGGGACTCTGAAGGAAAATTTGTCAAGGTGATGATGCCTTCTTTCATTAGAAGTACCTTACGATCTCAGCCGTCCACCTCAACTTCTTTTCACACGGTGTTTCTACAATTCCATGTTATGCATTAAAAATGCGTTAAATATGCTATACATAATAGTAATTGATAAATATGTATGTATATATATATATAGGATAATTACACATGATCCGTTGTGGTGTCACTCAATTTACACATAAACCCCTCTTACTATTGTAATTACACATACATCCTTTAATTTAATCAACATTTACACCAAGACCACTTCATCTTATTTTGGACAACAATTTAATAATTCGGGCATCCAATTTTACCGTTACTGGCTATATTTCGTAAAATAAACATGTTTAAGCAGGTTTATATGGAATACATTAATATTTAGGCGGTCGAAATGTATATTTTAGAATATTTTATTAAATCAATATATCTGGTATATCATGTAAATTTTAATTCACGATTAAGTTAATTCTGATTAATAATATATTCAATAATTCAACAAACTTAGACGGAGAATGTGAATAAAATGAAACCAAAATTCTGATTATAGTTTCAAGGCCGAACTAAGGTTTATTTGGAATACGAAAAAAGATTGATCGATTAGGTCCAAAAATGGCCAAAAATATAATGTTTGGACCAAAGAATCATAGTCTATAACAGCCGTCGTATGTGATCTTATTTGTATTAATATTTTCTTCATCTTGTTTTGTTTGGCCATGTTCATATGATAGATTTATTATTCTCTATTTTAAGCATTATTATTTGATTCTCTATTTTAGATAAAATTTGAACTTTCGCAAATATGCTATATATCTCGAATTGTTCGAAGCTTTTTTACACGTAATTTCTCTTGATCAAATGGAAAGAACGACCTCTTCCCCTTTGTGCCTCTTGGCAAGATATTAGGAATATCATTTTCGGCACAATACGGTGAGCAATTACGCATGTTTCTTCCATTGATAATTAAAATATCGATAATCAATTTTAGCGCATTAAATTAAAGTGAGCAATAATGCAAACCAAATAATGTTAAATCTGCTATGGAGAGAATACTTGTTTGCTTCAGCAGATTGATTCATCATGGGGAGATGCAGACTCTTCCAATGGCTTCGTGACTTTCAAGGAAAATTTTGCCGATGCCTTCTTTGTTGGACTGTGGATTTTGGTCCACGTACCTTATGATCTCAGTCTTCCAGCTCAACTTATTTCCACACGGTGTCTACAAATCCACGTTATGCATTAAAAATGCGTTAAATAAGCTATACATAATAGTAATTAATAAATATACATATATATGGGATAATTACACATAATCCGTTGTGGTATCACTTAATTTACACATACACCCCTCTTACTATTGTAATTACACATACACCTCCTTTAATTTAATCAACATTTACACCAAGACCACTCCATCCTATTTTGGACAACAATTTAATAATTCGGGCATCTAATTTTACCGTTACTGGTTATATTTCATAAAATAAACATGTTTAAGCAGGTTTATATGGAATACATTAATATTTAGGCGGTCGAAATGTATATTTTAGAATATTTTATTAAATCAATATATCTGATATATCATGTAAATTTTCATTAAGATTAAGTTAATTCTGATTAATAATATATTCAATAATTCAACAAACTTGGACGGAGACTGTGAACAAAATTCTGATTATAGTTTCAAGGACGAACTAAGGCTGTTTGGAATACGAAACCAGATTGACTTATTAGGTCCAAAATCGGCCAAAAATATAATGTTTGGACCAAAGAATCATAGCCTATAACAGACGTCGCATGTGACCTTTTTGTACTAATATTTTCTTCATCTTGTTTTGTTTGGCCATGTTCATATGATAGATTTATTATTCTCTATTATAGATAAAATTTGAACTTTCGCAAATATGCTATATATCTCTAATTGTTCGAAGCTTTCTTACACGTAATTTCTCTCGAACAAAAATGGAAAGAACGACATCTTCCCCTTTGTGCCTCTTGGCAAGATATTAGGAATATCATTTTCGGCACAATACGGTGAGCAATTACGCATGTTTCTTCCATTGATAATTAAAATATCGATAATCAATTTTAGCGCATTAAATTAAAGTGAGAAATAATGCAAACCATATAATGTTAAATCTGCTATAGAGAGAATACTTGTTTACTTCAGCAGATTGATTCATCATGGGGAGGTGTAGACTCTTCCAATGGCTTCAGGACTTTGAAGGAAAACTTTGCCGATGCCCTCTTTGTTGGACTGTGGATTTTGGTCAAAGTACCTTATGATCTCAGTCTTCCACCTCAACTTCTTTCCACACGGTGTGTCTACAAATCCACGTTATGCATTAAAAGTGCGTTAACTATGCTATACATAATAGTATTTAATAAATATATAGATATATATATATATATATGATAATTACACATGATCTGTCGTGGTGTCACTCAATTTACACATAAACCCCTCTTACTATTGTAATTACACGTACACCTCCTTAATTTAATCAACATTTACACCAAGACCATTTCATCCTATTTTGGACAACAATTTAATAATTCGGGCATCCAGTTTTACCGTTACTGGCTATATTTCGTAAAATAACCATGTTTAAGCAGGTTTATATGGAATACATTAATATTTAGGCGGTCGAAATGTATATTTTAGAATATTTTATTAAATCAATATATTTGGTATATCATGTAAATTTTCGTTTTTCGTTTATACAAATCCACGGCAGAATGACTTTGCTAAGCACCGTCTTTCGAGTAAAGTAGGTGAAATAAGGGCTTTAGGCCCCGCATTTTTTAGGGCCCTCAGTTTCATAATACTATTATATGTATATAATTTATTTAATTAGTTAGAAATATTCAATATCTTGATGCCCTCAATTTAGAAATGTTATTATGTAAATAAAAGTTAGTTAGGCTCAATATCTTGAGGCACACACTCAATTTACTAATGGTATTATATATATAAAATTTAATTAGTTAAAAATGCTCAATATATTGAGGTCCTCATTTATAAATGCTATTATATGACTAATATTTTTAATTAATACAAAAGGCCCAAATTTTTAAAAATCCTAAGTATATTCCATCGATATCGTGATCGACACTCAAAGGCTCCAACATTTTCTGCCATTGTATTCTCTTATTCGTGTTGCTCTATTGAAATACTAAATTGCATTAAAAAGGTCCATTCTTTTCCGATTGTGTATATTGCATATGTAATGATGTTGACGATTTCTGTGATTGTTACATCCCCAGAAAGAAGTTTTCTAAATTAAAAATTATAAAAAAAACTAATCAATATCCACAATGTCGCAAGAAAGATTATATGGATTAGCTATAATGTCAATAGAAAATGAACTGGGTGAAAAGATTGATTACGAAAATTTTATAAAAAAATTTGTGTCAAAAAGTTAGAAGAATAAATTTCATGAACAAATTGTTTTAGTTTTTTGTTTTGAAAAAACTTCACTAAAAGAAAATATTTTCTGTTTTTTTGAAAAAATATAACTCCACATATAAACTTTAATGGGCCCTACTATTCACACTCCCTTACATCCCCTTTACACTCCCTAATACATGAAATTTGTAAAACTTAATAATTTATCACATGAATTCAACAATAACTATTTTATTAATTTATTTTACATATAATCCAACAACATTAATTGCATGGCTTATTCAACAAATCGATATTATATTGAGCCTATTTTTCATTATATATCTCGTTGTATTATTATATTAACTTTAAAAATATTACTTTTTTTGTTTATCTATATTAAGACTACTTTTTAATTCATAACACGCACAACCAACTATTAGTATTTTTTCATTACATCTAACATTAGTTTTTTTTTTTTCATATCTTAATTCAATTTATATAGTTACATATTAATAATACATCTATATGTAACTTAATTGTTAATATTTACGATAATATATTTAACTTTTTTTAATGAAATAATATTCATATAGTATAAATAATATATCATTCATATAATAAATAATATATTATGATATTCCTAATTAATATTTAACTTAGCTCAATAAAAACATTCATATATTATAATAGAACTTATTTTAATCAACTACAATTACATATAAATAATATTTCTATATTGTGGATATTCTAAAATAAATAATATGAATTTAAAATAAAAAATTAAATAATATTGATAAGATGAGTAGTTATTTATAAATTATTTATATGTAATGAATATGGGAGAGAATGAGTTAATTATTAATTATTCACTGCACTAAATACTATTTCATTACAATTTTTCATTTCCTTTTTAGATTGTATTGATGTTATGATTGGTGGAGGAAGTTTCAAGTTTCCAAAGGAGGAATTATGGGGCGGAATACCAAATATTACAGACCGGGTTGGGCTAGACGGAAGAACGTGAACTAAAACGGCCCCGAAATTTCAGCTGGTCCCGTCCGTAGATTCGTCCAAAGTAACGGCTGAATTAACTAGTAGATCAAAACGACCCAAAATCAATAACGTGTTTGGGACTTAAATTCGCATCTCGGGATATATGGGATAAAAAACGTTCAGACAACAAACATTGTGGACCAATTACATCATTTTTCAATCATTGAAATATATGATCGTGGTCATTTTCATTCCCGCTATTTTCCATGTAACTCGGGAAGAACCAGCTCATTTCCCACAACACTATGTGGCCCGATGGGATTCACCCGCCCCGCATGAACTCCGAATTGCCTCCAAATCTTTTTTTTTTCATTTTTTTATTCTTTTTTCCGTGTGTGACAAATTATTCCCACATTATGGCTAAGTTCAATCTAAAGCAAATCTATTGGATGACATTGACCTCAAGAGCAAGACCAATATTTCTAGCATCCACATCTAAGTACACATTGATTATGATATTCGAGGAGTCCAAATTGATTCGGATCTGTGACTTCCATCTCGAGATGTCATGACTCCTTTTGTAGGAGTTGGAGGCTCTTTCCGAAGAAGACGAATTTTTCAAAGTGAAGGCGGAAGAAAGTGAAGAGTACTTCAAATTTGAATTTAATAGCAACTGATACGGAGTTTTAGACTTTTTGTTTCCTCGTGTGGGAACTTTGTCTCCTTTCGTATAGTTTTAGGAGGTGTTTTTCCTACTGGCATTTACGATGTGGCTGTGGACTTTATGGGGCACTTCACCGGTTCTGTACTTGTTTTTATCTTTTATGGTAAGCTATCGTTTCGAAAAAATAAAAAGATCATGTATTTATTTGAAGCGGGTTTTAACCTTTTTTCCGTTACTCAAAGTCTCCTTTTTTTTCTTTGTTTCCTCAGACCAAAAGAGCGCTCGGCAGCCCACGAAATCGAAATCCTCTCAGCTGTTACCGATGGTGGCAAACCCGTCTGACGAGAAAAGCACCGTACACTAAGTAGACCATTTCAAGCACGCGAGTATATTGCATTTTTATGAAACGTATATCGAATTTTTATGAAACGAAGTTTTCGATGATAAAAATCGGAAAAAAATAATGAAAAATCTTACGACTCGTTTAGTTTTCGATTAGTCATGTCATGCATGACCAAGTTGGAACTCGAGCTCTACAGTGATAAGATTGGAAAACATCAAACTCTTCAATCGGGTTGGCTCATCAAGCTCGTGAGTCGTGTCTGATTCACCTTTAGCCCCTTGCATTGTAGGTAGAAAGCATAAGGCTTTAGAAGGTACAACAAATAAGAAAATGGTTGTTGATCAAGAATCCTTCAACCCTCATAATTTTATCAAACAACATCAATGCAGATAATTTAAAAAAAAAAAAAAAAAAAAACCTCTTGACAAGTAAAACAGATGAAAAAGAGAAAACAAACGTCGAATCGAACGAATTCAAGCATACATCTCGTCGACGTTGCACTCCCCCAAGAACACCTTGATACTCCTCGGGGACCCGCAACTCCCTTCGGCTATGAGGGCTCTGTCGTTCGCAGCCATGTGGACGATGATCTTATAGATCATTTCAATCTGTTCCATAACAAACTCTCAGCTCGGGAAATAAAATAGAATCGTCACGGAAGAAAAGTAAGCCACTGCGATAGTTTTCTTACATCATCGGGCGCATGGCAGCGGTCGGCTATTTCTTCAAGCGTTAATGGCTCGATGGGCTCTATACAGCTAAAGGACCGAAGGTACGTGATAAAAGTTGACATAAATACGAATAGATAGACACGGATATTTACGTAAAGACAACACATAGTAATAATTATTTTGGGTCTATGTCGAGGGATAATTTAGGGAAATAGCCTCTGAACATGGAGGGTTTTTCAAAAATAGCCCCCAAGCGTGTAAATGCTATTATACCCTTAGCAATTCGGGCCCATAGTGGTAATGTTAAACGCGACGTGTTTGGGCTATGAAGTCAGCCAACCAAGTAACAGGTCGCGGGTTCAAATCCTTATTATAACACAATTTTGTTGACGGATTCTCAACTATATACAGGTAGATGAGAACCCGTCTACAAAATGACAAAAAAACCATTAAAGTTAACCATACAATTTCCCAAAAATAGGCCAACAAAGTTATTTTCTAAAAACCTTTTTGGTCAAAGGCTTTTTTCTTAAAAAAAAAAACCTATCCCGAGTGTACCTTGCATTGTTCAGTACAGCAAGAACTCGTTTTTGGAGGGCCAACACTTCTCCAGCTGCTTTTTTCCCAGCTTCCACTCCTACCATTAACATCATGAGCATATTACAAAACCGTAAGAAATACAAAAAAAAAAAAAAAGAACAAAACTTTGTCTTAACGGAACGTTGGTTACTTTACCGGGTTGATGATACGCGTTGATATTCACCAACGATGCATAAATCCCAACCGCTCGTTCGTAGAGTGCTATCAGAGCCCCAACCGATCTCGGCGTTACTTCTTGCACTGTGACTGTAACCGACTCACGATCATTGGCATACAATGCTGCTCTTGTTCCCTATATTTCGCATAGAGGTGAAAAAGTATTTCGGAAATAGTAATGATTGCAGGTTTAAATTAACTAAAATGGGGGAAATTTATTTTAAAAAAAATTGACCTGTAGAAAACCAAACAAGTAATCACCGCAAGTAACCCCGGGCTCGAGCTCCCAATCGTGGCCCGGTGGCCTATCTCGCAGCACCTCGATGAACGTCACGAAGAAGTTGTGGACACCATCTCTCAGCTGTTGGATGTAGCTTCAGCGAGGAGAGGATGATATAACAAGGACATGAAAATTTAGTATATGTAGCATACATAAGATAATGTCAGAAAATTTTCATAGGCTTAACTATATTTTCAGTCGTGTATATTAGGGGTGATGTTGTTATGAGGACACCTAAACTAAATTGTTGCAATTTTCGGACGATAAATTTAAAAATTGAAGCAACTTGAAGACGCTTAAATTAGATGTAATTTTTTAGGACAGTAAGTTTCAAAATCGAAACAATTTGAGGACAATTAACTTTTAAAACTTGTTGTCCTCGCATTGCTTCAGTTTTGAAACTTAATGTCCTTGCAACATTTAATTTAGATGTCCTCAAATTGCTTCAATTTTGAAACTTGGTGTACCGAAATTGTCGCCCCCAAATTTAGGTGTCCTTAAAATGCCACTACCCGAAATACACTGGACTAAAAGAATAATCAAGTCAATTTTCGTAGTATGTAAAGCATAAAAACACATACGCGTGTTGATCTGTGCTCCCTTTATTTCCATAGACAGTAATCCCTTGGTTTACCTACAAATAAACAAGTTGGAATTCCTCCGAACAGGTTTTATCTTCATCTCTAACAATTCGGATAAATTTAGACCATGGGTGAGTGATATAATAATCAGGGATTCTTCATAAACCAACCAACAAGGTTGCAAACCGAATGATGATGATGATGATATTATGCTCGGGGATTTTTCATGATGTTATTTCATTTTTCCAGCATCAATAGTATGAGCACCGCACTTTTCTGTAATTTGCAGCAAAGAAATGATTTTTCTCACCCTGTTTCCATCCAAATCGAACTCTTTCCCGAGGGATTCCATGACTAACTGCTGCAAGTACCGACTAAACAGCAACAGGCTGTCCTTGTAAGGGAGGATAACCATGTCCTAAAGAAACAACCTTTTTGTGTTTATTAGGAAAGAAAGAAAAAAATGTAGCTTGTAAGGATTTCAAAGCTTGAAATTTCGATTAGTGCGTAAAAAAACCTTCGATCCAATTCCATCGGTCACCCAATACCAACACAATGCGAGCAATGCCGCCGGGTTATTTCTGACCTGAAGATTAGAGGGTGCAAAAATAAACATTAAGACTATAATTTATTACGTTGGTGGCGTTGAGACACGAAAATGAATGCACTAGAACTTCAGACAACATAGGCAGCAGAAAATAGAGTAAAAATTCTTACAACGGGGTTCCTGTTGGCTTCATCCATAAGTGCAGCACCAGCAAGCATTCCTCGAATGTCGATTCCCTGGAAATCGGGAGCATATTGAAAATTCATATAGTACAAAACCAATTTAAGGTGAAAATGCTCGAACATAAAGCGTGAGCACCACATAGTAACTGCTCAATTAATCTGGTCTGTCACATAAATTACAATTTTACCCTCTTCCGATTATATCACTGTAGAGTCTTTTCTTCAATATACTTACTTAATAACAAACACAACCAAAATCCAAATTTTAGGATTAAACAAACCATTTCACATTAATGACAGCTCTTAAAATAAAATAATATTATATCTAATTTACTGCGTGTGCATCGAGTGTGCTTAAAATACAAGCGTGCATTAATGTAATTCGTCGAACCTGAAGTGCGGCGGGAAGTAAACCAACGGCAGAAAGCTCGGAGGTTCGACCGCCGACCCAGTCGAACATGGGGAATCTAGCTAGCCAGCCCTCGATTCGTGCCGTGTTGTCGAGCAAAGAATTCTCTTGCGTTATCGCAACCCCCTGGAGAAGAAAAGGTTCCACAAAACTTTTGAGTCTTAGTTACATTTTCATGTATACTTTCATCCTTAAAGCATCTGCAACCCGAAAACTCATTCTCAGGCTCAAAATGCAGTAATTGTTCCCGTCAAACAGTAATTCTTCTCCAACAATTAAACTCATTTTCAAACTCAAAAGAATATTCACGGATTGCTCTTTCACACCAACTTTTTTTACAACTTTTCAATACTACCCACATATTTTACAACTTCACTAATTAAACCACGATACTGTTTTAAATTGAAAAATATTTAATAAAATTATTGTTTGTACATTCAAAAAACATTGAAACAAATATTCATTAAAAAACACGGAAATTACACTACATGAGGAAAGAAATACATCGATGTTTCAATAGCGTGAATGTTCAATCTATGTATGTTTACATTTTAATGTTAAATATTTCGTTGCATATAAACAAAATATAAAATTAAATAATAAGACAAAAAATTATAGGGGTGCTATAATAATTCAAGACAGATAAAAGGGCGTGTATTGCAATTTTCAAACTTCAAACCCATTTTTTGCTTTCAAACGCGAAGTTGAGTTTCAAACTGAAGAGAGAAACCAAAAAACTCATTCCGAGTTTGCATTTTGGGTACGCTTGGAGTGTCTTTTACTGCATGTTTTGTGTTCTAGTTTTCGGGCGATAGTAGTCAACTGTAATAAAAAGAACCTGAGGGACCAACCTGTTTCGAAAACTCGAGACCAGCTTCACGAAAAGCCTTTTGAACTTCGAGCAAACCGTTTCTTGTTTCAGGAGTGCCGCCACTCTATGAAAACAAGCCGTAAGAAAGACAAAGGCGGCCAGTGTATGTATATAAACAGCTAATAAAAATCAGAAACTATTAACCGATTTTCCATTAATAAATAAAAATAATCAGATAGATACCTTCGATATTACTATTACGAGAGTAGTTGCAAGCTCGTCCCCGAGCTGAGCTATCTGGTGATCTATCCCAGCAGGATCCGTATTGTCAATGAATCTTATCTGCATATGTAAGAGGAATACAAAGCATATCAATGACACTTCACCGTTTTCAGACATAACACTGCTTCGTAAGATTCTTAAAAGTACAGATGAACAAAACGAAATATAGTAAAGAAGCCCATCAAAATAATTGATTGAGAAATCATTAAGGCTGTGTTTGGAACGAGGAAAGTAGTGTGGAAAAGAATATCAGAGAGAAAATGATTTTCTTTTTTTTTTTGTTTTCCTTATCTATTTCTTAAACCAACCAAACGTAAAAACCAGTTTTCCTTTTCCATTTCATTTTTGTTTTCCTACTAATTTGCACAAACCAAACACAGCCTAAAGGATTCGAGAAGCGAACTTAGACTCTCACCTTGAGAGGAGGATTATCGGGAGCCAATGCCTCCGCAACAAATTGAGGTCCAAGAGCTGAGCCACCGATTCCAATGGAGAGGACTTGGGTAAAACGAGGATTGTTTGGAGGTTTAATCTGTGGTAAGATTTTTTTTTTATGATATTAGAAACAAAAAACTTGCATAGAGAAGAAATAATAATACAAAAATGTAGAGAAGAGTTCCACAGAAACACTTCACAAATAGCAAATTTCAGACCATCGATGACACGACATCTTCTATAACCCCGAAATCATACAGAAAATAATGCAAAGACATCCAAGAAAATCCTACCAGTTTCACAGCTGAAAATCCAAGGTAAAAATTCTTCCATTTACGTTTACTATTTCCTCCACCTCAATCAACCGCACAAAAAGTGGCAATTTCACAGAAAGTAGAAACAATTAAGAAGCATCACACAAGTTATTTGCCCGTGATTACTAATACACCGTATACGAATTATACACCAATAACTCAGAATCTTTGTTTTTCCAAACTTACAAAGCAAGAGCTATCCATGAATCCCTCTTTGTTAAACACCAAATTCAATTCCATTGTTTAGGTACCAAAAAAACTTGAAATATGCCACCGCAGGTTGTAATAATACAAGCGAAAACAGAAAGATCCACAATAACCCTAAAACTATTGAATTCAACAAGTTTTCGACCATTTTCAGTGAGGAAGGAAATTACAAAAAAAAAAAGGAGAAAAAAGGAATTTTTATGAACTGACCTTACCGCCGATGACCTCGTCGGCAAAATCACAGATCCGATCGAGCGTGCTCTCGATCTGATTGGTCAATATAGGCTTAGGGGCAAGCTTGGAATTTCGCAGCCAGTAGTGGCCCACCATCCTCCCCTCGTCGGGGTTCGCAATCGCCCCCTTCTCGAGGTCCACCATGTCCTTGAAGGCCTCCTGCATCCGGGGCTCCATCTCCGTGAAGAACCCGTCCGTAAACCCAACCCTGCTCACGTCAAGGTACAGCCCGAGCTCCTTGTGCTGGTAGAGCCAGTCGACGTAGCGCTCCCACAGCACGCGCGGCCGTTTCTCGAGATCCCCCGAGGACATCGCCGGTACGGCGTCGTTGCTGGAGAGCGGAGCGACCTCACGCGCCACCCGACGGGTCGCGAGTGAGTGTTTTGGCTCCGCTGCGCTGGTGGGAGACACGAAGGAGGCGTGCGCGTGGGCTTGGGGCGAAAAGAGGTGGCGCTTTTGAGGAGTGACGAGTTTCAGAGATGGGCCCAAGAACGACGAAGCCACCATTTTTTTTCTTCCTCTCTATGCTTATCTTTTGCGATACTCTTGAATCGATAATCGACGGTGAGCGGGGAGGATCAGAAGGCGGAGACTGCGACCATTGTCCTCTTTCAGCCGGCGGAGAGAGAGTGTGAGGATTTTTTGTGTGTGAAGGATGGTGGTTGTTTGTATATTTGTCGTGTCGTGTTGTGCTGCCTATTTCTCTTTATTGTGTGTTGATGCGTTGGATTGGAGATGAGAGAGAGAGAGATCCCTTCCCACAGATATTAAGACAATATATATATATATATTTATATTGATAATAGTGCCTGTTGACTTTCGATATTTACTAAGAAGGTTTGTATGTGGACTGTAAATTCATCGTCATAAATAAACAATAATTGAGATTACCAAAGTTAAATCAATTGGATTGGACTCATATTTATTAATAAATAAAAGTAAAACTAGTTGAGATTATCAAAGCTATATAAAGTAAAAACTATTGATACTCGATTATTTAATAAACTCTTTAAGATAATATTTTTGTCTAGTCTCGACTCGGGGATAACGTTCTAAATTAATAAACTCGATAAAATTATAAGATAATACAATTTTTATAATTTCTATAGGTCCCATATAAAATATAAATTCATTATATACTACACAATATTTGTAGGAAAATTACGGCTGATAACTCTATGTTTAAGGCTTTTACAGTTGGTGCCTAAACTATTTTCTAAATATGTATTCATGTGTTTAAGGTTTTTCCAATTGGTGTCCTATCAAAATTGAGAAAAAAATAGATGAACACAAATCTTTTAACGTGGTTCAAATTGAAATCAATCCTACATCCACACACCAAAGCACAAAGATTTTATTGATAGTATTGGCCTTTACAAATTGATACCAGAAGATTCGCTCTGGAATTTCTACATCAGAGAAGAACCCTAATCGAAAAACATCAATACTCTTGAGCTTGTAGAGAGAAAAGAGTCACACACACAGTATGTTTTTGAGAACTTGATTCGTCATGCCCAAACTATTTCAATTCCACTAGTTATCTCTGTGTTTAAGGCTTTCGTATTTGGTGTCCAAATAAATTGAGCACTCATTAGGTGGTGTTCATGATTTATATATCGATCAACAATGATGGATGATGAGTTTTGTACTACAATTATACTATATATAAAGTGTGACCACCACATAATAACTGCTAAATTTATTTTGATACTAAATGAAAAAGATTTAAACAACGGGGTTACTATCGAACTGAAAAATCATTTCACACCGTTTGGAAAAGCTATAAACGCATGGGATACCTACTGAAACCGAAAAATATTATGAACACAGTTGGAAAAACCTTAATGCAAGGTTACCTACTGAATTTTCCATAATTTTTTAAGATGCCCTGAAAAATACTCAATTGTCTTTTATTTTGTTTAAATGAATATAACTTCGAATCTCGTCTAGGAATTGAATGATTTTGTCAAATCGAGTCATGCATTTGATATATGGACATGGTATGGTAATTAAGTATAAGTTTGAAAGATCTTTGGAAATTAAACATTCATTAAAAATTAATAAAATATTAATTTATCGATTAGTTAATAAGTCTTTTAATTAATAATTTTGTCGGTCCAACTATATTAATTTATAGAGTTTCTACTGTATATGTTTGTGTGTATATATTAAACAACTATTTTATCAATAGCGTTTAAATATGATTGTTTATTCCAAATTAGGACTCATTGAACTCGAACTCATGAGTGTCGAGTTCAATCTTCGTTTGTAACTGTTTAAAGTTGGCGAGCTGGATTGAGAGCTTCTTGAATTATTTAATTTACATTTCAATTATTTAGCTTGAGCTCGTCAAATAGAGGACCTCCAGTTTAAATCCGAGTTCGACTCCATTGTAAATTTTAATAATCAAATATCAATAGTTGAGATTGTTTGTCAAAGCTAAATCAATTAGAGTCATATACATTAAATAGCTATTTCACGTAATAGCATTTAAATGAAATTGTTCTCTCACTTAAGGTGAAAGATATGAACCGGCTCCGCTCGAACTTCGTTATAATTGTTCGAAAGCTGGTTCGTAAGCTTTTCTTTTATTATTTTTTTGTCTAAATTTGAATTTTCAAGTTTTACGTCGAGTAAATAAGCTTACGAGTGAGCTCGAGCACAAGAGTTTACACCCGAAATCTCACTGTTAAGTGGTTTACTTGGTTGGTACGGTGGTATAAATTTGGAAAATTAAATATTTCATCACTAATTCAATATCACGTGTGAAGAATCAAACTTAAAACATTTTCTCCTATTTTGCCTCTTTCGTCAAGCGAAGGGTCAATCCTTAACAATCCACCGATCGCTCTTATATAATCAATTTGCTTGCTAATGATAAAAAAATAGTACTATATAATAAAGATGGTACTTTTGTAAGGCTCGAACCATCATCGTATGGTCAGTCGCGTAAACATTTCAAATAAAATAAATAAAAACAAATTACCCTTTTTGTAGACCTTTTTGATCCAAATGATTATAAGAGTTTTGATTATTCCAAGTAATTATGTAAATTGGGGGGTACAAATTAGAAAACTCGATATGCATGTTATATGATGTTTAAGTATATGAAAATGTTCTATTAAGTGCTTAAGAGTGATTAAAGTGTTAAGAAAATCGAACTTGAGTGATCTTGTGCTTAACTGGAATATTGATGTGATCACCTGGATGGAATATCATTGTGTGCTATATATGGAAAATATATTCTGATAAGTGATTGAGTTATATTAGGAAAGAATATCATAGAGATCACCCGGATACAAACGCATATATATGGAAGATATATTCTGTTAAGTGATATATGAGTTGTACACGTGATTGAGCTATGTTAGGAAAGAATATCAATGATATATCCGTTGAGTGCGATATTATTTGACTCTAAAATCAGTGAATCAATAACTTAGCTTTCCTTGTGCGAATTGGAATTTATATTATGGAAAGTAATTAATTGATTGGGCTTACATATGTTAATATGCTGATTGAGTGGAACTATATATGGAATGTGCTGACAAATGGATGAGATTCTGGTATTTATGGTAAGAAATCATGCATGACCGTTGTGCTTAATTGGTTCATTCTTGGCATGATTCTTTGAGTTAATGCACGTGATAATTGAGCTGTCTCTTGCATATTTTCGTGCTTAACTTTCCTTGTGAAGTGTAGAAGCATTTCGTGGTCTATATAGAAGATGAACACTTCACGTTGAAGGGCAACGAAACGAACACACAAGCCATCGAATTCCATAGACGATCTGAGCTTTACTTTGCGATATATTCGTAGTTTGTGTTTGAGCTTAAATTTGCGAATCTGTACCCTTTGAGCGATCCTTAGAAACTCCCAATCCTAAAAACCTTAGTCTTCGGACGTGTGAGCGCACAAAGGAGCACGAGTGGAGTCTTTCGCACGTGAAGGGACGAATTTTGTGGATTCGGTGGCCCTTCGGTAGCAAGCTGCATCCAGTCGGGGAAGTGGTTTCCTGGGTAAACGACGTGGATCGAAACTTGGCGTGCGTCAGCCTAGAACGAGGTCTAGTGTCCATAGTGTTTCGGTTGGGTACGGGTCAATCATAGTGTAACCGGTAATACCTAGTGATTGATTGGAAATCTTGGGGAGATCACATCTCAAGGACAGGATTAAACCCCAGTTGGGGATATAACCTGTATAAAAATCCCGTCTCACTTTACTTTCTGCTATTTACTTTTCTGTGAGACAAACCGGGGACACCAGCAAACAACTAGGTGATATCATTGAAACAAGTTCTGAAGATAACGTGATATTTTGTGAAACAGGATTAGGGAGATCACTTAGATACTCGCACTGCTTTCTGGGATATAACATACTCTGCAAATATCTTCTTAAATAAAAGTAATTTTCAAAGAAGAGCAAGCAAAATTTTTATAGCCTAATTCACCCCCCCCCCCTTCTTAGGCATATTTTACACTTCACTTTTCTTTCATACATATTAAATTTACTTTTTTTTTCGAAATTAATTACATAAAATGAATTTACAAAAAGAGATAAAATTGGTATCAGAGCCAGGTTACTCAACGAAAGGCCTAACACGCCTGAGTTAAGATCTAATGGCTTTCTCGAGTGATGTTTTTGCAGAGGGTCAATCCCACTCTAGGCCGCCTCTCTTCGATGGAACGAACTACGCAGTATGGAAGAATCGTATGATCGAATTTCTTATCGCTGTAGACTACGATCTTTGGGAAACAATCATCAACGGACCATACACGACTGTGAAAGAAGATGGAACCCCAATCAGGCTGCGAAAGAATATACCGCTGATGACAAAAGGGGAATCACGCGAAACGCAAAGGCGAAAAACATGCTCGCATGCGCACTCACGCGGGAAGAATACATTCGGGTTAGTTCCTGCTCATCGGCAAAGGCTATGTGGGATATGCTCCAAGTTACTCATGAAGGAACCCAACGAGTTGTGCAAGAAAGATTGGCTCTGCTCACTCATCAGTATGAACTGTTCTCGATGGAATCTGACGAGAACATAAGCCAGATGTATGCCAGGTTCATGGGAATCATCAACCAAATGTTCTCTCTCGGAAAGAAGGTTCCTGACAGTGAGCAAGTCAGAAAGATACTGAGATCACTGCCACGAGAATGGAATGCCAAGGTTACTGCCATCTATGAAGTAAAGGATCTGGAAGCACTTAGCATCTCCGAACTTATTGGATCTCTTATCTCCTATGAAATGATTCAAACGTCTATGAACGAGAAGTCGCAACACAAAAATCAGAAATCTATTGCGTTCAAATCCAACCAAGAAGAAGAATCTGATTCTGACAATGAAGAAGAAGGCCTGATGAACGACCTAGCTATGCTTACGAAGAGATTCGCAAGATTTGAACAAAAGAAGAAATTCAAAGGGAACTTCAACAAATTCCAGAACAAGAACAAGGGAATCTCCGCGTCTGGAAAGAAAGTTCAGAAATGTTTTCAATGCAACAAGCCAGGCCATTATGCACATGAATGCCCATCAACCAACAATGAGAAACCAAGGAAGCAGAAGGCTATGGTAACGGAATCAAATAACTCTGACCTAGAACAAAGTGAGGACGAGGATCACGCTTACATGGCTGACGAGGATCAGGTATCTAGTTCTTCCTCTATTGAGAAAATTCACTTCTTAAACAGTTTATATAACAATGATTATGAAAGTGACTCATCTATTTCTGACATAGAAGAAAGTAAGGAAGAATTGTGTGAATTACTTCAAAAAGCAGAGAGAAAGATTAAGTCACTAAATTCCTTGAATAAAGAACTGATAAAGCAGCGAGATGGCCTAGCTAAGGAAAAACATGAGGCTGATCTAGAGATCTCACGTCAGAAAGGAGAGTTAGTTACCGCTAAGAAAGAGGAAATTCCATGTGACCGCGAGGAATTAGAAAAGAAAAACAGTGTTTTATCGAGAGATATCGTTGAACTTAGGAATTCCTTCGATAGAGAAAAACAGAAAGTTGATAGACTCCTGGAGGGTAAGCAGAACCTAGATTTGCTGTTAAGCACTCCTAGGAATATTGGTAGGTCAGGGATAGGTTATTCCACTAAAGTAAAGCATGTTAAACATTCTGTGCATAAGCTTAAATGTTTCTGCTGTGGTAGAATTGGTCACTATGCATACAACTGTCCATTAAAGAAAGTTGATAAAACTAAGTATGTCTGGAGACCTAAGAAGTCACCTGTAAATGCCACTAACGTATCTGATTGTAACACGAGATCACCGTCTATGCAGAATGATATCTCATATGTTAACAGAAGTTATTTCCCCACTAACATGTTAGGACCCAACAGAAATTGGGTACCTCAGCAGAGTACTTCTTTCTACAGGTTCAAAGGAGGAATTCCAGCAAGAAACACCGGTGGTATCTCGACAGCGGGTGCTCCCGCCACATGACAGGTGATATAGGTAAATTTGTGTCGTTAAAGCGGTTATGGAGGATACGTTTCGTATGCTAACGACGCAAAGGCCAAAATCGTGGGAGTTGGTACTGTTGGTAACAATTTAAATATCACTATTGATAACGTATGGTATGTTAAGAACTTAGAGCATAATTTAATTAGCATAGTCAACTATGTGATGATGGACATACTGTAGCTTTCGCCAAAGATAAGTGCTTTGTCAAAAAGGATAATGAGATTGTGTTTAGTGCGGCTAGACATGGTAACACTTATTGTATCACACTGGATGATATTGCTAACCAAAACGTCAAGTGTCTAGCAGTTACGCAGGATATCACATGGTTATGGCACAGAAGGTTGGGACATGCCAACATGGAACTCATGACGCACATATCATGCAATGAACTGGTGAGAGGCATTCCAGACATGAAAGCCACCAAGGACAGAATTTGTAAAGCGTGCCAAATGGGGAAACAGACTAAGACGTCTTTTAAGCCTAAGAATGTGATATCTACGTCCAGACCACTGGAACTGCTGCATCTTGACCTTTTTGGTCCGGTACAGGTTATGTCATTGAAAGGTAAACGATATGCCTTCGTTATCGTAGACGACTATACTAGGTACACATGGGTCTTATTTCTTGCGCACAAAAGTAAGGCTTTAGATAATCTTGCGCCACTGATCAAGAAGCTAGAGAATGAGAAAGAGATGAAAGTCCGTAAGATTAGGAGTGATAACGGTCTAGAATTTGATAGTAAATCCTTTGCATCATTTTGTAATGAAAATGGTTATAGTCACAATTTTTCAGCCCCTATTACGCCTCAACAGAACGGAGTGGTCGAGAGGAAAAATAGAATATTACAAGAGATGGCTAGGACTATGCTGAGCGAATATAACACTCCAAAACACTTTTGGGCCGAAGCTGTTAGTACGGCTTGTTACGTCTCTAATAGGATTTTCCTTAGACCAATTATTAAGAGAACTCCCTATGAACTTTGGAATGATAAAACCCCTAACATAGCTTATTTCCATGTATTTGGGTGCAAGTGCTTTATTTTAAATGATAGGGATAAGCGAGGAAAATTCGATTCCAAAGTAGATGAAGGGATATTCCTAGGTTACAGCCTTCATTCCAAAGCTTTTCGAGTGTTTAATAATAGGAAGAAGACTGTTCAAGAATCTGTGCATGTTACATTTGATGAATTCCCTAACGCAGATACTACTGAGGAAGGTATAGTTGTGTCTCCTGCAGATATACAGGTTACTGACAAAGAAGTGAACGCAATTCCACTGGAACTAGATACTGAGACAGAGGAACCTGAAGCTTCAGACGAACAACAGCGCAGGAAATTCAAACATGCTTCCAGCCATCCCACTGAACAAGTCATAGGGAATATCACTTCAGGGATCAAAACGAGAGCAACTGCACGAACCGATATTGCTGAGGAATCACATCACGTACTGCTATCAACCTTGGAACCTAAGACAGTGAATGAGGCTCTTGACGATGAATCGTTGGTGATTGCCATGGAAGAAGAGCTGGCACATTTCGAAAAGAGCCAGGTGTGGACTCTTGTGGAAAGACCTAACGATAAGTCTGTAATAGGCACGAAGTGGGTGTTTCGCAACAAACTGGACGAGAATGGTAACGTGACACGAAATAAGGCCAGGTTAGTTGCCAAAGGTTATTCCCAAGAAGAAGGTATAGATTTTCAAGAAACCTTTGCACCCGTAGCTAGGCTCGAGTCTATACGCATTTTACTTGCATATGCATCTTTTAAAAGGTTCAAGCTTTTTCAAATGGACGTGAAAAGTGCATTTTTAAATGGTTTTATAAATGAGGAAGTTTATGTCGAGCAACCTCCTGGTTTTGAAAAAGTAGAATTTTCAAATCACGTCTTCAAGTTAAACAAAGCTTTATATGGTTTAAAACAGGCCCCTAGGGCATGGTATGAAAGATTGAGTAGGTTTTTACTAGACATGGGCTTTACGACAGGAACAATAGATAACACTCTGTTTATAAAGTGCGAAGGGAATCACATACTACTTGTGCAGATATATGTTGATGATATCATATTTGGCAGCACTGACATCACTCTTTGCGAGAATTTTTCTAAGTCTATGCAACAGGAATTTGAGATGAGCCTAATGGGAGAACTCACGTACTTCCTTGGATTGCAAATCAAACAATTGGACACGGGAATATTCATATCTCAAACAAAGTACACGAAGGAACTACTTGAAAAATTCGGAATGGCTGATTCCAAGGTACTTCCCACTCCTATGCATCAGACCGCCAAAATTGACAGTGATGAACAAGGTACGCCCTTTGACCAAACTAAATATAGAGGTATGATCGGAAGTTTGCTCTACCTTACGGCAAGCAGACCCGATATTATGTTTGCTACTGGTCTATGTTCTAGATATCAATCGAGTCCTAGGGAATCTCACTTGACAGCAGGCAAGCGGATACTTAGATATTTGAAAGGAACAATCAATTTTGGTATGTGGTATCCAAATTCCAAGGAATTCCCATTAATGGGATACTCGGACGCGGATTATGCCGGTTCTAGGGAAGATAGGAAAAAATACTAGGGAATTCCCTTGTAACTTGGTCCAGTCGGAAACAAAATGCCGTGGCCCTATCCACAACCGAAGCAGAATATATGGCCTTAGGAAGTTGTTCTCAGCAAATCCTTTGGATGAAACAGACTTTGAGTGATTACGGTTTAGAGTACGACCAAGTTCCTATTTTTTGTGATAGTACTAGTGCCATTAGTATCACTAAGAATCCCGTACACCACTCTCGAACTAAGCATATAGAGGTGAAACATCATTTTATTCGAGATCATGTTCAGAAAGGGAATATCAGTGTGAACTTCGTAGGAACTAATGATCAGTTGGCTGATATCTTCACGAAACCCCTTATTGAGAGTAGATTCTGTGATATTCGCGACCGATTAGGAATTATTGAGCTTAAATAGGAAAGGTGACTAGAAATGTTAGACCTTAGTATTTCCTTGATCTTATCCTTAAGGATCTCCTTGATTTTATTTCTTGATTCGATTAATAAATTGTCCTTTATTCTATCTTCCTTATCTATTCAGATCCTTTCCATTGATGGGGAGAGTATTTTTTTTCGACACTTATGTCAAAATCTATTTTCAGCCAATATTTTCTTTGAAATCGGATCTTTACTTATTCCTTTCCTTAATTCCCGGAGATATCCTTTATCTTTAGTAAGTTCCATATAACGGGCAGTTTCCTTCTCCACTAAGTATTCCTTTAAATTAAAATTTTGAAATCTCTTCCTTATCTGCCACATGTCTTGTCGAGATCACATCTCTTTTTAACTTCTTTCCATCCTTATCCAAAATAGACTCGGCCTTTATAAATCGTTCCTTCTTCGTTCTCCATCCCATTCAAACCCTAAGCTCTTCACTTCATACATTCAATCTCAACCATGGTGAAAACCAAAGGTGCCGGATCTAAGTCCGACAAAAAGCGAGAGGCTGCCTTAGTCGAAACCCCACTCTCTCCAAAAGCCACCCGTTCCAAGTCAAAGAATAGTTCAAAATCCACGAAATCTCCTACGAAACCGAAGAAGAAGAAGGCTAAGATCGATAGAATCCCTATTTCCTCTCCTGTCTCTTCCCATGCTGAGTCCACCTCTCTTGAAAAACCAGCCTCTCCAGAAAAATCTGTCTCTGCTCAGATCGAGACTCCTCCTCGAGACAAAACCCCCTCCTCGGATCAGTCAGAGAAGGCCATGTTCAATCCTGAAAATCCAGAAGAGATCACCGATGAGATCAAATTTCTGACTAAGAGCACCAAGAACTTCACGAGAAACTTCAGAAGCGGCGAGTTGCACGAGGAAGAAGCGTCAACTTTGACGAGATGGCTGAGAGCCAAGTAGCAACGTGGCTGACTGAGTACGGATGGGAAAATTTTCTAAGGATAGACAAATCTGTGTATGCGGAGGCGGTGAAGCTGTTCTACGCCAATCTCACTTTCGTTGAAGACGAAACTGAGATTACAGTGAAGTCTTATGTGCTTGGGACGAAACTTGAATGGAATAGCGCAAAGGTGAACGAGATGTTGGGAGTTGAGAACGAAGGGCTACACTACTTCGATTTCGTCCACTGGTGTACATCTGAGGTGCCCCTGCGTGACTGTGTGAAAGCCCTATGGAATTCCCCTTATAAGCCTAAGTTCTCTGAAGGAGAAGCGCTGAACAAACTTCCTGTTGATCTGTTCTTCCTATACAAAGTGCTGCACTTCACGCTCTGGAGCGCCCGCGTTGGCAGTGGAGGCCATTCCACCACCATGAACAACATGAGCATGCTGACTCTCTATCTGGTATCCCAAAATAGGCCGCTCAATCTAGGTTACTTTGTTCTTAAGTACATCGTCCATGCCATTAAGAGCTCTGATAAGGAACTTCCATATGGAATGCTGCTTACGCACATGCTTGAATTCGAGGGAATCTCACTGCCCAAGGCTTGGGAAGATAGCACAAAGCATTCAGTAGATATGGTCACACTGAAGCGTGTTGGTATACGCTATGATGAGAAGCGTGGATGGCTCAAGACAAGGGATTTGAAGACCCCATCAAAAAGTCCGACTAGAAAGAAGAGGGATGATGATAGCGACGACGAGCAGGAAACGATAGCCGATCTAAAAAGAAGTATCAAGGGCCTTAAGGATGAGAACCGGAGAAAGTTCAAAGAGATCTCACGGAACTTCAAGAAAGTTAAAAAATATCTGAAGGAGATCACCACGGTTCTGAATGTCGCTAAATCCTCATCTGCCTCATCCGATAGCGATTCCAGCCCTTAGATCCTGATTCCTTAGTGATTCCCTAGCTCTAATAGGATTAGCTCTAGGTTGTTTTTTTTTCTTCTGGTCTTTTGGTCTGCGGGTCGAGGTTGATTGCAGGTTTGGGTATGTTGGTAGTGTTTATGTCCCTCCTTTTTTATGCTGAAGGGGGAGAAGTCTAGGCAATTAATGCCTTATTATGTTATTTTGGAATGTTATAATATTATTCGGCTTGCTTTTATATGCTTGTGTCTTAATCATCTTTGTGCTTGAGTTTGTGATTTGTTAAGGATTAAGGAATTCCGCACATAGGCAGGGGGAGCAAACTGATGTGATGTGATGTGGTAACTTGAGACATTCCATGGTAACTTGAGATGTTTCATATGATATAACCTGGTAATTGCTGAATCTTTGCGACTGTGCTTTACATAGGTTTATTAGCAATTAGACAGGGGGAGCATGCTTTAAAATTTGATAAATTTATTTGCTCTGATCATATGTCACATGCTTTGATACTTAAACATGCTACGTGCTTAAATGGTTTCATATCGAGTGTACTCATATGCTTAAAATAGGCATTAATTACTTGTCATCATCAAAAAGGGGGAGATTGTAGACCTTTTTGGTCCAAATGATTATAAGAGTTTTGATTATTCCAAGTAATTATGTAAATTGGGGGGTACAAATTAGAAAACTCGATATGCATGTTATATGATGTTTAAGTATATGAAAATGTTCTATTAAGTGCTTAAGAGTGATTAAAGTGTTAAGAAAATCGAACTTGAGTGATCTTGTGCTTAACTGGAATATTGATGTGATCACCTGGATGGAATATCATTGTGTGCTATATATGGAAAATATATTCTGATAAGTGATTGAGTTATATTAGGAAAGAATATCATAGAGATCACCCGGATACAAACGCATATATATGGAAGATATATTCTGTTAAGTGATATATGAGTTGTACACGTGATTGAGCTATGTTAGGAAAGAATATCAATGATATATCCGTTGAGTGCGATATTATTTGACTCTAAAATCAGTGAATCAATAACTTAGCTTTCCTTGTGCGAATTGGAATTTATATTATGGAAAGTAATTAATTGATTGGGCTTACATATGTTAATATGCTGATTGTGTGGAACTATATATGGAATGTGCTGACAAATGGATGAGATTCTGGTATTTATGGTAAGAAATCATGCATGACCGTTGTGCTTAATTGGTTCATTCTTGGCATGATTCTTTGAGTTAATGCACGTGATAATTGAGCTGTCTCTTGCATATTTTCGTGCTTAACTTTCCTTGTGAAGTGTAGAAGCATTTCGTGGTCTATATAGAAGATGAACACTTCACGTTGAAGGGCAACGAAACGAACACACAAGCCATCGAATTCCATAGACGATCTGAGCTTTACTTTGCGATATATTCGTAGTTTGTGTTTGAGCTTAAATTTGCGAATCTGTACCCTTTGAGCGATCCTTAGAAACTCCCAATCCTAAAAACCTTAGTCTTCGGACGTGTGAGCGCACAAAGGAGCACGAGTGGAGTCTTTCGCACGTGGAGGGACGAATTTTGTGGATTCGGTGGCCCTTCGGTAGCAAGCTGCATCCAGTCGGGGAAGTGGTTTCCTGGGTAAACGACGTGGATCGAAACTTGGCGTGCGTCAGCCTAGAACGAGGTCTAGTGTCCATAGTGTTTCGGTTGGGTACGGGTCAATCATAGTGTAACCGGTAATACCTAGTGATTGATTGGAAATCTTGGGGAGATCACATCTCAAGGACAGGATTAAACCCCAGTTGGGGATATAACCTGTATAAAAATCCCGTCTCACTTTACTTTCTGCTATTTACTTTTCTGTGAGACAAACCGGGGACACCAGCAAACAACTAGGTGATATCATTGAAACAAGTTCTGAAGATAACGTGATATTTTGTGAAACAGGATTAGGGAGATCACATAGATACTCGCACTGCTTTCTGGGATATAACATACTCTGCAAATATCTTCTTAAATAAAAGTAATTTTCAAAGAAGAGCAAGCAAAATTTTTATAGCCTAATTCACCCCCCCCCCCCTCTTAGGTATATTTTACACTTCACTTTTCTTTCATACATATTAAATTTACTTTTTTTTTCGAAATTAATTACATAAAATGAATTTACAAAAAGAGATAAAGAGCGAGAAGATCCTTCTTGTAGCATTGGATCATTAATTGTTGGGAATTAAAAATCCTTTAGTCCATATTCATAAACCCAACATATAAGTACATCTAGTTTCCATTCTAAGATCATGGCAACAGAGGAAACAACTAACAAGCTTTTAAGAAGGTTATAACTGTTTAATTTGTCCGACGCGTGACTTGGATTTTACACCCAATAAATATTCCCTCAAACACAAGACCACAAATATGTTCGTCGTTGCAAGGACATGATACATCATACACATCATGTATGGGCTAAATCCTTCGCTCTGATATAAGGTGTTGAAAAATAAATTTTCCTTAGCCCAAACCCAAAAGCCCAACATATAAGCCCATTGAGTCCACTATAAAACTAAATGCAATTTAATAGGGAATAACATACAAACTATAAGCATGTAACAGTTATTTAATTTATTCGATGTTGAACTTGATTTGATACCGAACAAAGGGAAGACGACTCTCATCAAACGAGAAACACAACACTAATCGGGAAAAAAAGAAAGAAAACAACATTAAAAAGTAAAACCTAACCCCATAATGGTTAAAGGCGTTCCACCTCACTTCCTTATTCTTATTCACGAGTCTTTCGATCTTTCAAACTTATTGAATGTTAGGCTAATGGCTAACAGTAGTGAAGCTGGTGCATTAGCGCATGGTGCCCTGCGCTAAAAGAGTTAACAAAGATCAATGTTTGTTGCGCATCTACGAAAATATATCTTATGATAAATACGTAAGATCTATTGAAAAAAATAATAATAATGCGTTGAAGAAAGAGAATAGAGCTTTTAACGTAATAAACAAAAAATACAGTTAAATGTATTTCCATCTCTTATACCATACATAGTCCATTTCAGGATGCTTGACGTTAAGAAGAATTTTTCCTCATTTCGAAACTTGAAACTTCCTCCACCAATCATAACGTAAATACGATCTAAAAAAGGAAATAAGAATTTGTAATGTAACGACGGTGATTTTCAATTGCGAATGAGACATTGGCGTAGTGGTTAAAGAGGAGACCTTAAGGATTTATGAGTTAGGTCGTTAATGAATTTTCTTTCTCACAATTCCTTGAGTTGTCCTCGTGGTTTTAATAGTTCATGACTATCGTTGTCATGTGAGTTTGTGACGTATTCAACTGACCACGGGATTAGTTCCACCACTGGAGTGTGTGACGCAATTAAAGACTCCATCATGTCAGTGTGACGAGCGTCACGCCGATATTTAGGGGCTAACACATAGTCAGGTCGAGTGGTAATACCTCGGGACAGAAAAAAAAAACTTAGTAGTTAACAATTCTTCTTTTTCAATCTATTAAAAATAATTATGTGGATCGATGCGCATGTTAGCGGAAAAAAAAAACTTAGATTTCTCGCCTCCCACTATTGCGCTAAAAATGAATATTTAATACAAAACTAATAATTTCATCCTTAAAGAGAGCGGTTTCCTTCAACGCTTCTCACCCATAAAACTCCCAAACACACTTTGTTCAGTGGTTACCAAGTGAATCATCTTTCTTCATTTGGAATTTTTTCTGTATCTCGTTTTCGGTGGTAGAACACTTTCAGGCCAAGTTGGGTCGTCGTCATCGTCACCCCAAGCCATTAGGTTCTTCCCTCTCTCTCTCTATATATATATATATTTAGCCCATTACGTGTTTGCTGCTCAATTATTGCGCGTTTGAAGAAAATGAGGATGATATTCTTCAAACAGGATGATAACTTACTGCGCTTGCTTGTCAGATAATGAACTGTGCGTTACTGTTATCTACCATTTTTTTTTTCTCTAATTGCTCGATCACTCTATTGCGCGCTAAATTGGTAGCTACATACTATGTATGCCATGTGTGCCATGCCACAATTACCATATCTTCGTTGCTCACGCCGGAGACGCTAATAGGCGACAATTGTTATTGGTCACAGACGACGGTTTCTTGGCGTCGCCTGGAGCCCCGACACACATGATCGGGACCTTACGGCGACGATTTTAAAGCGTCGCGTATATAATTTTGCGCGACGGTTGTTGATATAAATCGTCGCGTAAAGAGCTGAACGGAAATTGTTTTAAAGTAACACACGACGGTTATAGTCGCGTAATACACTTATACGCGACGATTTTTTAAAAAGCAACCATCGTTAGTTTTGTTTTTATTAAGTATTTTATTTATTTTCTAAAATCACGATAAACAAAATACTTAACCAACATATCAACCCAAGAGAGGAGATGCGGAGTTGACGGCGATTTTTGCCGGAAAATTCACAAGTGACCCAAAAGAAATTAAATACGTTACTTAATGACCTAAATTTGCAATTATGAAACTTAATGACCCAAAAACGAAACAGGTATAGTTAGTAATCCAATTTAATAATTTGACGGTGAAATATATGATCTCCCTCTACTAAAGCTCCGCTGGAAATTATGTTCAAACTTCGTTATAGTTGTTCGAAAGCTGACAAAGCGACACGTGATTTTTTTTATTATTTATTAATAAAAATTTGAAATTAAAGTTTTAAGATCGGCTGGTCCACTAAACAAACTTACGGGCTTAGCTCGAGGTGGAGCCTAATATTAAATTTTGGAACTTGGATCAAGACGTTTATACCCGAAGTTCTCACAGTTAGGAGGGGTTTATTACTTGGTTGGTGACTTGGTGGTATTAATTTGGCAATTTAATATTTCATCACTAATTCAAAATCATGATGTGTGAAGAATCATATTCAAATATTTTCTTGGAAAACCTATTTTGCCTCTTTCGTTAAGCGAATGGTCAATCGTCCTTAATATTCCCATGGATCACTTTTATATAATCAATTTGCTTGATTTTGATCAAAATATTAGTACTGTTTCATAAAGATGTACTTGGCAATGAAGCGTTGGCCTCATGGCCACGGTGGAGGCCTTAAGAATTCGTGGGCTAGATCGTGGGGTTGAATCTTTCGTCCACAATTTCTTGAGTAGTCCTCATGAGATTTATACCACATGACTATCGTTGTCAGGTGGGTTTTGTGAAGAATATCACATGTGACCAAATCTCCTGCATTGATTACGACGAGAAAAATTAACCGGTACATAAGTTTGATGGATCACTCATATTTATTAATAAATAAAAGTAACAATAGTTGAGATTATCAAAGCTATATATATGTGTGTGTTTATAATATATTAAACAACTATTTTACCAATTAGCGTTTGAATAAGATTGTTTGTCTCAAATTAGGACTCGTCGAACTCGAACTCATGAATGTCGAGTTCAATCTTCGTCGTAACTATTCAAAGTTGACGAGATAGGTCGAGAGCTTCTTGAATTATTTAATTTAAAATTAAAATATTGAGCTTGAGCTCGTCAAATAAACGAACTTACAAGCCGAGCTCCAGTTTAAATATCTGTCTTCAAAATGCGAGCTCAAAAATAGAAACTCCACTGTAAATTTTAATAATGAAAGTATCAATAGTTGAGATTGTTTGTCAAAGTTAACTAAGTAGACTCATATACATTAAATAGCTATTTCACCAACCTAATAGTATTTAAATGAAATTTTTGTATCACGTAAGGTGAAAGATATGAGTCAGGTCCACTCGAACTTCGTCGTAATTGTTCGAAAGCTGGCGAAATCGGCTCGTAAGTATTTTTTTTTACTCTAAATTTGAACTTTCAAGTTTTAAGTACACGTCGAGTAAACGATCTTACGAGTAAGCTCGAACACAAGAGTTTACACCCGAAACCTATCAGTTAGTACTTGGTTGGTCTGGTGGTATACATTTTTGCAAATTAAATTAAATATTTCATCACTAAATCAAAATCATTACGTTTGAAGAATCAAACTCAAACATTTTCTTTTGAAAAGCCTATTTTGCCTCTTTCATCAAGCGAATGGTCAATCCGTAATCCACCGATCATTTTTATATAATCAATTTGCTTGCTAATGATAAAAAAATTAATATGGCTCGACACACACAGCATCATATGGTCCAGTCGCGTAAACACTTCAAATAAAATAAATAAAATCAAATTGCCCTTTCATTTATTTTCATACATATTAAATTTACGTTTTTTTTCTCGAAAGAAAGCTTCATTACAGAAAATGAATTTACAAGAAAATAAAAGAGCCAAGATCCTTTTTTGTAACCTTCGATCATCAATTGTTGGGAATTAAAATCCCCTTGGCCCAAATCCAGAAATCCAACATATAAGTCCAAGTGGGTTCCATTCTAAAATATTAATCCACGTGGTTTCAATTCTAAAATTATAGTGATAGAGGAAGCAGCCCACAAGCTTATTAGCCGGTCATAACTGTTTAATTTGTCCGACGGGGGACATGGGTTAATATCCCTCATATACAAGATCACAAATCTGCTCTACCAAGCACAAATCTTTGCAGGGACGGAAAAACATCATCCACATCATATAGGAGCTAAAACCTCGTTCTGATATCACTTGTTCGAATTTAGCCCAAACCCAAAAGCCGAACATATAAGAACATTGAGTTATACTATAAAAACAATTGGCAATATAACGAATAGCCTACAGACTTATAAGCATGTCACAACTATTTAATTTATTCGATGTTGGACTTGGTTTGATAGCGAACGAAGGCAAGAGGACTCTCATCAAGCGAGAAACACAACACTAACCGGGAAAAAAAGGAAAGAAAACAAGATTAAAAGGTAAAACCTAACCACATAATGGTTAAAGACGCTCACCTCACTTCCTTATGAGTCCTTTGATCTTCTCAAATTTGAGGCCCATGAGGTACTGAACCTCCTCGGCTTATCGCTTGAAGTTGTCGATGCCGAAGGCCCATGACGTAACGCCGGTTACCGTTTGGTACGACGGCGCACGAATAGGACCCAAAGAGGAGCTTCCTTTATTGTGTAGACTGGCGAGAAAACCTAACTCTAGTGCATATCTTTCACACTTTATGAATGTTAGGCTAAAAGTAGTGAAGCTGGCGTATTAGTAGTGCATGATTGCCCTGCGCTAAGAATTCACAAAAGATCAACGTTTCTTGGACATCTATGTATGATGTTAAACTGGGGATTCCTTCCTAAAACCAACTGGTGATAGGGAGGAGATAACTCTTTGATTTATATGTTGAGTCAAGTGAAGTTAATTTCCCGATGTGGGACAATAATCTCAACACGCCCCCTCACGTGTGGCACGATTCAAAGCCTAACACGTGGGCATATCAAATCGGGTGATGGTGAGTCAAACAAGCGTGATAACATGCAGATCAAACCCGCTCTGATATCATGTTAAATTGAGTGTTCCTTCCTAAAACCAATTGGTGATGGGATGAGATACCTCTTTGATTTATATATTGAGTCGAGTGAAGTTAATTTTCTGATGTGAGAAAATAATCTCAACATATGACAATATGTATTATGATTAATACGTAAGAGCTATGGTAAAAAGAACGTCTATTCTGTAATAAATAATACGTAGAAGGAAGGAAAGCTCAAACATAATGAATCATCCACCGGATAATTAAATGTAGGGATAATTACATCAACATTCCATGTGGTATCACTCAATTACACTTACACCCCCTCTGACTATAATAATTACACTTACATCTCCTTTAGTTTAATCAACTTTTACATTAAGAATCATTCATCCTATTTTGGACAACAATTTAAGAATCCAGACATCCAAATTTACCCTTAGTGGCTTTTCGTAAAATATAAACATGTTTAAGCGGGTTTATATATAATACATGAATATCTAAGGGGTCTAAAAGATGATTCGTATAAACGAAAATAAAAATTTACATGATATACCGGATATATTGATTTAATAAAATTTTCTAAAATATACAATTCGACACCTTAAATATTAATGCACCATAAAGTTATAAGATGCTTGACGTTAAGAAGAATTTTTCCTTCTTTCGAAACTTGAATTGAAACTACTTTCTCCACCAATCATAAAGTTACAATCTAAAAAAGGAAACGAAAATTGTAACGACAATAGTTTTTAGTTCTTTCTTCAAATTAATTAAGGATGTGTTTGGATTCGTGAATTTGAATTGAATATGGTGATTTGAAATTACAAATTCCGAAATCCGAATTTCAAATCCAATTTCATTATTTGGCAAACGATGAGATTTAGAATTCGGATATCAAAATGGAGCTCAAACTCAATAATGAACTCGAGCTCAGCTTTTACCGAGCCAGCTCGACTCATCGTTGGTCGAGCTCGAGCCGAACTTTTGTCGAGTCGGTTCGTCGAGTCGGTTCATCGAGCTCGCGAGCCAGCTCGACTCATCGTTCGTCGAGCTCGAGCCGCCACATTGAGCATGCTAGTCGGCTTTACTCATCTTTTACTAATACTTATTATTATTATTATTATTGTTGTTGTTGTTGTTGTTGTTGTTGTTGTCGTTGTTATTTATGAAAATCATTACGGCAGAGATTTGTATTTCGAAAACGGATCACCTGTGGTCGAATTTCAAAATCATGAAACAAGCGTTTGAATTCTCCTCGGATTTGGATGAAATCGAAATCCAAATCCGAGCGGTTGCCAAACGAGTGATTTGAATGAACTCGGATTTCAAATCGAAATCCGCCAATCCAAAAGGACCATAAAGAAAAATAATAATTATGTACGCTGGTGCGATTTGTAGATAAAAAAAAAAAAACTGAATTCGCTCCAAAGCAACCCCTCCGTCCCTCGGATGGTTTGTCGAACACACTACGAATTGTTCCTCATCTTCCGACATCCCTAACTCACTTTGAATAATTGTGTTCAGCTCAGCCCATGTGATATTTGGACTTGTTTGGGATGTGGCATGGGCCTTATATTTTCAGCCCAATTTTTTAATTTTATTACCTTAAATAAAATTTTCAACCCAAATTAATGTTATTTGCAGACAAAATAATATTATTTCTACCTTGATTTTAATTTTATCATTTTGTGAGACTTTCGTTATTGAAAACTATTAATTTCAATATATGTTATTATTTTTAGAGGTATCGGTTTTACTCCGGTTTAATATCGGTTTTATTACGGTTATACGACTAAATTTTCCGATACGGTTCGAAAATCCGATTTAACAACCTTGGCGTCGTGCGCATTATATTGGAAAAAAAAAAAAGAAGCTTAAATTGCTCGTCTCCCATTATTGCGCTAACACATGAATATCTAAATATAAAACTAATGATTTCAACCTTAAAAGTCCAACTATGTAATCATAAAGAGCGCGGTTTCCTTCAACGCTTCTCACCCATTAAACTCTCAAAACACTTGTTCAATGGTTAGCAAGTGAATCTTCTTTCTTCATTTGGAATTTTTTATGTATCTCTTTTTTGGTGGTAGAACACTTTCAGGCCACGTTGGGTCGTCGTCATCGTCACCCCGATCCATTAGGTTCTTCTCTCTCTCTCTCTATATATATATTTAGCGCATTACATTATTGCGCGTTTGAAGAAAATGAGGATGATATTCTTCAAACAGGATGATAACTTGATCAATCACTCTACTGTGCGCTAAAATGGTAGCTAGTATTGCCATGTGTGCCATGCAACAATTAGCATATCTTCGTTGCTTTAGAGCTCATATAAGATTTTTCTCAGCATCAGAAAAGTCTTTTTTTTTTAAAAGTCACTATTATATATACACGTAAATTGTACAAAAACTGCACAGGGAAGAGGGCCGGTACACCACAGGTGGTGGCCGGTGCCAATGAATCCCAAAAAATAATTCAACTCAACGCATAAAAATAAAATAAAATAAAAAAATATAAAATTACGGCCAAACCGCCAAATCCGACGAAGCCCAGTTAGCTGCAAACACTAACGATCCTCCAAAGTCCCCATAGCATCAGAAAAATTCTTCTCTGTTGGAAGAACTCGAAAACTTCTATGTCGAACTATCCATGAAGTTCCTTATCCTTCTTCTAGCTTGCTTAGCGAAAATATGCTTCTCCTCTAACAATATAAATATATGCCCTTTTGCACATACATGGTCAATGTATCAAATTAACTAGAGCATATACATATATATTTATGTTGAATTTGGGCTTAAACTCAAAAGCCAAATCCGATCCGTTTTTAATTAATTCGGGATGACATCGTCCATCGAAACTTGAAATTGATGAAAGATTCATAAACTACGTTTCGAGGGGAATTTAATGAATATTGATTTGCTCAAAACCGATGTCGGGTGAATGAGAAATTAATTTTCTAAAGTTCGTCCAATATAAAAATATTTAAGTGTCTAATAATAAATGAAGGGAACTTTGTCCCACATTGGTTAGACACTAAAAGTTTCATCACTCTATAAAGGATTACCTTGTGTAGGTAATTCAAATGGACTTGCCTAAAGGGTGGACTCAAGTGGGCTTAATGGGCTACGGTGATTTTGGTCCAATTGATAGCACTGATAGTACTGATAATCGGGGCGATATTGTCTTACGGAAAGCGTACTCGTACGTGCCTCGACTTACTGTACACTTAAAGCTCTGCCGCCGACCAGACGCGACTCACCACCAGAAACAACAATCGTAAGACAATATCTGTTCGTGTCTGACCGATGGCGACATACGCAGCAATGTTTCCCAGTAGCAGCCACGCCGAACGTCCCTCCAAGTTCAACGGGACCGAATTCAAGCGATGGCAGCAAAAGATGACGTTCTACCTCACCACCTTGAACCTCGTCCGTTTTCTGACGGAGCTTGCTCCGACTGTCACAGAAAACGGAGCACCAGCTGAGGGTGCAAACGCTGACGGTCCTGATACTGCTGCACAGGCCGTGAATGCTCAATACGAGCAGGAGAAAGCGACATTAGATGCATGGAAACATAACGATTTCATGTGCCGACATTACATTCTGAACGCCATGGATGATTTCCTATACAACGTCTATGCAGTGGCTACGACTGCGAAAGAGTTGTGGGAGTCGTTGGACAAGAAATATAAGACCAACGATGTTGGAATGAAAAAGTTGATAGTCGGCCGTTTCTTGGACTACAAGATGACTGATTCCAAACTAGTATTGAATCATGTCTGCGATCTGCAACTGATCATCCACGACATGCACGCGGAGAACATGCAGATCAGCGAATCCTTCCAAGTAGCTGCTATTATTGAGAAGCTACCGCCTCTGTGGAAGGACTTCAAGAATTACCTTAAGGACAAGCGAAAGGAAATGGGGCTTGAGGACCTGATTGTGAGGCTTCGGATCGAAGAGGACAACCGAAAGATCGATGCCAAGAAGAAAAGGGGAGGTATGGAGGCAAGAGCTAACCTAGCTGAGCCAAGCTCCGGCAACAAACGAAAGAGGTCGGAGTCACCACAGAACAAGCAACCGAATTCCAAGAGATTAAGGGCAACTGCTACAACTGCGACAAACCTGGGCACATGGCTAACGTGGTAGATAACCCGAACTCCTGATACATCGACAGCGGAACAACTCGCCACATATGCTCTGACAAAGAGATGTTCTCCACCTACACACCGATATCGGGTATGACGCTCTATATGGGGAACGCATCCACATCCAACATCGTAGGATTGGGGCGACTGGTGCTGAAGATGACCTCCGGGAAGGAGCTGACGCTTGTGGACGTGCTGCATGTCCAGATATCTGCAAGAACTTGGTCTCTGGCTCTCTACTTAGTAAAGTCGGATTTAGACAAGTGTTTGAAGCTGACAAATATGTATTGACCAAAAATTGTCACTTTATAGGCTGGGGTTACCTCGAGAAGGGGCTCTTTAAGTTAAATGTAATGCCTGTAAAGCGCGAGATTAAGCTCGCTGATAATAATGTCAGTTCTTCTTATTTGGTTGAATGTTCTAATTTATGGCGTGGTAGATTAGGACACGTGAGTTTAAACAAACTGAAGAAGTTAATAAGTTTAAACTTACTTCCACAAATGGAAGTCGATTCACAACATAAGTGTGAAGTATGTGTCGAGGCGAAAATGGCCAAAGCACCATTCTTCTCCGTCGAGAGAAACAGCTCACCTCTAGAACTGATCCATACCGATATATTCTCATTAAATATATCTTTCCAAAGAAGGAAAGAAAAGAAATAAGTTCTGAAAAAAGAACTTACGATGCCATCGAAAGTTCACCTCAAGAAGAGGAAGAACCTAGGCAAAGCAAGCGAAAGAAAGTGGCCAAGTCATTGGGCCTGACTTCCTAACTTATATGTTAGACGACAAACCTCGAACATTGCAAGAAGCTCTGTCGAGTCCAGAAGCTCCGTTCTGGAAAGAAGTTGTGCACAGCTGAGTCCATCATGCAAAACCATACTTGGGAGTTGGTAGATCTCCCAAAAGGGTGTAAACCTTTAGGATGCAAGTGGGTCCTTAAAAGGAAACGTAAAACTGATGGATTAATTGAGAAATATAAGGCTCGATTAGTAGCCAAGGGTTTTACGCAAAAAGAGGGGTACAATTCCTTCGACACCTACTCACCCGTAACAAGGATTACGTCCATACGGGTTCTTTTTGCTATTGCCGCATTGTATGACCTCGAGGTACATCAAATGGATGTAAAAACGACATTCTTAAATGGGGAACTCGAGGAAGAAATCTACATGAAATAGCTCGAAGGGTTTATCGCACCCGGGCAAGAGAACAAAGTGTGTCGACTTGTGAAGTCGCTATACGGGCTTAAACAAGCACCAAAGCAGTGGCACCAAAAATTCGATATGACTATGTTATCGAATGGGTTCAAGATCAACGAGTGTGACAAATATGTTTATATTAAGGGCAGACCCGATGAATTCGTGATTGTGTGTCTCTATGTTGACGACATGTTAATCATGGGAAGCAATCAGAGAGCGATCGTGAACACAAAGAACATGTTGAAAAGTCATTTCAACATGAAAGATATGTGTTTGGCTAATGTCATTCTAGGGATTAATGTCTCTATAACACCCGAAGGAATTCTGATGACACAATCTCATTATGTTGAGACTGTGTTAAAGAAATTCAATGCCTTTGATGATCCTCCGGCTAAGACCCGGTAGATCCAAATGTGCATTTAGCCAAAAATAGAGGAGAACCCATATCACAGCACGAATATGCCCGGGTGATTGGCAGTCTGATGTATTTATCGAACTGCACTCGACTTGACATAGCATATTCAATCAGTAAACTTAGTAGGTTTACAAGCAATCCCGGGAGTAGTCATTGGACAGTCTTGAGAAGGGTGCTCAGATATCTGAAGCACACTATGAATCATGACATACTCTACTCGAGATATCCAGCAGTTCTTGAAGGATACTGCGATGCTAATTGGATATCATATAACAAAGACTCCAAATCCACGAGTGGTTACGTGTTTACCATCGCTGGAGGAGCAATATCATGGAAATCTTCCAAACAAACTTGCATAGCTCGATCCACGATGGAATCGGAGTTTATTGCGCTAGATAAAGCCGGCGAAGAAGCTGAGTGGCTTAGAAATTTTTTGGAAGATATTCCCTGTTGGAATAAATCTGTGCCGCCAATAATGCTACACTGCGACAGCATGGCCGCAATTGGCAGGGCACAGAGTAGCATGTACAACGGTAAGTCTCGACACATCCGTCGGAGACATAACACTGCAAGACACTTGATCTCTAGTGGAATATTCTCTATCAACTATGTAAAGTCAAAAGAGAACATAACAGACCCTTTGACGAAAGGCATTGCTAGAGATCAGCTTTATGATGCAGTTAGGGGAATGGGGTTAAAACCCACACACCCAAGAAGGGGCTCAGTGGTAACTCAACCTTGATGAGTGAAGATCGCACAAACTTGGTTCAATGAGACAACTAAACTGAACCGGTTCATAAGCTTACTTGGAAACATGTTTAAAGAAGCTCATTCTCGTAAGCTGCCCAAGTAATTACCCGATGACTTGTGGTAACATGTTTAAAGAAGCAATTTTGCTTTTAATGATAGCTATACCCAGAAGGGTGGAGTATTTCGGGATACTCCTGGATTCAAGTCCTAATAGTAGATTACCTATATAAGTGAGAAGTGGGGCCGCTTCAATGATAACACTTATGAATCCGAGATATGGACCACAATCGAAAAGAACACAAGAATCAAAAGAAATTAGATTCGTCATTGTGTGTATGCTGTTGTCTTGGTTTACACAAAACGCTGTCAGTTCAAGACATCACGTTCACTGAGCAGCGAGTGAACCCGACAACATTTCACTAAGGAAGGTTCAAAGCCACAAGCTACTTATCCTGATGCAATGATGAGTCGTCGAGCTTTTCTTGCTAGAATCAGCATGCACTTGCATTAATTTCCATTCATGTGGGGGATTGTTGGATTTGGGCTTTGGGCCCTAAAAGTTGGGCTTAAACTCAAAAGCCAAATCCGATCGATTTTTAATTAAATCGGGATGCCATCGTCCATCGAAACTTGAAATTGATGAAAGATTCATAAACTACGTTTTTTTAGGGGAATTTAATGAATATTGATTTGCTCAAAACCGATGTCGGGTGAATGAGAAATTAATTTTCTAAAGTTAGCCCAATATAAAAATATTTAAGTGTCTAATAAATAAATGAAGGGAACTTTGTCCCACATTGGTTAGACACTAAAGGTTTCATCACCTTAAAAAGGATTACCTTGTGTAGGTAATTCAAATGTGCTTGCCTAAAGGGTGGACTCAAGTGGGCTTAATGGGCTAGGGTGGTTTTCGTCCAAGTGCGCAATGGGCGCTTTGTAGGCGCACTTTGGACTTCACACGCCGCATCATCGCTAGGAGCTATTGGTGCCAAAAAATTTGGTCGATGATGGCGTGGCAGCGAGACGGTGACATGGCAGCTCGGTGTCGACGTGGCAAGCATGACACGCGTACATGTGATGATGAAGTGGCTCTGCGTAAGCGCTGACTGGGCCGACTGTTGGCATAACCCGTTGGGTCATTGGGCAGCACAAGGACGGACTACCGAATGGACCAACCCGACCCGAGAATACGAGGGAGCGGGTCGAGAAGCTTCCAATTGCAGGGCAGTCCAGAAGTTGTGACGTTTCACATTCTGGCCCCGAAAGGTCAAAAGGCAGGAAGCCTAAAGGTCGCATTTATTGCGATTCAGTCCCAGGAACTCCTTCGTGCCTATAAATAGGTCCCCTGCGAGATGGAAAAATTCATTCATTCGAGTCCTGTAATCTAGCATAAGTCACTCCCTACTCCCAGTTCCCAAAGCAAGAAAAAGCTCAAATTTCCAGTCGATTCGTCGGAAAAATTCCGTTCGTAGTGCTGCGATACGAGATTAAGAAAGTCGTATCTTGGGGACAATCGCCGTCAGCCAATAGCACTGATAATCGGGGCGATATTGTCTTACGGAAAGCGTACTCGTACGTGCCTCGACTTACTATTCACTCAAAGCTCTGCCGCCGACCAGACACGGCTCACCACCAGAAACAAGAATTTATATGTAGGTTTAAGAAAGGTTGAGAGCACATCAGATTGAGAGCATATATGTTGAGAAGATTGAGTATCATTAATCATATGAGTTATTTGCAAGTCTGAAAGGTATTTGGGATGTTTTAGAAATGTATGAGGATTGTAGGGACTAAAGTGTAAAAAGGTAGACTAGAGACTTGGTATATAAAGGCTGTATAATGTATTGACCCTTGAGATTCTAGTAGAAATATTTTTCAATCCCCAAAATCCTAATTATTTGGTATCAGAGCCTACACGTGCTCGGGAAATCAAATTGTAGGCAAAATTGATTATGAGAGAAGAAGTGTTTGTCTCTAATCCAACTATATCAATGAATTTAACGAAAAATCGTAAGATAGATTACCGAAAGAGATTGCAGAATTGAAAGCTTCCGGAATCTTCTTGTGTAAACTTTTTCTTCGTTTCCACTTCAAAGCACGCGTAAGAACAATTCTAGATATTTTCCAAATGTGTGTTCGTGTGTTACACTCTACTTTCACACATCTATATATACCCACACATATTTTGGTATATTTACAATTAATTCCCTAAAATTAAGGAAATTACAATTAAGTCCAAAATAAAGATGATAACAAATTAGACACAATTAGTGTCTTAACATTTCCCCCCTTTGTGTTCGTCCTCGTTTTAGAGATTGATCATCTGTGTCTTTGTCGAGCTTGTTTTTGTCTCTTGAAGAAGGACGATCTGAGACCGAGATATACTCTGCATTGTCGAATCTAGTTTCGAAGATTCAACCTATCTTGTATCTCTTTGATGATCTTCTCGACCAAATTCCATTCATCAAGAATAAAGTCTTCTGAAATTTTCCACAGCTCTATTTGACTCATGGCTTGGAGATACTCTCTCATGTTTTTCCGGATGATCTTCAAGGTCCCATCGCAGTATTTCCCTACGTCGGATACTACGAAGATCCATCGCTCATTCTTGTAGTTTCGTAGATGCGTCCTAACTCGGGATTCCTGCTGTTGGCATATTCCTCATAGTCGTCGAGGTCGGGAGCATAGTTCCTTGGTCTTGTAAGATTGACCTTCTTGGCATTGCTTTTTTTTAATCTTCTCTTTGAAGCTCGTCTCACAAATGACAGAAGTTGTTTGAAATTGCTTTTCTTTTTTCATGTCTAGGACTTATAAATTTTTTTTTTCGAAATTTCTTAATCCCGAGCGGTTCACAACCGGCATGCGTCAAAGCTCTCCTCGCTCGCCCGATTCGATGATTTGCTGCGATAAGCCTCTCCCTCGTCCGTCCCTTTTTTGTTTATGAGAAATGTAAAAACACGGCACAAATTATTTTGGGGACAACTGGGTTTGCCTACCCGGCTTGTCGTAATCTTTATTTCACGTAAAGGTTACAGTCGTAGCAAAACACTCAATCCCGTGGGTCCGAACAAATCTCGGCCTCACTCGCCTAACTACCCAAACTCACGGTTATCTCCTACGTCCGCTCGGGATCTTAATCACTCGCTAACCCTCGCTCGTGAAACCCTCGTCGGGACCCCGTCCAAGTTCGGCTGCCCGAACTCGGTGTGTGTGTGGCTCGATCGCTCAAGGTCGCCGCACGTGCCCTTGATTCTCGCTTTTCTCTCGAACGTGTGTGTCGCTCGTGTAAGTGATCGATCGATGTGTCTTTGAACTCGGCTGCCCCCTTCTTTATATAGAAGTCGGGAGAATATTGCTCGGAGAGATTTTCTCAACAACCTTATTCAAATTGAATTCGGCTGTTGCTAGAATCTCTCTCCGAGATTTTCTCCCATTTGAATTCGGCGCCCCAAATTCCCTCAACAGCCCCGAGCTTGGTCAAACACTCACACAGATCGAAGACTTGGTCTCGACTCGCCCAACAACTTCCCAAGAAAACCTCTTGTCCCACTAGCATACCGCGTCCGCGCGCGCGCTGCTTCGCACCACTTGGCCGAGCCGCCTGCTCGGCCTTGTTCCTCCCGGCACCGCCGTCGCTCCCATTGGCCGTCGTCTGGCGGACTGCCGCCGTGTGCCACCGAGTACCGCCGTCCTCGGTCGGACCCTTGCCGGACCACCGCCCGTTGCTGGCCTGGGCTCGGCCGCCCAGGCCCCATCGTCAAGTGCCACCCGCCATGTGTCGGACATGTGGCAGGGCCTTGCGCCCAAGTCACGAAGGTCTCGGGGGGGGGGGGCATCGTGCCGTGCGCGCGCACGCTATCGCGTGATGTCGCGAGCATTGGAGCCCGATGCCGCGCGCGCGCGTGTGCCTGGCTTGTCCCGATGCCGCGCGCCCGATGCTGCCCCGTGCGCGCACCCCGTGTGACGATGTTTAGGCCGATTTGTCCAAGTGTTGAACCGCTCCAACTCGTGCCCCTTGAACCGAACATCATTGCTCGGTGTGGCTCGGCAATGAACGAACCGATGACGTGGCACTCAAGGTTGTGACATACTTCCCCCCGGAGAAAGTCGATGTCCTCGTTGTAGGAGACCCGTAACCAACACCCTTCTTTTAGTGTCAATATTCCGCCACCACGTCCTCAAACTGTGCAATGTCCGTGAAATTCTCCCACGAAGTCTCGGATGCATCCTCGCCTTCCCACTGAACAAGGAACTCGTTCATACCGCCCCATCGCCGATGGTCGAGTATCTTACAAATCCGTTTCTCGAACACCTTCGCCGCGGTGTTCGGTGGTACACGCCTCATTTGTTCCATCGAAGTATAGCCTGGGTGGAACTTCTTCAGGAAGATTACGTGAAAAACGGGATGTATCTTCATGTCCTTCCGCAACTTCAGTCGATAGGCCACACGCCCCACTCGAGACTCGATCTCGAACGGCCCATCGTACTTTGCCATGAGCCCACGAGCTAGCTGCTCCTTCTTGCCAACAGTTTTCGGTCGCCACATGTGCGGCCTAAGCTTCAGAAGCACCTTCTCACCCACCTCGAACTCGACCTCCCGCCGGTCTTTGTCCGCATATGTCTTCATGCGCTTCTGAGCTTTGGTCATGCTATCTCTAGTTGTGGTCCACAACTCCTGTCTGGACCACGCGAACCTATACGCTGCTGGACACTCCCCGATCATGCGCGTATACGCCACCGCTGGCTTGTTCGGTTGAAAGCCATACACCATCTCGAATGGGTTGACTTTTGTTGCTGAGGCACGGTGCATGTTGTAGCTAAACTGCGCCGCATCGAGCAAGTCAATCCAATTCGTCTGGCTCGCCGTAATAAAATGCCTCAGGTACTCCTCAAGCATTTGATTTGCCCGCTCCGTTTGGCCATCCGTTTGCGGGTGAAATGACGTCGAGAACTTCAGCTTCGTCCCCAGAAGTCTGAATAGTAACGTCCAGAATCGTCCCGTAAACCTCGCATCCCGATCGCTCACGGGTGACGTTGGAACAACGTAGTGTTTGACAACATGCCTGAAGAATTACTCCGCCGACTCCTTCACTGGGCACTCCGCCGGTGTCAGTGTGAAGATTGCCATCTTCGAAAACCTGTCAACTACAACAAGAATCGAATTACACCCCCGTGCCTTAGGCAATGTAGTGATAAAATCCATCGAGATCGATTCCCACGGTCTCGACGGTATGGACAGCGGCTCCAACAAGCCGGGCTGCTTTTGACGTTCAGCCTTGTCCTGCTGGCATGTCACGCAGGTTCGCACATAGGCTGTGACGTCATCCTTCATCCTCGGCCAGATAAACTTGGAAGAAAGCAGCGTACATCCTGTCCATTCCAGGATGTCCCGCCCATAGTGTGTCGTGGTGCTCGCGTAGCAACTCTTGCCTCAGCGCGCCTTCTGGAACATAGACGCGCCCGCCTTTGGCCACCAGGATTCCCTCCTCGAACTAGTATTGTCGCACCACTCCCTCGTCGACCTCATCAACGAGCTTCCTGTAAGCCTTGCTCGCCTCGGCCACCTCACGCACCTTCCCCACGAAGTCTGAGGTAACCGCACTTAGTGCGCTGACAAAGGTCTCAATCCCTTTGCGGCTTAGGGCATCAGCAACGTCATTGTGCCGACCCGGCTTATGGATCCACTCGAAATCGAATTCCCCGAGGAGTTCTTGCCATCTCGCCTGCTTCGGGGACAACTTCTTCTGGGCTTGAAGTAAGTGTTGGCGACGTTGTCCGTGATGACTACAAACCTCATCCCAAGAATGTAATGTCGCCAAGTCTCCAAGTAGAGGATCACCGCCGTCATCTCCTTCTCGTGTGTCGAATATCGGCCCTCCGTCTCGTTGAACTTCCGACTCTCGTACGCCACAGGGTGGCCCTCCTGTACGAGCACTCCTCCAAAAGCTTGTCCCGATGCATCCGTATGCACCTCGAATGGCTTGGTGTAGTCCGCAAGCCGCAAAACGGGCTCCGATGCAAGCGCCTTCTTCAACTCCTCGAAAGCCTCCACAGCTTTCTCCGACCAATGCCATCGAGCTCCCTTCTTCAGCATATCAGTCAAGGGATTAGCGATGTGTGAATAGCCCCTGATGAAACACCGGTAGTAGTTCGCCATGCCGAGAAGAGAACGTAGCCCCGTAACATTCTTCGGCCTCTCCCACTCGATCACCGAGTTCACCTCGCCGCGTCCATCTGGATCTGATCCCTCGATATGATGTGGCCCAAGAAGGTGATCTTCCTCATCCTGAAGTTGCACTTCTCCCGCTTGACGAAGAGTCGATGCTTTCGCATAGCATCGAACACCACCCGCAAATGTTCCGCATGCTTCGCCATGCTTTGCGAGTAGATTACTATGTCGTCGAGGAACACGATGAAAAACATGTCCAGAAAATCATAGAGCACATCGTTCATCAGATTACAGAACGTGGCTGGTGCGTTGGTGAGCCCGAAAGGCATCACCAAAAACTCGTACAACCCGTAAAGCGTCATACAAGTCGTCTTCGGCTCGTCGTCCTCCGTGATCCGCACCGCCAATACCCCGATCTCATGTCTATCTTCGAGAAGCACTCCGCCCGGGCTAGCTTATCGAACACATCTAGCGCGTTCGGAATGGGGTACTTCACCGTAACCTCGTTCAAGGCGCGATAATCCACACAAAAAGCGCATCGAACCATCCTTCTTCTTCTGGAATAGAATCGGTGAACCGTAAGGCGCATTGGACGGTTGGATCAACCTCGCCTCTAGAAGCTCGTCCAGTTGCCTCCTCAACTCGGCCAACTCTGCCGAGTTCATCCAATATGGTGCTTGAGCTGGCGCCTTGGCCCCTGATTCCAGCTCGATGAGATGGTCTATGGCTCGTCGAGGAGGCAATTCCCGGGAAAGTTCGGCTGGCATCAAATCCTCAAACTCGGACAGCACCCCCGCCAGCTCGCTCGGCACCGCTGCCTCACCTTCGCCCGCTTCCGCGATCAATGTAGGCACATACGTCGGCTCGCCCCTCCTTAGCCCATCGCGCAGCTGTAGTGCTGAAATGGCCTAGACTTCGCTTGTCCTTGCCTCAAGCCTCCTCGGCTCGCACTCAACTGCCCCCACACTTCCCTGGCCAATGCGAATAAGGTTGTGCGCAGGGTCCATCGTGACCCTCGCGGCTTTCATGAAGTCTAGCCCCAAGATGAGATCGAAATCGTCCAACTCCGTCACCGTGAGATCAATCTGCTCCAACCATGCCCCGATGCTAAGCGCCGCGCGCACCAAGCTCGTTGTCCTCGCTGGTCGGGAGTTAACGGCCTTCATCGTCCCTCCATGGTAGCGCACCTCCAGCTTAAGATCTCCGATCACACGACTCGACACGAAGGTGTGAGTCGCGCCAGTGTCAACGAGCTCGAATATCTACGTGCCGTTGAGCGCACAATGAACGAACATGAGGTCCATTGTCGTGGGTCCTCGTCTAATGACTCCCAATATCCGAAGCGGGTTCATCCGAGAGGGCTCGGAATCGTCCGAGTCATCGTCCCCTATTACAGCTGACACCTTGGCTCGCTTCGGGCACTTCCGGGCAATGTGCCCGGCCGCGCCGCATACGTAGCACTCGACGCCCGTCTACGTTGGCCCCTTGCTCTTAGAATCGGCCTTCTTGGCCTTCCTGCCGTCGTCTATCTTCTTGGTCTTTTTCTCCCTATTCGCCCTTTTGGAAGTGTTGGCCACGGTTCTGCCCGCCGCGACTTGCATTTCGGCCGACTTGTACTCCACAAGACTCTCGGCCGCCGCATATGCCGATGTGAGGTCTCCGACCCCTTGTCGGGTAAGCTCCGCCTGAGCCCACCCCTTTAACCCCGACATGAAGTTAAATAGCCGATCTGCCTCCGACATCTCTTTGATATCCAACATCAGTGAGGCGAATTGCTTCACGTAGTCTCTCGCTGATCCCGTCTGGTGCAATCTCCGAACCGCCTCGCGTGCCCGCCACGCCGAGTTGCTCGGCATGAATTGTGCCTGCAACTCGCGCTTTAGCTCATCCCACGTGGCCAACCTCGGCCGATTGAGTTGAGCATCCATCGTGAGTCTTGTTCGCCAGCACAGCTTCGCGACTCCGTCAAAGTACGACACCACCGTGCTTACTTTGTTCTCATCAGATACTCTCGCCCCATCGAAATAGGACTGCACGTCGAAAAAAGAAGTTTTGTAACTCCTTTGCGTCACGAACTCCCAAGAAAACCCGCGGCTCACGCGTGGGTCTCCTCGGCGCCGTCGTGGTGGGGGTGCCGCCGCCCGCCACCAAAACCCGAAGGGCCGCGGTCTTGGCCTCGAGCTGCACAACTCGAGTCTCGACCACCGTCCGCGCCTCCGTGAGTGTTGCGACCTCTGCAGCCCATTGTTCGACGTCCGGCATCGCGTCGAATATCTGCTGGAAGGTAGCCGCCTAGCTTCCAAGTCCGCCAAACATGCTCCCGTCGTTCGGCTTCCGTCGGCCATTGTGTGGAAACGATGTCTCTGATACCAACTTTGTTGCCAATCCGGGATTTAGAATTTTTTTTTCGAAATTTCTTAATCTCGCGCGCTTCACAACTGGCACACATCAAAGCCCTCCTCGCTCGCCCAATTCGATGCATTGTCGCGATAAGCCTCTACTTCGTCCGTCCCTGTTTCGTTTATGCGGAAACGTAAAACACGGCACAGATTATTTTGGGGACAATCGGGTTCGTCTACCCGGCTAGTCGTAATCTTTATTTCTAGTAAAAGTTACAGTCGTAGGAAAACACTCAACCCCGTGGGTCCGAACAAATCTCGGCCTCACTCGGCTAACTACCCAAACTCACAGTTATCTCCTACGTCCCCTCGGAATCTTAATCATTTGCTCACCCTCGCTCGTGAAACCCTCGTCGGGACCCCGTCCAAGTTTGGCCGCCCGAACTCGGTGTGTATGTGGCTCGATCGCTCAAGGTCGCCGCGCGTGCCCTTGATTCTCGCTTCTCTCTCGAATGTGTGTGTCGCTCGTGTAAGTGATCGATCGATCGATGTGTCTCTCGTAAATCTCGAGTGTCTTTGAACTCAGCTGCCCTCTCCTTTATATAGAAGTCGGGAGAATATTGCTCGGATAGATTTTCTCTACAACCTCATTCAAATTCGAATTCGGTTGTTGCTAGAATATCTCTCTGAGATTTTCTCCCGTTTGAATTCGTCGCCCCAAATTCCCTCAACAGCCCCGAGCCTGGTCAAACACTCACACAGATCGAAGACTTGGTCTCGACTCGCCCAACAACTTCCCGAGAAGTCCCGCCAGCATGTCGCGCCCGCGCGTGCGCGCCTTTTACGCGCGCTATCTTGGCGCTACGCGCGGTGTCCCGCGCGCGCTGTTTCGCTCCCCTTGGCCGAGCCGCCTGTTCGGCCTTGTTCTTCCCGGCACCGCCGCCGCTGGCCTGGGCTCGGCCGCCCAGGCCCCATCGTTAGGTGCTGCCCGCCATGTGTCGGGCATGTGGCAGGGCCTCGCGCCCTGCCTCGGCACGCCGCGCGCCCAAGTCCTGAAGGTCTCGGGGCGGTCCATCATGCCGCGCCCGCGCACGCTTTCGCATTATGCCGCACGCGTTGAAGCCCGATGTCGCGCGCGTGTGCCTGGCTTGTCCCGATGTCGCGCGCCCGATGCTACCTCGATGCTACCTCGATGCTGCCCCGTGCGCGCGCCCCGTGTGACGATGTTTAGGCCCAATTGTCCAAGTGTTGAACTGCTCCAACTCGTGCCCCTTGAACCGAGCATCATTGCTCGGGTTTGGCTCGGCAATGAACGAGCCGATGACGTGGCACTAAAGGTTGTGACATCATACATGTAGAGATATTGTATTATATGTCCGTCCACTTGATTTATCTCCTAGGGACAAATCTCAACTTTCATTTAGGTTGACAAAATTCTCAAATCTATAACTAAAACTGCAACAAAATAAAAAAATATATTAACCCAACTCTTATTATAAAAAATGTCAAACTTACAACTATATTCTGTAAGAAAAAAATATTATCAAGGTAGAAGGGATTTTTTTAGGCCTAATTAGGTTTTAGGCCCCATTAGCATATTTTCTTTAAAATTCAGGCCCCAAATAGTTTTAAAATAGATATAAGGGCCCATTTAAAGTTTGCCGAAGAGTTAAGGACCTACAGCGAAAAGACTCATTTACCCCTCTTTGTTGCGAAAATTACACATGTTTGTCATCATCTCTCCCAAACGATCGAAACTCAAAACTCATTCAAAGATAGAACAAGTCTTGACGTTAATGATTGAATAAGGAGAAATCATTTGTATATGAGACATAATAACTGAGGAAAACCACAACATCGACGTAAGATCTAAGATTCGTAAGGAATTTTTGTCTAAAAATGATGTAGCAAATTGAAACGGGTGAAATCTCGATTTTAATGGTCGAATATGTTGGATTCGAATCAATTTGATCATGGGTCTTAATAGTCGAAGGGGATTATTGATGTTAATCATGGTACAACGAAGAATTTTGATGGGACATAAGATTGGGTTGTTTGCTAATTAGAACGCTTAGCGGGTAACACTTCATGCTTTCTGGGTAACAGTTCATGCAATAAACATACAACATGCCTTGTAGTTTATAACAAATGTTGCCACAAAATGAATACATAATTAGAAAAAAAAAATAACGACTCGTCACAGTAAATTACACATGTTGTGTACACAAGTAAAGGCAAAGAGGGGTAGATCGGAAACCGCCGGCAACACCCAGAAAACACTGAAATCGCTTGAATCTCTGACACAAGTGACATGATAAGGTGAAATCGATGTCAATTTCTCATGTAATCAACGAAAAATGTGAAGTTTATCGTGGAATAATGCGTTAAATATAATTCGTAAATCTCGTTGAAAAAAATGGGTGAAATCTCGAGTTTGATGGCCAAATAAGGTGCATTCGACTCAATTTGATCATGAGTCTTTGTAATCGAAGGAGATTATTAATGTTAATCATGGAATAACGAAGAATTTTGATGAGGCGTAAGATTGAAATATTTATTAATTATAAAGCTGGTTGGTAACACTTCATTTATTTAGCGTAGTCATTCATGCATTCTGAGTAACATTTCCTGGATAACATGTAAGATGCTAAGAGGAATAGACGAAAAACAACCGACGGCACCCAAAAATCAATAAAATCATTGGGATCTCCGAATTTAGTGAACGAATAAAGTTAAATCGACCTCAATTTCTCATGGGTCTTCATTATCGACGAAAATTTTTAATTTTAATAATGAAATAATACTTCAAACCAATTCAAAAATCTCGAGGTAAAACCTCAACTTTAATGGTCGAAAATCGTGAAATCAACCCAACTTGATCACAAGTCTTAATAATGTAAGGAAATTATTGGTGTTAATCATGGAATAATGCGAAAATTAGTTTTTCCCAAAATTGAAATATTTTCGAACGTAATAACATTTTATGCACTGATTATAACACATACACATCAAAAGAAAACGCTTCAATAAGAACATTCTAGAAGGTTCTAGATTGTCAAAGAATATTAAAAGGATAATGACTGATATTATCACATTACCTTCAAATAATACCACATGTCTGATAATAAATAACAATATGAACTCAATTTATAACACAATTGTAGATATTGATACTATATAATATCTTCTCAGTGCCACATTACTAATTCGATTAATTTTGCTCATAAATGCACTTTTTTCGGATGTATAAGATTGACATTCATAGAAATAGATGATATGATGAAGCCAAACCACCAAATTCCTTTACAAGTCACGTTATGCGAATGTTGATGTAGAAAGTACAATGTTGGAGTCATTAGTCATGTAAAGATATACTCTTTCATTCCAAAACATAGACTATATCAATCTCTATGAACATAACTTTACGAAATTCATCACAAACTTGTTCAAAGTTCAACATTAAATCATGAATAACATTTTATAGAACATATTCCCCAAGCCTAAGCTTCGAACCCTAAACCCTAGGCCCTAAATCCTAAACCCGAAACCCTAAAAAAATTATTGTTGCATCATATAAATCACAAGTTGTACATCATATTACCAAATTTTTGTGTCGTAAATCCTTAATCTTAACCTCGAAACACTAAACCCAAAAACAAACCTATAGAAACCCTGACACATAAACTGCAATCTGTAACAGATCATTCGTTTCGACTAACACTTAAACACTTACTGGTAACACATAATCCTTTACTGGTAACACTTATTTGTATGTAATGAGGTAATATTCCATGCTAATCCAGAACCTTCTAGAATGTTCTTAATGAAGTGTTTTTCTTGCGGGTACATGTGTTATATTTATTGCCGTAAGTGTTACTCAGTTCGAAAATGTTCAAGACTCGTCATATTTGTCAATAATTCTCGTTGATTTTTAAGACCCGTGATAAATTGAGTTGATTTAACATTATCAAGTCAATAATTCCGAGTTTCCTCCCGTATTCTCAACGAGATTTTACAATTGAGATTAATGCAATATTCCATTATAAAGTCCATAATCTTTCTTGATTATCAAGACCCAAATTGAGGTCGTTTGAACCTTTTTCGTTCACTAAAGTCAGAGATGCCAGCAGTTTCAATGTTTTTTTGGTGTTATCGCCGGCTTTCGATCTATTCCTCTTGCTCGCAAGCGTTTTACCCAGGAAGTGTTACACAGACAATAAGAATTGTTACCCAAAATGTAAGAAGTGTTACCCAACAAGCATGTTAATTCACTTTTTTCGAATAATTCGAAATCCCGCCCAAACTCTAGTCAAATTCAGGAATTCCGCCAAAATCCTCAAACTCAAAACTATACCAAAAAAATGACAATGAATACCACTTAAACCATTTTTTATACCTTTTAAAAAATATAGGTTTCCATGTTTCACATGGAATACCTCTTATTTATTTTGCGATGACAAATGCTTTTAAATTCATACCACTTTAACGAACAATGATTTCTGAAAAAAAAAATCCGTCGATTTCATTTTCAATTCCGTTAACCCTGAACGACGAGCGACGAAGCCAACACGGTGGCGCAACGTAATATTCAGGCTATGGATCACTCGATTTTATACATAGTAGTTGCAATTTTGCCCGAAAATATAATTCAATTCACAATTATTTTTCCTTATTCGGGTTAAGAATTTCAAAACATTTGCATCCCAAATATTACATTCGATGACGTTAAGATCAGAAAAAACCGTCGATGGCACAGGTTGCAGGGATGATGCTCATGCGAATGAATATGAAATATACGGAAAATTTCAATCGTCGGAAGTCAATTTTAGTATATTGATACCACTTATTAACCATACAGGAACACAATATTGATATTCTAATCTTTCGAATTAGAATATTCTTATTCGGATTTGATATTCTAATCTTTCGAATTCGAATCTCAATTTTCGAATCGAATCTCGAATCGAACAAAAAAAATTCGATTCATTTGCAACCATAGTGAGGAGGCATGGGGATTTTCAAGCTTGAGGTCTCCTGTTCGAATTTCACTTGTGACTTTGACTATATTGTTAGGTGGGAGTGAGACATGCTCCTGACCTCAAGGGATCTTGTCTCATCCTCGAAATATATTGCGTAAGCCCATAACTAAATGTGTGGGGATACCCTGTATTGTCCAAAAAAAAAAAAGGATAGTGGGTATTTCTTGCATTCAACTTTACGACAACCCAAATCTGTTTGCTCAACTTAAGATATTAGGACTAATTGCGCTCAACATCCACCTGAAAAAAGCTTGGTGTATGGCAAACTTGATTTTAATAGCCACATGTAGTGGAGTTTTGAGATTAGTTTGGCCTAATGTTTACCTTTTTGAACGTTTGCAGAAGTTCGATAACTTCGATTCTTATTTGTATCGATTAAATGTGTGCTCATTGCTTAAGCATCTTTTTTGTAATAGTTTCCTCATTTTTTCGGCTGAGAAAATTGTTGGATTCGTTAACCTACTATGTAATATATTTGTTAATAAAATATCAGCATCGTTTTGAAGAAAAACAGAAGAATGACAACGACATCAACTACTAACGTTCTATTGGAAAATTAATTACTAAGGAGAATAGAGCGCAAAATCGAATAATAAGCTGCATTTCTTAGTACTCAAAGCAACGTTGAACTACATTTTTAGTATGAATTAGGACCACATAAAGTAAATTACGTATCAGCTGCAAGGAAATTATGGCCACAAAAGCAAGACGATAGAAAACAATGTTGGGCGGGACCCTACGCATATTATTACAAGCCCACTTACTACCTAATATTTTCTTCAAAAATTTTATTTTCCTTTGATTTTACATTTCCCAATGATTCTTAAGCTTGGTGTTCAACTTGGATCTATTCGTACTCCCACTAGCTAGGAAGATGTGGTTGTTATGTGATCACCCGTGTTTTCACATATGTCGATCCATTAACGTGAGATCATTATAAGAGTTGCGTCTCAAATGCACATTATCTAATGGTTTTTGCGTACGGGCATCGTTTTTTTTTCGGACAAAAGGAAATAAAAAAGAACAGTCTACAATTTACGAAGATTTAAGTCTGATCTGAGTCCAATATGAATCTTGTTGTCGGTTATGGGCCGTTGTGGCCCACACGTTCAAATTCAGTAGGAATCGAATTCGAACCTCATTTGTTACCTAGTCGAATTTGAAACATCATTGTCAGCGATGATAAAACCCCCTCCTTTCAGCCAGACTAATCCTCATGTGCCATGTATTTCATTCCAAATCCATACAAACAGCAATTTCAAGGAGTTCAGTTGAAATCAAACATATGTTTTCCTTGTGGAAAGTGGTGTATCCAACTATTAGAATCCATTCATTGCATTCATCAATCATCGTGATACGAGCAAGAAAGAGGTCCGAAGATTCAATCAACACACAAAAATCAAAAGAAAACCCTAATAGCGGATAACATCGTCGTATGAATTGTATTAGCAACTCCGAAGCAATTCTCCGAGATATTTCCTAGTACAATTTCTACCAACCAATCCATGCATCTATAAATACTAATACTATGCCATCCCAAAGATCACACCTACACAACACACACTAGCAACTCTTTTAATACACCAAACGCCCAAAAACACCAAAAAAAAGGAGATAGAGAAAAACAAGAAAATGGCCAAACTATCGTTCAACGTAAGAAGACAAGCCCCCGAGCTCATGCGACCCGCCAAGCCCACGCTCCATGAACTCAAGCCCCTCTCCGACATAGACGACCAAGAGGGCCTTCGTTTCCACATCCCCGTCATCAACTTCTACAAGGCAAACCCCTCCGTGGCCGTGGACCCCGCGAGGGTCATTCGAAGGTCCATTGCGGAGGCTTTGGTCTTCTACTACCCCTTTGCGGGGAGGCTCAGGGAAGTCGAAGCGAGGAATCTCGTGTTGGAGTGCAACGACGAAGGCGTTCTCTTCATCGAGGCCGACGCTGACGTGTCATTGAGCGACTTCGAGGACGAGCTTAGGCCTCCCTTTCCTTGCTTGGAGGAGCTCCTCTACAACGTGCGGGCTCCGATGGTGTAGTTGGGTGCCCTTTGTTGCTCATTCAGGTAATTTACCTAATATTTAGGTCCATGCCTATTTAATGATGTAATGAAAACTAACTCAAATGTCATTATTTATTAGATGGCTTTATCTTACGGTCTCGTACTATAGTCGACTCTTGGTCAATAAAGTTCGAATATGTTTACAGAAGTGTTATTAAGGGGCTCTTTTGAATTCAGCATCAAAATATCATTCTGAATTGCACTTTCATATTAATTATCTTTTGATAATTAATTACCATATGATTTAATTAACTGTAACTTGTAATCTTATCCAATAGTAATAATCTAGATAAAGTTACTAGTCATGTTTATGTAGTATTAGTTTTTGTACTAGGTTCTTTTTTTTTTTTTTTTAACTTTGAATCTTGTTTTCTTTCGTTCTTGTTTTTCTTTTACACTTTGTGTTCCATTATATCTTGATGAGAATCTTCTTCCCTCTAGATGGTTGAATGTTACCGCTGTGCTCTTTAGCCACTTTATATTTTGTTGTTAAAAATTAAACTATCGTTTGGAAGAAAAACCCTAACGCGTTTTCATTCAGGTGACGCGACTTCGATGCAGCAGCTTCATCTTCGCGCTGCGCCTGAACCACACGATGAGCGATGCGGCGGGGATGGTCCTGTTCATGTCGGCCGTAGGCGAGCTCGCCCGCGGCATTCGAGCCCCTTCGGTCTCTCCGGGTTGGGACCGCCAAATCCTCAACGCGAGGGAACCGCCGCGTGCGTCGTACCCGCATCGCGAGTATGACGAAATCCCGGGAACCATCGTCCCGTTCTCCGACATGTTCCACCGCTCGTTCTTCTTCGGCCCCGACGAGATCTCCGCTCTTCGCCCTCCTCCACTGCTCCACCTTCGACCTCCTCACTGCCTGCCTGTGGCGGGCCGCACCACCGCGATCTCGCCGGAGCCCGAGGAGGAGGTACGGATCATATGCATCGTCAACGCGAGGGCCCGCCCGTCCAAAAACCCTATCCCGAAAGGTTTTTACGGGAATGCGTTCGCATTTTCCGTCGCCTTATCACAAGCAGGCAATCTTTGCAAGCAGTCGTTGGGCTACGCCGTGGAGCTCGTGAGGAGGGCTAAGGGGGACGTCGACGACGAGTATATGAGGTATGTCGCATGACCAGTTCAGCTAGAAGCTTAATCTTGAAAGGAATTGTATCATACTTTAATTTTATAATTTTTATTTCCAACAAGGTCCCTGGCGGATCTGATGGTTTTAAGAGGGAGGCCTCATTTCACAGTGGTGAGGAGCTTCCTCGTCTCCGACGTGACACGGGCGGGCTTCGGTGACGTGGACTTTGGGTGGGGCAAGGCGGTGTATGGTGGTCCGGCGAAGGGCGGGGTGGGGGCGATCCCCGGAGTGGCGAGCTTTTACATTCCGTTCAAGAACAAGGAAGGCATCGAGGGGATCGTCGTTCCGGTTTGTTTGCCGGCGAAGGCTATGGAGGTGTTTGGGAGGGAGGTCAAAGCCATGTTGAAGAAGTGTAGGCCGTCGAATTTGTTCATAGCACCGGCGCTCTTAAACAAACAACACCGATGGGATCGGTCTTTTTCAAACTATGTATAAAGCAAAATAAGTTTCTGAAAGCTAAAAGTTCAAAAGTTTTAGTATATATGTTTTCTTACAAGAGGTATCTCCACTCAATTGGCTGTGGGCTTAAATATGGGGTCTGGTGTCGATTTTTTAATTTCATCCCATCAACGATAGACAAAGTCCATAGTTGATTTGGATCTGAGACACTCTCCGTGAAAGGTCGCACCGAACCACTAGGTCATGATCTAGGAACAAAATTCAAACTATGTATTGAGTATTATGAAATAATTTATTAATGCGGATGTTTTGATATTACTTAAATTATATTTACTAATTATTGAATGATGATAAAGGACAAAAGCCTACGACCAAAAAAACTATGAATAAATAAAGGACAAAAGCCTCGTTCAAGGACATGGATTTTCAACCGCTGCAATTAATGAAATCAAGACAAAAGGCATACCAAGACAAATATGGGTGAAGAAATCAAAATGCATGAGGGTGTATGTGCTCACGTTTTCTCATTTGACATCTATTGTTTAACATTGTCTATAAATAGCTAGGACTGTCTAAGTTTGATGGACTGTCTAATCTTCTCATTTAATAGTGTGATTCACTTGTATAAAAGGACCGATTGGATCTACGTGAATAAGGGAGAAAATTGGCCTTCATCACTTTTGATTTTCATGAAACATTCGCCCCGGTTGCCAAAATGGTCACGGCTCGACTATTCTTGACGGTGGATATTGCTAAAGGATGGCAATTACACCAGATGGATGTGCCTAATGTTTTTCTTCATGGCGAGTTGCATGAAGAAGTATACATGCGACTACCTCCCGGTTTTGTTTCCGCTCATCCTGGTTAGGTGTCGCTTACGGAAGTCGCTTTATGGCCTCCGTTAGGCTCCCCAATGTTGGTTTGCCAAGTTGGCAGGAGCTTTGTCTGATTATGGATTTGTTCAGTCTCATGCCGATTACTCTCTATTCACTTATTCTCGTGATCAGATTCAGATGTCTGTGCTTGTGTATGTCGATGACCTTGTTATTAGTGGGAATGATCCCAGTACTATCAAGTTGTTTAAGGACTACTTAAGTTCTTGTTTTCACATGAAGGACTTGGGACCTCTTAAGTATTTTTTAGGTGTGGAAGTTTCTCGGAGTAGTGCTGGTTTGTTTTTGTGTCAACGTAAGTACGATTTGGATATTGTGACTGAGGCTGGCTTATTGGGTGCCCGACCTTCACGGTTTCTACTTGAGCAAAATCATCGATTGGCACTTGCACAGGGTGAGCCACTAACTAATCCCGCTCGATATCGACTTGCACAGGGTGAGCCACTAACTGATCCCGCTCGATATCATCATCTAGTTGGCCGTCTGATATATCTTACTCTCACTCGACCTGAGTTATCCTACGGTGTACATGTTTTAGCTCAATTCATGCAAAACCCGTTGGAGGAACATTGGGAAGCATCACTTCGGATAGTGAGATATTTGAAGGGTCGCCCAGGTCAAGGAATTCTCCTTCGATCCGATTGTGATCTACGGCTACGAGCTTATTGTGATTCCGACTGGGCGAGTTGTCCTTTGACTCGCCGTTCACTAACCGGATATTTTGTCATCCTGGGAAATTCTTCGATTTCTTGGAAGACCAAAAAGCAGGCAGTTGTGTCTCGCTCTTCTGCTGAAGCCGAATATCGAGCTATGGCTATGACGGTGTGCGAACTCAAGTGGTTGAAGGCATTGCTTTGTTGTTTAGGAATTTCTCATCGTCTTCTCATGCGACTTTATTATGACAGTCAGTCTGCCTTACACATTGCAGCCGACCCCGTTTTTTACGAACGGACCAAGCACATTGAGATTGACTGCCATTTCATACGCGATGAACTTCTGAAAGGAGCAATTGAGACTCATTTTGTGCGCAATAATGATCAATTAGCGGACATTTTCACAAAGGCCCTTGGCGCTATACAATTTGATAATTTGTTGCGCAAGTTGGGGTTTGTGATTTGCACGCTCCAACTTGAGGAAGGGTAATAACGTCCATAAATATGGTAGGAAGATTTGGATATAAGATCTTTATATATAGTAAATATTCTAGTCAAAGTAGAGATAATTGTGTAATAATGGTGTAATCTTTTCCTTTAGTAGTATGATTCACTTGTAATAAAGGACCGATTGGGTCTACGTGCATAAGGGAGAAAATTGGTCTTCATCACTTTTGAGTATCTTTCTTGTTTTCTCAATATGCACAAAAGAAAGAATAATCAAAGCTACCATTCATCTACATTCATTTCATCATTTCAATTCGTCATATAAATGTTATAATATACTTAATATATTATATTTGATATAATAATCAAAGGATTAAAATGTTATTTTATAACACGCGCTATTACCACGAGCGCTCTCCGACAACGATCAACCTCCGTCAAAGATCTTGTACGATTATAATTAACCGACTGAGTGGAGATATCTCGTGATAGAAAAAAAAATGTTCTCGTTATGGAAATCACCATCGACCTCTCTAGTGAGGGACCACCCGCACATCCCGGGTACCATCATGCCGTTCTCCGAGTTGCTCCATCTTCTTCGGCCCAGATGAAATATTGGCGATTTACCGCCAGTTTCCGGGATAAAACCACTTTTGGTCCCCAATGTTTGTCTCTTGGGTAATTTTGGTCCCCAATGTTTTCGCTTGCCACTGTTAGTCCCCGATGCTGTCTGGTTCGGGACAATTTTGGTCTCTTGGTTAGATTTCCGTTAATTTAGACGGAATATTCTAGGAATATAACAATTTTGGGGACCAAAATTGTCAAGCGGGCAAACATTGGGGACCAAAAGTGGTTTTCTCCAAAAACAAATTATATAAGAAGTCCACTCACTTGGCGGCACATGGTGCGTTAAGATCAATTCCATCCAAATTAACGGAAACTTAATCGAGGGACCAAAATTGTCCAAGACAACATCGAGGACTAAATGTGGCAAGTGAAAACATCGAAGACCGAAATTGCCCAACGGACAAACATCGGGGACCAAAAGTAGCGTTATCCCCCATTTTCCAATATAGGTTAGAGAATATTAAAGAGAAAACACAACAAAAAATGGAGTTGCATCTTTCAAGATTCATTTTATTTAAAGACATAAATTAGAGTTTGAATCCTATTATACATTTTTGTATTCAGCAGCAGACGAAACTGCTTATTTATTTGTACATCTAATAATGTTTAATATTGTTAACTTTTTTGTCCGATACCTATGAAAGTTTTGATGATTCCAAGTAATTATGTAAAATGTGGTCTATAACTTAGAAAACTCGACATGTATGTTTAAATATGTAATAATATTCGACCATGTATGTATAAATATGAATTAATTGTCGAATATATGTGATCATTTGCTTTACTGGAACATTATTGTGATCACATAATTTTGTTATCTCGATGAATGGAATGTCATATTGTACTATACATGGAAAAGATTTTGTGTTGAAACTAAAATATGGTATCTATTAAGATTCTGTTTATTTTAGGAAAAAATCATGGAGATCGCTGAGACTAAATCGTAATTAATGATTAATGGGCAAATTATTTTGAATACTTTCCCATGCGAAGTTGTTTAGAATTTATGGAAAGTAATTGATTTATATATGGAAATTCATATGTGATATCGTGACATAAATGGAAAGTCAATGAGATAAATATAGGAAATATGTTATCTGCCTAGAATCGCTGTATTTTAGGAATGATATCATGATATATCCATTGGAATGCATTTTGTCTTGACTTTTAATAAGTGAATCTTTCCTTGTGTGAATTTGGTCTTTATCAAGTGGAAAAATTCTGTTTATTATTGATAAGATGTTGATCTAAACTATTTATGGAATATGCTGAATTGGATGAGATCACCATACGTGTGAAAATTCTATAATTCATTTTTACGTGAATGTATGGAAATAAATCATGCAAAACGGTAGTGTGACCGTTGTATTTATGAGGTATATTCTTGGCATGATTTAGATAAGTTAAATGCAAGCAATCTGCGCAAATCTTTGTATATCTTTTGTGTTTAACTTTCTATGTGAAATATAGAGCTTGATTGGCCTATAAATAGGACGACACTTCAAGACAAGGATAGAGACAACGAGACTGAAAAAGCAAAAGAACGAAACTCTTGAGTGTGAAGCGTTTAAAATTGTTAATTCTATATTCTGTTTCAGTGATCAGCAGTGAAATCTATCCTACCCTTGTGAGATATCATTGTTATATCACTGTAATCATGTCTTCAGACTTGTTGAGGGTCCTAGGAAACACGAGTGAAATATGTCTGCACTCGAAGGAAAGCATATGCAGGTTCGGGGGTCCTTCGGTAGCGAGTTGAGTCCAAGTCGGGGAGTAGCGATTCCCTGGGAACGACGTTGGAACGGAACTCAGCGTGAGACATTCTAGTCACGGTCTAGTGTTCTTCGTGCTTCGGTTGAGTAAGAGCGGTAAATCATTATTGTAACCAACTATGGTAAACATATAGTGATTGATTTAACTCTTGAAGAACAAACCTCGAGGAGAGGACTAAACCCCGATGGGGGATATAACCTCTATAAAAATCTCGTCTCACTTTACTTTCCAGTCATTTACATTTCCATGAGACAAGCACAAACATTTTCAAATAACTAGGCAATATCCTTAAAACGTTTTTGAGATTTACAAGTAACTACCTTGATACATCTAACGGTATTAAAGAAAATATTTTAAATTAGAAAGAATTTTTTATACACCTATTCCCTCCCCCCCTCCCCCGCGTTGTACTTTATACTTCAAATATCTTTACATAACAAGTTCATGTTACTATTATCTGGAATATGTAATATAAATATATAAATGCACAGACTGTCGTTGTTAGGTGAAGCGTGGAGTATTTTCACCTACTCAAAAATATAGTCCCGCAGCCTGGATTGTGCTATGTGCAAGCCCATAAACGACCCTATGGGACCTGGAGTATGGCGCATCCCGTAGCTGCCAACAAGCTCGAAATGTGTGGTGCGAGTTCATATTGGTAGAGTGGGGATACTTTCGAATCGAAAAAAAGAACAAAAAAGTCTTAAAAATGTTTCAGGGTCGATGCATTCGTTCATCCAATAAATAATTCAATATATGTTATATATATACATATATAAATATATATATATATATATATATTTTATAACAATTTTAAATGATATATGTATGGCCATATGTAGGGGTGGGCAACGGGTATCGGGTATCGAGTACCCGACCGACCCGATCGGGTACCCGAAAAATTATCGAGTATTGGGTAGTACCCGATACCCGACATTAAAAAATAGGGTCGGGTATCGGGTAGCAAAATGTTGCCCGAGTTACCCGATCGGGTACCAGACAATGAATTAAAAATTAAGAAAAAATAGTATAATTAATTTCTAGTAGTCATAAAATAATTAAGAATGATATAAAATTAATAATTTCTCCTCATATTACAAAATTTCAAAGAGAAAAAACATATAAAATATCATTTATATTATAAATCGTACTAAAGTATTAATAAAAAATAATTAAATTTTAAATCGGGTACCCTATACCCGACCCGATGTATACCCGACAAAATCGGGTACCCGATTGTCCGGTACCCGACCATCGGATCGGGATCGGGTAGGAAAATCACTACCCGCCCTAGTCGACTACCCGACCCGAATTATCCGAACCCATCAAATAGCCGACCCTCGCCCACCCCTAGCCATATGCCCATACTTGTCATAAGAGCACTAGTAGCCGTCCAATGTGTTCAACGCAATCGCTGGAATTTTATCAATATTTAATATTGATAACTGGTAAGACGAGTTATAAATTTTTTTATTGCATTGCATCGCTTGATTAGCATAGCAATCATGCTAACTTAAAAATTACTATCTAGCACTAATATCATTAGTAATATTGATTAGTTCAACGTAGCCTTGGCAAGGGAGATGTGTGGGGCAATAATCCAAATAATTAATTTTAGGATGATATCGCATACTCAGACTTCATTCATTATTAATCAAGATAAAAAAAAAAATAGCCGGTTTAAAATATTACATTATTGTTCCGTACAATAAAATTAAAGATATATTACGTGGAGTCATACATGTAGAGATATTGTATTATATGTTTGTCCACTTGATTTATCCCGGAACTAGACTATGTCCCACTTTTGTGTGCGACTTTTTGTGCCACTTTACAGAAATATCATTAAATCCCGCCTGATTAGTGTTAAAACACCCGTAAATAATATTACACAATAAATATTATTATACTGAGTGCTTCAACACAAAAAAAAATTATATAACAATGGTCGAAACACAAAACAATATATACCGAGTGCTTATCAATGTTTTAATATTTTTTTAAGCACTCGGTATAATAGTATTTAAGGTGTGATATTATTTACAGGTGTTTTAACACTGATCGGGACGAGGTATGATGATATTTTTGTAAAGTGGCACAAAAAGTGGCATACTAAATTGGATAAGGAATCTGAACCCATTTATCCTAGGGACAAATCTCAACTGTCATTTAGATTGACATAATTCTCAAATAGATAACTAAAACTCTAACAAAATAATATATTAATCCAACTCTTACTATAAAAATGTCAAACTTACAACTATGTTTCTGTAAGAAAAAATAATATCAAGGTAGAAGGGTTTTTTTTAATACACTCAAAATATATTTTTATTCAGATTTTATTAGGTAGCATAATAGCACTTGGCCTCATTCAACAATCTTTCGATAAAGCCTCTTTTGGTGTGCGATGTTTACTACTGGCGCAAATTTTGTCCCATATATTTTCGATTGTTACATTTAATCCTCGATGTAGTCTGACTTTGGACAATTTTGGTCATTCGGATAAATTTTTCACACTTTAGACGGAATATTCCCGAAATATATCAATTTTGGGGACCAAACTATCTAACTGACAAACATTGGGGACCAAATGTATCATTTTTCTCATAAATTAATAAAGACGCTCACTCATTTGGCGACATTTAATGCGTACAAATAAATTCCATCCGAAGTAATCGAAAATAAAAAAATGGATCAATATTGTCTAAAATCAGACAACGTTGAAGAATAAATGTGATAACTAGAAAATAGGGAATAAAAATTGTGCGGGTAAAATTTAGGGGACAATGATTTATAATATTTCTTTGTCATAGCTTTCCGCCCAACAACGACGTTGCCCCATTGGCCATTGCACCTAAAATGAATACTTTATTCTTATTTTTTATTTTCTTAAAATCATTTTAATTTAATAGAAATTCATATATAAGACTCCTCGAGACTATCTATGAACGGGTCTTTTAAAAAAATGGCCCTTGACTGGGTCAATTTTAAAAAAATGGCCTCGTTGACGATCACTTTTTGGTCAATAGCCCTCACTTTACTTAAACGTTAACCACATTATGTAATTCACATACTTAACTCATTAAAATTAAAAAGAAAAAGAAAAACGAAAATATGCCGCCGTACAGACGCAATAACTGACTAAACATGGGTCCATCTCCCTCTTTAACCATACCATACAATCGATATGAATGCATTATCTTCTCCATTTTAAAGAACAAAGGGTAACCACACACACCTCTCTCACAAACCTAGAAGCGACGCGAGCTGTTCTCTTCGTTTAGTGCCGGAAAACAACTTCTCAAACCAAGAAAACAGAACGCATTTCAGCATATTTACCAGTAAGTATTCGTTACATGAAAACTGCAATTTTAACGTCGAAAATGGTGAATTTCCAGTCCATTACCCCCTAAAATGTATGGGTTATTTAGTAGATCATGTGTACTAGCCAGAGTAGCGATATTTTAGTGGTTAGTACGAGAAATCGGACCTGAAAATACATATTTTGCGGTCAAGTTTTTGTGCATGGGACCCCTGCGTTCGGGTACCATTTGCAATACGCGCGGGTCCCCTGCGCATGGACCCATGAGTTTATGCGCGGGTCCCCTGCGCGGGTTTCCTGCGCGGGTCCCCTGCGCGGGTACCCTGCGTTGATGCGCGGGTACCCTGCCATTGAGTGATGGTACCGTGATCCCATGTTTGGGTCCCATTCGCTGAAGATCATACATAAGCACGAGCGTATCACGACAATCGTTTTCTAAACAATAACATTGCATTATATTGCATGTGCTCAATATGACAATTACCAACATTGTATTTCAATTCGATGGTCGGTGGTTAATCGGCGAGGACAATACCTCGACTTGGTCCCCTGCGTCAAATTGTAGCTGGCATTCAATTTTGGTGGATGAGGACGCATGCACGTTACAAGACGTATAGGAGCAAATTGTAGCGGTCTTGGTGTTTCGCAACGACAATGCGAGGCTAAACCTAAGCTATATGCCAAATGTACCCTACAGTTATCCCAGGCCCATATACATCGATAACGACTATGCTCTACGTGCGTACTTGGGTTTTGGTGGCCCTCAATCGAGACCCGTGGTTCATGTCGAGGTGGTGGAATGTGCGCATGCGGCTCCGTCGGACGCATTTGTTGGTTCTTCTAGTAATAATACCGGGCTCATTGCCGATTGCGATGAAAATGCGCAAATCGAACCGTTTGAGGGGTACGGTTGCAGCCCTTCTAACCAAAATGAAGATGAGGGTCTTGAAGATATCGCTGGACCGTCTGAGGGTAGGGATTACTCGGGTTGGCATTCGAACCAAAATGAAGATGAGCCAATCGAAAACACTGAAGAGTCGGAGGAGGAATATGTTGCACGCGATCACAATCACGATGTAGATCGTAACCCTGTAGAAGAGGCTGCTGATGGTACTTTTGCATTTCCGGACGGTTCAAGCCTACACGTTGGGCAGCAATTTCGTGACAAGGCGGAAGTTATCGAGGAGATATCCAAAATTGCTTTGGCTGCGTCGTTCGAGTGCAAATTAGTAAAGTCGAACAAGACTTTATATGTAGTAAGGTGTGCGATGGAGCAATGTTCGTGGCGCTTTCGAGCTGCAAAGGATAAGGATTCCCCGTTTTTCTCGATCCGGACATATTGCGGCACACACACATGCGGCGTGTCGCATCGACGTCGAAACCATCGTCAAGGAACTTCCTCGGTTGTGTCTAGGATGCTTCTTGACAATTTTAGCGGGCCTAAAGACATTCCCGCGCCAAAGGCTATCATGTCTATGATGCAAAGTAGGGGGTTGAATGTTTCTTACTACAAGGCTTGGAAAGGGAAGAACCTCGCTACGGAGGAGTTGGTTGGTAACGGGGACGATTGTTACGCGTTGATCCCGGTGTACTTGGAGGCTGTCAAGCAAATGAACGTCGGAAGTGTCACGGATTGGGAGATGGACGAGGAAAACAGATTTAAATATCTGTTTTTGGCATACGGTGCATGCATAACGGGATTTGCTTACATGCGTAAGGTAATTTCTATTGACGCCACCTTTTTAAAGGGAAAGTATAAAGGGGTGATGCTTGTTGCAACGGCGCAAGACGGCGATTACCATCAGTATCCTATCGCATGGGGTATTGCGAGCACCGAATCTACCGAATCTTGGTCATGGTTCTTGACGAGATTAAAACGGATTGTGGCCGATACAAATGAACTCGTCATAATTTCTGACAGACATGGCGGTATAAAGACAGCCGTCCTGGCAGTGTTCCCATATGCGTTTCACGGGTTCTGTGCATGGCATATCCAACAAAATATAAAGACCCGTATGAAGGAGAAAGGTGCTTGTGCGTTATTCCTTAATATTGCGTACGCCTACAAGACGAGCGATTGCGATCGATTGCTGGAAACGCTAAAGGAATGCTACTTAAACGTGCATACGTATCTTGATGAGGGTACGAAGGCAAAATGGACAAGATCGTATTGCCCGAGAACAAGGTAAACATCATGACCACCAACGGCTCGGAATCGATAAATGCCGCTCTACGTGCGGATAGAGAGCTTCCACTCATAGGATTGTTCGATTCGATACAACGTTTGACGTCAAGTTGGTTTAGTAAACATCGAAGAACTTGCGAAGCTTCGATGGAAGCCAATGTAACGTCATTTACGCCGAAAGTCGAGTCAATCCTACGGTCTCACTACATAAATTCAGAAAATCTACACGTCTCGGAAATTGGCATTCATCGGTATAATGTATACGGGCGTGGAGTCAACGAGGTGGTCGATATCGATACGAAGTCATGTAGTTGTAAGATGTTTGATATCGATCGTATCCCATGTGCGCACGCCATTGCGGCTTGTGGACACGCTAATGTAGGGGTATATTCGCTAGTCCATGCGTACTACAGCTTGGAGACATGGAAATTAGCGTACGAGGGTACCATATGGCCTGTCACCGAGCGCGTTGAAGGAATGGTGAATATGTTACCACCACTCGTTGACCCAATACGCGGCAGAGCACAAAAAAATAGAATGCCATCCGTCGGAGAATTTGGTAGGAGGGGTTAAATCCTATGAGTTTGATTTGTACAGGTGTAATTTATATGGAAATTCGATATGTTGTAATGTTTGGTACGCATTGCGTGCGGGTACCGTGCCTAAGTGTGCGGGTACCGTGACTCATTGTGCGGGTACCATGCGCATTCTGTGCGGGTACCGTGCCTGAGCGTGCGGGTACCGCGCCTTGTGTGCCTTGTGCAAACTGTCAAATGATTTTAATTAATTCAATCATGTCAGTACTTTACGTTACATCAATCAAGTCAGTAGTTGTCTGTACGTTAACTCATAAAAATAATTGTATCAGTCACATCAAATGATCGGGATAATCATTAACCAATTATTCTGAAAATGAAATAAAATAATTATTTATCTATTTAAAATAACATACTACTGTGCGGGTACCGTGCCTAAGTGTGCGGGTACCCTGCGATTGTGTGCGGGTACCAGGCCTTTTATGTGCGGGTACCGAGCCTTATTAGAGTTGGTACCACAAATTTCTTTATTTTGGTACCACAAAATAGAGTTGGCCTATTTCGGTCCGTGAGTGCGTTACGGTAGTTAGACATACTAAGTTGATCATTTGGGATAAAAAAAAGGCGGGTTGACATTTAGAATCAAGGATTGTTATGTTGAAATGCCAAGTTTCTTTTTACTTAAATGATGATAGTAACAATATCTTACCCCATCTATATTGAATTGATTTTGTTTGCCGCATTGTGTAAGCTCTAAAGTTATAATGATCAAGAATGTTTGTGTTTTCGAATATAAATAGAAATATTATGAAAATGAAATAAAATTATTATTTATCCTTTTAAAATAACGGCGCATTATTGTGCGGGTACCCTGCCAAAGTGTGCGGGTACCATGCGAGTTGTGTGCGGGTACCGTGCCTAAGTGTGCGAGTACCCTGCGTTTATGTGCGGGCACCATGCGCATTATGTGCGGGTACCCTGCGCATAGTGGGCGGGTAACCTGCGACTTATGTGCGAGAAACTTAATAAGTTAAATCAGTCACGTCACATCAAATAATATCATAAAATAATTTTATCAGTATGTCAGTATATCAGTCACATCAAAAAATTTTATGATAAATAATTTTATCAGTCACATCAAATGATCGGGATAATCATAAACCAATTATTCTGAGATCGAAGATATGAGATACTAATATATTTATTTATCTTTTTAAAATAATTATTATTGTGCCGGAACCATGCCTTTGTGTGCGGGTACCGTGCATTTGTGTGCGGGTACCGTGCATTTGTGTGCGGGTACCATGCCTTTCTGTGCGGGTACCGTGCCTAGGTGTGCGGGTACCATGCCTTTCTGTGAGGGTACCGTGCCTAAGTGTGCGGGTACCATGCCCTTCTGTGCGGGTACCGTGTGGCTCGTGTGCGGGTACCATGCCTTCGTGTGCGGGTACCATGCCTTTCTGTACGGGTACCGTTGTTTTGTGTGCGGGTAGCGTTGTTTTGTGTGCGGGTAGCGTGCAATTGTGTGCGGGTACCGTGCATATGTGTGCGGGTACCAATATTTACATAAGCAAACTTCGAAATTTACAAAATTCACTAATATACATTATTGATACCACATACCCCAATCATTTAGGCGAATAGAAATACATAGAAATTCACGAAATTGCGTCATTTGCCTACCGGTAAGCTCCGCGACGTTATCGCCACGAAAGAGCATTGCAAATGCGGCCCGCAAGACATGAACCCCACAGTCTCCTCTGAAAACAACCAAATGTTTAACATTAAGATATGATATACAAAAATCAACATCTTTCGAAATAAAGGTTTACTTACGAATTTTCTTGCTTCTTGAAGTTGGGGATCCTCTCGACCTTCCACTTCCGAAACACGCTTCCAATTAGACCAAGTCCTTTTAGCACGTTCGGGACAGCAATTTGTAGACCGGCTAGGGCTGCATTCATATTGCGCATGTCCACATCGCATGACGGATCCGAGTCGAATACTCGAATCGTCTTGTTCTTCCAGTCGAGGACTGCAAGAACCCAGTGAGCGATGGTCTGGACCGGCACCACGATGAAGTTGGAAACTTGCCATGACACCGATGGCCAGTCCTGATCACGTCCCTCTGCGTTGTGGACCAACAAGGGCAGCATGCCCTTGACAAACTTCCCGTTCTGTATGCAGTCCCGGTCTATGCTCTCCTTCATCCCATAGCTCATGAAAGAGATGTTTCGAGAGCAGAAGGTGTGAAGCCTCTGCATCTCGACGAAGCCTCTAATGCTTTCGTCGATGTGCTATAAATTAAAAAAAAAACAAGTTAATTAATAAAACGTATGACTGCATTTACACGAATTGAAGTTATCAATATTTCTTACCGCGTCGTCGAGCCAACACGAAGGCGTGTACAGCTGTTGGAACCACGCCTTCGTGCGGAACGAGTGCGACAAACAAAGCAACCGCTTGGTATCCTCCATTGTATCAATCCTCTGTTTTAGCCGAGGCCACTGCTTCAGTTTTCGCTTCATATGCCTCTCGACTTGAGGATTGATGTTGTTCCGCACGCGGTTCTGGTCCGGGTCGGTGAAGGGGGTCACCTGATACTTCGAAGGCCTGCTTTCGCGAGGCGGTGTCGACTGCTCCGCGGCCTCGGGTTGGGGTTCCACCGCGGCCTCGGGTTGAGGTTCCTCCGCGGCCTCGGGTTGGGGTTCTTCCGTGGCCTCGGGTTGGGGTACCACCGCAGCCTCGGGTTCGGCCGACCCCTCGGGTTCCTCCGCAGCCTCGGGTTCGGCCGCGGCCTCGGGTTCCACCTCGGCCTCTCGGGCTGCTTCGGGTTCCGAAGGATAGAATGCCTGGTTTGAGCATCCGGCCTCATAACCTACCACGATAAAACTCCGACGTCAGAAAACTATCAATAATCAACATATTATTATTTATAGGGCCGTACCGTGAGAGGTGTGCGTCGGAAAGTCTCGGGTGGCCCCGTACCACCCTTGCTGCAAATTCTGCTGCAGTTCCGTCATCGACTGCTGCAACCCGAAGATGCTCGCGCCCCACTCTTGAGCCGTGGACCATCGGTCGTCATACGACTCGCGTAACTGCGAGATACTCGTAGAGACGTCATCGAACTGATTATTCACCGTCTCGAAATTTTGGTCCACGCGTCTTGTGAACTCATCAAATTGCTCCCAGGTGGGGCCCGAGTAATGCTGTCGAGGAGGAGACGGGTACCGTGTGTGTGAAGGGCCCGAGTATTGATGTGGAGGAGGGCTCGAGTACCGTGGAGGTGAGGGGGGACGAAATTGGTCCGCCCCTTCCTCGTAGAAGGACCGATCCGAGAGTTGAGGTACTGTTGGTTCGGGTTCCTCCACGGCCGGCAAATGCCGTACACACTTAAGCTTGACACCATCTTCGAGGAGCCTCGTTATGTGGTCGAGGACTTCATGCCTTTCCTCCACTTCGAACCGGCTATATCGGAAATAGGGCTGGTTCATCTCCGATATTGTTGGGCTCAGCATCCCCGATACGGGTGACCCCTTTACGGCGTTGAGGATCGTCTCCATCTTCGGAGCACCCTTCGTCGACCAATCGTTGGTGACGTATCGGCATATGCGCGGGGTCATCACGTCCGCCTCGTTTAGACGATAGGCGAACGCGTACCGAATGCCCGAAATGCACTCGTACGCCAAAACCTAGAATGCAAAGAAAACAAATTAGCAAATATATAATCACAATTAAATAAAAAAAAGAATTTTAAATAATAAACGACCTGAAGCGGATGTACGAAGCCACTAATCAGTAGCCCGCAGTGTGCGCTGCCCCCGTTGCGGGCTCGTTCCCGCACAAAATCCCTCTTCTCCCTTAGGTTTATCTTCAGCGAGCGTATCACCTCTTTGAACGCTATGCTGCCCCAAGGGTAGTTGGCGAAGGCGACTTCGTCTTCGACCAATGCGAGCAGCCACGACCGTAGAACGGTGTCCTTCTTCGTCGGTCGAGGCAGCAACACGGCTGCGGCAAAGAGAACGTCCGCCAACTTCAACTTATCGAAGTTGATGTTTCCGTCATCGTTGGCTCCCAACTCTCGGAGCCGATCCTCGACGTACGACAATCGGATTGTTGATCTTCCCGGAAAGTTTCTCTCCGCGAAATCACCGTTGGGGTACACTTCCGGGATATCGTCGGAGAACCTTAGCCCGGTAATCAAGCAATACTCCGCTTTAGAGAATCGGAGTGGTCGGTTGTTTATGACCATCCACAACTCCTCGCGGTCATGAAGGGTAGTCTGCCTCCTCGTCATAAAGGTAATCAGCTGCGCGGATAAATTGAAATGGGCGGCAGCCTCGACGAGTATACCAAATGGACTCCCCGCCCTATAACTTTCCCACTCCGCCTCATTCAGATTGTTCCTGATCTTTGCACTTGCCTCCTTGTACATCCCGGTCATTGTCAACCGAAACTCGAAGTCGTCATCTCGGGATGACAGTTGCTTCTTCAGCACAACCTAGGAATCGTAAGAGTAAATAATCAATTAGTACTCGCATGGTACCCGCACAGGAAAGCTTGGTACCCGCGCATGCGTGCATGGTACCCACACAGGAAAGCATGGTACCCGCGCTTGCAAGCATGGTACCCACACAGGAAAGGATGGTACCCGCACTTGCAAGCATGGAACCCACACATGAAAGCATAGTACCCGCGCTTGCAAGCATGGTACCCGCACATGAGCGCATGGTACCCGCACACAAGTGCATGGTACCCGTGCATGCGCGCAGGATACCCGCACACAATCGCATGGTACCCGCACTCAATCGCATGGTACCCGCACAGGAACGCAAGGGGCCGCGCCTATGGGTACCGTGCGTATGGGTACCGTGCAACTGTGCTCGGGTCCCAAGCATGCAATCACGGGTCCCCTGATTTGCGCGACTGTTTGGGTCCCAATTGGTGCGACGCACGGTTCCCTTGCAAACAATTGTCCAAATTGAACAATTGGGTAACCATGCGCCCAGACCCAACCAATTCGACGCACGAGACCTGCTCCTGAGGAAGACGAAATGACAGTGAAATTACCGGAATTCTTTCGGGACGCGCATTCAATGCCATTGTAGTTGGTTTGGAGAATTTTCTGCTTCGGGTAAAGGTTGTTTCGTAGATTTGGAGACTTGATGTGCTTCGTTATGTGTCTTTCTTCAATTTTTACTGTTATGTACTCTGTTACGACGAAGAAGACGACCCGTGACGCTACAGTGAGTGTAGAATCGATTAAACCTAATTAATTTTACTTTGGGTAGTTGAATGGGTTAAATAAGGGTAAAGACGTCTTTTTCCGTTAGTTAGTAAGGGTATAATAGACTTTAAACATTATGGAGGTCATTTTTTTAAAATTGACTCAGTCAAAGTCCTTTTCCTTAAATAATCCATCTATGAACTCTCATCCAGCTTATAGCTCTAGCAGATAAAAAGATACTCTCTCTCTCTAACAATCGTTTCCATCGGAAAATAAATTATGAGGAAGGTATTCCCAAACGCATCAAGTGCGGTAGTCTCGATCGCACCATCATCGGCGTGCGATGATTACTCGTGCGAAATCAGCCGCACGAGTTCGTCGACGGTGGCGCTCACCGTGTGGAAGAAGTCGTTGCTCTTCAACTGCGATGGCTTCACGGTGTTTGACTCCGTCGGTAACCTCGTGTTCAGAGTCGATAACTACATGTCTCGCCACAAGGGAGAGATCCTCCTCATGGACGCTTCGGGCAATTGCCGCCTCACCATTCGACGAAAGGTAGTATTTGTTCTATTGTAATTTGCCCCCATTTTGGTCTGAGGTCGATTTTCTGTGGATCTATCTGAAATTTCTATGAACCCTAGGGAGTTTTTCTGCAAATATATACCGTATGCGTGTTATTGGTCTATAAGCTAATTGTAGGGTTAATTATTTTTGTTCTATATACGAGTTGTCTATGCTATCCTACCAACTTCGGTATAACACAACCGGGGGATTATGACATGTGCCCATATAATTGGTGGGGTAATTAATACCCTTGGATGGGGAAGGATGTAACGCATGTCACGATTTTCGGTTGGCCCACTTGGTTATACCCAAGTTGGTATGTTAGAATAAACTTATACGAGTGGCATTTTAAAATGGCTTAAATGCATTTTAGTTATGTATTTTTGAGGGGGTGACATTTTTAGTCCTGTTAATTTAATGTTGGCAATTTTAGTCTCGTAAGTATCAAAATTGAAGCAATCTTGGTTATGTTAACTTTGTAAATTGAGGGTTCCTTCCTAAAACCAATTGGTGTTAGTAAGAGAGACCTCTTTGATTTATATATTGAGTCGGGTGAAGTTAATTTCCCGATGTGAGACAAATAATCTCAGCAAACTTAAGAATGACAATTTTAGTCCCGTAAGATTCAAAATTAAAGCAATTTTAGGACAATTAACCCATAAACTTCATTTCAATCCAAAGTTTGACGGTGGAAATGTCGACTTGAACGAAATTTATTTTTTCTTTCCACCAATTAATCGCCACATCATAAGTACAAAAATAAATAATAAAAATAATTAAAAAAAGGGGGGTATTTTTAGTCTCGTTAAGATATGAGTTGCAATTTTAGTTCTGTAAGGATCAAAATTGAAGCAATTTTAGTCCCGTTAAGTTAGGGATAACAGTTTTAGTCCCGTAAGTATCAAAACTAAACCAAATTTTAGGACATTTAACCCAGAAACCAAAGTACAGTCTGGAATTTGACGCCTAATAGCCAACTTGAACTATTATTTAATTATTTTTATCATTGAATTATTATTTCAATTCGTTTTTTATTATTCATTTTTGTAGTCATGATGTGGCGCTTAATTGGAGGAAAGAGAAAATAAATTTGGTCCAAGTCGTCATTTTCACTGTCAAATTTCGGACTGAAATTAAGTTTCTGGGTTAAATGTCCTAAAATTGCTTTAATTTTGATACTTACGGCACTAAAATTGTCACCCTTAACTTTAGAGGACTAAAATTGCCACCATTAACTTAACTAGACTAAAATTGCTTCAATTTTGATACTTACGGGACTAAAATTGCCACCTTTAACTTAACGGGTGTAAAAATGTCACCCCCTCAAAGATACATGACTAAAAATACATTTAAGCCTTTTAAAACACGTAAGTTAGGGGGTAATTTTATGGCAATATGTTTTGAAATCAAATCATTTTGAGCCCACCAAAATTAAATTTTGCATTTGGAGGATAACAATTTTCAAAATTTAAGTAAATCGAGGTCATTAAGTTTTAAAATTCTTCTGTTAATTGTCCTAAATTTGTTTTAAATTTGAAACTTATTGTCTTCAAATTGCAACATTTAATTCAGATGCCCTTAAATTGCTTCAATTTTGAATCTTTTTGTACTAAAATTACAACCCCTTAATTTAGGTGGTGTTCTTATAACGTCATCACGCCTAATATACAGGACCGAAAAAATAACTAAGCCCTGATTGTCATATCTGTAGACTTCGTTCGAATTTCATAGAAAATTGGGGCCATGAAAGCTACAGCCCACAATTTTACTGCTGAATAATCTCTGTTCTCTCTCTAATAGTCCCATGTGTAAAATTTGTTCTGTTTATTCAACCAATGGTGATTATGTTTGATACAGAAGCTGAGTCTTGGGGACACATGGATGGTATATGAAGGGGAGACAATCGAAAACCCGATATTCTCAGTACGCAAGAACATGAACCTTCTCAACACCAAGTGTGTGGCTCATGTAAATTCGTCTTCCCGAGAACACAATAAGTGCCTATACGAAATCGAGGGCTCATACTCAAGAAGAAGCTGTGTAGTGTACGATACGAAAAAGAGAGAATTAATGGCAGAAATCAAGAGGAAGGAACCATCTGTCAAAGGAGTGGCTTTTGGGCTCGATGTCTTCGTGCTGATTGTGCAGCCCGGTTTCGATGCAGCTTTGGCCATGGCTCTCGTGATCCTTCTCGATCAGATGTTTGGATCCTCTTCTTCTTCTTCGGGGCGTCGGCTTCTTTCGTCCAACTCGTTCTCAAGAGCACGAATCACATAATTAGAAAAATTGGAGCTTTTGGTTTTTTCGTTTTTGATAAAAGACCGACGAGCTCTTCTTTTGTTTCCTCGTTGTCCCATGTATAGATCAAAGATACGCATGAGGCCGTTAGAAATCATTGAAGTAGTTCAGTCGATGGCCTCTCTTATTTTGTGTATGCATTGCGTAAATAAACTCGTGTGTACTCATTTCTTAGTGATGAATGCAGTAAGATTTCCTTGTCTTGTTTTGCCACTTTCTTTTGTAATGTTCTCTGCAAAAATTGCTCGCCTTTTTGTAGTAATCGCTTGTTTCGATATGTAGAAATGTTTTCTGCTTCGATAAAATCCGGTGGGATTTATTTATTTGATGAGCTCAACTCGACGCAGAAGCAAAAAAAATTTGGAGATGATGGTGGTGGTGGCGGCGGTCTCTGTCAGTTGCCGTCGTAACACATACATACAGGGGCAACTCATCATCCTATGTGGCTTAAAGCGAATATTAAAACGGGGACCTTTTTTACTTGCCAACCTAACACAACCATTACCCTTTATCCGAACTTGGGAGCGGCGAATATAAGCTCGATGAGCCGGATCGAAAAAAGTTGGGCTCGACATCGCGAAAAATGAGCTCGAGCTCATATTTGTCGAGCTCGAGCTCGCTTCAGAGAGCTCGAAAGCTCGCGAGCTTTTTTTTTAAATTTTTTTTAATTTTTTTAATTTTTTTTATTGTAAACGAGCCTAAAAGCTTGAGCTCGAGCATAATTATGTACAATCAAGCTCGAGCTCGGTGTCTGAAAGCTCGACGAGCTCGAGCCCCAGTAAAATAAGTCAAGCTCGAGCCCAGCAAAATGAGCCGAGCTCGGCTCGAGCTCGACTCGTTTTCAGCCCTAGCTTCATCTGCTTTACCCAAAAGCCGGTCCTGCATACATATGTTCGAGTAGTAAAGCTTTTCAACCGGTAAGTGTCCGCTCTTAGAACAGCAAACCCCGATTTAACTTAGGCCTGCAAATGAGTCTGAGCGCGACTACCGTTAAGTCAGCTTAAACTCGAATAGGTATAAGAAACATGTTATAATTTCATGAAAATGTTCACATTTATGACATTTCGTATTTTGTTTTAGTTGTTTGTGCAAAATCTCATGTTGAAATTAGCGGGTGTTATTTAGTTCCCAAGGGTGACCTCGTTGAGAGGCGTGAGGATTTTCAAGCTTGAGGTCTCATGTTCCAATTTCACTAGTGACTTTGACTATACTGTTAGGTGGGAGTGAGACATGCCTGCGACCCCAACGGATCTCGTCTCATCCCCCAACTATATGGCTTAAGCCCATAACTAGTTGAGCAGGGATAACCCTATATTGTAAAAAAATAAAAAATAAAAATAGTGGGTATTTCTTGCATTCAACTTTACTACAACCCAAATCTTGTGTGCTCAACTTGAGATATCACGACTAATTGCCCTCAACATCCACCTGAAAAAAGCTTAGTATATGGCAGACTTGATTTTAATAGCCACATGTAGTGGAGTTTTTGAGATTAGTTTGGCCTATATGTTTACCGTTATTACTTTTGAACGTTTGCAGAAGTTTCATAACTTCGATTTTTATTTGTATTGATTAAATGTGTGCTCATTGCTTAAGCATCTCTTTTTACTAGAATTTTCATTTTTTCGTCTGAGAAAATTCTTTGATTCGTTAACCTATGTAATATATTTGTTTAAAAAAATATCAGCGTCGTTTGAAGAGAAACAAAAGAATGACAAACGACCTCAACTACAAATGTTCTATTGGAAAATCAATTACTAAGGAGAATATGGAGCGCAAAATCGAATAATAAGCTGCATTTATTAGACCATCTTCATCCGAAAAATTCATTCTCAAACTCAAAATGTAGTAAGTGTCACATCAAACAGTAATTCTTCTCCAAACATTAAACACATTCTCAAACTCAAAAAAATATTCTCTTACATGCCAACTTTTACAACATTCAATCCTACCCATATATTATATAACTTCATAAATTATATCAAAAGACAAATAAAAATATTATTTTAAGCATTTATAAATTATTTTATTATTTATTTTTAGAATAATAATTATTATCTCAATACTGTTTAAATATAAAATATAAGACAAATGATAAATTAAAACAATTTGTCAAAAACATAAATTATTAATTAAATTAGGGTGAATTTGTAAGAGTTGAAAAATTATAGGAAGATAAACAGTGTAAACTCATAATTTGTTTTATAGGAGAGAAAATCTCATCACATCCCATTATGCGTATCAATTTCGGTATCGGTTGGGATTCCATGTTTCCGTTTCGGTGTCCCGTCCGTGTTCCATATAGAAAAAGCATTATACCTTCCCCGACAAGTGTTGAAACACCCGTATATATCATAAAACCCATTAATATCAATATATGAAGTGTTTAAAAAGGTTTTGCATCCTAATTTGCCGTTCCATCGGAGTTGACCTTAGTACTCATAGCAACGTTGAACAACATTTTTAGTATGAATTAGGACAACATAGAGTAAATTACGTATCAGCTGCAAGGAAATTATGGCCACAAGCAAGACGATAAAAAACAATGGTGGACGGGACCCTACGCATATCACAAGCCCACTTATTACTACCTAATATTTTCTTCACAAATTTTATTTTCCTTTGATTTTACATTTCCCAATGATTCTTAAGCTTGGTGTTCAACATAGATCTATTCGTACTCCCACTAGCTAGGAAGATGTGGTTGTTATGTGATCACCCGTGTTCTCACACTAACATATGTCGATCCATTAACGTGAGACCATTATAAGAGTTACGTCTCAAATGCACATTAATCTAACGGTTTATGTGTACGGTCATCCTTTTTTTTTCGGACAAAAGGAAAACACAAAGAACTTCATTGTAGTCCACAAGTTATGAATATTTAAGTCTAATCTGAGTCGAATATGAATCTCGTTGTCGGTTATTGGCCGTTGTAGCGCACACGTTCAGACTCAGTAGGAATCGAATTCGAACCCCATTGGTTAGCTAGTAGAATTTGAAACATCATTGTCAGCGATGAGTCACCGTAGTCTACGCACTGCGACGGAGTTAATTCTCAATTGAATCTAATGTCCATTGTTGTCAGCAAAGATAGAACTCCCTTCTTCCAGCGAGACTAATCCTCTTGGGCTATGTATTTCGTCCCAAATTCAAACAAACAGTAATTTCAAGGAGTTCAGTTGGAATCAAACATGTGTCCTCTCGTGGAAATTGGCATATCCAACTATTAGAATCCATTCATTGCATTCATCAATCATCGTGATACGAGCAAGAAAGAGGTCCGAGGATTCAATCATCACACAAAAATCAAAAGAAAACCCTAAGGCGGATAACATCGTCGTATGAATTGAAGCTTATTACCACCTCAATTATATTGAAAGGAAAACAATTCTTCTACAATTTCACCGTTGACTTTGATGAGTTGTCAATTAATTAATATCGAAAAGGACCTAACGTCACCTTAGCTACGAGAGCCTTTCTTCATGGAGGAGAAGATTCGGTCAATGCAAATATCCAAGTCTTTGTTTATACTCTATCACACTAACCCCTTCGTAAAAATTGCATGGAAAACAATAGGAAGTTCCTCTTGAATTCATACGAATTTCTTACAACTTTCTATTCAATATTGGAATTTCTTTTCCTCGTCAATTCAAGCCAAAAGAAGCCTAGTTGTACGAGGAAATGTTCATTTTTTTTAAGTTACATAATTCCGAAGCACTTCTTCCGAGTTATTTCCTAGTAAAATCTCCAACCACGTATGTGTCCGTTTCCACAAACCAATCCATGCATCTATAAATACTACATACTATGCCATCCCAACATCACACCTACATACACAACACACACTAGCAACTCATTAATACACCAAAAAAGGGAAAATAACAAAAAAATGGCCAAACTATCATTTAATGTAAGAAGACAAGCCCCCGAGCTTATCCGACCCGCCAAGCCCACGCCCCACGAGCTCAAGCCCCTCTCCGATATAGACGACCAAGAGGGCCTTCGTTTCCACATCCCCGTCATCAACTTCTACAAGGCAAACCCCTCCGTGACTGCGGACCCCGCGGGGGTCGTTCGAAGGGCCATTGCTGAGGCTTTGGTCTTCTACTATCCCTTTGCGGGGAGGCTCAGGGAATTCGATGCGAGGAAGCTCGTGGTGGAGTGCAACGGCGAAGGCGTTCTATTCGTCGAGGCCGACGCTGACGTGTCGTTGAGCGACTTCGGGGACGAGCTTAGGCCTCCATTTCCTTGCTTGGAGGAGCTCCTCTACGACGTGCCGGACTCCGACGGGGTGGTTGGGTGCCCTTTGTTGCTCATTCAGGTAATTTTACCTAATACTATGACGATGATATCTTTTAGGTCCATGCCTATTTAATGATGTAATGAAAAATAACTCAATGTCATCAATTATTAGATGGTTTTTTATCTTACAAGCCTCGTACTATAGTCGACTCTTTGGTCAATAAAGTTCGAATATATTTACAGAAAGGGGCTCTTTTGAATTCAGTAACAAAATATCATTCTGAATTGCACTTTCATATGAGATCTTTTGATAATTAATCACCATATGATTTAATTGACTATAACTTGTAATTTTATCCAATAGTAATAATCTTAGATAAAGTAACTAGTTAGTCATGTTTATGAAGTATTAGTTTTCGTGGTAGGTTCTTTACTTGTTTTTGTTTGAACTTTGAATCTCGTTTTCTTTCGGTCTTGTTTTTCTTTTATAGTTTGTGTTGGATTATATCTTGATGAGAATCTTCTTCCCTCTAGATAGTTGAATGTTACCACTGACCTCTTTAGCCACTTTATATTTTGTTGTTAAAATTTAAACTGTCGTTTGGAAGAAAAACTCTAACGCATTTCGGTTTAGGTGACGCGGCTTCGATGCGGCGGCTTCATCTTCGCACTTCGCCTGAACCACACGATGAGCGACGCGGCGGGGCTGGTCCAGTTCATGTCGGCCGTAGGCGAGCTCGCGCGCGGCTTTCGAGCCCCGTCGGTCTCCCCGGTTTGGGACCGCCAACTCCTCAACGCGCGGGATCCACCGCGCGCGTCACACCCGCACCGCGAGTACGACGAAATCCCGGGAACAATCGTCCCGTTCTCCGACATGGTCCACCGCTCGTTCTTCTTCGGCCCCGACGAGATCACCGCCCTCCGCCACCAGCTGCCGCCCCACCTCCGCCACTGCTCCGCCTTCGACCTCCTCACTGCCTGCCTGTGGCGGTGCCGCACCACCGCGATCTCGCCGGAGCCCGACGAGGAGGTACGGATCATATGCATAGTCAACGCGAGGGCCCGCCCGTCCGAAAACCCTATCCCAAAAGGCTACTACGGGAATGCGTTCGCCTTTCCCGTCGCCATATCGCGGGCGGGCGATCTTTGCAAGAAGCCGTTGGGCTACGCCGTGGAGCTCGTGAGGAGGGCTAAGGGGGACGTCGACGAAGAGTATATGAGGTATGTCGCATGACCAGTTCAGCTAGAAGCTTAATCTTGAAAGGAATTGTATCATACTTTAATTTTATAATTTTTATTTCCAACAAGGTCCCTGGCGGATCTGATGGTTTTAAGAGGGAGGCCTCATTTCACAGTGGTGAGGAGCTTCCTCGTCTCCGACGTGACACGGGCGGGCTTTGGCGACGTGGACTTTGGGTGGGGCAAGGCGGAGTACGGTGGTCCGGCGAAGGGCGGGGTGGGGGCGATCCCCGGAGTGGCGAGCTTTTACATTCCGTTCAAGAACAAGGAAGGCGTCGAGGGGATCGTCGTTCCGGTTTGTTTGCCGGCTAAGGCTATGGAGGTGTTTGCGAGGGAAGTCGAGGCCATGTTGAAGAAGCGTAGCCCGTCGGATTTGTTCATAGCATCCGCACTCTGAAACAAACGAAATCGATGGGATCGGTCTTTTTCAAACTATGTATAAAGCAAAATAAGTTTCTGAAAGCTAAAAGTTCAAAAATTTTAAGTATGTATGTTTTTCTTACCAGAGGTATCTCCACTCAATTGGTTGTGAGCTTAAATATGGGGTTTGGTGTCGATTTTCTAATTTCATCCCATCAACGATAGACAAAGTCCATAGTTGATTTGGATCTGAGACACTCTCCGTGAAATGTCTCACCGAACAACTAGGTCATGATCTAGGAACAAAGTTCAAACTATGTATTTAATGTTATTAAATAATTGATTAATGTGGATGCTTTGATATTACTTAAATTATATTTTCTAATTATTGAATGATGATAAAGGACAAAAGCCTACCTGACCAAAAAAAATATAAATAAATAAAGGACAAAAGCCTCGTTCAAGGACATGGATTTTCAACCGCTGCAATTAATGAAATCAAGACAAAGGCATACCAAGACAAATATGGGTGAAGAAATCTAAATGCATGAGTGCGTATGTGCTCACGTTTTCTCATTTGACATCTATTGTTTAACATTGTCTATAAATAGCTAGGAATGCGTAAGTTTGATGGATATGCACAAAAGAAATAATAATCAAAGCTATCATTCATCTACATTCATTTCATCATTTCAATTCCTCATATAAATATTATAATATAATTAATATATTATATTGGATATAATAATCAAAGGATTTACATGTTTTTTATAACACGTTATTAGCACGAGTGCTCTCCGGCAACGATCAACCTCCGTCAAAGATTTTGTACAATTATAATCAACCGACTGAGTGTGGATATCTCATGATAGAAAAAAAAATGCCCTCCTTACGGAAATCACCATCGACCTTTCTAGTGTGGGACCCGCCCGCACATCCCGGATACCATCATCCCGTTCTTCGAGTTGCATCTTTGGAAAATAATTTTATTTAAAGACATAAATTAGAGTTTGAATCCTATTATACGTTTTTTGGATTTTTAAATTTTTGGTCCCCGATGCTGGGCCTATGGGCGTTATTGGTCCCCCATTTTCCCGAGTTACAGTTTCAGTCCCCCAATGTTACCGATTTTGGGCATTTTTGGTCTCCCAATTAATTTAATCGTATGTCTGGAGGAAATTTAACACGTTTAAGTTAATCAGAGGACCAAAAACGCCCAAAATCGATAACATTGGGGACGGAAACTGTAAATCGGGAAAATGGGAACCAAAAATGCCCGGGACAAAAAATGTAATAATCCCACATTTTTTTATTCAGCAGCAGACAAAACTGCTTATTTATTTGTACATCCTCCAAAGCAAGGAACATAACTTAAAACTACGCCGATTACGAGCCGGCATCGCTCTTCTCGGATGGGTTTGTTGCTCTCCCCTCTCGACCGAAACTCACCTTGAGAAAATCGATCAGCGGCGACGACGACGATGCGCAGTGTTCGTATTATTGCCGCCGGCGAGGCGCCCGAATGCGTTCATCGGACGGTCGAATTTACAGCTCGGCCCGAACTTGCATATTCCGTATCTCGAGTAGAAAAGACAAATAGGGCCTAAGTTATATATCACATATATATGCATTAAAAAACGCACCGGCATTGAGTGTTGGAAAACGCACTGCAGTCTGTTGGAAATAAAATATATAAATTTGAAATATGATACACTCCTTCAAGCTAAAGCTCGCTCTGTGAATGGTCATTTAATATAATGTTGGAGCTTAGGCTAGAGGTTACGAGCACGAGTCCTCACGACCATCCGTTGAATGAAAAGTCAACGTCTAGTGTTCGATAAGAAAGAAATCAACCTATATGGGAGGGTGCATGTTGGAAATCAAATATATAAATTTAAAATACAGCCCCCGTCCAAGCTTAAGCTTTTAAGTGAAGATTCCAGTTGAAAATTTAGCTTATGATTCAATCTCTCCTCAGAAAAGTAGTGTGAAAGTGAATTTACGTGACGGGTATCTTACAACGTCATGCGGTACGAAGCTGCAACGAAGTGGAATGCTGTTAAAATTCCGAATAGAATAACTTTTATTAATCAATACAGACGAAGAACATGGACATAAACGGCACTTACAGCTAAATCCGAGAGTTCGAAAACTCCAGCCCTCAAAATCCTAGATCAAGACCTACCTGATTATGCTACTAATGGTCTCCTTTTACAGGAATGAAACAAATCCCTAAAATATCTCTCTACCCTAATAAATTTCAACTAATCTAATTCAAAATAATAATAATAATAATAAGGGATAATTATACCAACACCACTGCGGTATCACTCAATTATACACATACCCTCTGACTATAGTAATTACACTCACACCCCCTTTAGTTTAATCAAACTTTACACTACGACCCCTTCATTCTAATTTGGACAGCAATTTAAAAATTCGGACATCCAAATTTACCTTTAGTGGCTATATTTCGTAAAATAAACATGTTTAAGAGAGTTGATATATAATACATGAATATTTAAGGAGTCTAAAAGATGATTTGTATAAACGAAAACGAAAATTTACACGATATACCAGATATATAAAATATTCTAAAATATACATTTCGGCCACTTAAATATTAATGCATTCTATATAAACATGCTTAAACATGTTTATTTTACGAAATATAGCCACTAACGGTAAATCTAGATGCCCGAACTATTAAATTGTTGTAAAAAATAGGATGAAACGGTCTTAGTGGAAATGTTGATTAAACTAAAGGGAGTGTCAGAGTAATTACTATAGTTAGAGGGGGTGTATGTGTAATTGGTGTAAAATCCCTAATAATAATTAATAAAATTCGATTCCTAACAGATGCTAAGTAGTAAATCATGAATGGAAAAAACGTTCCCGGACTCAAAAACTACTTACGGGGGCGTAAAGGAAGGCCCAGAGGGCTCAGGGTGCAGTCGGGAGCGGGGGCTCGACGGTCCCTGGTATGGTGAAATTTACAGACGGCCCCGAATTTGCAGTCCCCTGTCTTCACGTAGAACCGGCACTCGGGCTGGCCGGGCCTCTCGGGAAATACGTAGTAGGCCACGAAACGATTAGCAGATTCACCGTCGACGTTGAATCTAATGTTTCTCGATGTTGATGATACTGCCTTCATTAAGAACTGGTTTTGAACTCCGGATCCGAGCCGACCCTGGGAAGAAAAAAACGGCGGCACACGATCATTTTACATATATAACCAATATGTCCTAACATGTGTTAGTCTCCAGTGTCCTCACCAAACGAATGCCTTGATCGTCTAGAAGTATAGAAGCATGCAAAGTGGGAGTAAATATAAATAAAACGAGAAACATTACGCTATGCGTGTGGTGAAAATAATACAGACAAATTTTTTCGAAAAAAAATAAAAATAAAATATACAAATTTAAAGCATGATACACTCTCTTCAAGCTTAAGCTTTTAGGTGTGGTGGTCATTCAATATGGTATCGGAGCACATGCCTAGAGGTCATGGATACGAATCCTCATGGCCACCCATTAAATGAAAATTCCCTCACAACCACCCATTAAATCATTATTCCACGTCTAAGGCCAGATAGAAAGAAATCAGTCTACACACGAGGGGCGTGTGGAGCATGAAATATGCAAAATTAAAAATATGATACACTTCCTTCATGCTTAAGCTTTTAGGTGAAGTGGTCACAACAGTGTGTTGTCAGATACCATTCCCCGAGGCATGACCATTTTCGAGTAATTAGCCGACGGGCGTTGCCACTGAGGACTCGGGCGATAAGACAGCTGGCCGGCGGCTGGGGGCCAATCGGTTGAGGATACAGAGCAGAGCCGCCACGCAAGGAGACCATCACGTTATGGGGCTGAGGGTGGTTGAATTTGCAAGCGGCCCCGAATTTGTATTGCCCGTTTCTCATGTAGTAACCGCAGTCAATCTCGTCCTAACGAGCCCAAAGGATCCCACGAGTTTATTATTATTATTTTAATAATAATAAAAAGGAAAACAAAGAGACGCAAACAACTCAAATCCCGAAAAAAAAAAGGAAAACAAAGCCAAAAGAAAACAAGATTTCAAAGTCTGAACTAAAGAACTAAAGACGCACGAGTTTGAAAAGGGCAGGGGCAGTAATTTGATGAAAGACTGAATATTAGGAAACAAAAATCCACTACAAAAGTTCGAATTACCAAGAGGAAATGAATGGCAGGGAAAATGATGGTGATGATTTCTTACCAGTTCTCTATTAGGAGGATGGTTGAATCGGCACGAACTACCGAATTTGCACAGACCCGTTCGAACGTAAAACGAACAGTGTTGTTCGCCTTCCCGTTGAGGGTAAGGACCGTAATCGACTTGTTCGATTGGTTTCAGAGTCATTTGCCACAGAGCATCTGAAAAAACAAAAAGATTTAAAGAAACAATAAGTTAATAGTTCCTTTAGTCCACACCAAAGCATGCAGTGTATATATAAAACTCTTGTCGAAATACGATAAAATAATCACAGCACTCATTAAGACAACTATAGTATGCAATGATCAATGACAGAGCCAAAGATACTATGCATTTACTCCAACGATCTAAAGAGCCGATAACCGCGCCATGTCCCCGATCTGTCGTTGTAGTAAAAATAACCGAATCTGCTTAAAAATATGAGCCTAACAGCCAAATATAACATTTCTAACAAAGAAAATGCACAATTTGATAAGCAAATAAAGAAAAACTTCCTATGCATTACTCGCCTTCAACTTAACCCCATAATAAATAACAAACATAAACTTCCTCATGAGGAAAAAACAAGAAAAATTTATGCTCAATTGAACTCGCATTAGATACACTGAATAAAATAGAAGCTAGAAACCATATGCTCAATGACAGAGAACTGCATTTAGCAAAGCTCAATCGTCACCTATCAGTAAGCGTAAGGCAATTGCAAGATTGAATTTTTGACATGCAATCAAAGTTATGAAACACTGTTCCAGAAGACGCGAATAAAAAGAAGTGAAGGAAAACAAAGAAAATGAAAACTTATGGCAGATCAGCGAGTGAGTGTACAGTTTCGAATATCATCTGCAGAAATGTTAGGATTTCTGCTAATTTCCATTCTTCACAGCATATACGAATTTTGCTTTCAGTGCATCGACGCGATCGATCACTGAACTTTAAAAGGAGAGAAAGGCTCAAGTAAGATCAGCAATGCAACGCACTTTGTCGTGAACCGTAACTACCCACCTAACATACATTGATGAATAAAGCAGAATCCGCTCACCAAGTTTTTTTTTTTTAATTTATTTTTTTTCTTCCGAGGTGAATGACATTTGGCGTTTCGTCTCTCATTTCACGCGGTCATTTAACATAATAGGTGAATGCGCCTTTCGACACGTAAAATAAAATAAAACAGTCCACGACAGAGAACCACATATTATGGTAATAAAGAGAAAGGGAAATGAAAACACAAACCAAAGCTTTCTGCACGTGCAGTTGTTGATCATGCATTGGAACGAAAATTTGACTTCACTCGCGCATTAAAACGAAGACTTAGCATCAATCAGGTTATATTAATATCAGTAAGCTACTACAACTAATGCAAGTTGATCTTTTAATATAGAAACATTGAGGTTTAAAAATGCACTTTGATGAGGAAAATGAAATATAAACTCACTCAAGCATATTGTAAGGAAAATGAGGGCAACACTCTCTGCAAAAGATAAGTACGGTGCAGGCCAAAATTTCTTACTTACTGAGATAATGGGATGATGCAAAAGAATTACACCAACCATATCCATTACATAAGTTAGCTAGCTCAATCACAATATGGTAATAAGCTAATGTGAAGCAAAATTTAAAAACTCAGTTGTTAAGCTTTCAGTTGGGATTAACAATCACGTCTGCAATATAAGAAAGGCTTAAATAATTTTTTAAGTCATGTATATTCCTGAGAGTGACATATTAAGACACCTAAGGGGGCAATTTTAGGATAATAAGTTTCGAAATTAAAGAAATTTGAGGACAGTTAACGCCTTGAAGCCCTATTTCAGTTCGGAATTAACACATGTGAGCTGAACTTAACAATTAAATTGGGGGAATTCCTACACGGTGCAGGATATGCTGATTTGGACCGATTTTTTCACGATGCCACGTAAGATTTCCCCGCAATTAATTATCATGTGCAACTCGCGTGTTGACTGGTTTTTTTCCAATGCCAAGTATGATTATTTTTTTCTCAAAGTAATTGTCGTTCATGTGTGACTCACATGTGTTAATTCCAGACTAAAATTGGATTTCCATCATTAATTGTCCTTAAATTGCTTCAGTTTCGAAATTTATTGTCCAAAAATTGCAATTTAGTTGTCTTAAAATGCCATTCGGCTCCAAATATACGGCACAAGAAAACAAAACAAAATCAAGCCTATATGAAAAATAGAAAGCTCGCTAGTAAGAGAGAGTTCAACACACAGAAGATACGATTGAAGAGCTAAAAAGGGATGAAAGCCAATTGATGATCAAGGAATCAGCAGCACGGTACGGAAACCTCAAAAATCATTGCATACACATAGAGATACGCTAATGTGAGCCCTCGAAACAGAGACATCAAAAACCAAAACACACACACACGCACTCCCACGCAATAAAAAGTAGACCTTGATGGTGCTGCGGAGCGTGTATATGAAGCAAGGAAGGAGATGAAGAAGAAGCGACGGCTGTGACCGACGCCGACATTGCAATTGAATTCAACCATCGCAGCTCAGTGCAGTAAAATACGAGTCTAAGCGTCACGATCAAACAACCCCTTTGTTCGCCTTTATGGGCACCAAAAATATCGTTTTCTTTTCCTCTCTGATTCGATTACTAGTTCACTGTTAACGGAGGAGGTGATGGGGGACAAAGCGCGCGAGCGAGAGGGAAAGATGGTTTACGCGCGCGAGTGAGCGTGCTTGTGTGCCATGTTAATGGCGTGGCATCCCCTCCACAAGAAGAAACGAGAAAATAAAATTTTAAGGACTTTTTACATTTTTGGTCCCGATGTTTGGCCTATGGACGTTTCTTGTCCATTATTTTCTCGAGTTACAGTTTCTGTCTCCAGTGTTACCGATTTTGGTCGTTTTTGGTCCCTCAATTATCTTAATCGTATGTTTCATGGGAATTTAACGCGTAACACGCACCTGATTTCACTCTTTAGAACTTAAAACATTCTATTTTCATATTACAACCCAACAAAAGGTGATCACGTCGACGTAAACGCTTAGAACATCTTATTGGATTAATCGTTAGTTCGAATTTATGCCCTAACTCTCCCCCAAGTCTTTCAATCTGTTAAAAAACATAATCATATAATATTTGAAGTACATTGAAACCCTAGATCAAGCATATAATCGATCTAACAAGATCAACACCGCAAAACATAAAACGGCTACCAAAAACACAGAAAACTGACTTTCAAATAGAGAAAATGTAGCTTGAATATATTGCAGCTGTAAATCGGGACCTCTAGGTTACGAAGACGACACGAAGTGCCCTTCGTATAAGATTAATGGTTGCAGAGGCTAAAAGATAGAAGATTCAGTGAAGAATTCTAAAAATGGAGATGAAGGAATAATCGGCCGATCGAGAGAGAATATTGCTAGGGTTCTTGATGAGAGAGAATGAAAAATTGATAATGATGTAGAGTGGACTCGGCTGTGTGACATTTGGATAGAGGAAAGGTTTTGAAAATTTTAAATTAGTCCCGGAAATATTACTACAGTATCCAAACCTTCAAGCGTTTTTTTATTTTACCCACGGATTTTTATCCTATGCAGATTCCGTCCCACTCGAGTTGGGCCAGAAAACATTTCGGTCCAAGTCGTGAAGACCCATTGGGTCAATTTTCAAAACATTACACGTCGAAAAAGATTATTTCTAAGCATTTAAGTCAAACTAAAATGAAATCAGGTGCGTGTAACGTGTTAAACACCCTTCAAACATACGATTAAGATAACGTGAGGACCGAAAACGCCCAAAATCGGTAACATTGTGGGACTGAAACTGTAACTCGGAAAAATGGGGAACCAAAAACGCCCATAAGTCAAACAAACAAGCGGGCCCAAATTAAAAAGTGAAAATCAGAAAATACGAAATAAAATAAACTGACACAATTTGTACGTTCGTTTGATCATATCTGATTAATTAATCGTTTTACTAATTCGAGTTTCTATGTAATTACTTTTAAAAACTAACCAAACATCAATGAGCTGTATACCCATTGGCCGTTCGGTTCGGTATTCGGTTGTGAAAATAATCGAATTGAAAATTCAGTTAACCAAAATTTCGCTTCAATTCAGTTCGTTTGTACCGAATGCACAACCCTAAATTTTACCGCGGAAGTTTCAATTTAAGGGAACTTGAGATGGTACATATGTCATGGGAATTGAATTCATTGTTAGCTGGTTATAGTTGTCAATGAAGTTCAGAGGTCAAACTTAGCTGGAATGTGGGGACCCGTGAAACCGAAGTTCTCTCATAACCGTGGATTCGCTAGAAGAGCGGGAGTATAGGGACGACAATGGGGCTAACTTGGGAATAGTCCAACATTAGCCAAATCTTATTCGAGCAATAATGATTTACAATTTAATCTTATATATATATATATACACACACGATAGCCGTAATTAAATAAATGGAAGAGTAGGAAAAAAAAATTGAAATTCGAATGCACGAAATAGAACGATAGCCGTAATTTGAATGCACTAAATAATTGAAATCGAAAATGCATAAATATACTATATATATGCGCGTCTTTAATATCGAAAATGTTAATCATATATGGTAAAATGAATAATTTAGTATTCTATTCATGCCTCAAAGCCCTTGCACCTTTCCATCTTTGTCCTCCCTTTTAAATTTTTAATTCTTTTCCCAATTGTCGACAAACCGAAAAGAAATTTTAAGATGAATGGACGTATAAACGGTATTTTGGAGGATTATAATACATTACGTGCGATTCTCATGACGAATTTCGTTCAAATTAATGTTCCAACCGATGGACCAAAAGTGGTTCAAATTGGACAACTTCGAGAACTAAATGTGGCAAATCGAAACATCGAGGACCAAAATTACCCATGGGGTAAACATCGGGACCAAAAGTGGTTTTCTCCCGCAGAAAGATATTATCTAATACTCCAAAATATGGTGCATCTCGTTCAAAGGCTCAATAATAGGACAAGTAGCATGATCATGATATCTTTCGGTGGAGGTTATTCAAATCTTGATTGTAATCTGTGTGCTGTGTGCAATCGTCACACATATCAGGAAAATTAGTCCCTAGAAACATGCCTGTTATCTCAGCCAACAACGAAATTCAAACTCAAGCTTAATCAGAGTAAGACTATAATGGCATCATATGGACAGAAGTATTCAACATTCGGTCAACGGTTATGTTAACAGTTAACCACAATTATGGTGGGTTTTCACAGCCCGTTTATCGTTTTTCCTTATGGTAAGACCATTAGCCGACGGTTCAAATTGACGGTTAAACCGAAGGTTTCATTTTTTCCCCTTTTTTTCTAAATCTAAATATCAAAACAATAATAAATATAGAAAAACTAGAGGTTGAACCTTTGATTCCAACCAGCGACTGAACCGAACCCGCGGTTCAACAGGGCTGAAAATTTGGACTTTCGATATCCTGAAAATTTAATGGAATTGAGTGATGTACCAACATGGGTAGTAGACCAGTGGTGATTGTTTAAGAAGAAAATAAAAATGCAGTTCTCCTCCATGATTATTAAGCAACTACACGAGAACACAGCCAACAATCCACGAGAAGACTAAACTAAACGAAGCAGCAGCCTATGCAAACTTCATCACCAAGACTGTATTACCATAGTACCCAAACACAAACAATACTCAACTGAAAAGGAAAACAGAACAAAAGCTTGCTTGAAATATCCAGAAATTAATGTCCCAATTGTTGAAATATTCTATAATTATACAACACCGAAAAATCCTTACAGTCACCCGCGTAATTAGTCGCTGTCATCAGCATCATCTGCAAATGTAAAGGATAGATTGGATAAGTAATCAATGGGAACTGATGGGTTCCAATTGATATAATGATACAACCTTAGAACCCAACAGAAATACAAATGTCAAGTCTCGGGATTTTTTATTTTATTTACCTTCATTAAATTCATCGCTTTCCTCATCTCCTTCATCGTCATCATTGTCCTCTTCATCTTCCTTCTCATCTTCTTTCTCTTCTTCATCTTCTTGTTCTACATTTTCTTCGCCATCCTTTTTCTCCTCCTTGGCAGTATTTTCTAACTTCTCTTCCTCCTCCTTCACTTCCTCGTTATTGTCGCTTATTTCCTTGTCGAGGGCTTCTTTCTTTTTCTTGTCTTTTGTGGTGGCCTTCTCACTTTTAGAAATCACCGCAGGTTTCGGAGGAGGCGTGAAAAAGTTAACGGTTGACCTTCTCCGCGAACTCGATATAATGTTGCTCGTGTCGATCCCCTCGAGCTCTCTTGCCCTTTCTTTTCTTTTTCTGCACTCTTTGATTTCTGAAAGCAGATGAACGATCATATATCAGTGGAGAGAAAATCTGAGAGATATCACAACAGAGAATTTATTTTAATTTTTTTTTACCTTTCTCAGATGGATTTTTTGACAGGCCTTCCTTCGAAAGGACTCCTTGCAACTCCTCCACGATAAATGCTTCTCGTTCATCTTCGGGTACTTGCTTGGCCTTCTTGTAGATGGTAGGAGGAACACTGGTAAAAGAAAACGTAAGGTTTCGTAAGTAACAGAAGAATTGTTGCAGCTAATTGATGTAAATAAGATTGATTCGCAATAGCAAGGCGAAGAATTAAACTATGGTCACCTCAAGCAACAACGTAGTGATTTTTTATATTTACCGCTGAACTTATGCATGCCCATATGTATAATTCTCTGATTTTCCTACATCGATTTCAGGTTAACATTTTTATAAATGAATATTCAAACAGTTTCCACTTATGCTTATATACAACCGGGGTACATCTATGATGGGAACATGTAACCGACAAGCATGTAAGTAGAAGGAAAAAGAAAGAAAAAGGAATGGAAAAGGGAACTTTGAACCATAAGTAAAAAAAACATGTAATAAAACCATCAACAAACTCTGAATAAATTAAGCTTTATGAGGAAACAAAATATTCTAGCAGATAATAGAAGGGAACAGAGAGATGCATATACCTCATTCCACAAGCTTTGATTATCGACTTGAGATTATCGACCTGTTTCCCATATCCAGGAGCTGATTTTGCATTCCTCTGCAGATAAAATAAAAAAATATAGTAAACCGATGTGCAAAAAAAATTACGAGCCCCAAAGTAATTACTGGTAAGGTACTGTAGGAAATATCAACACAAACCTGAGCTTGTTTACCACTAGATGATTGTGACTGATCCTCTGGAGATGTACTCCCATCGTCATCAGAAGCACTCTCCTCTTTTTGCGTCTTTGCAGTATTTTTCTGCTTCTTGCGTGAGACGTTATGATCATTGTCCTCAGAGATTCTGCGTTTCTTAGGCTCTTTAGAGTTCACAGTTTTTCGTTTAGGAGCAGCTTCTTTTTTGGGCTTTACTTCACTCTTCGGCTCATCGCTGACGCCACCAGAAGGGTCAGATTCTTCTTCGCTGCTGGTTTTTTCGATCTTTTTAGTTCGTGAGCCCTTGGAGTTTTTCTGCTTCGAGTCTTTTGAGGGTTTGGAGCTCTCAGAGGCCTTCTTCTTAATTGCAGATTTGGGGCTTTTAGGTGAATTTAATACCTGTATAACAGCGATCTTATAAGTAAAAGCAATATACAAAATTAATCAGATAATTGATTTCTAAAAAATTCGCTTCCCACTTGATCTATTTCTAGACTTATGAACTTTTTGAAAGAGTCAAGCACGTTTTTCTCGAGTCCAAGATCCTCCTCCAGAAGTCGACGAACACCAGCAAGAGTTGTGGTCCTGAAAAAAATACACAATTTTGCAAAGTTGACTCTAGAGATGATATAGCGCATCAGACACAAAACGGGCAAGATATTCACAAGAACTAAAGTTACTTCTCTTTATTAAGGTTCAAATTGACGAAATGAGCAGCAAAACAGAAATAAAATTCAGATGATCATTTTTCCATACTCAGAGTTAGCTAGGAAATAATCAGCTCTTTTCTGAATTGCCTTCTTAATCTTGCCCTCGTCCACAGCAGAATCTCGATTGCCAGATTCAGATTTTTTAGGGACTAGAACTCCCATAATAGGGGAGTCCTCCGTTATTTTATCATCCTCTGTATTAGAATCTTTAGGGACGTTCTTTGTTTCATCAAGTTGTTTAGGCAAGGCATTTATTTCTTCTAGACTCAAATTCACATCTTTCTCCACATCCTCAGAGGGTTTTTCAATGTTTCCATCATCATGCCCTTGTAATTCCTGCAATTTGAAACACAACAAAGGAAATGGTCATGAATCTCATGATACTTATTAGACGTCACATAGATCATATCATTTTGCCAACTTTGAAGCTTCTCAACTGCGAATAGTATTTATATAAATTAAAGTTGAAGGTTCCATCTAAAATATAATCTTAGGTGGATACTTTTGATTTGCAGACTGAGTCCACTTGATATCTTTTTTTCCGATAAGGGATAATAATCTCAACATCACAAATCACAACAAATTGTCGTGAACATAAGAATGTCCAAATAGAAAGATTTTTTCAATCATATTGAGACAGTTGATTTATTACTAATGAGGACAATAAACGGCATTAATATAGAACTTCTGAACAGACATTTTTTACGCACCAACGTATAGGTTTGATGCCATCTTGGATTATATATTGAGTTAGTTTGATTGATATCTTTTCCCGATGTGGGATAACATCCTCAACAAAACAATTAAGTGTAATGAATGTAGAATATCGAAACAGATAACAGAAAGACATTTGTATGCATGCTTGCCACGTGTAATATCACGCATGAGTCCCGAGTAGAAAAGATAGCTCAGTATCTGATATAACACACAAGCAATGGATATTCTACCACGAGAAAAACATTCCCAGATCAAGACATAAGCCATCTAGCAAAAGTAACAGCGGTTTCTCAGTTAGCAAAACCTAATTTTGACAACTTCGAGCAAAGTTACCGATAATTTCCAAAACAGCATCAAAACAGTTATTTTAACAAGTAGTGATATTCAATACTACGTTATGTGAGCGTTGAAATAAAAAATTTTGTGCAAAACGAAATTCAACTTCCACAATCAACCATAAAAAAAGATGCAAGATACATCTCAAATTTGAATAATCCAATCCAACAATAACACATCACAAATAGAATCAGTAAAAGGATTTACTGAACTCAATTTGACTAATCCAATCATTTAGCATGCCACATACTCTGATTGCTTACATGAAGGTTAACAAAATCAACAGAAGTTGACATAAATCCAACAATGACAATTAGATCCCAACTAAAACAACAAAAAATCATACAACATAGAAAAATTTTATCTTCACAACAAATATTCAAACATCAAGAATATTATCTTTAAAATACCAGAATCATTAAAAATACATAGATTCAGAAGTTTAACTCGAAACACTTTATAGGCGAAAAACATCAAAACAAGCGACGGTAATCAGTCACTCACACAGACACACCCACACACACACACACAATCGAAAGAGCCTACCTTTTGCAAGCACTCACGAATGAATTTCTTGTGCGCATCCAAAGCAAATTTTTCGAGCCCTAAATCCTTCTCCAAAAGTCTTCTCACAGATGCCAACGTCAATGTACTGCAATTACGGCAAAGTACGCGGACGCATAAATAGTAAAACATCGGGAAAGAAAAAGGCGAAACCAGCACTATCTCTTGATACAAACTACGAATAGTTTCACAAAACAAATCAGGGAGAAAAAGAAAGTTACTCGGTGTTTTCTTTGAAATGCTGGACGCGAGAGCTCAGTGCGAATTCTAGCTTCTGCTCTAAGCCTTGTTCTTCTCCTTTTTCTTCCGCCATGAGAGCTCGTAGAGGAGTCGGAGGTAAAACAATCAAGTGAATTCTACGAAGACGCGCGAATAGTTGGCGGGCGAAATTGGAGTGAGGGCTCTGTGCTTTTTATGTGCAAATTGCAATATACATAATCAAATCTCAGAAGGAAGAAAGGGAAACCGATGGGCACACGAACGACGTCGTTATGTGGAGTTACGTTGGCTTTTTTGACGAGGGTTTACAAGTATGGAATCGCCAATCGTTTTATTTAACCCTCGGCCCAGTAATATTATACTGGTGGGCATTTGTTAATTTAATATGGGACTGATATTATTATTATTATTAAATAATTTGATTATATTTAGTAAAATTTCGGTAATTCGGTTAACCGATAAACCGAATTACCGAACCGTAAAATCAAAAATTTCGGTTTTGTGTTTCTGAAAATCGAAAACTGAACCGAAATTTTCGTTCGGTATTTGGTTCGTACCGAACTTTCGGTATTCGGTACGGTTCGGTCACCCTAGTTACTACGTATTTGTATATGAGGAATTACTTTCAATTACTATATTATTATTATTATTAACTACAAATATAAAAAATGTTCATATTTGTCATAAATAAGACATGAAGATTACTAATCTCTATTTATTTCTACATGCCTCTTAAAAATGTCATATAAAGTCCAAGTTAAATTACTATTAATCAAGCCTTGTTATTTTATCTTACCCATTTTTATCAGACTATTTATAACAAAGTCCGTCAAACTTAAACCGGGTCTGTGCATTTAAATCAATAGTTAACTTTCGGCAAGCCCCTACTAGATCCTACTATTCATGTAGTTTTATTCGTTATAGTGAGGTGCCCGATTTCGTAAACTATTAATACAATTTTCTTTTAATATCGAGCTCGAAAAAGAGAAACCAAACAAAGAAAGAGAAAGTGAATTTTTAATTTATGTTATATGGTCTAATCTTAGAAAGCGAAAAATGCCCAAAATCAAGGCCAAGAGAAATACACAAAATGCGAATGGATTGCCATATTAGTGAAAACACTATTTATTTTGTTGGGTTTGGGCTCCCAACTATGTGGGATAAAATCTATTCTCAGCCCAAATAAAAAATATATATATTTCATCAGATATATTATTATTGGGAGCAGCGTTCTTCTACACAGCACAAGACAAAAAAAAGTTCTTTTTCTTCATCAACATTTTCTACAGCAGCAGATTCGGGATTTTCGCAGTTGCAGGGGCAAACATTGTCCGATTGACCTGAAATTTTATCTGGAGATAGCAGACTCACCGATCTTCATTCTGTCCGAAGGGATTTTCGTTTCGAGGTCTGAGCTGTGAGTTACGAATTTTTTAAGTCACTGCTGTTTTCTGTGACGAATTTAATCATTTGAACTTGTATTTGAGTTGTGGTGCTTTTGGAGCTTCGATTTGGTGCCATAGCTCGTTGTGGTTGTGCTGGGTGTAATTTGCTGTACTCAATTTGGTGATTAGTGGATTTTGGATCGTTTGGTCCCGTGGTTTTTACCTCTTCGATTTGAAGGGAGTTTTCCACGTTATATCGCCGTGTTTTTGTTTCCGTTGCATTTCTACGTTTGATCCGCATTTGGGCTGCATTATTGCTGTTTAATTTTATGTTGGTGCCGTCCGATCCTATCAGAGTGGTATCAGAGCTTTGGTTGGTTTTCTCGGTATTCTTTGATCGGTGAATAATGGAGGCGAACTTGAACAGAATGGTTTGTTTGAACGGCACGAATTATCACAAGTGGAAGGGCAAGATGAAGGATCTCTTATTTGTGAAGAATTTGCATCTTCCGGTGTTCGCTTTATCAAAGCCCGATTCAAAAACTGATGAACAATGGGAATTCGAGCATCTTCAAGTATGTGGTTTTATTCGGCAATGGGTTGAAGACAATGTATTGAACCATATTGTGAATGAGACACATGCTAAGACGTTGTGGGAAAAGCTTGAGACGTTATATGCTTCCAAAACAGGTAACAATAAACTGTTTCTTTTGAAGCAAGCGATGCATTTGCGGTATCAAGAAAACACGTCCATTTCTGACCACATTAACGAGTTTCAGGGGTGCTTTGATCAGTTGTTCGGCATGGGCATTAAGTTTGAAGCGGAGGTTCTTGGTTTATGGCTTTTAAATACTCTTCCTGATTCATGGGAAAGTTTCAGAGTTTCATTGACCAATTCGGCTCCCGGTGGTTTGGTAACCTTAGAGTATGTCAAGAGCGGTGTCTTGAATGAGGAGGTGAGAAGGAAAACGCAAGGTACTTCGTCACATTCCGAGGTGTTGGTTACTGAAAATAGGGGGAGAAGCAGACATGTGGGCCAGAGTTACAACAGCCGAGGTAAGAGCAAAGGAAGAAGCAAGTCAAGATCGAAATTCAAGGAATTTGAATGTGATTATTGCGGAAAGAAAGGGCATATCAAGAGATACTGCTTTAAGTTGAAGAAGGAGCAGTCAAAGAAGAATATTGATGATGGCGATGCTCGTGTTAATACCACCACTACTCCTGATAATCTTGTCATTGTTTATGATGACGAGGGGATCAATCTTGTGAAAGGCGAGACTAGTTGGGTCTTGGATAGCGGTGCAGCTTACCATGTTACGGCTAATCGGGAATTCTTTGCATCATATACTCCGGGTGATTTTGGAGTCTTGAAGATGGGCAACGACGGTTTAGCAAAAGTGGTAGGCATTGGCACTATTTGCTTGGACACAGGATTGGGTTCGAAATTGGTATTGAAGGAGGTCAGACATGCTCCGGATGTTCGATTGCATCTCATTTCTACTAGAAGGCTTGATGATGAGGGTTATTCTTGCCACTTTGGTGATGGACTTTGGAAGATCACTAGAGGCTCTTTGGTTGTGGCCCGTGGTAAGAAATTTTCGAATTTATATTGGCTTAATACTAACGTTTCTGCTAGTGTTGTGAATGCAGTTGATAGCGGGAATTCTTCTAGTCTTTGGCATCGGAGATTGAGTCACATCAGTGAGAAAGGGCTCGATTGTTTAGCCAAGAAGAATTTAATCCCCGGCTTGAAAGGTGCTAAGCTAGACAGATGTGCGCATTGCTTAGCCGGAAAGCAGAAACGGGTTTCTTTTCATCATCATCCACCTCACAGGAGGGACACTTTGCTCGAGTTAGTTCACTCAGATGTGTGTGGTCCTTTGAAGGTGAAGTCGTTTGGAGGTGCTTCTTACTTCATCACATTTATTGATGATCATTCGCGGAAATTATGGGTCCGGGCTTTGAAGTCGAAGGATCAAGTATTTGATGCTTTTATTGAGTTTCATGTTTCCGTTGAGAGGGAGACAGGGAAGAAATTGAAGTGCATCAGAACGGATAACGGAGGTGAATATCGCGGACCATTTGATGCTTATTGTCGACGACATGGAATCCGACACCAGAAAACACCTCCTAAAACTCCTCAGTTGAATGGCTTGGCTGAACGGATGAACAGAACATTAATGGAGAGAGTCAGATGTTTGCTGTCAGAAGCAAAGTTGTCTCAGCATTTTTGGGGTGAGGCTTTATATACGGTTACTCGTATTATTAATTTGACTCCTTCAGTTGCTTTGCAGGGTGATGTTCCTGACAGGGTCTGGTATGGTAAAAATGTCTCGTATGACCACTTGAGAGTTTTCGGATGCAAATGTTTTGTGCATGTCCCGAGAGATGAAAGATCGAAGCTGGATGTCAAAACAAGACAATGCATTTTTCTTGGCTATGGTGATGACGAATTTGGTTACAGATGTTATGATCCCGCTGATAAGAAGCTTATCAGAAGTCGTGATGTTATTTTTATGGAGGATCAGACGATTGAAGATATCGATAAATCTGAGAAGCCAATTATCAAGAATGATCGCTTGATTGATTTGGATCGTCTACTTACACCAAATCCAAGTGAAGCTGAGACTCAAGTTGATGATCATGTTGCCGATGATGTTGATCAGCAGGAGGAGACACATGTTGACTTGCCAGAACCTTCAGTTAGAAGATCTACGAGAGATAGGCGACCTTCTGCACGTTATTCATCCGATGAGTTTGTGCTTCTCACTAGTGAAGGAGAGCCGGAGACTTACGAAGAAGCCATCCATAGTCCAGATAAAGATAAATGGATTGCTTCTATGAAAGACGAGCTGCATTCTTTACGCGTGAACGACACATATGTACTGGTGGAGCTTCCTAAAGGTAAAAGGGCCTTGAAGAACAGGTGGATTTACAAGGTGAAGCATGAAGAACACTCACTTTCTCCCAGATATAAATCCAGGTTGGTTGTTAAAGGTTTCAGCCAGAAGCATGGGATTGATTTAGTGAATTTTTTCGCCAGTTGTGAAGATGACTTCTATCCGTGTTGTTTTGGGATTGGCTGCGAGTCTTGATTTTGAGATTGAACAGATGGATGTTAAAACTGCTTTTCTTCATGGTGATCTTGATGAAGAAATTTATATGGAGCAACCTGACGGTTTTGTTCAGAAAGGAAAGGAAGATTACGTCTGCAGATTGAAGAAGAGCTTGTACGGTCTGAAACAAGCTCCGAGACAATGGTATAAAAAGTTTGAATCGGTAATGGTTCAAGAAGGGTATAAGAAGAATGATACTGACCATTGTGTTTTTATGCAGAGATTCTCGGATGATCATATCATCATTTTATTACTTTATGTTGATGATATGCTTATTGTAGGTTCATCGTCAGCTCGAATCTACATGTTGAAAAAGGACTTGAGCAAGTATTTCTCGATGAAGGATTTGGGGCCGGCACAATGTATTCTTGGGATGAGGATCACACGTGACCGAAAGGAAAAGAAGTTGTGGTTATCTCAAGAAAGGTACATTGAAAAGGTACTGCAGTGGTTTAATATGGAGAGCTCGAAATCGGTTAGTACTCCTCTTGGTACTTTTATTCGATTGAGCATGACACAGTGCCCTACAGACGAGAAAGAGAAAGAATGTATGGACCGAGTTCCCTATTCATCTGCCGTGGGTAGTCTTATGTACGCTATGGTATGTACTCGACCCGATATAGCTCATGCAGTTGGAGTTGTTAGTAGATTTATGTCTAATCCAGGAAAAGAGCATTGGAATGCTGTGAAATGGATTTTGAGATATCTCCGAGGTACATCCAACATGAGATTATGTTTTGGTTCTAACGAGCCCGTTCTTGTTGGTTATACAGATTCAGATTTGGCCGGAGATGTTGACACGAGGAAATCTACTTCGGGTTAGTTGATTACTTTTGCAGGGGGAGCTGTTTCTTGGCAGTCGAGACTTCAGAAGTGCATTGCTTTGTCTACGACAGAGGCTGAATTTATTGCCATTACGGAAACTTGCAAAGAGCTTCTGTGGATGAAAAACTTTGTAAGTGAGCTTGGTTTTAATCAACAAAGGTATGTCTTATTCTGTGACAGCCAGAGTGCGATTCATCTCAGCAAGAATCCAACGTTTCATGGTAAGTCGAAGCATATTGATATGCGATATCATTGGATTCGTGAGATTTTGGATACCAAGTAGCTTGAAGTTGAGAAGATTCACACCGATGATAACGGCGCAGATATGATGACGAAGTCATTGGTGAGATCGAAGTTTGAAGCTTGTTGTACGATTGCCGGTTTGGCAATTTCCTCCACATAGTCGTGAGGGGGGAGATTTGTTGGGTTTGGGCTCCCAACTATGTGGGATAAAATCTATTCTCAGCCCAAATAAAAAAAATATATTTCATCAGATATATTATTATTGGGAGCAGCGTTCTTCTACACAGCACAAGACAAAAAAAAGTTCTTTTCTTCATCAACATTTTCTACAGCAGCAGATTCGGGATTTTCGCAGTTGCAGGGGCAAACATTTCCGATTGACCTGAAATTTTATCTGGAGATAGCAGACTTACCGATCTTCATTCTGTCCGAAGGGATTTTCGTTTCGAGGTCTGAGCTGTGAGTTACGAATTTTTTAAGTCACTGCTGTTTTCTGTGACGAATTTAATCATTTGAACTTGTATTTGAGTTGTGGTGCTTTTGGAGCTTCGATTTGGTGCCATAGCTCGTTGTGGTTGTGCTGGGTGTAATTTGCTGTACTCAATTTGGTGATTAGTGGATTTTGGATCGTTTGGTCCCGTGGTTTTTACCTCTTCGATTTGAAGGGAGTTTTCCACGTTATATCGCCGTGTTTTTGTTTCCGTTGCATTTCTACGTTTGATCCGCATTTGGGCTGCATTATTGCTGTTTAATTTTCTGTTGGTGCCGTCCGATCCTATCATATTTAAATCAGATTTAAGACACTAGTTATTTAAATTATATTTAAGATACTAGTTATTCAAATCAGATTTTTTGCTTTCCAAATGTGCGAAAGGAATAATGCGGGCAATTGTTTATCGAGATATAAAGAAAACGTAAAGTCTACTTTGTACAATTAGCTTTATCGGCGAATGAAACATACGGACTATAACATTCTTTTATGTGATTCGATGCATCGATATGTCGTTTCGACATGTTCGCTTACGTTTTCCTCTTTGTGATCCAAAATTGAAAATAAAACACGTAAAACCTTCAAATGACGCAATATATTCTTGAGTTTCGGTAGCCGAATGATTTTATTTAATTCATCTGTTAGAGTAGAATGCCCAGCGTTCCAACTTGGTTGGATATTTTCTACTTGTAAAGACAATTTATTGGAAATATATCTAATAAAAGGCATTATCTTTATCTTTTGTGCATGCATTAATTTAATTATTTGCACTTATGATAAAGTCCTTAGATCATTGTAAGCTGAGAGATATGGTTGCGCATATGATGGCGATTATGGAATATGTCTTAGGCTGTGATCTTAAATAAAGTTCCAAGTCGATGGGTATTTCAAGACAGGACATTGAATAACCCGGAAAGACTTGTGTATATGATGCATGCTTGTGAGACAAGAATGTTATGTTCCGTTAACGTTAGCGTGTTGACGCAAATGCATATATGCAGATGCTTGTTAGGGAACAAGTTCATTGAACCTGACCCGCTGAAAAATTCTTAACTGGAAACTTTTATGTCGAATAAGAATTTTCATGTTGCGATAGTACATGACTAATCCTCTTACTTGAGGCACGATAGTAGTCTTGTGCGTATTATGCTTTACTTTGATATATCTTTTGATTACTAGATAATCACAAAAGGGATATGTTGGGTATTGTATTAGTGTGTATGGAGATTTATCTGTGGCCAACATAGAATTCAGCACTTATATTAGAATAAGTGAATTTCCTATGTTTTTCATAGTTTATGATTCAAAGTCCTTGGCCAAGGCATGATGAATTAAGATTCATAAAGGAATCATTTAAACTTGAAATGAAATCATAGTTATTAGACCAATTGGGTTTCGACTTATAATTCCATGCCCAAGGTCTAATCGGGAAATTAGTTGTCGAAAGGATTTTACGTGTATGCACTTGCAATCGAAAAGGTTTGCTCGCTATTTCACTTAACACTAGGTGACCATGCTACTTGCTAGGTGTTCCCGTGGTTTGTGGATTCTTGATATTAAAGAGTTAATTTAGTTAATTACAATGAGTTGTAAATCCACAGCTAGTGTTAATCGTGAACCTAAAAGGGTCACACAAAGTTTCGTAGAATGACAATACAAAATTGATATTTCCAATATTTTGATTGGACTTAATTCAATTGTTGAATTAAATATATGATTAGATAATTTTGATTATTTAATTAAGGAAATGAAATAATCAATTGAGATTGATTGTTTGGGCTTATATATTAATTTGGTAATTAATTATAATTGCCTAATTAATTGTTGGATTTTAAATTGGAGTTTAAAATTTAAATTAAAGCCCATAAAGGCACATGTTGAATGCTTTGACTAATTAGAAGAAAATGTTTCTAACGTCTTTAAATATTGATTTTAAAGAAAATAATGCTAATTAATCTTCAAGACCGTTTTGATCAAGAAAAGTAAATGGAATTTAATTCCTAATTAATGGAGCCTTTTCTACTAAGCTATGCAAAAGGTTTTATATATGCATGTATATAATATAATGATATCATACGACAAAAAAAAAAAAAAAAAAAAAAGAGGAAGGTAGAGAAGTAGAGAAGTAGAGAAGACTCATCATCATTCCAAACATCTTATTTTCGACGTGTGCCGATAGTAAAAGAAAAAGTTCTTGCTATTTCCTTTCTGGTGTATCGATTTAATTAACGGGCTTGTCTCTACTAGCGAAGAGATAATTCCGGTGTCGTAATCCAAAACGGTGGACTCGATTAGAGGGGAGACATTTGGATCCCTACGACGAGTGTGCGAGATCGGTGATACCTACGACGAACGTACGAAGACGGTGGTAGCTACATACCGGGAATTGATTCCCCCTCACTCATCTCTAAAGAAGCTAAGGAATAGGTATATTCCAAAACCCTAACTATGTGAAATTCGTACAACGTACGTGATTTTAAAATGGTGCCGATCCGTGTACTCGCTAGATGAACCGGCGGGGTTGCATTTATACGATAAAAATGTTTTATCGAATTAAATTTTCCGCTGCGCATTGCCCCGAGCGGCCTAGTGAACCCAACATCATCCACAATGAATCAAATTTGTTCATAAAATTTCATCAATTCAAACTAATTTAATTAGCTTAATGAATCTTATTTAATTCATTCACCGGCTTTAATTCACTCAACAAATTTAGCATCATAAATTCATTTAAATTGGGCTAAATAAATTTCGACAATTTAAATTCACATATTAAATAAATAGAAATGATTTCCAACGATTTCAGTTTCTCAAGGTTGCACAAGCATTTGATGTTTTCGATCGAATGTGTTGTGTACCACGATCCGCACTCAATCACCAACTTCTTGACTTTTGGAATCATTGTATGGTGAAGCCTAGAGACGTTAATCTCACTAGTATTTTAAAGACACTCAATTCCCATGGGCACAATAAATATATATAACATTATTTTATAATTAAGAGTCATTTTCATTTATATATTAAAATATATTTAGTTATTTTTTATTAAGAATTAAAATAAAAAATTGTACTTGTGAGATATACTTGGAATAAAAAAATTAATTGTAAAATAATATTTTTGCATGACATAGCAAAGTAATTCTAGGGTGGTGAACATTTAAATGTAGTATGACTTGACTTGATAATAGAAGCTTGTAGAAACATATTTTTAAGTCAAGGGGTTCAATCGTAAATATGTGTAATAGTTGAGCTTAACGGTAATTAATGTCTCCGTAAAAAATCTTCCGGGGAAGAGGAAACAAGGATATCGATATAAATCAAATAGAGAAAACAAAATTAGGGTTCTGTAGGTTCGTTCTTTCAGAATCCAAAAAACATTTTTTGATTCGCTGCCCAAATCACCACAATCGATCAATTCAACCAATTACCGTCGATTAGCTAGCAAACCACCGTCACGATGACAGGAAAAGCGAAGCCGAAGAAGCACACGGCGAAGGAGATCGCTTCGAAGGTAGACGCGGCGACGACGAATCGCGGCGGAGGCAAGGCCGGTTTGGCCGATCGTTCGGGCCAGGAGAAGGGCGGCCACGCCAAGCTCGAGTGCCCGCACTGTAGGATCACGGCGCCGGACATCAAAACCATGCAAATCCACCACGAAGCTCGCCACCCGAAAGTCCCGTTCGAGGAGGCCAAGCTCAGTAACCTTCACGCCGTCGTCGCCCCGGATTCTTCCTCCAAGCCCAAGCCAGGTGTCCGAGGGAGCCTCAAGAAGTAGTGTGGCGCTCAAGTAAATCAATCTCTTGCTTTTTCTGGCCTTTTGCTGCATTACATATGCATAATGTTGAATCGTTGTTGGTGGTTATGACTTATGTGTACCATGTGCTTGTTGCTGCTGTTGCGTGTCTTTTTTTCTTTTCTTTTTCTTTTTTGGGATAAGCTACATTTTTTTTTTCTTTCTGTCAATGGCAATGAATGATGAAGGCGTATGCAATCTGTTTGTTGCCATGCTTGAGTGGGATTATATTTTCCTTGTTAATCTTCATGGTAATTTCCTTTTTGCATTTACTCTTGTTTGTTGGAGTTTTCGGGTCGGTTTCTACACGCGTAATCTACATAATCTAGAAACCTAGCTCTGTTTGGTTAATGGATTTTGATGAAGGAGAAGGAAAGGAAAATATTAAGGCTATGTTTGGTTTAAGGAAATTAGTGTGGAAAATAAAATTGGAGAGAAATGATTTTCATAAGTTTTCTTTCGTTTTCCTCACCGTTTGGTGAAGAAATTAGTTTTCCTTAGTTTTAAGTGTAAACTTAAACTAGATTTTCTTTTCTTTTCCTTATCTATTTCTTCAATCAACCAAACATAAAAACTAGTTTTCCTTTTCTATTTCATTTTCGTTTCCCTACCAATTTCCACAAACCAAACACACCATAAAGAAAAAATGATGCATAAAGAGAACTGTCATTGAATGCAAAGGAAGGGGTTTCATTTATGCGTCCTTAGCTGGTGAAAACACTCGTCCCAGTCCAAATATAGCGTCATTTCCTTTTGGCTCAAGATTTGGGATAAGCTAGACTGTGTTTGGAACGAAGAAATTAGTGTGGAAAGAAAAATTAGAGAGAAAATGGTTTTCATAAGTTTTTCTTTCATTTTCCTCACCATTTGGTGAAGACATGAGTTTTTCTTAATTTTAGTTATAAACTTAACCAGATTATCTTTTCTTTTCTTTTCCTTATTTATTCCCTCAATAAACCAAACATAAAAACTAGTTGTCCATTTCATTTTCCTTTCCCTGTTGATATCCGCAAACCTAACACAGCCTTAAGGTTGATGCATAATTGGTTGATGGAATTTGTTTGTTCTCTCGATGTTCATACTTCATTTTTTTTTTCCACCATAGAGTCTGCTGTGTTCATGCTTTCGCATATACCTTGTTGTCTGCCGATTCTTAGCTTATCTGCTTCTAGTATTTTCAGTGCAAGCAAAATACTGTCAAACGGTGATTTTTTTCGAATATTCAGCTTGATGAGTATTAAGACATCCTTTGAATCTTTCATATTCATTATATTTGAGACGATATTTAATTTCTTTTTGAACGATAGTTTCATTCCATAGAAATCAATTGGACAAAATATTACAAACAAACTACTAAAAACTTTGAAGGAAAAACAAAAAAGAAAGATTATGAGTTATCTCTAATTGCAATATTTCGTTCAAATGCTTGAATACAAACGGGAAGAGGGCAATTATTTTTTCCACCTGAACTTGTTCTTATATACGTAGGTAAGGTAAGGTATTACCTTGATTGGCCCTATTAGCATTTAGGTTAGGCAATTTCTGATGTGGTGAATGTTTAAAGTTGGTGAAGGGCGTGGTTTAATTTCCGAGTTTTATGAATCCCAAAACTGATATCCCTTTTAATTTTTACGGTCACCCGTTTTAGAAAATTTACGTCTGAAAATAGATAAGAAAAAAATAAGGCTAAAGGTGAAGTTGATGAGTTAAAAATAAAATGTGTTAATGAAAATATGGTGTAAAGTTAAAAATAAAAAAAATGAAAACATAATGCACCCTCGAAATAAGAAAAAAATAACAATGCGTTTGAAAATAAAATATATAAAATTAAAATAACACAATCTTCAACTTTTAGAAGGCCAAAATGATTATTCTGCAATATCAACCAAAAATATAAGATTGCACATTATTCTTCAAATCTTTCACATTATAAATATAATCACTATTGAAGAACAAGGAAAAAAAAAAGGAACAAACCCTAAAATCCTTTGAAAAAACCCAAGAAAAACACAGAAGAAGAATCTGAACACACATTTTCAAAGGCATAATACAACAAACAATTTCTTAAAATCCGTTTCCTCGGTGCCGATCTCATCGCACGAGGCTGAGGAGGGCGCCGCCTATGAACACGAGGAGCATCGTAAGATTCATCGAAGATGAAGACGGAGCAGAAGAAAGGTTGTGGGCTTCCACCGAATATGAATTTCCGTTCGTTTCGTCCCTCACTTTTATGCTCGACGAACCTGAAAACGATCGCCGACGAAAAATAAAATAAAATTGAATTCCATAAAAGATTTCAGCATAAAACCGACGACAATTTTACATTGCAAAGTGATGATAACACTCACAGTTGTATTGCACCCATCCGATCGTCTGGTTTTCGAGGTCGTACAGAACGAGCTTGTCGGCTAAGGCAACATCTGCAGGTAGACAAACATATTAATCACGATAAGAATGAGGCCGTATTTGGTCCCCCAGTGCTATTTGGTCCCCCATGTTCCGAGATTTACTTTTATTCCCCAATGTTACCGATTTTGAGCCATTTTGGACCACCAGTTAATTTCAGCGTTAGTTTTGGGTGGAACTACGGGCCAGGCCAGCAAATATTATGGATCTGTCCTCGCCCGTCCGAATTTGGCCCGACCCGCGATGAGGTTGGCCCGACCCGTAATTCCGTCCAAACTAACGTCCGACTGCCCAAAATCGGTAACATTGGAAACTGAAAGTGACATCTCGGAACATGGAGGACCAAAAATGCCCATTCTTCAAAAATTGGGACTATCACTTCGATATGAATTTACGAGGAGAGTCCCTATATTATATTTTTTCGCAAGAACTACTAATGCAAGCGAATTTCCTATTATTCATTACATTGATTGAAAGGAAAAGCTTGAAATTTATATACCTCCCAAGAGAGTTATTTCCTTCCCGTCTTTCGTCTGCATCCCACTATTTTGCCAACCTATGCAGTACTCTCCGTCCTGCACAAAATGTTACGGGGTATAGGAATAATCAGATTTAAATGAAAAAAAAAGGGACGAAAAACAAATTATTTCAAAAATTTAGTTTCTTACGCGAACTTCAAAGAGATAATCGTGAGGATAAACCGGCAAGGCAAGCGAGTCCTCGAAGTGAAAGCTTACAACGGGAAATCCATCATCGACGCTGCAAATACCACCAAAAAAAAAAAGAAAAAAAAAACGAATGATCGTATACAAACAATTCTAGCAAAACATGCAATAATAAGAAAACATTCGATAATAACGAATCATCGATGCACTTACTTCCCGCTGTACCAAAAGCACGTAAACTGCTTGTCAACTGTATGAGTTTTCATATCTGGTTGCTGTGCCATGACCTAAAAAGGCATAGATACGCATATAAAGTTTTTAATTATAGTAACGAGGAAAATATACACACACGAATGCTAATTAACGCTTTAACTTTCAATCTTGGCTTGAAGGATTCGGTTTTGGTTAAGTGGTTTAAAAAGAACAGACAACATCGAGTTTTAGATACAAGACTTCGCCGTTGGAATTTATTTTGGGGTTGACAATTTTTTTTCCGTCCCATGTGGCACTTTCAGGACACCCAACTCAGGGAGTTGCGATTTTAGGACACTAATTTTCAAAATTAAAGCAATTTAAGGACACAATGCGTCAAAAAAACTAATTGCGTCATTAAATTTGCTTCAAATTATGAAAGTTAGCGTCCTTAAAGTGCAACACATAATTTGGGTGTCCCGATATTGCCACGTCGGATTTATCGCAAATTAGCAACTCCGACGCCATGCAGGATTTATCCCCAGATTATTCGGCAGGTGGAGTCTTTGCCAGCATTAATTGAATAAATTCAATCTCGGGAATACAATTTATTACTAAATAATTTCCGACTATTTTAAGCATAATACGATGTATAACAAACTCATCCAAACACCGAACGTACCTTATCCATAACCTGTCGATAAACGTCAGACGGGAGATAAGCCAAAGTCGTCCCGCTGTCAACTATCGTCCCGCCGCTCGATCCAACCGTGTCCGACGTGTCGGTCGGGAGGTCTATGAACTTACCGCCGACGTCGATCGCCTTCATCATCACATTGTAATGTTGCCTAAGGAACGCAAAAAAAAAAAAGAAAAAAAAAAAAACACACGCCGTAATAACTAAATTGTAAAAAAAAGTTATCACAGGATTTACGAAAAACGCACGTATTAGGGACGAGGGGCGTTCTGGTAATTTTCGGCTGCACCACCTCCCCGATGGCGAATATCCCGCCTCCGCTGGTCCCATCCAAGCAGTGGGAAAAGACCTTTTTGACCTTCCCGGAAGAGGCGAGCTGCGAGAGGACCGACGTGTTCGCCTGCCCGAACCCGATGATCCCATCCACGGCCTGTGAAGACGAGCCCAGCTCCCCCGATTGTCTAGCCGAGCACCTAGCTTAGTTTTAAGATAAAAAAAAATGAAATAAAATTCAGAAATCTTGGATTTATAAATATGAATTCGAAATTAAAAAGATTGCCCACCCAAATGCTATTGAGCCGTTCATAGTTGAGGTCTGAAGATTTCCGGAAACTCGATCGAACGTGAAGTAGTCTCTTACAAAGTATCCTTCGGTCTTACTACCGTCTCCGTAGGTAACCGCGTACTGACAGCTCAGCCCGAGTCTACAATTCGGGCTCTGGCTCGTGAATACGGTCTCGCAAAATTCTTGGTCACACGACACCGTCTTTCCCGTCGATGAGGCCGATATGTCGTATTGCTTCAAGGGTATCTGATACATCCAAATAATAAAAAAACGTCAAAGATCGTGGCCTCTAAGATCCACCATAGAAGAAAATAGGCGAATGCCGTTTTTTGGTCCCCAGTATTCGGGGTATGGGCATTTTTGGTCCCCCATGTTCCGAGATACTGCCACTTTCAGTCCCCAGTGTTACCGATTCTGGGCCTTTCTGGTCCACCGGTTGATTTAACTATCTGTTTCGACGGAATTTACTAGCAGTGCCAACCCGAATTTAGAAGCGACGTCAGGGATTCGTAGCCTCTAAGATCCAATCATTGAGTCTAAAACTTCCCGAGTATAAAAAAACAAATCGAGAACAATAAAAAAAAAAAGCGGGAGCAAGAAATGGACATTACGTCGAGATCGCTTTTCGTGGGACATCTCTGGCAACCTTGGCAATTCACCCACATAATATCACTTCCCGTGTCGACTTGGACGTGATATTCAACCGGAGGAGTCCCGATGGCGATCTTCGTGTAATAAAGCCTGCTCATAGATCCCAACACAATCAACCACCGGTGATCACAAGCCAATATGTGCGTTTGTGTGTGAAGCAAAATCAAGCAAGCGAAGAAAACCGAGAACCCACAAGATGTAAGAAAGATTAGTGTAAGCAGAGAAAGTTATCAATAAAGACTTCACATTGCTATTACATATGCAAACATATTGATCAAAGGTGCTTCTCATCTCCATAGCCCAATAATTTGATGAAATTTGGTCAATTACTCTCAAATCGGATTTCGGTAGACACAATCGGTCAGCTAATTTCAGTTTAAAATTTCACATCTTACATGATATGAGACAGACAAGAAGTTAATAACTTCTGCAATGTCAATATATAGAACGTGAAAAGGAGATCCTAAGCTAACATTGAAAGCCTAACATAGACTTCAATTTAGGGCAAAATCAAGAAATCTTCATAAGGAAAACAGTTTCCAATTTCCACGAGAAGAAAACCCCATTCCGTAACAATCCATCGAAATCTCAGATTACAAAAGCAAAAACGGTTGCACACAGCACATAATCGTTTGATGCGAACAAAACCGAGCAAGATTTCGAGATTTGATTTTAATTTCACGACGTACGCAGCGTTGGTGGGCGAGCCGTCGCCGCCCAGCTGGAAATCAACGGCGGCGAGCATCCTCCCGTGGCGATTGGAATCGTGACCCCTAAGCACGGCGAGGGGCGCTCTCCCCTTCCCGCGGCCGCCGTACCTGTGGCGAACCTCAAACACCACGTTGCCCACCGCAGCGCGAGATATCTCCGCCGCCGCCAGCAAGAGAAACGGCAGCAACCAGCAGCAGCGCCTCTTCCCCAGATCCATAGCCGCGAATTTTCAAAAGAAAGAAGGCGCAATCGATAAGCAAAGAGGAAAACCCCGCACGTTACTGCGAATAAAAATCAGAGCCTTGCAACGACGGGAAACTGAATGTGGGCTCACGTGATTCTCTTCTTTTCTTTTAATTTTTGTGGGTTCGATGAAAAAATAAAACGAAAACAAATGGAAATCCTTCAAGAAGCGGTGGGGGAGAAGAAAAAAGGATCAGCTGAAAACGTGATGAAGAAGGAGATCCCAGAAAAAGACAGAGATTTACGGAAGAAAAGGGGACAATTGAGGGATTGTGAGTTTATTAAATTAAGTAAATTCACGCGACGTATGTCATGTATATGGAGTGGAGCGGTTGAAATTTCGTGTAATCAGCTTCAACACGAAGCAACAGATTTTTTTATATGCATATAAAAATGAAAGAATGAATTATGGATTTCATGAGTTTTTGATCTGATTCTGAACTCGGAAGTTGGATATATACTATAAAAAGCGTTTTGAATGTCTTCTACTTCAGATCGCTGTGTCTGATTAGTTAACCAAAAATGGAGTTATACAATGTGTTATTTATTACTCTGACTGAAAGTCAACTGGTAATAATAATAATTTTGGATAAATTCCTTATCAGTACCGTTTCAAGTTTTAAATTCCTTTTAAATATCCCTGTACCGATCTGTAAAATGTTGCGGTTTAGTACCCCAAAACGATGAAAAGACGAAAATAAACTTTCTAATAAATTCAGAAAAGCTTCCAGATTATTATATCATTACTCATTCATATTATACCAACAAAACATATAATTGTACAAAGAGATATTTGCATAATTCTACCAAGAAACACTGATATTATACCAATTGTTCCCACTATTCTATCAAATAGGATTTAACATTATACCATCTGTTGTCAGTATTATACCAATAAATAGGGGTATTATAATTTTATCATACGAAGTTATTTTCGCACATTATACGGTAACAGAAGACTATTATACAAGGAAAACTGTAAATTATACCAACAAGTTATACAAACAATTATACCAATAAGCGCGATTATTAAAGCAACGAACTCAATTATTGTATTATTATTTTTCAATCTGATTTCTGTCTATTATACCAACGAAACCTGGTATTATACTAACTACGTCAGATATTGTACTCGAAGTACACAACATAGCATTGTACCAAGAGACCATTTTATTATACCAAGAATTACTGATCGAATTTTACCATTAATATTACCAACAAATATTACAATTATACCGACTATTATGCTTTTTATACAAAAAAAATAGTGAATGGCTGGTTTAGGATTATTATACCAACAAATGAATTAATTATACTAATACAAGTAATAAATCATAATTATACACTTTTATTATACCAACAAATGAACTATTTATACTAGTATCAGTAATTATCATACCATAAGAAAATGCAGTGTTCAAAATTATACCAATCTGTTCAGAGAATTATACCAGTACTTCCAATTTATTATATCAATAAAGAACCTAATTGTTCCAAAAGAAATATATATCATACAGAAACATACTTTTGAGATCGGTATTACACAGAATACTCGATAGTACATTTATTGAAAACCAACAAAAAGAACTATTATACCATTATAGATTGGAATTATACGTAATATTTAAATTTTCCGATAACAAATTAAAACGAATTCCTATGAAACGAACCAAAACTCTACAATCTATTCCGTAAATTACCCATTCCTTCGATTACACTCATTTGAGAGCTTTTACTGAAGAATCTCTCGACGATCGTTTTTCCTTGCTCGACGGAGTTTAAGAAACTCAGGTTTGAGATGTTTTCGTTTATAATTTGTTTGACCCGTGACTATTGGTTGATTCAGTGGTTTTTTTCGGGGATTTGGGTAAATTTTTTGTCGACTTGGTATTCAGTTGTTTTCGTCTTTTTTTCTCTCAGTGACAGACTAGAATGGGTAAGAAGAAGAACACCGAACAACTGTAAACAAAAAGCAGAGGCGGCCTGAGGTTTCAAGTAAAAGAACCCGCTGCCACGTGCACTATTTTCGGGACCATATGGACAACGTTTTGAAGACAGCCAGCGAGGATCACAAGCGGGGTGTAAGTAGGTGTCCATTTTCTCATTTTTTGAATGTACCCCATATGGAAATACCTCAGGGTCGTTTAGAAGGAGTGTTAGGTAGGTTTAGTGAAGATTTTTCCATGTTTAGGTTTGGAATGGATTCTGTAATTCCATTTCAAAAACAAGTATTTTCGATGTTTCTAGGATTGAGATGTGAGGGAGTGCCTGTAGTAGAGAACATAGTGATTAACAAAAATATGTCTTTCCTACGACGTTGTTTCGGAGAGCGAAAGACATACACTCTTACTAGGTCTGACATTTCAAGTACATTAGAAAAAAATTGTTCAGTTGATGATTTTGTGCGTCTGTACATATTGTATGTATTTAGTTGTATTTTGTTTCTGACTTCGACCTACAATTTGTCGTCGTACCTCCTCCCTTATGTGGACAATTTGAGAGGGGTTGGAGGTTTCGCTTGGGGTGCAGCAGTGCACCAGTTTTTGGTGAAGTCGATGCGATCAAATAGAACGTACGTGGAGGGATGCTTGTACGGTTTGTTGGTAAATTATAGGCATTTCTTTTTGTTTTTGTTAAAGAGCTGCAGATTTTACTAATGTGTAATTTTTTCATCAATGGTCAGATTTGGGTTTTCGAACATTGTCCCTCGTTGGGGAAGAAGTGCGGTCTGGCTGAGGTTCCTCGATGTCTAAGGTGGCAAGATCCGATGAGCCGACCGAAATTAAAGGATGTGGAGGAGCAGTCGATGCATTGGAGCCGCATCAAATACTTGAAATATTTCCATCGGACGAAGATGCAATTTTTGTGATGAAGCCAAGGACGGTCGAAGATATAGTAACACAACGGCGTCCTGATGAGGCAATGCTTCTAAGAGAGATCGAACAATTAAGGGCCAAGAATGAGGAATTGGAAGACACCATTGCGGAGCTAAGAGGTGGTGGTGTTGTGACGGAAGAGACGAACGATGAGGAGAACAACGAAGAAGAAAATGCGGGGAATGATAGTGGACTAATTGAAGTCCCTATTTCGGAAGCAATGGTGAGTCAGCCCCTGGAGATTGGAGGAAAATTCAGGGATGCCGATGAGGACGTAGCATGGTTCAACATGTCCCCAGATATTGGGGGACAAGATAAGGCTGCCGATGATAATGTAGCAGAGGCCAGCATGTCCCCAGATCTCGGCGGACAAGATAAGGCTGCCGGTGATATTGTAGCAGATCTTGGGGGACAAGATAAGTGCAGGAGGAGAAGATTGCGGCAGCAAAAAAAGAGTACAGAAGGACGCCGAATCAACCGGCGGTCGCTATGGTGTAGTTTTCCAAAGAATAAAGCGGAATCGGGGGGTTTGAAGAGCTCCATAGCCGATGATGTGGTAGGAAGGCGGGACAGGAAGCCGAAAAGGGATTCATTGTTTATGACGCCGCCAGGATCCACAGCACCTAGGAAGAAAACTACACGTACGAGAAAGGGGAAGGTAAAATAAGTTTTTGTATTATTTAACCATTAGTTTAGTTAAATTTAGTTCTATATGAAAAGTTGATTGAAATTGATTCTGAAGAAGATGAAGAGGAGCTGAGGAGAGAGAAAGAACAACACGAAACAAAGAAAGCCGAGCTGATGCACAAATATCATATGTCGAGGGATTATCCCGGCAGAAACAGTTTGGACGGGGATAAGAGAATATTGGTTGATGATTTTTTTGACCGAGAAGATTTCACGTAAGTTTTATTTGATGCTATCTCGTTTCTAATATTGATTTTACGATGTTTATTCTACATTTATGTGCAGGACAACTGTGTTTGCAAATTCGTCGGCGCAAGTCACCGGTGAGCTACTCGTCAATCTGTTGATGGGCGAGCCCATACGAGGTGACATTATTGATGTGTGGTTCTACTACATCAAGTCACAGCCTTACAAAGCACAGAACAGCATTTTCGGTGTTGTTCAGTTTCTCAGCACGTATGTGGCGGTAAGGGTATCTCTCCTTATTGATAGCATGTTCTGAAGTTGATTTATTTAATTGATAGTTGTGAATTGGTTTGCATCTTTGCAGAGCAATTTCCTGCAACTTTTGCGGCAGCGAAACAATCGTCGATTCCCCGAGAGAGAAGTGAAAAGCATTTTGTGGGATGACAAGTTGTTACCGCACGTTGCAACTCAGCTGCAGCAGCTGCAAAATCGCGTGTTGAATGGATCGAGGGCGGTGGTTATGCCAATTAACAGCGAATTCCACTGGCATCTGTTGGTCTTCCTTCCACACGAGAAGATCTTCCGTCATTACAGCTCGTTGCAAAGTCCCCGATATCGGTTGGACAGTGAGCTCTGCGTAAGTGAATTTCTTAGAGTTATGCATGTATATACAACGGCGGCCCGATTATTTATTACGTTCACTCCTCCAGGCCACGCTGCTTGCGCAATATATAAATCATCGGAATGGTTGGAAGTTGGATACCAAGAACAACGTCGAGCATGTAAGGTGTAAACAGCAAGCAGAAGGATCCATGGATTGCGGCACGCTTGTTTGCATGTGGGCTGACGCATTCTTGAAGGATACCTTCACTGGTTGGGATTACGTGGATGTAGTCGGGGATGTTATTGAATTCCGTGTCATCATCGCATCCGGGATTCTATCAATGGCCAATAGTTAGTTGTTCAATGTATTAAGATAGTAAGTAGTGGTGTGACTGAAGTTTTAAGGTTGTAAGTGTTTTGACATGTTGACAACTGTGTTTGAATATTTTGCTTAAAGTATGTGCCGATTCACTTAACTATTATACTACATACCACTACAAACTAATGGGGCGATTGTACAAGAAACGTTTAATATTGAGATTTGTGTGGTTTATGTCATTAGTGACAATGATACGTGTCAATTGCAGTGATTCATGAGTAGGTTGAATATTGAGGTTTTATGTGAATGTTGAGGTTTATATTATACCAACTAATATGTTAACAAATGTTGATACCAACTAACATGTTGACAAATGTTGACTATTGAGGTTTTATCATTCCACCTCTTATACGTGTCAATGATTCATTATAACTCTTATGTATAAGTGTGGTTTATGTGGTTAATGTCATTACAACTCTTATTTGTTTTCGAAACCTTGTCTAAGTACAACTTTAGTTTATACAAATAATTAAGTCCTTCAGCTGTCTAATAGTCGTGTGGGTTGGTATGATAAGTACTAATTTACTATATATACGTCCTTTATTTGTGTATTAGGTCCATCAGTTGTGTAATAACCATAACGGTTGGTATAATAGCAGTAATTATTGGTATATTAATAGTAAAATTCGTTCAGTAATTCCTGGTATATTTAAATGGTCTCTTGGTACAATGCTATGTAGTGTACTTCGAGTACAATATCTGACGTAGTTAGTTTAATACCAGCTTTTGTTGGTATAATAAACAGAAATCGGATTGAAAAATAATAATACAATAATTGAATTCTTAGATATAATAATCGGGTTTATTGGTATAATTGTTTCAATAATTTCTTGGTATAATATACCGTTTTCCTGGTATAATAGCCTCCTATTATGGTATACTGTGCGAAAATCAATTAGTATGATAAAATTAAAATACCCCTATTTGTCGGTATAATACTGATATGAGTTGGTATAATAATGTTAAATTTGATTTGGTAGAATATTGCAAACACTGGGTATAATATCTGTGTTTCATGGTAAAATTATGCCATTAACTCTAGGTACAATTACGTGTTTTGTTGGTATAATATGCGCGAGTGATGATATAATAATCTGGAAGCTTTTCTATATCTGTGAAGAAAGGTTATTTTCGTCTTTTCAATGTTTGGGGTACTGAACACACAACTTTTTACAGATCGGTACCTAACATGAAGAAAATCTTCGAGGGGTATTTAAGAGGAATTTGAAACTTGAAACGGTACTGATAAGGAATTTACCCAATAATTTTCTTCGTCATCGATGGTTTGGAAACTCATTCTTGTCATCGAAAATTTTAGTGGATTCAGGTTTATTGATTTGACCGGTATAAAATCAAAATAAAACTGATGCTTCTAGATATAATAAAATTATATTTATGAAAAAATCAATCAAATAAAATGCGTTGGAGTATTAAAAAGGAATTTTAAAATGAGGTGTGAAGAATTAACTTTATTGATTGAGCGACAAAAATTAAATAAAAATAAAATATATTGGGTGATAAAAAATTAATTGTAAAATGGGTGTCAAAAATTAACTTAGAATAATTGAACTAAAAGGAATTAAACCCAGGCCAAAAAACTAACTCTAAATAACTCACCATTAGGCCAAACAATGTCTTTGAACTTTTACTTGTATATTTTTTGTTGTTGTCATTTCCTCGAATTTTTTCTTTTCTTTTATTAAAAATATTAAAATGAACCTGACCGCAGTGAACCGAATTTTCGAACGGTTCTTAGTTTTTCCGGTTAGACCGCCCGATACAGTCCGATTTCAAAACCCTGATCCATCCGTAGGATGGCAGTCAGATCCATTAAATATTCGTTGGGTCTTTCAATGCTGCACTGTAAGCATTAACGTCAGTAGGTCTAGATTCGAACCCCTTGAAAGACTTGGGTTTTTCAATGGGTTCGATTGCATCCATATGGCAAGCGTAATATCTAGAGTGGTCAAAACGGGCCAGCGGGCCAAGCCCGCCCATAGCTCACCAAAGCCCGCCATCCGGCGGGCCTCTATGCAGGCCCGCCCCGCGCTGGCGGGCCCAATTTAAAAAAAAAAAGAAGTGTATTTGGGATTTGAATCCAGCACCTTACATATAGAATATTGCACTTTTAACACTAGACTAATGGCATATTTATCTGATTTAATACATATATATTAAATTTATTAATAAAAAATATATTTATTTATTTTTAAAAAATAGGTGGGCAACCCGCAGGCTTTGCCTGCTTTGGCCCGCTCCCCGACGGACCTAAAAATCCAGGCCCAGCCTGGCCTTTTGGCGGGCCGGCCCGCGGACTTTTTTGACAGATCTAGTAATATCGGTACACCGATTAGTTCAATTTAAAGTAAAGCAAAAGTAGTTCTTCGGCATGTGCCTATCTTCGGGTTCTTTTAATAAATGGCATTTGACCAAAAAAAATTTAATAAATATCCTCGTTGACGAAAACTTTTGTTCAAATGACCTTGGATATTTTTGTCATTTTACGTTGTACTCAACAAGTAGGACTAGTCAAACACGAAGCGTTTAAGGGCGGGAGGGCGGTTCGTAGTACACTGGTTATGTAGTCATCACTCAAATACTAGGTCGTAGCTTCAAATCCTTATACAATAAATTTCTTTTATACGGGTCTCAGCTATATAAAGGGTTCTCAGAGCTGAGATCAGAGCTGAGAACCCTTAATTCCAGCATGATCCAGCTGGGTTCTCAGCTGAGAATCCTGAATTCAGCTCTCTTAGTACCTGTTGTATCATTGAGTACCCACTGCCACATCACATTGGGTACTCAGCTATACAAAGGGTACTCAGCTCTCCGAGTACCCGTTGGATCTCTGAGTACCCACTGTCACAGCACAGTGGGTACTCAGCTATACAAAAAAGGTACTCAGCTCTATGAGTACCCGTTGTATCTCTGAGTACCTAGTGTCACAGCACATTGGGTACTCAGCTATACAAAGGGTACTCAACTCTCTAAGTACCCTTTGTATCTCTGAGTACCCACTGTAAAAATGCTTCGTTTCTAATTTTTCCTGTTATGTGAGTCCCGATTAGTAAGGGTGTAATAGTTTAGATACACTTGGATGCTATTTTTTAAAAATCCAGATCGACGGAGGCTATTTCTTTAAATTTTCCCCTATCTTCCATCAGTGATAATGATTTGTAATCTAATAAATTATATGGAGAAGAAAAGACAAATATATATTTTTTTTATTTGAGAATTTCAAGATTTTGTACCTTGTCAAATGTGGAAATTGGTTTTCAATATTTAATTAACTTTTGGATTCACGGTCTCTATGTATTCTATTGATTTATATTATAAAAATAGGAGTTATGGGTTTTCTTATTTATTTTCAAGAGGTATCCATATAAAACACTATTGTTTCACACTATGATTAAATTTCAGTTGGTATTCCTAAAATTTCTTTAGTTTTGATACTTACATAACTAAAATTGCTACTTTAACTAAGTGATCGTAGCTTTAATTTTGATACTAGGATTAAAATTGCTATCCTTAACTGAAGTGTCCTTAAAACGCCACACGTTCTAATATATATGACTAAAAATATAAGTAAGCCTTTTTTTTACAACATAGGGGTATCCCCACTCAACAAGTTATGGGCTTAGGCCACACATTCTAGGGGTGGAATTAGACCCCTTGGTTCTAGGTCAACATGTCCAAATTAACCTAACACGATCGTCAAAGTCACTAGTGGGGATTGAACACGAGGCATCACGCTGGATATTCCACAAGCTCAACCACTAGGTCATCCTTTGGGGACTAAATTCACTTTGAAGTAAATTTGAACCTCATCTCTTGCGATGTAACGATTCAGAATTTTAGCGGACTAATCACATGGCCTATGTGCACTGTTCAATTTCGTACTGACTATAATAATCAACGAATCTAAGTGATATCGAACTTATTACTTCCACCTGGGTGGATAGAGATATGAAGAGTTCAATTACTTAACACATCCATTGGATATGTTGGTTAATAAACGACGCTAGTGTTATACACACACATATACATATATGATCTAATACATACATATAAATATATAAAAGAGTGTTCAAAATTCAATTAAAAGAATATTTTATCACGATTATTAAATATTTTGATTTTTTAAAGTAATTAGTTTAAAATTTGGCCCCAAGGCATGACCTAGTTGATAAATGTGATTTTCATTCAAGAGGTATCGAGTTCGATTCTGTTCGAGAACTTGATTTCGTTGTTTGGTGGGAGTGAGATATCTCACATGCCTTAGAGATTAGTCCCCCACCAACTTAGAGTGTGTGGTGCGTGCAAGTTCATTCCGGACTCTGCGAATTGTGAATATTTCACAGAAATTATGTGTGAAAATGTGAATTTAGGCCCATTAAGCCCCAAAACCCGTAACGTCCAATCCAATCTATTATCTCCTAAGTCCAGTCCTAATTCATGCTTGATATTATAATTTAGGAGTCAAAAGTAATTTTTCTTTCTTTGTGGTGCGGTCCAAAATATTTGTTTTATACAGAGAAGAAAATGTAATTAGATTGGAACAACACCTTTTAGTAAAACTTCGACGAAATCCACTCGATAGAGCAACTTTTCTGAAGAAATCGAGCGATTCTACGGAATCCACAAGATGAAGACGACCTTCGTATTCCTTCTTCTCGTTCTTCTCCATCTCTCCCTTTGTCTCACGACGTCGCTGGGATTTGAATCCGACGAACTTCTTGTAGACGACGACGAATTCGTACGGGTCGACGGGATCCGATCTGCCGAATCCGACGCGCCGACCAAACCTGTTTCCTCGATCCGAAAATCCCCGGCTTCGGATTCGGACTCCAAAGTTTCGATCCTTGTGGAACACGCCTTTGGCGACTCGGATTTCTCGCCGGCCGGCACTTTCTCGGCTCGGCTCAAAACATCGTCTCACGGAACCCAGGTTTTGGCTACTTAACTAATAATTATGGTTTTTGGACCCTTTAAGTTGTTGTGATTGTGCGTAATTGCTTATGTTTGCTTCTATAATTTGCTATTTGCTGGTGGATTGCGTTGAATATAGAATTTTTATACCCAAAAGCAATTTATTCTTCAAAGATTTAACCAATATACTTCAACCCTTTGCCACACTGTTATTTAAGAATTTTTCATTATCTGCACTTTAGAATGCTGTCAAATTTTGACTCTCCATATTTGAATAACTTCGGATGCAGATTTTATTGTTCTGTTGATACTTGCAACCACAGTGATCATTATTTGGTAAATTGGATTTTTTTTACTTAAGAAAATGCGAGTTTGAAGCACCATATTCACGATCTCTAGACGATGCTTGTGTTTTTCTTTTATTTTTTGGGACGAATGTGTATCGTTAACCTGCTATTCCTTACTGCAGACGCTGACGAAGCTTAGGTTTTCAAGGAATGCCCTCACCGAGACACAGAGGGAGGAATTTAAAGTAATTACATGTGATTTATGTCTTTTAAATTTTGTTTTAGAGCTTCGAATTATACCAAGTGTGATTGGACTACATTAAATTATTGCAGAGGCTTTTGGAAGGTGATGACTTCTACAGAATAAGACTGCCATCTAATGTGTTAAGCCCACCCGGCAGAGAGTACGTAGTTTCATCCGTGAAGGCGGTGAGATATATAATCCAATAATATATGATTCGTTCTTTTGCTAAATGCTATGTAACACAGTCGCAATTGCTTGTTTTATTGCCTGCACTGCAGAGATGTCTTCCACGAGATACCTTGGACGAGCATTTTGTACTGAACATGGTAATAATTTTAGTGACATTTTTTATTATTATTATGATTTATTTTGTTCTTGTGCTAGCATATCTACCTGAATGAGTTGATGGTGATATTTCCTTATATCACAAAGTTACATACACATTATCAGTTATCATTCTTGACTCTCCCACACCTCATGGCTTGAGGTTCCTGTTTATATATATAATCGGCAAAGAATCTGCTTTCTATTCCATCATGGTAGTCATCGATGTATACACCTATAACATATGATTGGCAACATAATTTTCATATGATTCCAAATTTCATCCGTCGGACACTTCTAGATCCTTGGGGGAACTGATTTTACAATTTTATTATAACATATCTGTGCTTTCGATTCAACTATTTTCAAGTAATATCTTGACATTGAATCGTTTGTTTTTATTCTGCCCATTGAAGGAAGGTGCAAACTTATTGGGCGTAAATTATGGCTCCCCGAGCTCATGCCAGTATCCCCGTCAGCTCAAATTTGTAAGCATTATTATAATAATTTATTACAGCATTGCATACTGTTATCCATTGGGTCTCATATAATAGTCTCGTTTTATTTCTCAGCCGTCATCATGGTCCTTCAAGTCCCACACGATCTTGAAGTACAGTGATATGGCACCAAGGTACCCTTCTTCCTTCTGGTATTTCTTCGTGTCGATTTTGTAGTTCTTTCGGTCTCTTAATACTTACAAAAATTTTGTTATATTGGTTCATGAGTTTAGACATTTGTAGACATTGGTTTATAACACGTTGATGTGTTTGGTGCGCGTGTTTATATAAAACATGGGTTTATATATAACAACTCTACCAATGCATACGGGTCTAGATAAACACATCTCTCATATGGGTCATTATAAGCCCACTAACCAAACGTACATTTTATTTTGTACCCATTTAATTAGTTGTGAATAAACACACCTCTGACATTATGACACTGATATTGAATCTCTGTTGACACAAGAACTCCCATATTCACCGAAGAAGTTGTCACCGGGGAGAACGGTGAAGTCGAAGAAAAGCCACCGGAGAGATCCTTCTGGGCCAAATACGTAAGTAGACTATATATACTCAAAACCCCGTGATTTATTTTTTTTTTTAATTCGATGCCTAAAATTTTTGAATATTTTTTTCTTTGAATCCAGTGGATGTACTTGATTCCCGTGGGGATCATGTTCATGAACGCCATGACACAAGCCATGAATGCGCCCGAGGAACAGGCTACCGGGCAACCCGGGTCGCAGCCACAGCAGATTCGTGCGGCCCCGGCTGGTGCTGGTGCACCTCGGAGGAGATGAATGGGAAAAATTAAGGTATTTTTAGTTATTTATTTATCTTCGAACGGAATAGAGCTTGAATTCGATTGGCTCGGGCGGGAACTAAGCGAATGAACACTGTTTTCCTCGTTTGAACCGTGCTTTGAAGTTGCTTGCTATATGTGAATCCACTGTCTTTTAGGTGTTAATTATGTATGAGTTTCTTGTTCGAATCAATTAGTTGAAAGCTTTGATTTTTTTTTAATTTTTTTTTATTTTTGAAACGAAAGTTTCATGGCTGAAGAGAACATATGCTGCTTCTGGGTCGCATTCGACCACTCAGAGGCAAGAAAGCTTTTAACAAGAGAGAAACGAAACCCAAATTAAAGAAGAAAAACAAAATCGAAAGAAAAGAAAGATTCAATGAAGTCATCAAATTTTCGAGTTTTTTGCACCGTGGTCAATATTCAAATGGAGAATTATGTAGGTAAGAAAATATCGGGTATGAATTGCAAATTTTCAAACTGTTATTTAAATGCCTAGGGTTTTAGGCCACGCTAAACGTTACCACTCACCAGCCGCAAGGATACAACATTAATTTTCCCAACTCCAGTGAGTTGTCCATAATTAAACCGAAGAAGAGAGGCCTTTGTGTAATTAAACTAAACAACTAGTTGTGTTGTTTATGACTCTTTAAGGATATGCTTGACAATGGGACGGTGATTTCATGTTCTCCCACGGAGGAGAATCACCGTCTTTCTTTCTCCATGTGTCGGGGAAGGCAATCATACTCCCTATCCCACGGGGATCTCTACTCCGTTTTTCATGGAGTGGAGTTATTCGATACAGTAAATCGAAACCATATCTATCCCTCTTTTCTCATCATAACATTCCATTGTTCATAAAAAGCAACAAAAAAAAAAATTACGTAGTAAAATGTACAATGGGATGAAATTTCCGGGATATGATTCCGGTGGGTAAGGGATGAAAAGAAGTTTCTTTCTGTTTGCTTGTGTGAACGAGACAACGAATTCCTGAAAAGTGTTGGGGAGAGGATGGAGATTAGCGCGGCCCTATTGCGAGCCTATCTTTTTTTCTTCTTTTTTTACCAACCTGAGTTATACCCGTTCAACCAACTATGGGACACACTTTGGGGGTGTTTGTTTTGCGGTGATCCTCCAAAACATCACGGTGATCCTCGCATCATCTTTTTTTATCACTGTGTTTGTTTAGCGTAAGTGATTAGTCATCATCGTGACGGAGGATGACCTATGTGATCGAAAGGGGTGATATTCCGGCTTTTGGATCACTCCAAAAAGCAGGTTGGTCCTCCATCACCGTGACGTGGTGATATTTTCAATTATTTCGGACAAAATTACCCCTATATACATTTCTTCCTATTTTTAATTATATAACTAACATATTTAAATCTTAAAAAATATATTTCATGCTTAAAATAATTAAATTGAAAATACTTATAATCAGTACTCGATTTTAAATATATGTTTAAAGCTTAAAAAATTAAAAGAAATATATTGAAGAATTATATAAATTACTTATAATTAATGCTAAAAAAATAATACTTAATAGTTAACATTAATCATTATCACGTAAAATATCACCTCAAAACGAACATATTATAATACTCAAACTGCATAATGTACATATGGTTAAATATGACATTTACACAACATCACCACGCACGTCACTACGATTAAACAAACACAATATTTCAATATCATCTTGATATGCAAAATAAAATATTACCCCAAAACAAACACCGTGATGTCAAATCATCTTGATTCACATCACGGTGATGTGCGTATCACCGTAGTGTTGGATCACCTCAAATAAACACCCCCTTTAGGGATTAGAATAATCATCAGGAGCAAGTGTCAACGTCCCACTCTCCCAGCAACAACAGTAAAGATTGCTAGCAAGATTCGATCCTGAGACCTCTAAAATGTCCTCTTATGGGACCATTGCTGAGCCTATCTACGGACATGTTTTCGCAATATCGTCGCATGTGAAAATTTGCCATCGATCATTTAAAAATCTTCTCAACGTTCATTAGGGATGGCAATGGGTAAAGTTATTTAGATCCAAACCCTGACTCGTTTAAACAATTAGTATAGATCCGACTCAATATCTTATAAATGTTGGTCTCAATTTAGATTAGATCTTCAAATTGATTTTTGATGTGCATTTTTGCCATCCTAACGTTAACCGATGTAATAGCGAAAATATGAATGCATATTTTAGCTTTCTTTTTTATTATTTGAAAATCAATTCACAGAAAACATAACAATCATTAGTCAATATCCATACATAGATCAAAATATTATTATTACATGTATTTGCTATGATCATACAAAAGAGGCTTTACGTAATCTCTCTGTCAATAAATTAATTAATTACAAATTACGAAGCACAATGAAAAAGTTAAAAAAAAAAAAAAGCATTATATTATCTATATCATTATTATTCGGTAAATTAGAAACTTTACTTCTTTTTTTCCAGTCAACGATACTTAGCTGATTGATCTCTCCGGCAGTTGCAAAAGAAACCCGTCGGAGTAAATATCACTCAGGCAGAAGATTCCCGTCGGAGTCGTACAAAATCCTGCCGGAAAAATTCAACGGACCACACTTCTCTCCTCTGATAATAGTCTTCTTCCAAACGACGTCGTCTTCATCATCTGCGTCTTCATAGCCATCCTTCACTTTTCTCCATGAAATCTTCTTTGCCATCAAGAGGGCTCTGCTGCTTAAGCTGCTGTGCATCTTCTTGATCGACGGCTTAGCTTTCTTATAAAATCCGAGCCCTTTGATCTTCTTGTTATTATTTCCTTGTGAGCCACAGATGAACGACGCAGCGGAAAACATAGAGAAAAATGCCATTATGTAGAACGTGTGCTCTCAAATATTATTATATGGTAAATATAGATATAAAAATATAATATGTAGGGTTTTTTTTTCCGGAGGAAGAGGCTTTTTCAAAATGGGTGCATCACTACACTTGGTAATGGTTTAAATGGGATTAATGGAAGCTGCTAATTATATAAAAGTTTGACTTGGAAAGTTGGAATACTATGTACATTGTGAGATGATATTCTAAACGAAATTATTTCAGTTAACTAAATAAATATCTGACTTGTTGACTTGGTATTGGGCGATCTTTATCTTCTAAATGTTTTCTCAGGGTAATGTAAACTCATTTATTTGGTCATATGCAACGTCACCGCATCCTGCACATTCTGACTGGCTTTCGTCTGAATTAATATGAATCTCAACGTCGGTTATGTGATTACTTCGTTGTTGGACAAATTTTAATGCCATGGCCCCGCATTTCGACTAAGTTCAATCTGAAACTCAACGTGTTGTCTCATGATAATGTGAAGTCTACTTTTTATATCACATACAACGGGTTTTCCTCGACTTCCAGTGGGACTAATGCACATAATCACGAAAATTATAAGTTTGTGTCACTAAGTACACCAGTTTTTATTTTTAGGTCACTATGTTTTATAATTGCAAAAATAGGTTCATAACTTTGTATGTTTTAACAAAATTGGATCACGCAAAATTCCAGCAAAAATCGCCGATATACAAAGTTGGCAGAAATAAACAAAAAAATTGAACGACGACTTAATTTTGTTAAGACATACAAAGTTAGTGACCTAATTTTGCAATTATCAAGCATAATGGCAAAAAACCCGAGAACTGATATACTTACTATCGAATCTTATAATTTTGCCTGCTCCTAATCTATCCAGACACTCCGACGAATTGAAGTCAAGCTTCAACGTCGGTGGGCTATGGGACGACCCCGGATTGTTTTAATCAGGGTAATGTGAAAACCATTTATTAGTCATACAAAATACTCCAGTAGGCCCCACATTTCGAACTATGGGATGACCGACTTCTTGTTGTACTAATCCTCTTGGCATGTCCCGACGACCAGACTATGTTCACTGTGAATCGAATCTGAACCTCAACGTCAGCAATGAGACGACCATAGTTCCGGCAGGTTAATCTTCCTTAAATGTGTATATTGTCACAAGTTCATGTCCAACGGACTACAAACGTAAATAAAAATCCAAGTAAAATCAAACTCATTATTTCCACTTAGCGATTTCATCACGAATATAATTTTTAATATAAGACTACATGATTATTGCATCTTAAAACTTGTGGTGATGACATATTCCCCTTCATGTGGGATAGATATATAAGATATATAATTAGTATATCGACCACTGTGATGTACGACCACGTCTTCGCGTAATGATATGGACCTGCTATCATTAATGTTTCTTGATGAATTTGATTTATCGGGTAAACAAAAAAATATGGACTATAATACGTCGTAGGGAAAAAGGTAAGCAATGACATCAAGAAACAGGCACATTCATAGACGTATCTATCTTTAATTGCATGTCGTGTGTGTCATAGTTTGATTTTATATTATTCGATGTGAGAACAGCTGTATAGTGCAATATAGAAAATAATGGACAACGCTCGTCAACTGCAATTTGTGAAGTCTAGAAATGTAGTCAACAAAGATGACTACAATTTTGAAATTTACATGTTCTACCCTTTTTTTTTACTTTATCCATGACATTACAATCGTGTCGTAGGAGTTAGAAAATTTATTTGACTCGTTGACTGAGTCAAGTCATGCGTCTTGGTTTTTTGCTTTTAGATACTTCCGTTGCCATGGGATGAATTCGAATTTGGGATAAATCTCTCGGACTTTTGCGTATCAAGCATGGTTGTTACCGGGTTTTCAAATCGGATTAGAAAATTTAGTGGTTTAACTGGTATGCAATCGGAATAAAACCGTCAGAAAATCGGTGTCCCTAAAAATAAAAAAATATATTAGTTATTAAATATGAGAGTTTGTTAATGTTGAGCTTTCAACATTGGCAATGTTGGGGTAACATTCTAGTCAACATTTGTTGCCCGAGAATGTTCCCTATCTCAGTTTTATCTTTCATGCCCAAAACTTATTTGAGTGAAGACATGGCATTTCTCTAGTGTTGTACAGGATATGGATAAGTGCTGGAATGGATCAAACCGTGTGGAAAGAGTATGGATAAGCTGGAGCAAAAATAGGAGTGAAGCATGCTAAAAATAGGAAGATTGGAGCTCAAGTCAAGACCAAGTCATTTGGAGCTGATTCAAATCAACTCTCAACAGTCACAACTATCTTAGTGGACGTAATGGATGTGACCAAGTCTGTGGTGAAGAAGTCACGAAGTCGAAGACTATAAAAAGGGGACTTCACTTCACCATTGCGAATGACGAGCGAGAAAGAGATTTTAAGAGAGAGTTCGAGCGAGTATCATCTCTTAAGAGAGTTTTTCTACTTAGCCTAGTTTTTCAAAGGTCGAAAGACTTTGTAGTTTGCAGAATCGTTTAGTTCGTAGGTTTTGCTAGGCTTAGTTTTGACTATCCTTTTTGATAGTTTGTAATCCATCTTTATAGTGGAGTTTTGCGCCTTGAGGCATGCAGCAAGTTATTTGACTTTGCACAAAATCACTTCTTGTGGTCGTTTCATTTCGTCACTAGATAATTATCATTTCCGCTGTGTGTTTCTAAGTGAGTGTGAATGTTAGCCCAACATCACGTCCAACATCAGTCTACAACTTAGTGTGTTTACATCCATTTGTACCGGGACCCCCCATCAAAGTGGTATCAGAGCCTACGCTTGACGTTACTAAGCGCTGAAAATCCTCTACAATGGATGTTACGAGTACAAATTACATCGGTAAAGTTCCTGTGTTAGACGGCACCAACTATGCATATTGGAAGGTTCGTGTTCGGCAGTGTATCAAGTCCATCGATGTGCGAGCGTGGGAAACAGTACTCCACGGCTATACCCCACCTCAAACAGCCCCTGACGCTGATGGAGAAGTCTTTGACAAGCCAGTTGAAGAGTGGACAGTCCCTGAACGAAGCGCTGCTGAGTTCAACGACAAGGCACTCAACACCATCTTCTCATCCGTGGACATCTTCATATTCAAGATCATCCAGAATTGTACGACAGCTCAGAATGCGTGGGATATACTTCAGAGGTACTGCGAAGGTGATACGAGTGTGAAGGAAACCAAATTACGGCTACTTCTAAATCAGTTCGAGAATATAAGGATGAAGGAAGATGAAGACATCACCACGTATTTCGGGAAGCTCTTGACAATCTCTAGCGAGTGTGCCAGCTTAGGAGATCCGATCGCCAATAAGGTATTAAATTTAAAGCTATTCGTACATAACTGAAAAATTCAATGTGAAGGTAGCGGCGGTCGAAGAAGCACACAACTTGGCTAGTATGGAGTTCAACACATTGATGAACATTATGAAGAACTACGAGACTAATCTCGAAGTACAAAAGAGGGCTTCGCGCGGTAAAAGCCTTGCTCTAGTCAGCCAGCCAACCGAGGAGCCAACTGAGATTGACCCAGCAACGAGGATGACATGGCCATGCTCGTGAAGAGATTTGCAAAGTTCATTAGGAAAAAGAATGTTGTGCAAAATGTTGGCCCAACATTCAGAAAAGGACAGAATGCCAAAGCTGAACCCTCCTCTGCTCCACCGTTCTTTAAACGCAAGCCAGATGGGAAGCCAGACGGGAAAAAGAAGAACTTCAATTATGAGTCTGTGAGATGTTATGAGTGTCAAGGTTGGGGCCATTTTGCCAACGAGTGTGCAAACACTCTTCGCAAGCACGGAAAGGCTATGTGGATCGATCTGTCTGACGATGAAGATGAAGAATCGTGCCAAATAGAGACGAAGCAATCATCAGTGACTATTCAGTCCTTCTCAGACGGCGAAGACGATGAAGATCATCAAATTGGCTTCACGGCGGTAACTGATGTTGAGCCAACATCTGACTCAACATCTGAAAAACATATCATTTTTTATTATGATGATTCAAACTGCTTAGATGTTTTTTTGAGTTCTGATGACACAGAAACAGATTGCAGCGAAAAAGTTCAGATGAATAAGCCTTCAAGCTACTGTACTCACAATATGAAATTGAGAAGGCGAAAAATTTGCAACTAAAAGCCGCAGTGAAAATGCTGTCCGAGGAGAATGAGAAGAATGAAAAGTTGATTGAAAGCTTGGTGAAAGGAATGAACAAGATGGAAGCCGTACTGACACGAAAGGACAAGGAGATCGACAAGCTCCAAAAACGAGTCGACGAAGCCGATGAGATCTTCACGAAGTTGAACAAGGGTAAATCTACTCTTGATGAGGTATTGTCTCTAGGTATTTTTGATAAGCAAGGTCTAGGATTTAATTCTCAGCCTGCTTGTGATGTCCCAAAACCCGTGACCCATGTTCAACCTAAGATAGTGTTTGTTAAAGCTCAAGCCACGAGTGATGAGAGTGAAACTGTAAACTTAAGAATAGTTCCGAGCATGCTGCCACTAAAGTAAGGATAGCTCATATATTTGCCATCATTGTAAGCAAACAGGTCACTTAAAACCATTTTGCTGGAAATTGAAGAGGGAGATTTCTGGAAAGAAATCGATGTCGGCTAAAATGTCATCCAACATCCCGCTCAACATTGAGAAATCAGTGTTGAATGGAATAACTGGAGAAAGCTCAGCTGGCTCATCTTCAAGTTCTAGTAAACAGGATATTGTTTTGTCGTCTAAGAAAGTTTGGGTCGAGAAATCTGTTCATAAATGCCATGTTGTTTATACCTCTTTGCGAGCTAACGTGACAGGTTCATGGTACTTCGATAGCGGGTGTTCCCGACATATGACAGGTACCAAGGAGTGTCTCAGTGATTATATGCCTTTAAGGAGTGGATCTGTGACGTTCGGAGGAGGTGCTAAAGGAGGATTCTCGGCCGAGGCAGATTGAACGTGCCCGACTTTCCCAAGCTAAGCAACGTGCTTCATGTTGACGGGCTCGTAACAAACCTGATCAGCATAAGCCAACTCTGTGACGACGACCTTGAGGTAAGATTTAATAAGGAGTGTTGTGAAGTTTTTAACAGCAATTCTGTGCGAGTGATGGCAGGAAAAAGATCGAGAGACAACTGCTACCTAGTCGGTGAAAAATCCAGGGTTAAGGATGTGTGCCAACTTTCTAAGGCAAAGATGATGTAATCCTATGGCACTACAAGCTGGGTCATGTCAACTACCGGACCTTGGAGCAACTTATCAAACATGATGCAATTAGAGGCATCCCTAAGCTTAAGGAGTTTGGTAAGGTTGTTTGTGAGTCATGCTTGAAGGGTAAGCAAATGCATGTTAGCCATAATGTTGATCAACAAGCTTCCCAACATTTTAAAACTGCTCACTGTTTTCAGTTAATTCATATGGATTTGATGGGTCCGATGGAAGTAGATAGCATAGGAGGTAGGAAATATGCTTATGTGCTCGTAGATGATTACTCTAGATATGCATGGATATTCTTTCTTAGGGAAAAATCTGAATCGTTTGATTTCTTTAAGAATTTCAAAGCATCTATCTTTCGCATTAGGTCTGATCATGGTAGAGAATTTGAGAATCAATACTTTGATAAATTTTGTGATAAGAAAGGTATTGTGCATGAGTATTCATCTCCTAAGACGCCCCAACAAAATGGGGTGGCCGAAAGGAAGAATAGGACGCTTCAAGAAATGGCTCGTGTGATGTTGCAATCTAGGAATATTTCTAAGCGTTTTTGGGCTGAAGCTTTGCATACAGCTTGTCACATATCGAATCGTGTGTTCTTTAGGCATGGTACTAAGAAAACGTCCTATGAGTTGTTGAATGGGAAAAAGCCTACTGTGAAGTACTTTCATGTTTTTGGGTGCTATTGTTACATGTTAATTGATCGTGAGTACTTGACCAAGTTTGATTCGAAAAGTGACAAATGTATTTTTCTTGGATACTCGTCTAATAGCGCGCATATCGTGTGTATAACTTGCGTTTGAAGTCTGTTCAGGAGTCTATCAATATCGTGTTTGATGATGCTACTGACCCAAGCAGAAATACTTCTCAAGTTGATGTTTCAGATATTGTCCCACCAGTTGTGGAAACAGATGCTGAAGCTGAGGAAAATGTTGAGCCAACATCTGACTCAACATCAGCACCTGAATAGAACAATGACGAAGGACCAAGTGAAGAACGAAGGGATCCCCCAGCGAAGATTCAGAAAGATCATCCCACTGATCTCATCATTGGAGACGTGAACGAAGGGAGGAAGACCAGAGACAAACCACACAAAGATTATAAGTCTATGGTAAGAAACGTATGCATGAACACGATATACGCTGAGGTACGTTTCAATTGCTTTGTCTCTGAGATAGAACCTAAGAATGTCCTTGAAGCTCTCAAGGACAGTTTCTGGATAAACGCGATGCAAGGGGAACTCTTGCAATTCGAGAAAAACCAAGTGTGGACCTTGGTTCCTCGGCGAAAGACATAAATGTCATAGGCACCAAGTGGATCTTTAAGAACAAATCTGATGAACTTGGTAGAGTTGTTAGAAACAAAGCACGTTTAGTAGCTCAGGGTTATACGCAAGTAGAAGGCATAGACTTTGATGAGACGTTTGCTCCTGTTGCTAGGTTAGAATCGATTCGGCTTTTGTTAGCTATAGCATGTTGGCTTAACATCACTTTACATCAAATGGATGTTAAGGGTGCTTTTTTAAATGGGTAAATTGATAAGGAAATCTATGTCAAACAGCCTAAGGGGTTTGACGACCCTCATTATCCTAACCATGTCTTTAAGTTGCATAAAGCGCTGTATGGGTTGAAGCAAGCTCCTCGAGCTTGGTACGCACGGTTAGCTACGTTTTTACTTGAATTTGGATTCACTCGAGGTGAGGCAGACCGTACACTTTTTGTGAAAAGAGTCGGTTCTGATCTTTTAATTGCTCAAGTTTACGTAGATGATATTGTTTTTGGCTCAAGCTCACAGTCTATGTTAGATCTGTTCGTGCAGGCGATGAACACCACTTTCGAAATGAGCATGATTGGAGAGCTAACTTATTTTTTAGGTTTGCAGATTAAGCAGAGCAGCGACGGGATCTTTATGTCCCAGGAGAAGTACGCAAAGAACACTGTCAAAAAGTTCGGGCTGGACACGGCTAAGGTAATGAAAACTCCATGGGGTCTACGCAAAAGGTAAGTAAAGACGATGTTGGGCAGAATGTTGACCCAACATTGTATCGATCTATGATTGGCAGTTTATTGTATCTATCTGCTAGTAGACCAGACATAATGTATAGTGTATGCGTATGTGCTAGATATCAGTCTGAACCTAAAGTCACTCATCTTAATGCTGTTAAGCGTATTCTTCGTTACGTGAGTGGATCGTGTAGCCTAGGATTATGGTTCTCCAAAGATACTAATTTGAGTCTTGTAGGCTACAGCGATGCTGATTGGGCAGGTGACATGGATGATCGCAAGAGCACAAGTGGCGGCTGTTTCTTCCTTGGTAATAATTTGGTTGCGTGGTATAGTAAGAAACAGAACTGTGTGTCTTTATCTACTGCTGAGTCTGAGTATGTTGCGGCGGGTAGTTGCTGTACGCAATTATTGTGGTTGAATAGCATGTTGTGTGACTATGGTTTAGAGTGCGAATCTGTTCTTATGTATTGTGATAACCTTAGTGCCATCAACATCTCTAGGAATCCCATCCAACATGTACGTACGAAGCATATAGATATTAGGCATCATTTTCTAAGAGATATGGTAGAAAAAGAGTTAGTGCGCATTGAGCATATAGACACTAAACATCAGTTAGCGGACATATTCACGAAAGCATTGGATTCTGAAAGGTTATCGGACCTGAAGAAATCCATAGGTTTATACATGTCAGTCTGAATGTTGGTCCAACATTTGGATCAACATAGCATATGTCAAATTTGATGGTTACTGCTTTAATGTTTGATTAAATATTCTGTTCTGTTTCCCTGTGAAATGACTTGATTCTTCTTGACTGGTCCCTGAATGAACCCGATCCCTTTGTTATAGGCTCTTGGTAATAAGTCCCTAGGTACACGGCATTCGCTGTGACGATGTACTCTTTGCGACAAAAAGCTAATCCTTTAATGCTAGATATATGCTCTTGGTAATAAATCCCTAGGTACACGGCATTCGCTGTGACGATGTACTCTTTGCGACAAGAAGCCAATCCTTTGATGCATATCTGTCTGCTCATAAACTCTTTGCTAGATATAGGTAATTAGTAATAAGTTTCCTTAGGTACACGGCATTCGCGGTGACGATGTATTCTATGCGACAAAAAGCCGAACCTTGAGGCTGAGGGTATAAGGGCAGTGCAGAAATTCGGTTAAATAAGGTGAAAAGGTAGAAATAAAGGGAACTAGTTTTAAGAAGGATTGAGCAGAAAAGTCTAGGATTACGGAATTAGAATGTTGAGTCAAATGTTGGGGCAACATGTGTAACTTTCAGTTTGATAATGCTACATTTTTGTGCTTTCGTTTATTTGCATTTGTTTTTCAGTCTGCATTTGTTAGTATATTGTGTCTAGAATAAATATCTCTCAGAATTGCATTAGAACTCTCGAAGGACAGCTTGTTACATTTGTCTCAAGTGGTCATCAACGTCGCTCAAACGGTTAGTATCACTCGATTCTACCTTGATTTTTGACTTGGTAGTTTTTGGTCGAATCATGATCTGACGTGCTCCTAAATTCGCTCTTGACCACTTCTTCAATTTACTATATTTAGCTCCATGTTTATTTAGGCAATTTTTGAATTTACTTCGACTTTATCTTCCATTGTGCCTAAATTACTTTAAGCTCCCAACGGTTATTTTTATGAACCACTTACTCCACTATATGCGAGAATTACTGAGTGGACAGGTTTGCTTGTAAACGTTGAAATTCAAGTGTTTTAAAGAGTGTTTGATCAAGTTTCACTTCACATAAACCCTAGCGCCTAAGTCGATTTCATCTCTCTAGAAATTCTCTATGCATCTTCATCCAAATTTCTTTGATTTTATCTCTCGAAATGTCGAACTCACCTAATCATGTAGAAACCTAGAATGTTGACCCAACATTCGGTTATACTGTGTACGACATCCAACCTCTACAGGCGATTTCGGCTCAGATCGAAGACTTGGATGATGTTCCTTTCAGCTCTCTGTATCAGACCCCTGAAAGACGACGACCGGTTCAGACCAGAGTGGTGGGCGGATCGATAAACACGACGAACCCAGTGGAAAACCTTACGAGAATGGGAGAAACCCCTGTTTCTGACAGGATCGAGCCGGAAGTTCCACCTACAAACCCAACTCCAACCCTCAAATCCACAGAGAAAACCTCCAAGAAGCCAAAGAAAAAGAAGAGCACCTCCAAGAAGTCTCGATCCCAACCGGCTATTGAAGTTAGCGCCCCTGTTCCAAAGCAACGTCGAAGCAACAGAATGCGGCAGTCCCAGGCTACGAAGGGGACAACAATGACTGCAGATAAGCCCATTAACCTCTCGAGTTCCTCATCAGAGACTGCAACGAAAACCTCGGAGGACGAGCCCACTCAGATTACCGCTGAAGCCCCAGTTCAGGGGGAGACAAGTGCTGCTGCCACCTCACATGTTCCAGAGTCAAACCCAGCCCCATCATCATCTCCGTCAAAGGCTTCAACAAACGAGGTTATTGACACCACCACCTTGACCAGCTGGATGATGAGGCAGTAGGTCCAGGGGGAGACACACCATCTACTGAGTCCAACTCCCCTACCTATGAGAGCGAAGGCAGTGATGACTTTGGTTCAGCTGAAACCCTGGCCGCGTGGAGGAACAAATTGCTGAAGAAAGCGGGAAAGAGGCCAATGAGTTCAGAGGACAAACCTTCCAAGAGACCTCGACCAGCTGAGTCCTCACAACCAGCAGCCAACAGTCATGCTCTGTCGCCTATTCCCAGTCACAGTGACGATGTTGAGGAGGATGTTGACCTAACATCCGAGTCAGACTGGGAGACTCCGTTGCCAAGGAGGAGGTTCTACGCCTCATTTAATGAGGAGCTGTGGCCGCACTTCAGCCAAAGGGTATTGCGGGTTGAGAGGACTGCAGATGTGGTGAGCTTTCGCCGATATGGAGTTATGCAGTTCTTGGAGTCCAGACAATTTGACAAGACTGTAACTTTGTTTGGGACCTACTGTGATACAGTGGTCCGTGAGGTATTTTCTAACCTTTCCCCTAGCTTAAATAATCCTAGTTCTATGAAGTATGGAAAACTTTTCTTGAGGGGGAGGTTATATGAGTTTTCGGCGGGGGCTATTAATGAGTTTTTGGGGACTCCAAATGTTGACATGAATGAGACCTTTGATAATAATGAGGTGGTGCGTTTTCTGACCGGGGGTAGAGTGAGGGAGTGGGATGGAAATTTTTCAGTGAGCTTTTTAACCTCGCTCTATTCTGTGCTCTTTAAAATTGTCATCTTTAATTGGTGGCCAACGGCAAATGAGACCCGTGTGGCTGAGAATATGGCGTATATTCTGTACGCCCTTGGGAAGAATCTGCCTTTAAATCTGGGTGAATTAGTGTTGGACCAGCTTGCCAAAGAGGCCGAAGAAAAGTCACCTGGAATCCTGCCAAGTCATTTGGAGCTGATTCAAATCAACTCTCAACAGTCACAACTATCTTAGTGGACGTAATGGATGTGACCAAGTCTGTGGTGAAGAAGTCACGAAGTCGAAGACTATAAAAAGGGGACTTCACTTCACCATTGCGAATGACGAGCGAGAAAGAGATTTTAAGAGAGAGTTCGAGCGAGTATCATCTCTTAAGAGAGTTTTTCTATTTAGCCTAGTTTTTCAAAGGTCGAAAGACTTTGTAGTTTGCAGAATCGTTTGGTTCGTAGGTTTTGCTAGGCTTAGTTTTGACTATCCTTTTTGATAGTTTGTAATCCATCTTTATAGTGGAGTTTTGTGCCTTGAGGCATGCAGCATGTTATTTGACTTGCTGCACAAAATCACTTCTTGTGGTCGTTTCATTTCGTCACTAGATAATTATCATTTTCGCTGTGTGTTTCTAAGTGAGTGTGAATGTTAGCCTAACATCACGTCCAACATCAGTCTACAACTTAGTGTGTTTACATCCATTTGTACCGGGACCCCCCCCATCAGAGTTAATCATCAAATAAAGGATATTGAGCTAATAAAAAGATAAAATAGTAAGTTTGGAATGGAAGCCCATAAAATAACTTAATATTTTTATTTTTATATTAAAAAAATAAAACTAATCACCACACCACATAACCATACCTAATTTCAGTCCAAAATTTATATAAATATATTTTGGTTTTTTATTTTTTTAATTAATGCTTAGACCGGACCGTACCCGAACCGGAAAAATGACTGGTCCGCGATTTTCCGGCCCGAACCGTTCAGTCCGGTCCGGTCGTAAAAACCCCAGTATCAAGCTCGCGGAATATGATAGTCAGTGAGTCCCAATGAATCGAACTTTAGTCCAAGCCGAATCAATAAGTCCCAATGAAATCGAACTTTAGCCTGAGCTGACTATGATAATCAATAAGTACTGTAATCTAACTTTTAACCATCATATAGAGAGAGGATTGATGTGTATCATTCCATGTCCAAACAAATAGTACCATTCTAAGTCCAAACAAGTGAAATCGAACTCTTCTTTATATTTTTGAGTTACTTCTTTGAATTTAGATCTTGCCTAGAAAATCAGATCAAATATTATATGCACGTCGTAGGACGGCAACTTACCATTTAGATTCGCGTCTAGACAGTATTTGAAATGAAACGTATCTAAATAAAAAAATAATAACTAATAATCAATAAATAAGCAATATAAGATAATTACGATCATGTCCTCTCAATTAATCAAATAACATCGCCGTAAATAATAACCCTAACTATTATCAACACATTTTAGCTAACTTCAACATCATTATTAGGGACAGCTGCTTTTGATTTGCGTAGCTGAGAGATGGGCTTGTCCGTGAACCTCATGAGATTGTAAGCAAATCCTCCTAAGATGGCTCCGAGGAGCGGGCCCACCACATACACCCACAGCCCTCTATATTCGCTTCTCACGAGGGCCGGGCCTAAGCTTCGAGCCGGGTTCATCGAAGCTCCCGAAACTTGCCTGAAAAAAGTCAGAGAAAATGTTATTCATTACATAATCTCACATGCTACAATCTAATTGATTGAAAATAAAGTATATAAAATTAATTTATGACACACTCTCTTCAAGCTTAAGCTTTTAGGTGAAGTGATTATTCAATATGTATCAGTGCTCAGGCGGAGAGGTCATGCGTACTATTCCTCACGTCCATCCATTTAAAAAAAATTACACGTTTAGAGATAGATTAGAAAAAGAAAAACAGCCTAGACGTGAGGGGCGTGTTAGAAATAAAGTACATAAGAATAAAATATGATGCACTTCCCTTTAAGCTTAAACTTTTAGGTGGAATGATTATCTAACAGTAATAACTAATGAAGTCTTACCCCGCGACAAAGACATTTAACATTATCGTCATTCCAACCGAGATTCCTCCGAGCTCTCCGACCTGAATATCGAATCGAGCGACGGTGAGCAAAACAAAAATATTCCACAATGTTGTGAAATAATATTTTGAAAATTAATGGCAAAAACCCTAAAACGTACCGCTCGTTTATCGGTCGCAACGGCCGACACAACGAACATCAAGAGGAAAGTGATGATGATCTCGATGAGCAACGACTGCCCGTTCGATCCCGCGGGCAGCGTTCCGTAGAAAGACTCTTTCGTCACGTCGAGCAATCCCGAGAGGACCGCGCTTGCAACGATCGAACCGAGCAACTGAGATACTATGTACAACGGGACCTACAATGCAATATCACATTTATAGCACCATTCATTCAATTAGTTGTTGAAAATAAAATATATAAATTTAAAATATGATATACTCCATTCAAGCTTAAACTTTTAAGCGAAAAGATCAATCAACATGGTTCAAAGACCAGCCTAGAAGTCATGGACACAAATCCTCACGACCATCCATTAAACGAAAATTTCACGTTTAAGACTGAATAAGAAAGAAATCAGCCTAGACGTGGACTTGATGGAAATAAAAATATATATTTCAAATATGGCACATTTTTAAGCTTAATCTTTTACGTGGAGTACATTTGTAACAAGGGCCAAAGAATAATCGGAGAAGAAGCTCACCTCTTTCCACGGAAAGCGCCTCAATAAGGCGAACGTAACAGTCACTGCGGGATTAAAGTGGGCCCCGGAGACGTGACCGACGGTGTAGATCATCACCGTCACGATCAATCCCCACGTCACGCATATCCCGGGAAACGTCACGCTCCCGCTGTATATTTTGTTCACCGCAACCGAACCGCAACCCGCAAATATTACAAAGAACGTTCCAACAAACTCAGCCAAAACCTAACGACAGCCCAAAAAAAAAACAAGTATACGATGAAGGAATAAATAAGAAAATAATGAATAATGAATAAATGAGTGGATGGGAAAAAAAATGAATAAATGAGTCCATGGACTACTAACCTTTTGAGCAATTGTTACGACTTTAGGATCGTTCAAAAAATCTTTGCCTTGTGAATTAGCCTTCGAAGCCGGTTTTGCCTGACCCGACTCCATCTTAGAGATTTGCTCGTCTTCTCCGGTGGATCCGTTAATATTATTCGACGCCATTAATGTATGATCTTTTTCCTTCTTGAGTCTTTCAAACGCTGTTCGTCGCGATATATATAGGGTTTTTTGATCAGTAACGGATATATATGATTATTTACAGAATTACAGTCTTATCTTTACCCGAAGGAGGGGGTTTGGATTTAAGACTTCGATGAAGCTCTCCGGTTTAATAGGACAATATTGTATGTATTATATATATATATATATATATATATATATATATATATATATATATACACACGAACGAGTGAACTACCTTATTTTGCTATTTGACGAAGTAGTCAAATACTTTCTTATCCCTTATGATGAATCATTCAAGAATCTTCAATCGTCTTGGCTTGGTCACGTCAAACTTTGAAAAAGTACGTCGAAATAGCACCACAAGTTGGTATATATGGATAGAATCTTCAATTTTGTGAAATACATATCACCCATAAATTAATTATTTAATTTTGGCTACTTATATTAATTAAGGCAATTATGGTAAGGAGTATCTATGCACTAATTGTGTATCACGAGTCGACATACACGTGGGCAATATACAAAATATTATTACTTTAGATGTATATATGTCTAATTATTAGAAGGTACACATTATTATTGTACTTAAACACTTCAATACTAGGTCAATATGGGAAAGGATACAAAGAAAGGTAAATAACTGTAGGAAATAATAATCTACGGTAGCCAATTTTGGTGAAAATGATAGTTTCACGGTTATTATGTAAGTTGATATTTTCAGAATAGATTGATGCAACTTGCTCGGAATATTACTGTTTTTTGAGTTGGCGTGTTACCTTAAAATGTCCATGAAGTCCGAGTTGCACATCGCCCATGAACGGGCCGACCCACCGACCAAACGGGCATTCCGGCCCGCTCCGCCCGCCCACCTCCAAGCTCGACCCAACTAATTTTCATGGCAGGGCAGGCTAATAATACCCAAGGGGGGCAATGCTAGTTATTGGAAGAGAAGAGTGAATCATATGATGCATGAAATGTTGACAAAGAACTCGAATTGACGTAGGAGCAAACAAATGAAATATAACTATGAGATTTTCACATTTTTGGTCCCCGATGTTTGGCCTCTGGGCGTTTTTGGTCCCCCATTTTCCTGAGTTACAGTTTCAGTCCCTATTGTTACCGATTTTGGACGTTTTTGGTCCAACAGATGACTTAATCGTATGTTTGGAGGGAATTTAACACGTTACACGCACCTGATTTCACTCTTGCCAACTTAAAACAATCAATTTTCATATTACAACCTAAAAAATGTGTTCTCGCCGGCTTTAAAAGCTCATAAAATCTCATTGTTATAATTGAATTTCGTTAGTTCGAATTTATGTCCTAACTCTCCCCCAAGTTTCTCAGTCCATGTTGAAGAAGATGATTTCTGAACATTTAAGTCGATTAAAATGAAATTAGGTGGAGTAACGTGTTAATTCCGTAGAAACTAACAATTAAGTTAACCGGGGACCAAAAACCCGCAAAATCGGTAACATTTGGGACTGAAACTGTAACTCGGGAAAATGAGGGACCAAAAACGCCCATACGCCAAACATCGGGGACCGAAAGTGTAAAAATCCCTATAAATAACGTATGATACAAAACTGAAAATGGGTGAGAGCAAATTAAAAGAAATATTAAAAAAAATGAAAAGTGAATATAGGATTACTTGCATAGATTCTCTCTTTAGAAATCACTCCTGAAACAAAGCTCCTCTATGTGTCTGAAGATTTCAAGTGGCGAAGCTCAAGATCTCCCCTCACCTCATCTCATTCACATTCTGAAGTTGAGTTACTCCACATGTGAAATGGATGTTAGAGCTCAAAATTTTCTTTTAAAATGTTTGGTAAAATCGTATATTTCTCAGGGGTACTTTTATTCAATGGGTAGTTGAGTGCGAGAAATGTTTCAAATGTATACCTTATTATGATTTTATGTGACATGAGGGATAAGTTAAGTGTGAGAAATTTATCCCCTTGGTATTTAAGGGTAAAAACCCTTATTTTTAATTTTGTAACTATTTATGAGTTAGGATATCAATTTTTGTTTCAATAACTGGAAGTATTGTTTTTTTGTTTTTTTTTTTAAATTTTCAATGCAGATCATAAAAGAAAAAAACAATACATAACTACTATTTTTTTTCTTTTTTCAATTGTCACTATATTTCTCATACTTTGACAGATTTTAGAGAACCTCGTTGTATGCTACGCGACGATTCTGTCTTCCATCGAGACTTATCTCATGTCTACATATACTGTTTCAAGTTCTCATAAACTACGTCGCCACTTGATTTATTCACAGGGATTTGAATGCATATCATAAAAATTTAAACAAGAAAAATAACAAATACAATTTTATCGCAATCACAAAACGGACTAAAGGGAAAAGAAATAAAATATTATCAATTACTATGCGTGTAGCCAAACAAGAACCATAAATATTGTCTGATTTTCATCCACCACCCAAAGAAAATAATCCCAAATAGGACACGAAGATAACCACCACACACAAGCAACTCACACAACACACACAATCACACACTACCCTATCCACCTCTCTTCCTCTTGCATGCTTTCAGAGGAAATCACAGCTCAGAAAAGAAATAAGGAACAAAAGCAATGGCGTTGGCTATGGCAATGAGGAGACTCTCCTCGTCCATCGATAAACCCGTAAAGCGCCTCAACAATGGCGGATCTATTTATTACATGGTGAGCTTTCGTCGTACCCCTATCCTTTTCTTTCTTGATCAATTATGGGGATTTTCCATTTGATCCATTAATAATGTAATAAAAATCCTCTTTTAAATCCCCCTTTTTTTTTCTTATATGCAGACATCTTTGCCCAGTGCAGCCGTAGAAGACAAGGAAAAAAATGGAGTCACGGTACGATTTTATTTCAATTAATTACATGCTCTCTAGCTATAATTCTTGCATTTGGGCTTGAGATTAGTTTTTTTCTTTGTTGAATTTGGAATTCCTTCAGTGGCCAAAGCAATTGAATGCTCCCCTTGAGGTCGTTGATCCTGAGATTGCCGACATCATCGAGCTCGAAAAAGCCAGACAATGGAAGGTGCCGTTGTTTTGCTACGAGATAGTACACGTTTGTTTAGGCTGTGTTTGGTATGAGGATTTCGGTTAGTAAAAGAAAAAGGAAATGTGTGGTGGTATGTCGAAGTGCAAAGTATCATTATTAAACGCGAACACTTAGTTTTTCGTTACGCTTTTCACGCACGAATTCCGCATACCAAACGCAGCACCCCATGTTCAATTTTTATTTTTTTTATTTCAGAGGAGATGTAAAGTTTTATGTCATAAATAGGGTCTTGAGCTCATCCCTTCGGAGAACTTCACCTCCGTCTCCGTGATGCAAGCAGTCGGTTCCGTCATGACCAACAAGTACAGCGAAGGATACCCCGGTGCTCGATACTACGGAGGAAACGAGTATGTAATAAGATTTTCACATGGATTATACCTATTTCTAATGTGCTTTTTTTTTTTTAAAAAAAAAGAAGGGTGTGATTCTTTTTTTTTTTCGATTTAGGTACATCGACATGGCGGAGACGCTATGCCAAAAGCGTGCACTCGAAGCGTTCCGTTTGGACCCCGAGAAATGGGGAGGTATTCAAATATGATTGTGAAAGTTAAGCTTTTTTTTTTCAGACAGGACTTATATTATATGTTCGGTCTCTATCCGTAGCCGTTTTAGCGCAAGAACGCGGTAATTGGCATAATCGTCCCTTTTTCTTCGTTTAAACGCAGTTAACGTGCAGCCTCTATCGGGATCTCCCGCGAATTTCCACGTATACACCGCTCTGCTTAAGCCTCACGATCGAATCATGGCCCTCGATCTTCCTCACGGGGGCCATCTCTCTCACGGTTATCAGGTTATTACACCTCTTACTTAGTTCCCCGATTATTGCAAAAAATTGCGTTCACTGACTGTAAAACGACACGGGAATCTCTTTTTGTACAGACGGATACGAAGAAAATATCTGCCGTCTCTATATTTTTCGAGACTATGCCTTACCGATTAAACGAGAGCACCGGCTACATCGACTACGATCAGGTAGATTATAGCTTTTATTACACGGATGAAAGAGCGGAAAACATCGTAGTAATTCATTTCCGTTTCGATGTATTCGATGGTGTAGATGGAAAAGAGCGCTATCCTATTCAGGCCGAAGCTAATCGTTGCCGGTGCTAGCGCTTACGCGCGTCTCTACGATTACGAGCGTGTTAGGAAGGTAATATTCAGGTCATCTCCTATGTGTTTATTAATTAATATTAGGCTTAAATATTTTTTTCGTTCTGTAAGTTAATAGGGATCGCACTTTTCGGACACCCATGCAATTTTGAAACGCTAACATTCGATATCGGAGCAAATCTATGGACAACAGCAAACAGGACGACACATTACCTTTTTCGATGACGCGGCGCCACGTTATACAAAAGAGGTGACGTATCGTCCTGTTTGGCCGCCACGTCATCAGAAGAGACGATGTGGCGTTCAGTTGGCGCTTGTTGTCCTTGAATTGCTTCTGTTTCGAGTAGTGTCCTAAAATTGCAGCATTTGAATTGTGTGTCCTAAAAGTGTCACGCTTCTTACACGAAAAAAAAAAAAAAAAAAAAATTTAATTAAGCTTTTGTTATCAGTTTTTTCTAATATTTTTTAGTTTTATAGATCTGCGACAAGCAAAAGGCGATTCTGCTGGCCGACATGGCGCACATCAGCGGGCTCGTAGCAGCCGGAGTCATTCCGTCCCCGTTCAACTACGCAGACGTGGTTACCACGACGACGCACAAGTCCCTACGTGGGCCCCGCGGGGCAATGATCTTCTACAGAAAGGGCGTCAAGGAGATAAACAAACAGGGCAAAGAGGTTGCAATTTTACTGTCTTATTTTTTTTAAGGTTGTCTTTTGGTTGAGGATTCTATGTTAGATAAACATTTTAAGTCTCATCTCTCGAAGGTGTTGTATGACTACGAAGACAAGATCAATCAGGCCGTGTTCCCGGGGCTTCAAGGCGGCCCCCACAACCACACGATTACCGGTCTAGCAGTTGCGTTGAAGCAGGTTTGAAAGACAACCTTAAAGACGTGTTTTAATCGTTGATTTATTACGCGGGAGATGAGTTTAAGTCGAATTATCGGTATTTCTCTAGGCGACGACTTCCGAGTACAAAGCTTACCAAGAACAAGTCTTGAGCAACTGCGCCAGGTTTGCCAAGGTAATGGCTTATTCTAAACCTAAGGGTGTGTTTGGACTGAAGAAAGTAGCATGGAAAAGAAAATTGGAGAGAAAATAATTTTAATAAAAAAAAATTTCGTTTTTCCCACCATTTGATGAAAAAATTGATTTTCCTTGATTTTAAGTATAAACTTAAGGTAGATTTTTTTTTCTTTTTTTCTTTTCGTTATCTATTTCTTCAATCCACAAAACTGAGATATCTATCGTTATGTCGTGATAGACTCTCGCTGACGAAGGCTACGAACTTGTCTCCGGCGGAACCGAGAACCATCTGGTTCTGGTCAATCTAAAAAACAAGGTAATAAAAACTCGGGATTCGATTGGTTATACGACTAAATATTTGTACATTTATTTAATTTTTTTTTATTTTCATCATCGATTTCGGCCGTTTTCTTTTTGCAGGGCATAGACGGTTCGAGGGTGGAGAAAGTATTGGAAGCAGTACACATCGCAGCGAACAAGAACACCGTTCCTGGAGACGTATCCGCTATGGTCCCCGGTGGCATTAGGATGGGTACGTAAATAATATATCGTATTTTTTCGAAATAACGAGCAATACACGAAATTTAGTCTATTTTTGCATTTCACTTTGTGAACTAAAAATTTTGTCAACTCGATCGCCACGTCAGCCGCGATGCTAGGAATCGAGACGAATCCAGCAATTTCAAAATTTTAGAAAGTTAGCGAAGGAAATTTTCGCAAAATTCTAGTTCATGACGTAATTGCGCTACGATCAAAGTTCATATATTGACGGCAAAATTATAAGATTAGGTCACTAAGTATACACGTTTCGTTTTTGGGTCACTATGTTTGATAATTGCAAAAGTAAGTCACTAACTTTGTATGTCTTAACAAAATTGGGTCATATTTTCAATTTTAGGTCACTAAGTATATATTTTTTTATTTTGGGTCACTAAGTATACAATTTTTCAATTTTGGGTCACTCATTTGGTAAACAACTTCGTAAACATAGTGACCCAAAATTGAAACATGTATACTTAATGACGCAAAATCGAAAAGTATATACTTGGTGACCTTAAATTGAAAACATGACCCAAAATTGTTTTAACATATAAAGTTAGTGACCTAGTTTTGCAATTATCAAACATAGTGTCCAAAAACGAAAACATTTATACTTCGTGACCTAATTTTATAATTTTCCCTATATCGACCCTTCGAAATAATTTTTGACAAAAAAATTGCTTGATTCGAAAACTAGGAACACCGGCTCTTACTTCGAGGGGATTCGTTGAGGAAGATTTCGCAAAGGTTGCGGAGTTCTTCGACACTGCTGTAAAGATCGCCGTGAAAATAAAATCCGAGAGCAAAGGTAGATAATTACTTGACGACCCTTCATATGATCGGCGATTTTATTTATATATATTTTTTTTATTTTTGGCTTTTAGGGACGAAGCTGAAGGATTTCGTGACAGCAATGGATTCCTTCGAGCCCGAGATTAAGAAACTTCGCCATGCGGTGGAAGATTACGCGAAGCAATTCCCGACTATCGGGTTCGAGAAAGAAACCATGAAGTACAAAGACTAAGCGAAATTGCGCACTATCTTTCGTAAAAAAAAATGTGCGATATTGTTCAACGTTGAACGTAACCTGTTAATTATTCGACGGGAACGATTTCTACCGGATGCATACTATCTTTGCGTACGTATGTGAATAATTATCGAGATTTGGTATTTCCTGTCTTTGCTGTTATGCTTTTCGAATTAAAAAAAAAAAAAAAACAGATCGCCAAATGTGAGCAAAGCTGAAAATAATTTGTTAGTTATTGGAAGGGAGCGATTTCTATCGGATGCATACTACTCTGCGGATGCCTACTACTCTGAAAATAATTTGTTATATATATATATATATATATATATATATATATATATGTATTTGTTTAAGCACTCGGTATAATATTATTTACGGGACTGGTCGGGGCGAGATATAATGATATTTTTGTAAAGTGTTACACAGAAGCGAGACAGATGATCCGAATCGAACTCTTTGCAATTTTAGCCACTTCAAAAATTCCCCCGGATTCTTTGCCGAAAATATTAAATTGGAAAAAATAACAACACAATGATTTAACGTAGAAAATGCTCCGTTAATGAAAAGGAAAAACCGGGCAATTTTCTTGGTAGTTATCTAATATGTGCGTATCAATGATATGAACAACCACTTCACCTGCTTGTTAATCTATATAGTTAAGACATTTCTACGTTTCTGACACAAAATCACACAAAAATAGTGTTTTCTGTTTTAATAAAAGCCAACGGTCCACAAATTACGGGCACAAAGAACAAATTCTAACAACTGAGCTTGGCTGGAATTAAGGTATTTTCTTCATGTTTATTTTCGTGTTTTCCGGGGAAAAAAACCCTTATTGTGGATCGATCTTTTATATTATTGTGGTAGATGTTCATGATTTTGAGTAATTCATAACCTCCATTTACATCTTTTTATTATATTTTCAAGAATTACAAGGTTTCGTATTACTAGTTTTTGATTCGTCTCAAACCTCAACCAAAACTTCTATACAGTTTTTGCATTTTCGATACGGCGATGTAAATAAGCCGACATCTTCATTTACCTTCAAACTTAACATGGATTAAAGGCACAGTCGGTCTTCATGCCTCGATAATTGTTAGTATTTTTTATTTTTGATATTCTAAGTTGTATGAGTCTGCCTTTATTTTACGAGTTTGTTAGCTATTTTAAGCATTTTCTGGTTTAAGCACGTAGGTTAGTGACTTAGTGGGTAGTCATTTTCTGTAATTGCTTATATTAAGGCCACGGTTATTCTACGAAAAGGATTCCAGCTAAAAGAAAATAACAGTGGTATCAGAGCTCGGTTGTCATCCTTGATACATCAATGGCAGATTCTAACTTTGTTGGTCCCGCCATCCCTCGCTTTGATGGTCACTACGACCATTGGAGCATGTTAATGGAGAATTTCTTGCGGTCGAAGGAGTATTGGCCCATCATCGAAGTTGGCATTGAAACTCCACCAGTAGGTGCAACTAATGTCGAAAAATCTGAATTTGAAGCTAGAAAGCTTAAAGATTTGAAGGCGAAAAATTATCTATTCCAAGCCATCGATCGTCCCACCTTGGAAACTATTCTTTGCAAAGAAACTTCCAAGGATATTTGGGATTCGATGAAAAAGAAATATCAAGGATCGACGAGAGTGAAGCGTGCACAACTTTAAGCTTTAAGAAGAGACTTTGAAACGCTACAAATGAAGGACGGCGAATCTGTCACCAACTATTGTGGTAGAACCATGGAGATTAGTAACAAAATGAGATTCCTTGGCGAGAAGATAGAAGACGTTGCTATCGTTGAAAAAATTCTACGCTCGTTGTCGCCGAAGTACGACTATGTTGTTTGCTCGATTGAAGAATCTAAAGACATTGATAAACTCTCCTTTGATGAACTTCAAAGCTCTTTGTTAGTTCATGAACAGAAGATGAACCGAAGTTCAGTTACGGAGGAGCATGCCTTAAAATCTACTACCTTTAATTCTAGAGGAAGGGGTAGAGGTAGAGGAAGAGGAAGAGGAGGTCGAGACACTAGAGAAGGCAGCAGTCATTTCAAGGCCGGCAACGATCATTTTCAAGGAAGAGGCCAGGGACGAGATAAGCGTTTTGACAAATCTAATGTGGAATGCTTCAGATGCCATAACTTTGGTCATTATAAATCCGAGTGTTACACGAGGCTGCCCAAAGACCATAACAAGAGCGAAAAGTCAAACTTCGTCGAGAAGGAAGAATCTGAGACATTGTTAATGACCATACAAGGTGAAGATTATCTCAATTCAGACATTTGGTACGTAGACACCGGCTGCAGTAATCACATGAGTGGAAGTAAGTCTTCATTCTCTTCTTTAAAAGAAGATTTTCATTCTACTGTGAGTTTTGGGGATTGCTCTACTGTTGAGGTGATGGGAAAAGGCGATATCAAGATTAAAACCAAGACAGGTTTCGTCGAAACAATTTCTGACGTCCTCTACGTTCCTAAGCTGAAGAGCAATTTATTGAGTGCGGGCCAGCTACAAGAAAAGGGTTATATGATAACTATTCAGAAAAGCGTTTGCGAAATATATGATCCGGTTTGAGGTGCTCTTGCGCTTATTCCAATGAATTCCAACAGATTATTTCCATTAAAGATTGAATGCATTCAATCTTGTCTGATGGCTGATGTGAAAGACGCTTCGAGGTTGTGGCATTTACGCTATGGTCATTTGAGCTTTGGAGGATTGAAAACACTCCAACAGAAGAATATGGTCACGGGTCTTCCTCAAATTACTAATCCTTCACAAGTATGCAAAGAGTGTGTTGTTAGTAAACAAGCACGTACTCAATTCCCGAAAGGTAAATCGTGGAGAGCAAAGAGCGTCTTGGAGCTGATACACCCAGATGTTTGCGGGCCGATAAAACCGTACTCCAATGGAGGTAAAAAATATTTAATTACCTTTACTGATGACTTTTCGAGGAAGACATGGGTTTATTTCTTGCAAGAAAAATCCGAAGTTTTTTTAGCGTTTAAAATCTTCAAAGCTCGTGTCGAAAATGAAGCGGAACGGAGGATTAAAACACTTAGAACCAATCGAGGAGGCGAATATTGCTCAAAAGAGTTTGATTATTTCTGCGAAGATCAAGGAATACGAAGAGAGCTTACGACGGCGTACACACCACAGCAAAACGGGGTATCAGAGAGGAAAAATCGAACCATTCTCAATATGGTTCGAAGCTTATTGGCGAGCGGAAAAATTTCAAAATCATTCTGGCCGGAAGCAGTTAATTGGAGCATTCATATTCTGAATAGAAGTCCAACCTTTTCTGTTCAAAATATGACGCCCGAAGAGGCTTGGAGTGGAAGAAAACCAGCGGTCGATCATTTCAAGATTTTCGGGTGTATCGCTTATGCTCATGTCTCAGATGAAAAGAGGAAGAAATTCGATAACAAGGCTGAAAAGTGCATTTTTCTGGGTGTAAGTGAAGTTTCTAAAGCTTATAAATTATTTAATCCACTAACGAAAAAGATTGTGACGAGCAGAGATGTTGTCTTTGACGAAGCGAACACATGGAATTGGAATGGGCAGCAGCCTAGCCAATTTATTTCTGATACTGACTCTAGAAATCAGCAGATTTCAGCACCGAGTGTTGCTGAAAATACCCAAAATACTACACCCGAAGCTGCTGAAATTTCAGAAGTTGGGGCTGAAATCGGCGGTGAAACAGCAGAACGCGGTAGTCGAACAAGGAAAAGGCCTGCTTGGATGGAAGATTACGAGGTAACTGGAGTTTCTGATCCTACTACTCATTTTGCATTATTCTCAGATTGTGACCCTACAACATTTGAGACCGCTGTCAAAGAAGAAAAGTGGCGAAAAGCTATGAATGATGAGATCGATTCCATTGAAAGAAACGACACTTGGGAGTTATGTGATCTTCCCAGAGGACAAAATATCATTGGAGTCAAGTGGGTCTATAAAACAAAGCTAAACGAGAATGGCGAAGTCGACAAATTCAAGGCTCGGTTGGTCGCGAAGGGATACAAGCAAAAGTATGGAGTCGACTACACAGAAATATTCTCTCCAGTTGCGAGACTCGACACTATCAGGATGGTGATCGCATTGGCGGCTCAAAACTCTTGGTCTATTTTCCAACTCGACGTCAAATCGGCATTTCTTCACGGGTACTTAGACGAAGAGGTATTTCTTGAACAACCCCCTGGTTATGTTAAAGTTGGATACGAGCATAAAGTCTACAAATTAAAGAAAGCACTCTATGGACTTAAGCAAGCTCCACGAGCTTGGTATAGTCGCATTGAGGCTTACTTTATGAAAGTCGGTTTTGTGAAATGTCCGTATGAGCATACGCTTTTCGTTAAGTTTGGAGATAACGGAAAAATGCTTATTGTTTGCTTGTACGTTGATGATCTCATATTTACGAGGAACTCTGACGTCATGTTTAAGGAATTCAAGAAGTGTATGATGGATGAGTTTGAAATGTCCGACCTTGGCTTAATGCATTATTTTTTGGGAATAGAAGTGTCGCAATCGAGAAAGGGGATTTTTATTTCTCAGCGGAAATATATTGGTGATATTTTAGAAAGGTTCAACATGAAGGATTGCAATCCATCGAGTACTCCGGCTGAAGTTGGGCTGAAATTAAGTAATGATGTTGACGGAAAAAAGGTCGACAGCACACTTTATAAGCAAATCGTGGGCAACTTGATGTATCTAACTGCCACACGCCCGGATATACCATATTCTGTGAGTTTAATCAGCAGGTACATGGAAAATCCTACAGAATTGCATTTATTCGCAGCCAAGAGAATCCTACGTTACTTGCAAGGAACTCGGGATTTCGGCTTATTTTATAAAAAGGCTGAAAAATCACATTTGTTTGGGTTTACTGATAGTGATTATGCAGGAGATCAAGACGATAGGAAGAGCACTTCCGGATATTTATTTATGTTTGGTACATGTGCGATCTCGTGGTTGTCGAAGAAACAACCTATTGTTACTTTATCGAGCACGGAAGCTGAATTCGTTGCTGCTACGACGTGTGCGTGTCAAGCCATTTGGCTGAGAAGAATTCTCGAAGAATTAAAGTTCAAACAATCAGGTGCGACTACGATATTTTGTGACAACATCTCGACGATCAAACTTTCGAAGAACCCCGTGTTATATGGACGAAGCAAGCACATTGATGTGAAAACGTATTTTCTGAGGGATCTTAGCAATGAAGGAAAGATAGAGATGATCTACTGCAAAAGTGAAGATCAAGTCGCCGACTTATTCACAAAAGCTCTAAGGAAAGAATCATTTCAAAAGCTTAGACAGCTGCTGGGAGTCTGCGTTGCTGGCAATCATTTATTAAACTAAGTGTTAGCAAACACTAGTTTACGGGAGGGATTGTTAGTATTTTTTATTTTTGATATTCTAAGTTGTCTGAGTCTTCCTTTATTTTAGGAGTTTGTTAGCTATTTTAAGCATTTTCTGGTTTAAGCACGTAGGTTAGTGACTTAGTGGGTAGTCATTTTCTGTAATTGCCTATATTAAGGCCACGGTTATTCTACGAAAAGGATTCCAGCTAAAAGAAAATAACAATAATATCCATGATATTGGCGAAAAATATACTTGCAATCAATGGATTTTTTTATTAATGCGTTTTACATGATTAAAGGAGATTGTGAACGATTTGTTACCATGAAGATGCGGTCATAAATGAAGTATAATCTTCCTAATCATGTAAGTCACGAGCTAAATTATCCATTACAGATGAACATTTTTCGCGGTGTTGATGTTGAGATACGATTATCAAGATTTGAAGATTAATTGTGCCTCATAATTCAGGTTACATTGTAGGTAATTGTTGAAGATCACCAATCAAAGAGCCAATCAGGCAAAGATCGATGGTAATCAAATCAAGGTGAATCAAGGCATGAAAAGAGAATAGAGAGAGAATCACTCAAGATCACTCAACGACTAGTTTTTTCTCTATAAATTAGTCGATCTACTCTCCAGAAACAATATCAAAGAAATACAATGCAATATCATTCTGCAAAATTCAACAGGATTATGACTTATTGAAATCTTTATAGAACAGATGTCAGATCCCGAAAATGTCACCATGAATGCTAACTTTGCACGCTACGGGAAAATCATGCTCGGCGGCCACAAACACGCGATTAAAATTCTAAATGATATAATGTGAAGCTAACCGTCGAAACAATTGTATGTTTTTTTGTTGCAATGCTTCAGATTGGGAAAATCTCAATCCATTAAAAACAGATCGTAAAATCTTTCGAAATATCTTGCACTTCTATGAAACAAAGATCTCTACACAGAGCAGTTTGTGACCGAAAATATATATATAAAAAATCGTATTTTGAGTCCAAAAATATGTGCCGGAGGCGTATCCGTAGGTACAAACGAATCGAATTGAATAGAAACAATATATTCTGTTGTATTCAATTATCCTATGAAATATCATACTCGTATTCGATTTTCTATCCAAATCTTAGCATTCGAATTAATCGAGTTCGAATGTAATTTTATGTCCATTTTTCCACAAAATCAATTAGGTTAAGGAAATTCACTTAAATACATATTTGTATAAAAATTGTCAATTCAGTCCATTGTCAGAATTTTTTTTACATGTATGTATCTGGTAGAATAAAGTTTTTACACATAAGTACCCGTTTGCGCCGCAGGTACATCATATAAGTAATTTTAGGTGCCATATAGAAACGTAGTATGATACATAATACCGTGAGAAAAGGTAGATCATATAATAAATTTAGGTAACATAAAAAAACGTATATATGTACCATATAAAAGCGTGACGTGGTATGTAGTATACATATAAAAAAGATACGTCAAGAATGATAAAATGATACACACATCCAATTGGGTATCTACATATAATTTATTTCTGACAGTGTACTAAATTGTAACTTTTTTTTTTATACAAAAAGGTATTTAAGTGTAGATTTCCCTATTATATTTAAAAATATGTTCAATTATTCGAGTCGAATCTTCGATAAATATTCGAATCGTGTATTTTGATATTTGTATTCGTATTCGAATCGATATTTAGATATTTCGAATTGAATCTCTAATTGATCAAAAAATATTCGGATTTATTTGCAGCCGCCATACTTCGCCAAAATCGCGTTTTCTTGCATTCAAAGCGTGAACTACACGTGAAACTTATCCACGCCTACTGTCGTGATCGTGACGATCCCTTTGATTCAAATTTTGTATTGATTGCTATCCTATCATCTTTCCTTGTACTGCAGAACAAAAGCCGAAAAAGAAAGCAACGATACTTCAGTCACCAAGTACTCCTTGATTTACGACATTTTACCGGAAAACCACTTTCAGTTTTACAAAATGCCAAAACTGACCCCTTACGTTTGTTTTGGACTTTCTGCACCACGCCAAGGGCAATTTCGTCTCTTCAGCTCTCCCAACTTGTACTGCTCGAAAAAGATCGTACTCCTGTAATAATACTATAAATAGTACCTTACCCTACACTCCTCAATCATCATCATCATAATCAGTTTGTAGCTCACCTGAAATCCCAAGTCAAACGATAAAATGGTTGCCATCGATCATCAAGTAAGCTATCACTCATTCGCGTTTTTTCTTGATCATATATATCTCAAAAATTTATATTATATATATTTATATAAAATGTTTCAGGTGGTGGAAAATGGGCCGGAATTTGAATGGAAAGAAGCTCAAGCCATCGAAGTAAGCGTTGACCTTTTAACCGCAGCTCAGAATCAGCTCGATTTCCTTGCAGCTGTCGATAGAAATCGCTGGTTGTACGGAGGCCCAGGATTGGATACGGCCATTTACAGGTAATAAATATTTTCCCATTCTTTTTTTCTTTTTTTTTCCTTACATTTTTGAAAAATGATTTTTAACTTTTCTCCAAATGTTTAGGTATAATTCTTGCTGGCTTCCACTGCTGGCAAAACACTCTGAGTCGCCGCTCTTCGACGGGCCGTTGGTTTCTCCGTTGGACTGCGAATGGGTCTGGCACTGCCACAGGCTCAATCCCGTACGTTACTGTAATAAACATGTTTTTTAGGCTCAGTTTTGTATAAAGATTCCGATGTGAAAAAAAAATAAAAATAAAGGTGTGTATAGTACGACAGTCGAAGCGTAACGTATGATTGTTTGATATGCTAACGTTGTTTCCCTTCGTATTTTTTCCACGTACAAAATTTCGCGTACCGAACAGAGTGTTGGTTTTCTTAATCGTAATAAATCGAGAAATTCGTGTTTTGAAGATTATATTCTTTCTTTCCGCAGGTTAGGTACAAGCGCGACTGCGAGGAGCTATACGGTAAGATTCTTGACAATAAGAACGTTGTATCTTCCATCGAGGGGAGCTCGAAAAGGTTGCACACCGAAGAAATCTGGAAAGAAATTTACCCAAACGAACCTTATGAATTGAATCCCTCGCGCGATATTCGGCTCGACGAGCGAGAAAATCGATCGGGAGACGAGAATTGGACCAAGTATGATCTGGTTTCTGCTGTTAAGAGGCAAAGTCCTTTCTTTTATCAGGTATTTTTTTTTAATCCTTTTAGCATATACTAGATTGGGTCATTAAGATGTACAGATGTTTTGAATGACCACTACACCTAAAAAATATACTTATATTTTTTATTTCTCACACAACCTCTTACTTTGTACAGATGTCATTAAGATGTACAGATGTTTAGCATATACTAGATTGGGTCACTTATTACACTTATATTTTTTATTTCTCACACAACCTCTTACTTTTAGGCTTAGGCTGATTTATTTCTTATCTAGATTACGCGGGCTTTTTATTTTAGATATTTCACATGATGTGTGGTCGTGAGGATTCATACTCATGATCTTTTCGGGACTCCGATACCATATAGAATGAACGTTGTTTCCAACAAGTTGTTCATGAACATTGTTGTAATAATATTTTCTTGGTAATAAGCCCGCGTTTTGCCGATAGGTCTCTCGTCCTTGGATGAAGGACGAAAGCTACCTCGAGGGGGCCGTTGCGAGGTACAAAGGGTTCCTTCACCTGATCAAGCGGAACAACGAGAGGTCGATAAAGAGCTTCTCGGTCCCGACTTACGACATCGACCTCATATGGCACGCGCACCAACTGCACCCGCGGTCTTATTGCACCGATCTCCCGAGGATCGTGGGGAAGGTCTTGGAACATGACGACACCGACTCGGACCGATCCAAGGGTCATAAACTCGACACGGGATTCTCCGAGACGACCAAGAAGTTCGAGGAGATGTACGGGATTAGGTATTGGAGGGCCGGAGCTATGTACCGTGGTAGTGGGCCTTCTCCCGTCAAGACGCCGCCGCCTTGCCCGAGAATCGCTATTGCAGACGAAGAAAACCGGGAAACGACATTTGTTGACGTTGAAGTTGTTGAGGTAATTTTAATCTGCGGCTTAACCTTTTTTTTTTTCGTCCTATAGGAGGTGGCACTTTCGGGATCTCAACTTACGTGTTGCAATTTAAGGACATTAAATTCCGAAATTGAAGTAGTTTAACAACACATTGCGTCACAAACCTAATTTTTTGAGGGAATTTCGACACATGATCCGCGATGCCAAATATTTTAAAGTAAATCCAATGAGGCGTGAAAGTTGCTTATTGGGGATAAATCCTAGGTTGCAGCTTCATGACACCTTGACTTATGTGGTTGCAATTTTAGGACATTAACTTTCAAAAAATCGAAGCAATTTAGTCCTTAAATTCTAACTGTGTAAATTGAGCGTCCTGAAACTGCCACCGTCCTGTCTTGACCCCGCCGACAAAATAGTTAATTTTTAATTGCCAAGAATCTCTTACAAATTTACCAAGGATAAGGAGAAGTTTGTTTTCGAAAAAATAATCTCAGGTCATGTTAGAGTTCGTCGCGGTAAGGAATCTTCCGGAAGGGCGCGGAGGAAATCTCTCGGTGTCGTTCGGTAAATCACAGCCCGAAGCTTTCTTCAACGTAAAACGAAGCCTTACGATTTCCCCGGAGTGTGACGGCAAGAAGCGAATAGCCTACCTCCAGTGCGAGCCAACGGGAGATTTCACTTTCGAACTCCTATCGTTCTCGGGTTCGGGTTCGCCCGAATCTCTCGGCACTGCTTCGGTTACCCTAAAAGACGTACTTTTATCGAGCTCGAACCTTCTGACGATGGAGAAGTGGCTCGATTTGAAACCGAGTTCTAACAATGTGGAATCGAAGAACGTCGTCGGCCTACGTGTGGCCTTGTCTGCTACTACACCCATGAAGAAAGGCTCCGGCGGAGGATGCGGCGGCGGCGGCGGCGGCGGTTGTGGAGATTCTCTGAGTGGAGTGGATTCCGGCGGAGGATGCGGTGGCGGTTGCGGGGACGGCTTGGCTGCGAAATGCGGCGGCTGTGGTGGAGGGAGCGGATGCGGAGGCGGCTGCGGGAATGTTATGGCGGCAAAATGCGGCGGCTGTGGCGGCGGATGTGGAGGAGGTTGCGGGAATAGCGTGGCGGCGAAATGTGGTGGAGGGTGCGGTGACGTGGCGGCGGCGGAGGCGGCCGCTCGGGCCAGCTGATGACCACCGGCTTGGTCAGCTATAGCCTCATCAACTAGCTAATATTACGCAAGCCCCTCGTCGGAGGCCTCTAAGTAATGATATCTGTGTTGGTAATTGGTGTGCAATAAAATTCCTTTGAGCTTTACTTTGTTTTCTTTTTCCTTTTTTCTTTGGAGTAATTTGAAGAAATGATCAAATATGAGGTCATTGTAATGTTATCTGATGCAATTTAAGTACGTTGCGTGTTATGGCTTTTTAATTATGAGAAAAATGTCTGATATTTGTTAAGAAATAAATAATTACAAAAACGTATATCCTTAATACTGCACCAAATGTAAAGACAGCAAAAGTCTGGAACTATAAATAAGTTAGAAATTAGGTGTGGCGCAAATGAATTTGATTTTTTGTTTATTCGTCAATAGCTTGTTTAAAAGCACATGAGCCGACTCGTGAGGTTTCAATTAGTTTTTAACCCGAATTACAATTTTCGAGCTTCAGCTCGATTTGTCGAGTAAACGGGCTCACGAACCGAGCTCGAAGTCCAAATAATAACTTCTCGATCCCATAGACGGATCGAGATCGCCCGTTTCCTGCCTTTGTAATTATTCATAGCAAGGCATAATTCATGAATCTTAAAAATAATTTATAGACCACATTTAATTACATTCCTAATTTCTTTTGGTGACATGAGGAATCATGACCGGGAGACCAAGTAAATTTCGAGGGTCACCACAACAACTTGCAGACCAAGCCAAACCAGTTCAACCAGACCAGTCCAGGTCCTTGTGGGACACAATCACTCAAGTAAATAATAGAATCAATTTTATTGGAACTTCTCCCCTTAATTTTTGATTCTTCAGCCTTGATCACTAGTCAATGACCTCACCGTCCTAATATTTATTTGAAAAAATAAACATAGAATTAAAAATTAAATTCGAACTTAGTTCAATTATGACTGAAGTAAAGACGAAAGAAGAAACAGTAACCAACATACTCTCAACTATACCACAAGTAAACAAATGCCACATTCCCCAAACACATTTACACACACACACAAACACACACACAGTTCATCAAACGCCGCCGCAAAACCCTCAAAGATACAGCTGCCTGCACTGACCCGCCTCCACCTCCCGGGGGCAGTAAGGGCACTTGAAGGGCCTCGCCACGTTGTTCTTTGACAGCTTCGTAATCGAATGCCTGCACAACGCGTGCCCGCACGGCAGCAGCATTGGAGGGTTCTCCTCGCTGGCCTGTTCGCGGCTCACGGGGCACACAAACACCGAGTGGAACTGTAGCCCGCGGTCCAAGTCCACGGGCACGGGCAGCTGCTTCATCGCGAGCCACTCCTGCTTCTTGGCCGTCATCACGTTCATCAGCTTCAGCAATGTGGGCAGCCCCTGAGCACCGGCTTCCACCGCGACCCCCAACGGGCTCTCCCGAGGATGACCCATGAGGTTAAAGAACTGCTGCCCGAGTTCTCCGGGCAGGCTCTCCCACTGGGCGGGGGAGAGTAGGTCAGCGTAGGGAGAGGACTCGAGCCGCCCGGCCCATAAAAGGCATGCCATTAGCTTCTGCACTTCCACCGCGTGCTTGGAGAAAAGAGGAGAAAAAAAGGTTCTCGCGTAAGATAAAGCTTCTTCCCTGTTGTTGCTTTCTTGTAAGATCTCCACGAATCTGAGGCGGTGGAGCTTGAGTTCGATGTCGGACCCGATTTGCTCGAGGCGTTCGTGGTTGTCTCGGGCCCATCTTAGGGCGGGCTCGAGGTTTCGGGCCCGCGTGGACTCGAGCATGTGGAAGAGTTCTTGATACGGGCCCTTTTGCTCGGCGGCCTCGGGGTGGCTGCACTCGGCTGCGAAGCGGTCCGCGGCGTCGAACTGGCCGGTGCGGTACAAATGGGTAGTGATGATCCCGTTTAGGGTTTGCGGGTCGAAGTCTACGCTGCGGTAGGCCTTGGAGATTTCGGGGTTGAAGCATTTTTCGAGGAGCTTGGGGTATTTGGTGAGGGCGATGTTGAGCTCTTTTTGGGTGGATTCGAGGGTGTTGAGGGGTGAGATTTCTCCGATTTTTGTCTTCAGTTCGTTGAGGATCGTTTTGTGATCTGTGTCGGGGGATGGAGTAAATGAAGTGGAGTTTATTATTCTTGAGAGTGCTTGTTCGATTTCTTGTCCGATTTGGTTGATCGTGTCTTGAGACTTTGAAGAAGAAACCTTTTGCTTCTTTAAGACGCGGTCGAATGCGTCTGTAATGGAACTTAAATCCATTTGTTTTGTTGGTGTTCGATGTAATGGTTGTTTTGAAGCTTCACCACCTGGAGAAAGATGGGAGTGAACAGAACATTCTTAATTTTCAAATGTTGAAGTAAAACTTCACAAGTCAAACGAACGAACGAAGACAAGTGTATCTTCCTACAAGAGAAAAATCAGTACTTTTTTACTCATAATCTAAAGAGTAAATTTCCAACTAAAGCTCCAAACTATGACTGCTAAGAAAATATGATCCCCACTTGCAAATTAGATTAGACTAACTAAATCAGCACCTTAAACAATAAGAAAAACGTTTATATTCATTATTCATGAGGACTCTAAAAATGAAAACTAGAGCAAGAAAACTTAAGTTTGATCACAAATGCATATCCATTTTCAGCTTCTCTTAACAAGGCACATTGTACATGATTGGTAACTTTACAATTCAAATGCAAAGGGAAAATGGTCCTCATTATTTTTTTGTCTACACCAATTAATCAATTTGAAAAGACAAATCTCAGTCTTATGGCCTAACTACATCAGCATCATAGGGTGAGTCCACCATTCGATTGGCCATTGCAAACCCCAAAACAGTGAACTTTGAATTTTAGTAGCATATTATGAATGCTATGATGTAATAAAATTTTAATTTGATGCTCATCCGTTGGATCAAATACAAGCAATCCAAAACAAATAACACCTACAAAAGAAATTCAAATAACCCAAAACCAATAATCCCCAAACGGTAGCGAACACGAAAAAAAAAGGATTTTCTTGGTGAATCAAAAGCTCTCTTCTCATCAATATAACAGTTAAAGTCATAGGAACAATCACATCAGATTATCATAAAGAGTACAGCAAAAAACACTCAAAAGACTGCAGCATCAGCGCAGCGCAAGGAGAACTAATAATCATATTAGTTTCCACTACTATACTTCAACAATCCAGAGACTGACGAACAAGATTAAAGAATCAGACGACAATCAGCCCCAAATAAATCAATTAGGTGAAATAAAATCGCGAAACAACAGAAAATTCACCGAGTCAAAGGATTAAATCCCGACGCATACAGGCGTGAGAATCGCACATACGGGAAACGCAATTACAGAAGGGGATAGAGATAATCTCACCGCTAAGCGTGCGAAGATGGGAGAAAACGAGACGAGAATTGAATAAGGGCAATTTTGGTATATTTGTCTCGATGAGAAAATGGTAGTGAATGTTTGCCTTCCGTTGTCTTGTATTTTATAATATATCCTCTCTTTCCTTCGAAGTGAAAACATGAATAGACAATTTTGCCCCCGGTAAGAGAAATCGAAATTGCTCAGTTGGGCTCTACCGATCAAGCCCAGGTAGATCTTTCTTGGGGCTTAGTATATGGGCCGGCCCATGTTCTCCTTAAAGACTTTTGGGCTTATTGAGTCAGTTGGACTGTTGAAGCACCAAACCCAGCTCGCACCCAGCCATCCCCTTTCAATTTAATCGTTGCTTGCTTTCAAATTTTCTTTTTTCTTTTTGGGTAACCTCCTCTATAACCCTATATGGTTAAACTGAAAATCACAATAATGTCTTGTGGTTTGTAAACGTCGCGACACTACTCTTCTGTTTTTGAAAACATATCATCATATCCCTTATCGTTTAGAAAACATATCATCGTACCCCCGAAAATGGGGAGAATGTGAAAAGTTAACTAAACCGCGAGGGAATTTTATGTTATTTTAAAATAATAGGTTTTTGGCGATGAGTTTCGAAAGCACGGGGTGTTTTAAGATTTTTTAGCTTTTTTTTTTTCAAATGAAAGTTTCATAGACAAAACCACTTTTGCTTCCCCGACGTTTATCCTATGGATATTCCATTGGTCACATTTAGTGCCTATAGTTGTCCAATTTTAACCAATTTTGGTCACTCGGTTACATTAAACATCAATTTGAACGAAATTTTTTCATGCTAGTCGCACATAATATTTTATAAGCCGCCAATTGATACGCTCGTTCATGTTAAAATTCCCTAAATTTATCTCCTTTAACCCCCAATCTAGGTTTTTATGATTTCAATTTTCCGATGAAGAACACGAATTAAGAGAATTTTAAGACGAAACGACATCTAAACAATATTTTGGCAGATTGTAGTATATAACGTGCAATTTGCATGACAAATTCTGTCCAAATTGACGTTTTATCTAACAGAGGGACCAAAATTGCTTCATATCGGATTACGGGGACTAAATGTGGCAAGTGGAAACACTGGAGACCAAAATTGCCCATCAGGGACCAAAAGTGATTTTCTCCCAAAGTTCCATTATGAATCAAAATTAAAAAGGCTAAAAATCCCTCCGGTAATATTCGTCCATCCAGAGGGAAGACAACTCTCAAGAAACAACCAACACAAGTTTGAAAAAAGAAAAACAGAGAAACAAAAACAAGATTAAAAGTTCGGACAAACGAACTAAATAACATACCACAAATCAGCCTAACAATCCATAAATATATTGCTAGCGAGCCGAATCTACACCACTCTTTACTTTTTTCACTCTTCAACTTCAAGAACTTGTTTAATTTCGCAATGACTCTCCTACAATGAGGACACACACACTTCCGATCCGGGAGACTCACGAAAAATTAAATACACAAAAACAGAACACGCAAACAACACGACCATAGAAACATAGATGTGAGCTCTCCCAATCTCCATGGATGATGGGGAAGAATGATTTTTTTTCTCTGTTAGGGTAGAGGGAAGAGGGAAGATGGATGAGAGGGAGAGAAAGATGACTTGAGATATTTTCATCGGTTGTTAATTACATAAATGAAATTTGGGCCAAGAGAGGTTAGGTGTGTAAATCCTCACGACCACCTATTTACGAAAATTACATGTCTAATACTATATAAGAAAGAAATTAGCTTCGACGCAGGGGAAAAATAGCCTAGACGTGAGCGGGCGTTCCTATTGGCGAAGTGAAGTGCTCATTCAACCGTTACTGCACCATACTATTCATTAGAGAGTTATGATGATGATGATGATGAAGAAAAACAAGTACCTCGATGTCCGCATCAGTAAAAAAAAATCCAAAATGGTAAGAACTCACACCAATAAACTTAGGAATAATTACACCAACACCCCCTGTAGTATTACTTAATTACACATACATCCCCTCTGACTATATTCATTACACCTATATCCCCTTCAGTTTAATCATACCTTACACTGAGACCCCTTCTTCCTTTTTCGGACTGCAATTTAATAATTCGGATATCCAAATTTATCGTTAGTGGTTATATTTCGTAAAATAAACATGTTTTAAGCGGATTTATATGTAATGCATTAATATTTAAGTGGCCGAAATGTATATTTTAGAATATTTAATTAAATCAATATATATGGTATACGTGAATTTTCATTTTTCATTTACCCCTTAAATATTTATTTATTATATATAAATCCGCTTAAACATGTTTATTTTACGAAATATAGCCACTAACGGTAAATTTAAATGCCCAAATTATTAAAATGCAGTCCAAAATAGGATAAAGGGGTCTTAGTGTAAGGTTTGATTAAACAAAAGGGGGTGTAGGTGTAATTACTATAGTCAGAGGGAGTGTACGTGTAATTAAGTGATACTACAGGGGGTGTTGGTGTAATTATCCCGTAATCTTATAAGTACATAAAACCTAACGATAAGTTACAAAAGTGTGTGGTTTTGAGCCTCTCGCAAACTACACGTGAACACGTTATTATTATACACAGTTTACCTCCAACAAAAGGCCTAACCGAGAAAGTATGCGAGGAGGCGCTGTTATTGCCAAGAAACCGCAGATGTCATCGAACGAGGTTGATGATGACGCGTGCTCGAACGAGCGGCCTTTGATCGAGGTCAGAGTCTCTCGCCGTAACGTCTGTTTACGGGTGTTTTGCGAGAAGAGAAAGGGAGTTCTTGCGGACATATAATAGAAGCAATGGAGCAGCTCAACATGTCCATTTTGAACGAAATCGCATGATTGTAAATCATTCAAAATCTTAAGTTCAAATCAAAATAAATTTTTCGGTAAATGTAGGATTTCGAAATCCGGATTCTAAAATGGAGCTTCAGGCTCGAACTCTAACTCTGAGGCTCGTCGAGCTCGATTCGAGCTTTTTATAAAAAACGTAAAAATTACACAAAATAAAAATAATAAATAATAATAGAAACAAGCTGACGAGCTTTCGAGCACCCATGAGTGAGCTCAAGCTCGACACTAATGAGCCGGAGCTCGTCGAGCTGGAGCCAAGCTTTTATCGACCCGGCTCGACTCATCGTTCACTTATTATTATTATTATTATTATTATTATTATTATTATTATTATTTATGAAAAACTTATTATGGGCTTGCTTTTGGATTTCGAAAATTGGCCAGTTGTCGTCGAATTTCAGAATCCGAGAAAAAATGAACGTTTTGAATTAACCTCGAAGTTGAATGAATCGAAATCAAAATCCATGCATTTTCCAAACGAATGATTTAAAGGAAACCTGGATCAGACGAAAATCCGAGTACCAAACGGACCATTATATCATTTGTTTACCATGACAAGCAAAATAAGTAATTTACAGATTGTCTTTGTTTGAATATGCCAATCACGGTTCTTGAATTTTGGTTTCCGCGTTGGATCGAAAAATTTATTGTTTTAAAGTTTAGAGGTTTAAACGGAAAATCAGAATAAATATGTGTTTTTAGAAACAATAAAATTTAATATGATCAATCGAGGTGACCAAATCGGAATCAAACCAAAATTTTACTCTTTCGGTCCTGTCTTCCGAACCCTAATGCCAAGTTAGTTACAAACGTTTACCTTGAAAACCCTAATTAAATAAAATATCTCTATACTGAAATAATTAATATTCAATATATATATATATATACATGTGCGTGTTTTTATAAAGAATTCATCGTCTCGACATCTCGTTCACACAAGTGTGATAGATGATGAACTTATTAGAAATCAACGGGCTGAAGAGGACGGCAGAGACGATGGCGAAGTCGGAGATGGAAGAAAAGTACATTTATCAAAAATTTGCTTGCGGTGCTCACAATAGTTTGTTTAGGTTTGAACCATAGCAATTCTCATAAAAATATCTACTAAATCACCCAACAAACTTACGTACATATGTGGAGATCTCTTTCTTACATCACGTGGCCCTCCTCAAGTACGCAGATAATTTTTACACACGCATATATATATATATATATATTAATTACCCGTGAGCATAGTGGAATACTAAATCAACGCCTTTCATCGCACCTCGTGACCTGCGCAGAAATATAAAATTTATTACCATTCATAAAATAATGGGGCATGATGATGGCGTCTTACAATAACAAAAATATTATCATAAATCAGTGGATAGTATCTGATCAATAGTACATTGTATCTATATGGTATTTTCTCGAAGAGTAGGATTTTTGTTGAAACTGAACTGGTATACATAGGTATATACTATTACTAAATAACAAAATTAATAAATCTAACAGTTCTCAAAATGCATGTAGATACAGATGTGTAACGTGTTCTAAGAATCTCCACACGCTAGTGTTTTAGTTTTCTTTTTTAGTTTTAATGTATTTTTTAAAGGTTTGTTGCTTGTCTTAGACTGGATTAGATAGTATTTCGAAATTGTTGCGTAGGAAAAAAAACATCCGCTCAACTGAAATATCACAAAAAAATGCGTTAGAAGTCAGATTCCTTTGCTGGTGATGCCCGTTCGACACTCAAGACTCTCGTATTTCTTACTTTCTTTGCTTCATGTGTATTATAGAAAAATGAGATATATATATATATATATATATATATATATGTGATCAATAAGAAAGTCGTTTGGATGCACAGGGGAGATTAAAATATTACTTAAATAGTTTGCGATATATTGTCAACCAAAATGTTATAAAAGATATTATCTACTTAACAAGACTTTTCTTTCACGGGCTTCCGATAAAATTTTACGGAGTATATTAGCTCCTCGTACATGAATATAGAGACATTAATGTCCTTTAAGTAACGCAATATATCGAAGGTGATAGCTTTTGGCCTCAACATTAAAGTTGGAGTCGATATATAACCCAAGTTATCTGCACTTGCGAATGCCTAATCATAGTTAATTATATAACCCACGTAGTAGTATATTCACCATAACTAAAGGAATTTCTGTCGGTGTCACAAGCTTTACAAGTTTATGCAGCATTTTAGTTAATCGGACTCGAGGTTCAATATCCAAGTAACATGTTAGTTAGAAAAATGTCTTAGTTTCGTATTTTGAAGATATCATAAACTCAGGAAGAAGGCTATTATATGAATGAAGAATTGTAATTTTACAATATACTTTTTAGTATTTTATATTTTATGGATCTCAAGCCAATAAATATGAATAGATTAATGCAAACCAATTCCATTCATATATATATATATATATATATAATATATATATAGACATGTCATGCTCACCTTTTGTGACAAACACTTTTTACGTGACACTGATTGATGTCACATATGCCACGTCAATCTAGACATGACATTAATTGATATTTTTATGTAATAATGATTTTGACGTGACATATTTATGTGCCTAATTGTTGGCACATAAGAGATTGTTCACGGATGATGTTAAGATAAGGCGAGCATATATATATATATTATCATAATTTTTTTGTCCACTTGGCCCTGACATAGACGAGAGGGTGGGCCTCGTGATTACTAAAACACAATAAAAATGGAAATAATAATAAAAATGATTAAAGCCATCAACCGAATGGAATACAAAAAAGATTAATAGGGTTACCCTACCTTAAACTATTCAAGACTATATATCTCAGGCATCTATAATTCTCTATAGAGGTCGATATATTTTCCTACATTTACGAAAAAATTGTATGCTAAAACTATTTGCCTTTCCTTAAAATATACTAACGTTTTAAACCTTTTGATTCATACTTATTTAATATTTTTTACTGCAAATCAAGCATATATTATATATAATAGGCAAAATTATAAGATTAGGTCACTAAGTATACAAATTTTCGTTTTTTGATCACTATGTTTGATAATTGCAAAAGTAGGTAACTAACTTTGTATGCCAAAACAATTTTGGGTCATCTTTTCAATTTTAGGTCACTAAGTATATATATTTTTTCGATTTTAGGTCACTAAGTATACATATTTTTTATTCACTATTTTTACTAAGTTAATTACAAAATGAGTGACCCGAAATTGAAAAATATATATACTTTGTTAGGATCGGGACCGGTGTTTTAATATAAGACTTCGAAAATATCTTTTGTTTTAAACACTTGAAACATACTTGAGTTGCAATAACTGTGGTTCTTGAAAATAACTTAGCACCGAGAGATTAAGCGAGTTTGGGTTTTACACCAAGCGAAAAATACTCGACCTAATCCTCTTAAAATCGGTTTTATGGGCTTATGAAAATACTCCAAAATCTATGCAGGTTAAAGACCGGTTTTGGTTGAAGCATTTTATCGAACAAATGATTCAACTATGCATGCTAGAACCTGAATAAATGCAATGCGGTGAACACGTAATTTATTTATGGAAGTTCGGAGCTCAATCTCCTACGTCTCTCATTCTTCCCCACAAGGAAGGTTCCACTAGAAGACTCGGCTTACATACAACGATGTACAACCTCCTTAGCTTAGACTTACACAATATAGTCTCTAGCTATACTCTGCTAACTAAACTCCTAGTAACCACGATTTCCCCGCAAGGTCAATCGCAATGGTTATAGGCTGCAACCTCACAACCTACATTCATTATTAACGTCTCGGTGCAAAGACGACACAATTCTTTCTCGTCTTGGTGCGAAGACAAAAGATAGTGACCCAAAATTGAAAACATGACCCAAAATTATTTTGACATACAAAGTTAGTGACCTATTTTACAATTATCAAACATAGTGATCCAAAACCGACAACATTTATACTTAGTGACCTAATCTTATAATTTTCCCTAAATAATACTATTATAACCTTGGTGAATATGTATTATAGTGTATGATCTTGAAAGTTGAATAGTACACCCAACGGAATCCGATAATAATATAGTGTCCAGATGATGGAATAGAATGCATGGTTTTCAGAACCGGACCGGACCAGATCAGTCGGTTCCGATCGAAAGACCGCGAACCGTTCGGAATTTCGGTTCGGGTCCGGTCTGGTTCAGCTTTATTTAAAAAAAGAAAAAAAAAGGAATAAAAGCAAAAAATATAAAAAAAAAGACTAAATATATTGTTAGACCTAGTAGTTAGTGGTTTGGATTTTTTTTTCCAGGTTGTGAGTTTAAATCTTATTTAGTGCGTATTAAATTCTATTTTTAATTAAGTTTTTACACCTTATTTTACATTTAATTTTTTTCATCTCCCAATGCATTGTACTTTAATTAACTAAATTCTCAAATTTCTAAATTTAACTCTGACACCCCATTTTATTATTACTTTTTAATCCTCCAATACATTTTATTTGATTAATATATTCATAAAATATAATTTTAGTATATTTAAAGATACTAATTTTATTTTGATTATAGCACTAACCTTAAACTACTAAAATTTTCGATCCGGTTCAAAAATCTAGTTTTAAAACCATGATAGAAAAAATATTGCGTATCTTTCGTTGTATTTTTGCGCCTAAAAAGCCTTTTGCTTACCTCACGTACATACGGTAGAAATGACGTCGGATCTGTCTCCTCTAAAAAGACGGTAATACCCTTCCATAAAGCAGGCCAGTTGCCAGCAGAAAGTCAACAATTGATGAAGTTCAAATAACCGACAACACGTCATTATATTGATATTACACATAATAATATAAGATAAGAGCTAACTTTGCGTTTGTGTAACATAATATTAACAAAACAGTGATAATATGATATAAAACATAGCGAAGAAAGCAACACAAACACTAATAATATATAATGAAATCAAGTTTAGTAAAAAAAAAAATTTTATTAGAAAAAACTAAAAATGATTAAAAAATGCTAAAACCACTTAAAAAACTAAAAAGAAAAATAAAATTAAATTAGTTAAAAAAGAATAGAAATGCTAACAATTGTTAGAAAACTAAAAAGAAAAATTAAATTAAATGAGTTATGAAAAGAAATAAAAGTGGGTAAAAAGATAATTAAATTAAGTACTAAAGAAAGACTTAATTAATATATATAATTATTATGAAATCACGTTTAACTTATTAAAAAATTACGTTTAGTTAAAAAACTAATAAGAATAAAAAATTACTAATAACTAAAAAGCGAAAAGGAATAAAAATTGCTATTATACGGCCAGAGTTAGAAAAAAAAAAAAGAATAAAAACAAACAAAAAATGACAAAAAAGTAAAAAAAAAAAAAAAGACTTAAAAAACTAATGCGGAACTTGGACCAATGGCTATAAAATAGGATTCTAGCCGACTGACAAGTAGGCTGCATTACACTTATTAAACATATACGTACTCAACTGTATATATTCCTCAAAACACTATTACGGCATTTAACACTAAAAATTTCGAAAATTTTCGAGGACTGTGGTCACCACCGGCGTATTGTAGATCAAGCATGCTCCTATGATTAATTTACTTTAAAAAAAGAAATCCCATCAAACTTATACAGTCATCCCCAGGTCCGGGTCCGTAGAAGTCGGGATCTGAAGCGAACATCGATTTTCGGACCTTAAACCTTTTTTTAAGTAATTTTTTCAATTATATATCTCGCTTTACTTTGAGTTGTACTTTCACTTTCTTTTATTTTTTAAGATCCCGGTGTAGTAGATATTTTATTTTCGTTTCTTATACCTAACAAAAAATAAAAGAAAATATATTAAGCATGGCATACATCACATTAATATATCAATTTGAAACAAGAAGATGATGTATTTATATAATATTAACGGAAATGAGAAAACAATCTTTAAGTCTATTGATTAGAAAACAATCATATTTAGTTTAGCTTCAATCAATCAATTCATGGAATACCTTATAGCTTTAGAATGCAAGAGATATATAAAACAATAAAAATTGCACAAAAAAGAAAGCCACTTACAATTGATGAAAATCTTCAAACATTGTATTCAAGTTTGTTACACTTATGACGAAAACTGAGATAAACAGATTTTAAAAAGCAAAAAAATGTGCATAATAGTTAAATCTTGTGTTAGTTTTTGAGGATTTTAGTTTTCTTTAATTTAAATTTTCTTTGAAGTTTGACCGACATTTGATTAAAAATAGTTAAAAATAAAAAGTTCCTTTCATTCTCATTCTCATCCTCATCTCACCTAAGTTATAATATTATATATAATCAATCACATGATATTTTCTATCTTCACTGTTCAATCACTATTTTTCGGTCATACTAACATAATATTATAATTTCGGCCTACTATACATATATATACATGTAGGAAAAATATTGGGCCCTCCTCCAAAGCCGGGCCCGAGGCGACCGACTCACCGGCCTCGCATAAGCTATGGCTCTGGTCACCCAGTCCTACGTGCGTGCACGTGCACGGCCATGACGACGGAAACATTTAACACCGAATTATATGAATTCTTTTTCCCTCAAATTTATTTATTTTTGTTGTGAAATTATTTATTTTGTAATGTGTATTAATTATATTGTTAATGGAAAGATGATATCAAACACAAAATAGAGATAATAGAACTTTGTTTATGAAATGATACTTTGCATCTTCTATGTTACATTAAGCAATGAAAAATACATGCTATTTATAGAAGAAAACTTTGCATTAAAGTGTCACTCCATGCATCATCATTTTTGTTATCTTCTTCCATTTGCCAAAGCTTCAATTATTTGGAGTGGTTGAATAATAAGGACTCAATCATAGACATCCAATAATGTTCATAACACTCCCCCTTTGGATGTCCATTTAAAAGAATATGCCTCGTTAAAACCTTATTAGGAAAAACTCAGTGGGATAAAAACCTAGTGAAGGAAAAAGAGTACATAATTCCTTTTGATACGCTTTCATTTGTTGCCTCATTAAAAACCTTACTGGGAAAACCACATGGGAAAAACCACAGTGAAGGGAAAAAGAGTGCAACGCGTATTTTCTCCCCCTGATGATAACATCATTATAAATCTCGGAGTCTTCGAACTCCAATTGAATATACCAATTTCCTGAAACTAATTGGGGGAAGTGCTTTCGTAAATAAATCTGCAAGATTTTCACTTGATCGCACTTGTTGTACATCAATATCACCATTTTTTCTCCAATCATGGGTGAAGAAAAATTTCGGTGAAATATGTTTTGTTCTATCCCCTTTAATATATCCTTCCTTTAATTGGGCAATACATGCCGCATTATCTTCATATAAGATCGTTGGAAGTAATTTATCATAAAGCAACCCACAAGTCTGTTGGATATGCTCAATTATCGATCGCAACCAAACACATTCTCGGCTAGCTTCATGAATAGCGAGAATCTCCGCATGATTAGATGAAGTAGCTGTTAAAGTTTGTTTCACTGACCGCCATGAAATAGCGGTTCCACCATATGTAAATAAATAACCTGTTTGCGATCGAGCATTATGTGGGTCAGACAAATATCCAGCATCTGCATACCCAACTAAATTTGCTTTCGACTCATTAGAATAAAACAATCCCATATCAGATGTTCCTTTAAGGTATCGAAAAATCCGTTTAACACCATTCCAGTGTCTACGAGTTGGCGAAGAACTATATCTTGCCAATAAGTTTACAGCGAACGCTATATCAGGTCGCGTGTGACTCGTAAGATACATTAGTGCTCCAATAGCACTAAGATATGGTACTTCAGGACCAAGTAGCTCTTCATCATTTTCGCGTGGTCTGAACGGATCTTTATTTACGTCTAAAGATCTAACAATCATTGGAGTATCCAGTGGATGAGATTCATCCATGTAAAATCTTTTCAATACCTTTTTCGTATAAGTCTCTTGATATACAAATATTCCACTTTTCAAATATTCAATTTGAAGTCCAAGACAAAATTTTGTTTTTCCGAGATCCTTCATTTCAAACTCCCTTTTCAAACAATCAACAGCTTTGGTCAACTCTTCAGGAGTTCCAATTATATTGATATCATCAACATAGACTGCTATAATGACAAACTCATTTTTACATCTTCTCAGAAATATGCAGGGGCAAGTTTGGTCATTCCGATACCCTTCTTTTACTAAAAATTCACTTAGGCGATTATACCACATTCGCCCAGATTGCTTTAATCCGTAAAGCGATTTATTCAACTTAACTGAGTACTCGTTTCTGGGCCCTGAATTTTTAGGCAACTGAAATCCCTCGGGAAGCTTCATATATATGTCACTGTCAATTATTCCATATAGATAAGCAGTGACAACATCCATAAGACGCATATCGAGACCTTCTCTTACTGCCAGACTCACTATATAACGAAAAGTAGTTGCATCCACCACAGGAGAATATGTCTCCTCATAATCAATACCTGGTCGTTGCGAAAAACCTTGCGCAACAAGCCGTGCTTTGTATCTTACAATTTCGCCGTTTTCATTCCTCTTTCTAATGAAAACCCATTTATACCCAACCGGCTTTACATTTTCTGGTATACGGACTACAGGTCCGAAAACTTTTCGTTTCTCAAGTGATTTCAATTCGGCCTCGATTGCATCTTTCCATTTTGGCCAATCATTTCTTTGTCTGCATTCTTGTACAGACTTTGGTTCATGATCCTCATTCTCGTTAATCTCATTCATTTCATGTAGCGCTACGTTAAATGAGAATTTATCGTCAACGTTGACTTCGTCTCGGTTCCATCTAATTCCATTTTGGGCATAGTTTATCGAGATCTCTTCATTATCATTATTTTCTGAACGTTCAGGTACATGAGATTCATTCTCATTGCCCATCGACTCTTCTCTGGTCGATAAATCCTCGGTTGGACCATTCTTATTATTATTTGCTCCTTTTCTTTTCCGAGGATTTTTATCTTTGGAACCCGAGGGCCTACCACGCTTTAGCTGTGGCTTAGGCTCGATAATATGTTCTGCATGAACATTTTTGCAGGAGCATTAACAGCTGGTATATGTGACTTTGTCACTCTTTTAAGGTCAGTAAAGCTTTCTGGCAGTTGATTAGCTAAACTCTGTAATGAATTATCTTTTGAACTTCTAGTTCACATTCTTTAGTTCGAGGATCATAATGATAATTCATTCCAACTAACATTTCTCTCCAGCTGTTTCTTTTCTCCCCCTAATGTCGGAAAATTCAATTCATCAAAATGACAGTCGGCAAATCTGGCCGTAAATAAATCTCCAGTTAGAGGTTCCAAATACTTTATTATCGATGGAGATTCATATCCGACATATATTCCCAACCTCCTTTGAGGTCCCATCTTTGTTCGTTGTGGTGGAGCAACTGGAACATATACTGCACATCCAAAAATTTTCAGATGGGAAATATCTGGTTCCTGACCATGAACCATTTGTAATGGGGAGACATCATTATAACTCGTTGGCCTGATGCGAATTAGTGTTGCTGCATGCAATATAGCATGTCCCCAGCAAGACGAGGGAAGATTCGACTTCATCAATAATGGTCTTGCAATTAATTGCAAGCGTTTAATCAACGATTCTGCAAGACCGTTTTGCGTATGCACATGTGGCACGTGATGCTCAACATCAATTCCGATAGACATACAATAATCATTAAATGCCTTGGAAGTAAATTCAGCAGCATTATCTAGGCGTATTTTCTTTATCGGATAATCTGGAAAATGTGCTCTTAGTCGGATCATTTGTGCAAGCAATCTCGCAAACGCCATGTTGCGTGTTGATAACAAACATACATGAGACCATCTAGTCGATGCATCATGAAATACCTAAATGGTCCACATGATGGATGTATCGGTCCGCAAATATCACCATGTATACGCTCCAAAAATGTTATGGATTCATTCTTTATTTTCGCTGGTGATGGCCGAATAATTAACTTCCCTTTAGAGCATGCCACACATGATAATTCATTACTTTGAAGAATCCTCTGGTTCTTCATTAAATGCCCACGTGAATGCTCAATTATTTTCCGCATCATAATTGCACCGGGATGGCCCAACCGGTCATGCCAACATTAAATGTACTGTCATTAGTAAACTTCTGGTTTACGGTAGCATACGATTCGATCGTTCTCTGATATGTGTAATACAACCCAGAGTCAAAGGAAGGTAAAGTTTCCATCAGAGAAATTCCTTTAAACACATAATAATCATTAAAATAAACAGATATATCACAAGAAAATATAACTTAATAAAACACTCCTAACGATACCTATCAAACCACATAATAATAAAGCACATAATAATAATACATAATAGATTAGTTTTCTTCAGGAAAAACTAGACATCCGCATTTTCGAAATGTGTATTTTCATATTTTGTCCCAGAAGCAGAAGCCAAATCACTTTGAACAAAATTCGTTTCAATCATATTTTCTTTGCCCTTACTTTGTCGATATAATTCAACCAAATGTTTGGGCGTGCGACAGTTACGTGACCAATGGCCCGAACCACCGCAACGATAGCATTGCTCATCGTTGTTCTTTTGTTCAGTGTGCTTCTTCTCATCATTATTTTCGTAATTTTTCTCTTCTGGGGAAAATTCTGATAACCGCCACGATTGCTATGATAACCACCACGGAAATGCTGATAACCACCACCGTAATTTCCTCGGCCACGTACACGGCCTTGACCACGACCTTGACGACGACCTTGACCACGGCCACGTCCACGACCGCGATGTCCACCACGACCACGTCCACGATCATTGCTTCGACTATTAACATTATTACCTTTGACTGCATTCGCTTCAGGGATTGCAGTAGAACCAGTCGGTCGGGATTCGTGGTTTTTCATCAACAATTCATTGTTTTGTTCAGCCAATAACAAACAAGAGATTAACTCTGAATGTTTTTTAAATCTCCTCTCCCTATATTGCTGTTGCAATATCATATTTGATGCATGAAAAGTGCTGAATGTTTTCTCCAGCATACTGTCTTCGGTAACTGTTTCTCCACACAATTTCAATGTGGCAGTCACCTTATGAACAGCCGAGTTATATTCAGTTACGGATTTAAAATCCTGTAATCTTAAATGCATCCATTCATACCTTGCCTTAGTGAGGATAACAGTTGTCAAGTGGTCAAATCGATCTTTAAGATTTTTCCACAATTCAGCGGGATCTTGTTCATTCAAGTATTCATCCCTCAGATCCGCATGAATGTGGTGGCGAAGAACTATCAAAGTTCTTGCCTTATCCTGAGCGCTTGTGGTTTTTACCGTATCAGTGGCGTCACCTGCACCCGTTGTGGTTTTTGGGTTGACTATAGTGTCACCCAAACCTTTGCTTTTAGATGAATATCTGCGTCTAGTTGCCAAGATAAATAATTCTTCCCTGAGATGTCAAGGGCGACAAACTCGAGGCTTTGCAAATTCGTCATACTATTATAAAATACCAAAGACGTTTTAATATTCAAATCATAAAGTAAACAAATATATGATGTGAATAACATTAATATTTCCAATATAAATATCATCAAGCTTATTGTAAAAAAATACTTTAAAGAAAAAGTACAATTAATCTTCTTTGTAAAAATCCTTACGAAAAATAAAGTCCACATCCCGAGGAGTGTCATCGTAAAAATAATAGTAGTGAAAAGATCAATCATCAGGTAGAGCGACATCTTTCTATCACAAAATATATTTCATAATAAACATATATTTTAACATAAAAAATATCATAATTAAACACTCTCGTAAAATCTTGGTAAAAACATAATCCATATAAAGATAATTGTCGCCGTGAGTAGAGTAAGAATCAGGAGATCAATCATCGTATATAACAACATCCTTCAAAATATAAAATATATTTCGGTAATCATAATAATGAAAAATATCACAATTAATAACTATATTTTGAAACAACTGTAAAAATATTATTCACCACCCGATAAGCATCACGGTAAATAAAGTAAAAGGCGCAAGATTCATATAAAAGACATGATTCTATAATAAGAAAATCATAATAATATCAGAGATGTAAAAATTTAATTTATCCCAGTGGTAATAAAATTTGTTCATCCGTATAGTCAAAAATTAATTCAAAATATATGTTATATACTTGAGATATCAACAAAATAAATAATATTATTTAAATCGCTCTTTACAAAATCTCGTCAAAAATAAAATTCAACTCGCCACCACTGGGATTCGAAATCTGGACCTCACATCACATGTAGTGACGATAGTCCGCGAAACCACTCGGGCTAAGGCGTTTTAGTGGTATATATGTTATATTTATAAAATTTAAACTGTCTGTAACGTAAGTGTACGACTGTTATAAATAAACTTACCGTACATAAAATAAAATTACCATACCTCGATTATAGTTGTATAAAATCTTGTCCGGAGGTTGATCGTTGCCGGAGAGCGCTCGTGCTGATAACGTGTTGTGAAATTATTTATTTTGTAATGTGTATTAATTATATTGTTAATGGAAAGATGATATCAAACACAAAATAGAGATAATAGAACTTTGTTTATGAAATGATACTTTGCATCTTCTATGTTACATTAAGCAATGAAAAATACATGCTATTTATAGAAGAAAACTTTGCATTAAAGTGTCACTCCATGCATCATCATTTTTGTTATCTTCTTCCATTTGCCAAAGCTTCAATTATTTGGAGTGGTTGAATAATAAGGACTCAATCATAGACATCCAATAATGTTCATAACAATTTTAGCCTTTTGATTTTCTGTTTGCCTATTTAATAGTTAACACCATGTACCACGAAACAGTGGATTTATATGTGACATCAACAGCTACAAACTTTCTTGGATATTATATCTCCACTACTCATGGCGTCCAAAATTTATAATAATAAACAAGTACACCCACGACGTCCACATGAGATAATAAAACAAAACCCTGAAAACAGTGGGAGCTTCCATTCAATAATTTATTACATGGAAATAATTTAATAAAATAAAATTAAAGTGCGCCTCAAAACCTAATTGGCCACCTCATGCAATTAAGATAAGTTATAGAAGTGTGTGGTTTTGAGCCTCTCTCAGATACAAATGAATAAAAGCAAAGCCTTCTCTTATTATATATACAATTTTACCTCCAATAAAAAGACCTCACTGAAATTCTTGCCAAGAAACCGCAGATGGCATCGGGAGAGGTCGATGACGATGCGTGCTCGAACGAGCGGCCTTTGGTCGAGGTGAGAACCTCGGGAAGTAACGTCCTTGCTCGGGTGTTTTGCGAGAAGAGAAAGGGAATTCTTGCAAAGGTAATAACTACGATGGAGGGCCTAAGAATGTCCATTTCTAACGTTAATTATGTTCCCTTTGGGGATGCATATGTCGACATCAACATCATGGGAGAGGTAACCAAGCTACCTTTTAAGTGATTCTCTTTCGAAGAAAACTAGGGTTTTTTTTTGCCCTAAACGCTTCTCGTGACCATGTCTTAAGTTATTCTTTGGCTAGGATTTATGTTAGTTGTAGCCCTTATCGGCTTGTTCTAATTGACCACGTCTTTATGGGTCTAAGCATTTACATATTGGTTGTGTTATATATCTCTTGAAGTGTGCCCTAATAGCTTCTCAATGACCATGTCCTTAGTTTCTTTGCCCTTGGAATTTCAGTTCACTTATATGCACTATATCACTCCATTATCTTATAATTTTGTATTATTATTGTAATAATAAGAGCATGGAGCTTGAGAATCATGATATTTCCTATATATTTTGTTGCATAAATAATCCTCTTGAGTCGTTACAAGTTGTTCATGGTATTTTACTTGTTCAACAAGGCATAAATAATCTACAACAGACTCTTAGGTCGTTACAAGTTGATTCGGGACGTTTCAGTCTTATATATATTTGTTCATTCGTGCCTTTGATTTATCTTTTAATATCTAATAATACAGTTTAATACATATAAATATATATGTATATATATATATTTGGATTTTGGGGCAGTTCGAAGGAGATTATGCTGTAACGGTGAACGAAGTCAAGGAAGCGCTTCAGGTGACCCTTGAAGCTAATGAATGATATTTTAGTGTGTGTGTGTGTGTGTGTGAAATTTTTAAATTTTGTTCATTGTACGATGCATGAGTTGTTTCTTGAAGCTATCATTATTCATGTTGATCCAACAACATTAATGAAACGCCTTATCCATTGTTTCTCGAACCGGAGACTTCGTATGTCGAGTCTCTCAAATAAAAAAAATATATTTATTATAAAATATTATTTTGGAAATAAGAGGGTGGATTATGAACGAATTAAGATGCTGAAGATGAAAGTGTGTGTGTGCGTAATGCGAGATATATTAGCAAAACAATTGAAAATATATTATTATTTTCCCACAATGTGTCGTTTATTCAAAAAAAGGTGCTTTTATTCTCAACCCCATTGCACCCCTCGGGTGAAAATCCCTTGAAATTTATAAATAACCACTTGAGTTCAATAATATTATTTTATTAATTTACTTTTCGACATAATTCATCAACAATAATTGCATGGTTTATCCAACAACATTAATTAAGTTATGCTAAATTGCTAAATTAGGTTACTAACTATGTCTATCGTATTTTTTGGGTCACTAAGTTTCATAATTGCAAACTTAGGTCACTAAGTAACGTATCTGATTTCTTTTGGGTCACTGGTGAATTTTTCCGGCGAAAATCGCCGGAAATCCGACGTGGCCAATGACACGTCCGCAGCCACGTCCTCGGCCACGTTGGATTTCCGGCGATTTTCGCCGGAAAATTCACCAGTGACCCAAAAGAAATCAGATATGTTACTTAATTACCTAAATTTACAATTATGAAACTAAGTGACCCAAAAAACATGAGAGACATAATTAGTGACATATTTAATAATTTGGCCATTAAGTTATTTTATCATACAATATTTTAATTTATTTTTTATTGTATTACTCCTTATATTAATAGCTGCACTTTTATATTAAGTCAAAATTATTAATATTCTTACTTATTATTGAATTTATTTTAAAAAAAATTGTTCATATATCATAAATACTAGTTATTAACATATACCGACTTCAATAAACACATAAATAGTAATAATTAGCTAAAGATTGATAAAAATGAACAATTATGGGAAGTATAGATATTACTAACGCTAAACCCCTTTTTTTATGGGAAAAGGAAATAATTGATAAATAATTTATTAAGGTTAATAGAAAGAAGGGGTGCAAATTCAAAAAATGAGTGCCAATATAATTACTCAAATATGAAATAATAACTCATATCATTCATTTATTACCACGGAAAGATTAACTTTCTTTGAATGTGCGAATTTAGTAGACAGTAGTTTCCACCTTAAAAGAGTCCTAATCTTAAAATCTCTACTCGAATCATCACATATATATATATATATATATATGTATGTATAATTTACAAACAATGATATGATGTGCAAGCCAGCAGATAACACAACAAAAATCGCCGAACAAAATAAACATATATATGAGTATATCTTTCTAACATCTGACGACGTATCACGTGGTCCTCATTCATGACAAATATTTAGTTACCAAGCGGAGCTCATCGAATAGTAGACCGACACCATTCATCGTACCTCATGGGATGTGCAGAATTATTTTATTCATTAGCATTCATAAAATAATGGGGCATCATGATCGCGTGCCCTACAAACAAATGGGATTAACAACAGTGACGGACGCGGATAGTGTGGTTGGGAGACTAAAACTTACTTATTTTACTTCATGTATATGCTAAAGAAAAAGTATACATTATAAAAGTTAGAGTCCCGATAATCGGTCTCTCAACCTTTTAACCTTTTATGCTCTAAAAGTTCATTTATTCATATTGCTAACCTATACAACGAATAAAAATTTCGATTTTTTATGTTTCAAAAAAATCATGGCGCTCGAAAGTTTTAATTAAAAATATTTAAAGATAAATGTTTGTGTCTACTGTTTGTGGTTTCTGTGTGCGATGACTCCATGCTAAAGAAAGAAGAAGCAACGATAATAAAAAAATTAACGAGAGTTTTAATCAATTTCAATTGGAAAATAAAAAGATTCTATTTTATTTATTAAAAATCAACCTAAGATGGGTTGGCTTTGTTGGGATGAAGTTTCTTTATTTTTTAACTTAATCGGGCCTCAATTAACAAATTATTTTTGGGCTTTGAACCTTTTTATAAAAAAAGCCCACTTAGGCCTATCATCTTCCTCCTCCGACGAATTGCAGAAAAAATTAAACTTTCTCAAGCCAAATCTGAAAGCTCGGGGGTCAAATCAAAGTCTCCCATGGCAAAATCCGGAAGCTCGAGGGGTCAGTTGACCCCCCGAGCCCCCCTATGCGTCCGTCTCTGTGTATAGACTCCCAAACAGAAATTTTTAAAAAATAGACTCCCCAAACATAAATTTTTAAAAAATAGACACCTCCTTCTGAAAGTACAAGTATACTCTTACTAATATAACATAAAAGATAACAGTACTATTTTAAAATATAGACTTTGACCCAAAGTCTTTTAAAAAAATAATCTCTCTGACCTTTTTTAGTCAATAGAGCCCACTTATCATTAGCGGTAAGGATCTGTTTAATCAACGTTTAAATTAAAAAAAAACGAAAATCCAACGAAAAAAGAGAATAAAAGAAAAAAAGGAAAAGGAAAATGCATTAACGTCAGCCAACGATCCACCTGCTTCTTCTTCATTAACGGCATTGCAAGAACCCACCATTCAATATTCACCATACATAATATCCAGAAGAAAAAACACTACCATATCCACCATACGTGGACCTTCTCGATCGATCCTGAAGAAGAAACAAAAACTTTCGTCCATTGAGTAAGTTTTTTCAAGTTTTTTTTTTCTGATTTTAACTTCAAAATCCAAGAATTTCGCATCTATTAGCTACGAAATTAAGTGGCTTTGTGTATGCTGGGCAACATCGATTCCGTTGAAATCGAATTTGAACATCGGTGTTTGAAAAAATTTGACTACTGGGTCACAGTTGACAGGGGACCTGAATTTGTTACGGGTCACTGAATTTGCCCAAGGGTCCCCTGACTGTATGTAGAGCTGTCAAAACGGACCGGCGGGGCGGGCTGGCCCGCCATCTAGCGGGCCTGAAAAATGGATGCCCGGGCATCCCAGCCGGCAGGCCGCGGGCCTGCTTCAGAAAAAAAAAAAAAAAAAAAACCCGTGGTAAGGGTAGTAATGTAATAAGATATGCTCTTCACTGAACTGCACTGCCGCACATACTCTGCTTGTACTGTTCCGCTCTTTCCCCGATAAATCTCAACGGTCACATTCCATTTCATTCCACGCATAACAAAGAAGAAAAGAAAAACCCTCAATTCATCTACAACCTTCGTTACACGATTCCCCCCTCGAAGAATTTTTTTTACCACTACAATTGAATAAACAATGTCTCCTCCGATCTTCTTCGTTGCCGTATTTTTTCTTTCTTCGTTACCATTTGGCCCGTGACATAGCGGATTGAAATATGGACTGATATGCTACCACCCACATCTTCGAGAACCCGTGGCAAGTACCAAAAAAATAGGAAGCCATCAGTCGGTGGATTTTGTAGGAGATAACCTTTTACTTAGCATACGTACATGGGTCCCCGGGCATTTATTTACCTATTTAGTTTGTGATTTGTTATGTGATATTTATAAATATTGTATTTGGTCCCTTTGTGACATTTATTAAGTTTGTGATTTGTTATGTATTTGCTATGTGACATTTATAAATAATGCACTATGTGGTATCTGGCTATCGACTATGGGTCCCCTGACAATCGAGTATGGGTCCGTTGATAATCGAGTATGGGTCCTCTGGCATACGTGCATGGGTCCCTCGCATACTGTCGAACAAAAGTTTGATATTCACCATACGAACATTCTGTCTTCAAAAGTAGCAATATTCACCATACAAACATATTGTCACCAAACAAACATATTGTCACAAAAGCAATATTCACCACACAAATCCATTCATAAAGGCATCTAAGCGTCCAGAGCACTAACGACCAATCATTCCGGAAGAAGGTCGTGGTTAGATTGCCTACCGGTGATCAAATGCTCATTATACTTGTAGGGGTCGTCGTCGAAACCTCAAAGAAAATGCGGTCCGTAACAAATACACTCCGCATTCACCGCTGCAATATTAAAGAGTAGTTAGAGAATTTCCACTTGACCCAATGAAATATAAAAGCAATATGGAATAATACTTACTTGGATCATTGTTTAGAGAATCTATTACCTCGCGAGATGTTCCACATCGCGAATCTTGGGACTATTTTCAGGTCCGCCAACATATAAGGGATTACCAGCTTTACATTGGTCAATGCACGATCGATGAATCTGCCATCACTATCGCATGAGCGGCCAGAGTCATAAATGACGACCGTCTTCTGTGCGTGGTTGCAATGACATGCAATTCTATGAGATAAAAAAAGCTACTAACTTATGTTAATTACGTTTAATTATTTTTATACCCACTTGAGATTGCATAAGTATTATTTGATTATTTCTTTTTTATCAAGATCAGTTAGCGTTCCTGAGTGTTGTCCCTGATTTGAGGGGAAATATAATTATTGTTGCAATATTTATGGTGCAATAAATCCATGGAAACTGTTGCCGGCTTGCATGTGAACAAAAAAAAAATACCTTTTTTACATGAAGACAGCCACAACTATTATTGAACAAATAAATTATTAATAATAAAGACAACCTGTGATATCAATTTATAATTATTTACGGCGGCAATTGAATGTAACACTCTCATTCAAAAATCAAATTTTTATAAAATTATTTTGTTCGTCATGAAAGTATATACAAATTGCAGGCTTGGGTCGGCTTAAATGGTCAATTTGCCGTTGGTGTTCACAATTATTTTATTTTTTATCAATTATTATTATATTATTATTATTATTATTATTATTTAATTGAATATGTAAATTGAACAAGTATCTAAGATGAGAAGGATACAACTAATAATCTCTACATAATTTCTCATGGGTTAGATTATACTTGCAAATCAGTGCCTGGACGTGAGATTAGAATTTTGAAGACAGAACCGAATCGGCTCATTCTGATCGTTCATGCAAAAATTCAATATGAACCCACTCGATCGCCGTGTGGTCACATATATTAATCACTATAATAATTCTAATATATTTACTCCGAATAGATCACTAAGTCTTGACATAGTAAATTTGTCGATCCAATTCGAAAATTCAACTTCAAAATTGTGCTTGGAACGGGACACATGTGGATTAGGAGGAATAGTCTATTGAAAACTGATTATCGTGCTTTGAAGTGGCGTGGTCTTGAATGGATGTAAAAACACTAAGTAATAAGACTGATGTTGGATGAAATGTTTGGTTAACACTCAACCTAACTCTCAAAGCGCACAACGGAATAAATGATTACTTAGTAACGAAAGTGATAAACACAAGATGTAAATTTGCAGCAAGTTATAAAAACTTGTTGCGTGCCTCAAGGCGAAATTCCACTACAGCAATGGATGACAAAATAACTATCAAACGATAGTAAAAACAAGCCTAAAAAACTACGAATCTAAACGATCCTGAAAAACTACAAAGTCCTTAGACTTTTGCAAACTGAAATACTAGGCTAAAAAGAAGCTCTCGACATGGTTCGAAATCATTCGAACTTCGCTCATATAATCTTATGTCTCTCGCTTCACTCTCGTCACTCTAGCTACTCGACATGGTTAAGTGAGGTCCTCTTTTATAAGCAATCGACTTTGACTGTTTCTCAATAGATTTGGTCACCTCAACTAACTTCCACCGCGTCCAATAATATAGGTGTGGCCGTTGAGAGTTGATTCGGATCAGCTCCAAATGACTTGGTCTTGACTTGTGCTCCAATCCTCCTATATTTAGTATGCTTCACTCCTAAGTTCGCTCTCCTTTATCCATACTCATTCCACACGCATTTGACCCATTCCAGTTCTTATCAAACTCCTGCAAAACACTAAAAATAGCCTAGACACGGATTAAACACGTTTTGGGTATGAAAGATAAAACTGAGAAAGGAGACATTCTTGGGCAACAAATGTTGGCCAGAATGTTCCCCTAACATTGTCAATGTTGAAGACTCAACATCAACAATCTCCCCCTTTTTATCTTTCTTCCCAAAACCAAAGCAGACATTAGTATAAGTGAGACTCCCCCTTACGGCAAAAACTACTCAACCACAAAACTGGTTAGAGTAAACACAATAGTTCATAAACTATTCAAAGTACTAAAATAGTACAGGCCATAATAAGGTCTTAACCATCTGCAAAACAAATTAATCCATATGCAAAATTCAAGTCAGGCAGGCAAGCATGCAAATCAAAAAGTGCACATCAAAAGCACACACAAACATGCAAGCACACAAATGACTTAGACCACGAAGGTCTATATCACAGGACTCTGACTCGACGCAGCAACACCATCTTCTGTTCCAGCTTCAATTCCAGCTCCTTCTTCCATTTCACTATCTCCCCCTGTCTGGTCGGCCTTCTCAGCTCCGCCATGTCCACTCGGTCCAGCTTGATCATCAGCCCTAGCTCCTTCTGCTGCCCTATTTTCTCCCCCTATTTGGGAAGAAAGACGCCTCTGTAATACATCCCTTTGAGCCACCAAAGCTGCGATGGACTCATTGAGGCAATTGATAGCCAGTTCTAAAGCTGATGTTGACCCAACATCCTGATCAACATTTGGCATGACATGTTCTGGCGTGCACCAAGGGAGATCTACAAGTCTGTCTGGACCCACGAGATGACTTGGTTGAATGGCATAGGGGATCCTTTTAGAGATAATTTTATCTCTCTTTGTTGGTTGAAACCCACCTTGAACCAGAACTCCATAGATGATAGAGGGATACGGAAGAATTCCCTTCCCTACTTTCTCAGCTTGGTTCGACATATGATTGAGGATCAACTCTCCCCAATTTAAAGGCAAGTTGCGACCAAGAGCATACAGCAAATGTGTCATGCTCTCAGTCACCCTTGTTTCGTTCAGCGTAGGCAACCAATTACAAATCCCGATCTTAAACAGCACAGAATATAAGGACGTCAACGAACTAACAGCACAATTACCAGCCCAAACACTCACTCTACCCGCAGTTATAAATTGTACTACCTCATCATTGTCATATTCATTCCCCATCTCCACATCAGGTGTTCCCAAAAATTGATTAATCGCATGTGATGACATATCATACAACCTCCCCCTCAAGAAAACTCTCTCATACTTTGTAGAATTCAGTTTGGCCACATTAGAGAAAAGATTAGCATATACCTCACGAACGACTGAATCGCAGTACGTCCCTAAACTCCTCACCATTTGCCCGAGATGTCGTGACTCCAGGAATTGCATGACGCCGTACTTCCTGAAGTTCGCCACATCTACAATTCGCTCAACCCGCATGAGTCTTTAACTCAGGGAAGTCCACAGCTCCTCATTGGCTGTGTGGTAGAACTTGCGGTTGGGCAGTGGATCATCCCATGTTGGATCAACATCTGATTCAACATCTTCATCAGCTGATTGGCTTGGTGAAAAATCACGGAGGTTGGTGTCAGGTTGAGATGATTCCTTAATATGAGCTTTCTTGGAAGGTCTGGCTTCACTTTCTATTGGCCTCTTCCCTGCTTGCTTCTTCAACCTGCTCTTCAAGAAAGTTAGAGTCTCGACTAGATCAGACTCGGCCGTGTCTTCATCCTTTGATCTGTCTGAGTCAGTGAGTGACTCTAACACCGAGGATGAGGTCTCTCCTCCTAAGACAATGAAGTCTTCATCTGAGCTCTCTGAGTCGAGGCTGTCATGGGTGGTGGAGTCAGCAATCTCGTCAGAAGAATCACTGGACAGGGCAATCGGCTCATCAGCATTGGACGTGGGGTTCAGGGTACGTCGAGTACGATTGCTCTGGCGCTTCTTCAGAACAGGGGCTTGCACATCAGCAGGAGATTGTCTTCGTCGCTTCTTCGCTTGAGTTTGGGTTTCCTCCTTTGAAGTTGGGTCTGATAGAGATGGGTCGGTTGAAATTGGAATTTCTTCAGCTACAGAGGTCATCGGCGGGGCGTCTTCATCTTGACTCCTTTGGCTTTTATTAAGGGTCTGAAGTAGGGCATTCAGAGTCATATCATCATCATCTTCGCTTTGATTGTTCATCGGAATAGAGGATTCTTGATCGGTGTTCGCCGTTGCGGGGTCTGCCGTCTGAGTAGGTCGTGTGGGTCGAAGTGGCTGAAAAGGTCCGGTGTAGACGACAATGTCTCTAGAACCTGAAATTACTTCGAGCGGCACTGGAAAATCAATGTCAGGTACGAATGTTGGATCAACATTCGGTTGAGAAGCAGAATTTGACATATTATTCACTAAATCTGGGGAACTAAAATCTTTTTAGAGAGAGAGATTATTTCGACTTCAAAAAGTAGGGTTTGTAAATAGATGAGCTTGATCAAACTAATCCTTGGCATATATATAAAAAAAATTCCAACGGTCATAAAAAAATTACTTCAAAATTTTCGTTCAAATTTAGCTGAAAACTAGCCGTTTGGAGGTTAATATGGCCGAAAAAATAGCAGCAAATAAGATTATGATTTAAATAAAAATACCAAGTCAAAAATCAAAATAGGATCGTGCAATACTAACCGGTTAGATGACAATGAGGATCACTTGAGACAAGAGTAACGAGCTGTTCTTCGAGCAAATCTAATGTAATTCTGAGAGATATCTAAACTAGGCATATGAACCCAAAAAAATGCTCGACTAAAAACTAATGTAGATAATCGAAAGCACTGAAAATATAGCATGATCAAACTATCAGTTACACATGTTGCCCCAACATAAGGTTCAACATCCTTACTCCATAATCAAACTGACAGTTACACATGTTGCTCCAACATAAGGTTCAACATCCTTACTCCATAATCCTAGACTTTTCTGCTCGATCCTCTCAAACTAGTCTCCTTTCATTTTCTGCCCGATAATAAAATTTTTTTTTTTTATTGAGCACTGACCTTATTCCCTAAACATCAAGGTTTGGCTTTTTGTCGCAAAGAGTACATCGTCACCGCGAATGCCGTGTACCTAGGGAATCTTATTACCAAATACCTATTTTGTACAAGGTTTATGATCAGGCCTATTAGCAAGAGATTGGGTCATTTCAGAAGACTGTCAAGTAGGATCGAGTCATTTCACCGGAAAACAGAGAAGAATATTGAATCAAACATTAAAGCAGTAACTATCAAATTTGACATAAGCAATGTTGATCTAAATGTTGAACCAACATTCAGATAGACTGTAGCAGACTTATGGACTTTTTCAGGTCCGAAAACCTTTGAAAATCCAATGCTTTCGTGAAAATGTCAGCTAACTGATGTTTCGTGTCAATATGCTCAATGCACACTAATTCTTTCTCTACCATATCTCTCAGAAAATGATGTCTTAAATCTATATGCTTTGTGCGTGAATGCTGAATAGGGTTCTTAGATATGTTAATGGCACTAAGGTTATCACAATACATGAGGACTGACTCGCACTCTAACCCATAGTCACATAACATGCTATTTAACCACATTAATTGCGTACAACAACTACCCGCAGCAACATACTCAGACTCAGCAATAGATAACGACACACAATTTTGCTTTTTACTATACCATGCAACTAAATTGTTACCTAAGAAGAAACAGCCGCCACTAGTGCTCTTGCGATCATCCTCGTCACCTGCCCAATCAGCATCACTGTAGCCTATAAAACTCATATTAGTATCTTTAGAGAACCATAATCCTAGGCTACACGTTCCACTCACATATCGAAGTATACGCTTAACAGCATTAAGATGGGAAACCTTAGGCTCAGATTGGTATCTAGCACATACACATACGCTATACATAATGTCAGGTCTACTGGCTGAAAGGTACAATAAACTGCCTATCATAGATCGATACAATGTTGGGTCAACATTCTGTCCAACATTGTCTTTACTTACCTTTTGCGTAGATCCCATAGGAGTTTTCATTACCTTAGCCGTGTCCAACCCGAACTTCTTGACAGTGTTTTTCGCGTATTTCTCCAAGCTCGAGGTGCTTGCTTCAATCCATAGAGAGCTTTTTGCAACTTATAAACATGGTTAGGAAAATGTGGGTCCTCAAATCCCTTCGGTTGTTCGACATAGATATCTTTATCAATATATCCATTTAAAAACGCACCCTTAACATCCATTTGATGTAATGTAATGTTAAGCCAACATGCAATAGCCAATAACAACCTAATAGATTCTAACCTAGCCACAGGAGCGAAAGTCTCATCAAAATCTATGCCCTCGACTTGAGTATAACCTTGGGCTACTAAACGTGCTTTGTTCCTAACAACTCTACCAAGTTCATCAGATTTATTCTTAAAGATCCACCTAGTGCATATGACATTAATGTCTTTCGGACGTGGTACTAAGGACCAAACTTGGTTTTTCTCAAACTGCAAGAGTTCCTCTTGCATGGCATTAATCCAAAAATTGTCCTTAAGCGCTTCAAGGACATTTTTAGGTTCTACTTCAGAAACAAAACAAGTAAAGCGTACCTCGGCATATACGGTGTTCATGCATACGTTTCTTACCATAGACTTATAATCCTTGCGCGGCTTGTCTCTCGTTCTCCTCCCTTCGTTCACATTTCCAATGATAAGGTCTGTGGGATGATCCTTCTGAATCTTAGCTGGAGGGTCTCTACGAACTTCACTGGGTCCAGCCTCAATGTTCTGTTCTGGCACAGATGTTGGATCAGATGTTGGCTCAACATTGTCCACAACATTCTCCTATGTTTCATCAACAGCTTGTACAACATCTGAAATATCAACTTGTTGAGATATTTTGCTAAGATCAGTAGCATCATCAAACACAATATTCACAGACTCCTGAACAGACTTCAAGCGCAAGTTATATACACGATAAGCACGACTATTAGACGAGTATCCAAGAAAAATACACTTGTCACTTTTTGAATCGAACTTGCTTAAGTACTCACGATCATTTAACATGTAGCAATAACACCCAAACACATGAAAGTACTTAACAGTAGGCTTTTTCCCATTCAACAGCTCATAAGACGTTTTCTTAGTACCATGTCTAAAGAACAGACGATTCGAAATATGACATGCGGTATGCAATGCTTCAGCCCAAAAACACTTAGAAATATTCATAGATTGTAACATCACACGAGCCATTTCTTGTAAAGTCCTATTCTTCCTTTCGGCCACCCCATTTTGTTGGGGCGTTTTAGGAGATGAAAACTCATGAATGATGCCTTTCTTATCACAAAACTCATTAAAATACTGATTCTCAAATTCTCTACCATGATCAGATCTAATGGGGAAAGATAGTGGCACTGAAATTATTCTTTACAATAGCACAAAATGTTTTGAAGAAATCAAATGATTCAGATTTTTCGCGAAGAAAAAATATCAATGCAAATCTAGAATAATCATCGACGAGCACATAAGCATATTTCTTACCACCAATGCTATCTACTTCCATCGGTCCCATCAAATCCATGTGCATAAGTTGAAAACAGTGAGCAGTTTTAAAATGTTGGGCACCATGTTGGTCAACATTATGGCTAACATGCACTTGCTTACCCCTAAGACATAGCTCACATACAACCTTACCAAACTCCTTAAGCTTTGGGATGCCTCTAATGGCTTCGTGATTGATAAGTTGCTCCAACGTACGGTAGTTGACATGGCCCAGCCTCAAGATCATCGTCGCATAGCTGACTTATACTGATCAGATTAGCCACGAGCCCGTCAACATGTAGAACATTGCTTAGCTTCAGATAGTCGGGCACGTTCAATCTGCCTTGACCGAGAATCCGTCCTTTAGCACCACCTCCAAACGTCACAGATCCATTCTTTAAAGTCACATAATCACATAGATACTCTTTGGTACCCGTCATATGTCGGGAACACCCGCTATCGAAGTACCAGGAACCTGTCACGTTAGCTCGCAAAGAGGTATAAACAACATGACATTTTTTAACAGATTTTACTACCCAAACTTTTTTAGATAACATAACAGCTTTTGGTTCACCAGAACTTGAAGGAGCGCCAGCTGAAATCACTCCAGACACTCCTTTCAAAGCTGATTTCTCAATGTTGAGTGGAATATTGGATAACATTTCAGCTAACATTGATTTCTTCGCAGAAATCTCCCTCTTCAATTTCCAGCAGTATGGCTTAATATGTCCGGGCTGCATGCAATGAGTACATTTAAAGTGTCTATCCTTAGACTTACTGGTAGCATGCTTAGTACTCTTTTTAATAATCACGGTCTCACTAAAGTTCGAGGTTTCAAGCTTTTCTTTAACAAATGTAATCTTAGGTCTATCATGAGTCACATGATTAGGAACATCAAGAGAAGGTTCAGTATTGTATCCTAGACCTTTCTTATCAAAAAACCTAACGATAATACCTCATCAAGGGTCAATTTACCCTTGTTCATTTTTGAGAACGTTTCATCGGCCTCGTTTACTTGCTTCTGAAGCTTGTCGATTTCTTTATCTTTTCGTGTCAATAATGCTTCCAATTTGTTCATCCCTTCAAGTATGCTTTTGACCATCTTTTCGCTTTTCTCATTCTCCTCGAACTGAGTTTTCACGATAGCATTGAGTTCCGAGTTTTTTCGCCTTTTCTTTCTCATATTTTGCGGACAACAACCTTACGGCTTCATTGATTTGAACTTCAGCACAGAGTTCAGTTTCCAGATCTGCCTCATCATAACTAGAATACCCATCAAAACTGTTTGAGTCATCATAATCAAAATGATATTTTTCTTAGATGTTGAGTCAAATGTTGGCTCAACATCAGTTACCGCAGTGAAGCCGATTTGATGATCTTCTTCTTCTTCGTCGTTTGAGAAGGACTGAATGGTCACAGATGATTGCTTAGACTCCTTTGGGCATGGTTCCTCATCTTCATCATCGGAGAGATCGATCCAAAGAGCTTTGCCGTGCTTGCGAAGAGTGTTGGCACATTCATCAAGTTCATCAAGGTGTTGAATTCAATCGTGCCTAGATTATGTGCTTCCTCGACGGCCGCTACCTTCACATTAAACTTTTCAGTTAGTGTACGTAAAGCTTTAGAAACCAGTACCTTATTAGCAATTGGATCTCTGAGGCTAGCACACTCGCTCGAGATTGTCAATAGCTTGCCGAAGTATGTGGTAACATCCTCGTCTTCCTTCATTCTGATGTTTTCAAACTGATTGAGGAGATACCTAAGTTTGGTTTCCCTCACACTCGCATCGCCTTCGCAGTACCTCTATAGGAGATCCCACGCATTCTTTGCCGTCGTGCAATTCTGAATGATCTTGAACATGAAAATGTCCACCGAAGAGAAAATGGCGTTAAGGGCTTTGTCGTTGAACTCGGCCGCATTCTTTTCAGCAACAGTCCATTCTTCGATCGGCTTGTCGACTACCTCGCCATCTGCGTCTGGAGGAGATCGAGGTGGAGAGTATCCATTGAGAACAGCCTCCCACGCTCGCACATCTATGGACTTGATGCATTGGCGAACACGAACCTTCCAATAAGCATAGTTGGAGCCGTCTAACACAGGGACTTTGCCGATGTAATTGGACTTGTAACATCCATTGTAGAGGATTGTCAGCGCTTAGTAACGTCAATCGTTGGCTCTGATACCACTTTGAAGTGGCGTGGTCTTGAATGGATGTAAAAACACTAAGTAATAACACTGATGTTGGATGAAATGTTTGGTTAACACTCAACCTAACTCTCAAAGCGCACAGCGGAATAAATGATTACTTAGTAACGAAAGTGATAAACACAAGATGTAAATTTGCAGCAAGTTATAAAAACTTGTTGCGTGCCTCAAGGCGAAATTCCACTACAGCAATGGATGGCAAAATAACTATCAAACGATAGTAAAAACAAGCCTAGAAAAACTACGAATCTAAACGATCCTGAAAAACTACAAAGTCCTTAGACTTTTGCAAACTGAAATACTAGGCTAAAAAGAAGCTCTCGACATGGTTCGAAATCATTCGAACTTCGCTCATATAATCTTATGTCTCTCGCTTCACTCTCGTCACTCTAGCTACTCGACATGGTTAAGTGAGGTCCCCTTTTATAAGCAATCGACTTTGACTACTTCTCAATAGATTTGGTCACCTCAACTAACTTCCACCGCGTCCAATAATATAGGTGTGACCGTTGAGAGTTGATTCGGATCAGCTCCAAATGACTTGGTCTTGACTTGTGCTCCAATCCTCCTATATTTAGTATGCTTCACTCCTAAGTTCGCTCTCCTTTATCCTTACTCATTCCACACGCATTTGACTCATTCCAGTTCTTATCAAACTCCTGCAAAACACTAAAAATAGCCTAGACATGGATTAAACACGTTTTGGATATGAAAGATAAAACTGAGAAAGGAGACATTTTTGGGCAACAAATGTTGGCCAGAATGTTCCCCTAACATTGTCAATGTTGAAGACTCAACATCAACAATCGTGTTGTCCAATAGTTGTCAATAAAGTTCAATCTTGATTCATATTGCACGTAGTCGGAAGTGGAGACTACAAAAGCTTTACGTGAGAATACCTTATAAAAAATGAAATGAAAAATGTAAAATTTTTATATTTAGCTATAAACGGACGATACATTCAATTTTTATAATTGAATCGACTTCTTTCTTTTTTTTTTTCTTTTCATTTGTTTTTTAAGATCATATCAACACGTAAAATGCAACGAATTATTACTATGCGACAGTAAATTAAAAAGCACGTAACATATCAAATCATCCAACCCTCACATCTCAAGTTTATTTATAGTATATTGAAAGTTCATTCCATCCACACCAAAAAGTATTTTTCTTCACGTAACTATCGAATCGTTGTTCACAAAGACTTTTAACGTAAGAAAACAAACTCCTAAGAAACCTAGTCAAATATGTCCCTTAAAAAACTCCAACTTAGGTCCATATCAAACACGGTTTTCCTCCTCATAAATATACATAAGAGAATTTCAAATAATATACCTAATAAAAAGAAAACCCTTCAAATATCGATAACTCTCTCTCACAAACAAACTCCCTATCATCTCTCTCCATATCTCTCTCCCCTCTAACGTACACACACACACACAACACCGCACACGATTCTTGGACATCGTCAATCATGGATGATGCTATCAATCCGAAGCCTCTAAAAGCGTGGTTTTCATACGCAGCCTACGCCAAGAACTTGATACGCCTCTTACATTCACTGAACATCCCGATCGAGACGGGCCTGACCGAGCCCGAATTCTTGACCTTCGAGAGCCTCTTCAACTTCAAGTTCCCGCCCGATCTCCGGGCAATCCTAAGCGAAGGCCTGCCCGTCGGGCAGGGGTTTCCCAATTGGAGGTCTTCTTCTCTGCAGCAGCTAAAGATTCTTACAAGCCTGCCCGTTCTTGGCATCTGCAAGGAGGTGTCCAAGAACCGGTTTTGGCTCGAGGGTTGGGGAGAAAAACCCTCGGACAGAGACGAATCGATCGAATCGGCTAAAGGGTTCTTGAAATCAGCCCCCTTTCTCGTCCCTATTTACCGGGATTTTTATGTCCCCTCGAGCCCGTGCATGTCGGGGAATCCCGTGTTCTACGTGCATGGGGCGGAGATTAGGGTTTTTAGTAGCGATGTCGCCGGTTTCTTCCAAGGGGTTGAGTTCTCGAGGAGGTCGAGGTTGTCTGAAATGTTCGAAGCTCCCGCTTGGGCTGCCAAGGAGTCGAGGAGGATCGGGTTTTGGACGGAGATGGCCGAGAGAGGTTTACTACCGGTGACAACTGTCATGAAAAATAATGTAAGTGTTGAGATTATTTGTCCCACATCCGGGAAATTAACTTAATATATGAATCAAAAACTTAATATATAAATCAAAGAGGCCCCTCTTCCTAACACCAATTGGTTTTAGGAATGAACCTCACTTTAACTGTAAGTTTAATCATTTTATGGGGGTGTGTGGGGAATATTTTAATAGTTTTGGTGTTTAATATTTAATTAAATTTTCAGTGGAGTGGTCATAAATGGTGGAGAGGAGACGAGCTTGAAGATTGCTTGGAAGAGGTCGTGAGGAGGCTGATCGACGGAGGATGGAAGGAAGAGGATGTTCGGGAGATGATGATGGTGATGGACGGCTGTGATGATGATGTCTCCGGTGGTATCTGTGGGCCGTTGGATCCGTCTGCTACGGAGTACGCGGTGGACTCATTCGTGTGCCGCACCATGATCACTACTATGGATCAGGATAATATCGTCATCGTCGTTGGCGGTGACGAGTCTCGCTTTCAACTGCGACAATAATGTCTTGAAATTAGAAAAGCGTCGACTGCCAATTTAATTGTAAGTAATTGCATTTTTTAATGAATACGAATTGAAATTTATTTAATTTAATATATTCGTTTGTATGCTAAAGCTAATCGAAACATATATATGTAATTATGTATATAATACGGATAGTTTGGTAAAAAAATTAAATAAAGGTTTATAATTTATTTTCCAAATAAAATAATTCATTTTGACTGGGCCCATGAATAACGCACTATTAATAATGTGGGCTCATTCGTCAAAGGTTTATAATAAATCATTGGGTAACTTCCTCTATACCTATGTAGTTAAACTGAAAATCACGTTACTATCTTGTTGTTTCTAAACGTCGCGACACTCCCTTATGGTTTAGAAAACATATCACTGTACCCACCGAAAATGGGGAGAATATGAAAAGTTAACTAAACCACGGGGTTTTATGTTATTTTAAAGTCATTGGTTTTTTGTGATGAGTTTCAATACCACGTGGTGTTTTATAATTTTTAGCCTAAATCATTTCTCGTAATACAATTTATTATAATTGAGAAGATGCAACGTAGCTTTTCAAGTATTAATTTATTGCCGATAATTGATAGACAATTGTAGGAAAAATATGGTTATAAGAAACAAGAAAAGTACAAAATGCAACAAAAGAAGGTAATTATAGTTTTTTCCTGTTGACCTGAGGAACCTAAACATCTGGATCAACTAAATCCGTTGGCTAACGCAATCGCCTGCAAATTACGGAGGTAAAAAACACTAGAACTATGTTTTAAAAATTGGCCTAGACTGTAGGCACTAGGCGGTGCCCTTGAAAATTGGTTAGACGGCCGATTAATCAGTGCGAGGCGATCGATTAATTGGTCCCATTTTTTTATTTTTTTTTTGGAAAAAAATAATTTGAAATACAAAAAAGATATTGGAATTGACATTATTTATTTAGAATGTCTGAATAAATTTGATGTACTTTTACTTTAATAGAATATTAGCATATTTGATATATTATATATGGAAAATAAAAATAATAAAAAATAGGTGTACCATCTAATCTCCGCCTAGAAATTGCCTATGCCCCACCTAGGCCGTATAGGCACTTGGCGAATTTTACAACATTGCACTAGAACATATCTACGTGTTCCATGCTCGCATGAGCGAATCAATTATATAACCTTTTCAATACATTGAGCCAAAAATATATGTATATTTTACATTCTTCAAGCTTTCCTATTCTTAATTTCTTGAAATTTAATGGTGAAAAATTGATTAATTAATATTTAACATCAACACGCCGCTGAGCGCTGACCGGATGATTGGTGAAATGACGACTATTAAAACGATAATTCAGTGCAGAAACGACGACCACCGTGGTCCATGCCAACTACCAAATGTTCATATGACTATCAATTCAATAATGATAATTGAGTTATGAATAATTTGATGGTCATCAAGACGAAGACATTTAGTAGTTAGACGATCATTTAGTAGCCGAATGATGGTTTGTAATTACGCTTGTTAATTAGACGACCGCGGCCGGCGAACCATGGTTGTTAATTAGCCGATCAAAAAGTGAGCAAATAATCGAAATATAAATAATGCATGATACAAAGCTAAGAATGAGTGAGAGCAAATTAAAGAAATATAAATAAAAAGAAACATGAACGTTACGGTTACTTGCATGAATTTCTCTCTCTTTTCATTGGACAAGACAAGATATAAGGTCATTTAGAGCTGAAAAAATGGACGGGCCGCCCGACCTTATACGGGCCGGGTTGGGCCGGCCCGACGATTAAATCGCCACACCAACATAGGCCTGTGCCCGCAAAGCCATGGGCCGGGCCAACCCGGCCCAAGCCCAGCGGGCCTAATATATTTTTTTTTAAATTTAAATTTTTAAAAAAATCTTTATGAATTCATTTTTAGTTATAAAATATAGCTAATATTATACACATTAACAAATATACATAATTCTAAAAAATATATTTATAAACACCTGAAATATAATATTTTTTGCTTCTAAAATTAAATTTTATAAATTTTGTATATAAAAATAATAGCAAAATAAATAAAAATATAAAAAACTAATGGGCCTGCTTTGGCCCGCGGCCCGTCGGGCTTTTCGGTCCGTAGCTCATCGGCCAGCGGGCCACGGGCCAAAAAGCCCGTTCGTGATTTGGGCCTTAAAAATTTGGGCCCGAGCCCTATTTTTTAGGGTCCGGTCGGGCCGGCCTATGGGCTCGAGCCCAAATTTTCAGCTCTAAGGTCATTTATTCAATATTATCTTGTCACTTCTTACAAATGTAATATAGATAAAGTTCGTGACAATTATAAGGCCCCCTATAATAATCCAATTGACACTAAATAAATTATCTCAAATGGCCGGCGTAGATTATTAATCCAATCCATACAAATAAAGTGAAAATGACACAAATATCCTTTGAAATGTCAATCCAACCAAATCATAAAATCATTGTTATTTTATGTGTTTTATATAATAAAACAAAGAAACATATCTAATTTATTCTTTATTTCATGGCAATCAAAATTATATTCACATCTTATATTTTTCGATATTCATAAGAATTAACTATTTTTTTAATATTAAGACTGTTTATTTAAGGCCTGGTTAAATGATAATTAACAAGTTAATCAATCATAATATTATTTTTATCTTGGTAGGTAAACAAGATAATAATCTAATATAATACCAGCTTAATTAGAAAGTGAACCATATGTGTGAAGATATATTATCTTAAGATATATTATATCTCAATTTCTTATGTTACAAACTAAACACGTACCAAAATAGCTCTTTTGTCTCTTCGTTTCGCCAAAATAGCTTTTTTCTCCTTTTGTCTCGCCGTAAAAATTTTAAATCTTTTAGATTCACCCTCGTTATTCTTCAAGAAAAAAAAAAGTATCTATAACATAGCACGATGCAATGAATAGATGAAAATTAACTCCAATTTAAATGTATATAGAAATCATATATCGCTCTCTTTCTCTCCAGCAATAATGAGGTTTATCGTTAAGACAAAACCCTAAACCTTGACTAGCTATCAGTATTGTACAAAAGAGACAATTCATAGAAGAAAAAATTATCGTCTTCTTCAAACGCAACAGCCAATTCACAAACAAGAATGTCGTCGTAAATGGGCTTTGTTGCTATGGAACCGACGCATGGCATTGCTTATATGTTGGGCTCAGGGTGCAATATTGACCCATTGGGCTATATAAAGTAAATGAAGGCGCGAGAATTTTGAGACAAGGGACAAAGGTTATGTGAGATCCTAAATGAATTAGCTATAATTTTGAGTGAAGGATTTTCATTATAATTTACTCATTATATACTCATTGTTTTGAATGCCAAATGATAATCTAGTTATCTTTAGAAGGATTTCTTTAAGAAAAACTGTCATGAAACTTGTTATACATTTTATTTGTATAAATGGTGAAGTACAATTTTACTTTTTGAAACCAATTAAATCTATAGTCCCAAAGAATAGGACACGTGATCAAATTTCTTATATAATCAAATGGAGTCAATGTTCGATCTCACTTGACCATAATAGTCGGTGTGGACTAATGATGATACACACATGTCATTGCCAACAATAAGGCTATAATTCGAATGAAATTAGTCAGAATATGAAACTACGTGATGTTGTGTGCGGTTACCAAAAAAGTTAAATCTATATTGTTGATTAAGAGAATATTAATGCCAAAATGAGGCTTGGTCCAGTGGTCAAGGAAGAGACCTTAAGAATTTGTGAGTTAGGTCGTGAGATCGAACCCCCCTCCCCTCACAATTCCTTGAGCGGCTCCTTGGGGCTTTATAGCTCATGACTATTTTTGTCAGGTGGGCTTGAGACATATTCATCCGGCCCCGTGAATTAGTTCCACCACTCCAGTGTATGGCGCAATTAAGCCTCCACTACAGGTCTGAGTTGGAATATTTTGGGACAAAAAAAAAGAATATTAATTAAAAATGTTTTAGTAGGGTGATAAATTGTTGATTAGTTTTACTTAATTTTTCAAGGTCATTTCGGTAACTCCCTCCACAATACCACTCTTTGTCTTCCTTCGTAACCAACACAATGTCCAAGATGATGAGATCAGTATTAAATATTGATTTTGTCCCTCTCCATCTCTATCTCTCACGCTCATGCACACGCGCGCACATATGAACAAAGGCGTTCGACACACAGCTTAAGAACAAAGTTCATCTCTCTCTCTCTTTACAATGGATTTCTTTGCAAATAAAGTTGTTTGAGCAATACTCATGCTATTGTACTGCGAAACTAATCCCCATTACATGTTCTTGAAAAAAATAGTATGGATTTTGGTTTTTTCAGCCTCAAGCGAAGTGGCGCCGACGCCGCCACAGATGAAAACCGTGCCGGATCTGGGCCGCTCGAGGGTGGCTTGAGGCCTACCAAGTTTCCCAAGCTCGAGGAATGCGGCGGCGGCTTTGATTCCTCCGGGAGATCTAGCGTCGTGTGGCCGTCTCCGCCTGAAGAAGATGGACGGAATCTGAAAATGCTGTGCTTTGCTTCTTCCGAGCCTCCTCCTCCTCTTCCTCCTCCTCGGAGTATGGGTTTCTCTATTTCTCAAGGCGATCATTGTTTAGGTACGTGACCTAATTTGATTTTCCCCTTTTGCATTTTAATTTTTTTTGGATTTCTTGTGGGGGAAGATTGACTTGATTTTATTCCCATCTCTTGCGCCATTTATCACCTCATCTCCGTATTAAATAGAGCTCTCAATGAGTATTGCATTTAAGAGGAGCATATATATATTCTTGAAACCTTTCCTTCAATGGAATAACAGATTTCACCTGCTTGAGAAGATTGATAATCATTCTTGGAAGTTTCTGTGTTTATTACATCAAACTTCCATGTATATTTTATTGCATCAGGCGGCGGCGGGGGCCCGTTCTCGAGAATCAGAAGCCCGTTTACTCCCTCCCAACGTTTGGAGCTAGAAAATCAAGCTTGGATCTATAAACACTTGGCGGCGAATGTTCCCGTCCCGTCCCACTTGCCCTTGGCCCTCGAGAATTCCCTTTGCATTTACGGGCCATCACAAGGATCTTATCCATCCAACTTACGTAAGATACCGTTAATTCGTTACATTTTTGTCTGGGCTCTGACATGTTTCCTCGTGTAAAGACACTGAATTTTCTGACAAATGAAATCGTTGTGTGTGTGTGTGTGTGTAGTTGGGTGGGGTGTGCCGTTCCAACTAGGTTACTCGGGAAGCAACGATCCCGAGCAGGGGAGGTGCCGGAGGACCGACGGCAAGAAGTGGCGGTGCTCGAGGGATGCCGTTCCCGACGGGAAGTACTGCGAGAGGCACGTCAACCGTGGCCGCCACCGTTCAAGAAAGCATGTGGAAGCAGCCCGACAAAGCAACAACCCCGTTATCGAATCCCGATCGTTAGTTTCGTCGGACGGAGGGGGATCGTGCGGTCTCGGTGCGTTGGAGGCTCGGTAAGATCTTTCTTTCTTTTGGTAATTTAAACTCCGTTTTTTCGCACTTTCTTCTTTTTTATTAGGGCAAGATTGACTTCCTTTTTGGCTATTTATGGTTTTGGAAATAAAATATACGAATTAAAAAATATGATACACTTCCTTCATGCTTGGTTTGCGGAATTCGATAAAGAAAAGAAAAGCAAAGTTGCAGAGGTACAACAGTCAATTGCTTGATGTGCTAACTTAGTTTTCCGTTGTACTTTCCACACACGAATTCCGCATACAAAACGCACCCTAAAATTTTATGTGAAATTGTCATTCAACATGATATCACAGCTCAGTCCTAACTCCTAAGTCCTAGTCCTAGAGGTCATGGGTACGAATCCTCACTGCCACCTATTAAGATGTAAATCGCACCTATTGAAATATATAAAGTAAAAATATGATACACTCGCTTCATGCTTAAAACTTTTCCAGAAATAACCGTTTTATAGTTGCGATACCAATACCATATCGAGTAACCGTATGTTTCCAAGGGCTTTACCGTTTGAATATTAACTTTTACGTATTTGCAGGGCTCCATCGATCAGTCTGAAGCCGAAGGAGATCTCATTCGAAGGGTCATCTGGGTTCGGGCTCGTCTCACCCGACTATGCCACAACGACCAACACTACTAACCCTTACTGGCACCAAGGGCTCAATTACGATTGGACCCAACTCTCGATGTCGATCCCCGACCTCTCGTCTCAAGAAAGGGCCCTTATGCCACCGGCCCAACACGAGCCCGCCCCGGTCAACACGGGCCTGGCCCTATTCGAACCGGTTCGTGAGAGCAACGGGCTGTGGTTGCCCGTGGTGGACGGGCCTCTTGGTGAGGTCTTAACTACCGCCACCGCCACCACTGCTGGTAGTACGAACGGTAACAGCCTTCATCTTCTGTCGGGATCTTCTCCTACAGGTGTTTTGCAGAGGTCGATGATGTTCGGTGGCGGTGGTTCGATTTCTAACAGCAATTCGGATTCGTGAGGGTTTCGGTTTGAGACGACGGAGACGGGTTTATGCAATAATGAAAAACTGATAAGCCCGTCGGGTTTATCGAGTTCGTTAATATATATATATATATATATATATATATATGTTGTGTTTTGTTGTATCTGCTGTATGCTATTGAATCTTGAATAGTCTTTTTTTTTTATTAAGCTTGTTGATACTGCGTGGCCTTTGCTTTTTAATAGTTTATAGCATATTGAATTATTTGGTTCAATCGGTTTATATAAACTATGGGTTTATATATAATAATTTTAAACCTTTGTATAAGGGTGTGTTTGGTTGGGGGGTATTAGGAGGGATTAGGAGGGTTTGTATTAGCTAAAGGGGTGTTTGGTTAGAGAGTTTATTTAAAGGGGAGGTTTAATTAATACCCTCTTAATACCCCCTATAAGGTATTATTTAAAGTAACCCTCACCCCTCCCTTTAGCTAATCTCACACATTTTGGACAAAATTATCCTTTTACTTTAAATTTTATTTGTTTATTTATTCTTTTTTATAAATTTTCTCCTCCCTCTCTCTCTCTCTCTCTCTCCCTCTCCCCCCTTCTCTCTCTCTCTCGTCTTCCCTCTCTCTCTTTTTTTTTCTCTCTCCTAATATCGTATTTTTAAAATGAAGGGGTAAAATTGTAATTTTGTTTATTTAAACCTAATACCATCTAAATTCATCTACCAAACATATTGGACATCATTACTTAATCCCATCAACCAAACATCCAAAAAAACTAATACCCCTCATTAAATAAACCCAACTTAAACTAATACCATCTAAACTCATCCCTCCAACCAAACAGACTCTAAGAGTTTACATAACGCAAGATTGTCATGAAATGATGGTATTATACTCTTATTTCTGGTCTTGCTTTTGATAAATATTTGACAATTCTAAGTACTTCCCTAGAATAAAATATGAAGCTATCATTAATAAATATTCGACAGTTTAAGAATCTCAGAGAAAACTAGATGTTGGGCTTATTATGGGATCCCTAAGTTTTACTATGAGCCCAATTCCAAAAAATAGTAATATATGCACACTCAATGCTGCGAATACTTCCCTAGAATAAAATATGAACTATCATTAATAAATATTCGGCAGTTTAAGAATCTCAGGGATCCCCAAGTTTTACTATGAGCCCAATTCTAAAAAATAGTAATATATCCGTCTTCTATCATACGCTTTTTGATTGGCATTCAGGTCCGTTGATTTATTCTTATACATGTGTACATTTGATTTTCAAAATGAGGAAATAATGATAATGTGTGTAGTGATATTTTTTTATTATTTATTAATATAAGTAAATAATTGGCAGGCCAAACAACAATATTTTTTTTCTGCAGACAGGCGGTTACTCATTCATGATAGTGGAGTTCAATATTTTTTTTTTCAGTTATTAATTATAGAAAATTTTGATTGGTTAATAGTCTTACGCCAAAAAACAGTTTTTAATTTTGCCTCGTGCTTAATAAAAGAGTATAGATGTTACTCAATTGTAGATTAGGAAACTCGTAGGAAAGTCTAGGGGTAAAATATTAGTCCAGTCAGAGTCAGGTTGGCTGAAGATTCGGCCCGAGCACGTGATTGAGAGCTCAAACTCGAGCTTCGTCCTAATTTTTCGAAACCTCATGATATTACCTTTCAGCCCAGTATTATTATTATTATTATTATTATTATTATTATTATTATTATTATTATAATTGTTGTTGTTGTTGTTGTTGTTGTTATTATTATTATTATTATTATTATTAAAGTAAATTGTAAATTTGATGCTTATACTTTACCAAAGTATCACTGTTGGTGCTCAACTTTTAAATGTGTCGTTTTGGTTCCTAAACTTTACAAAGTCTCCCCTTTTTGTTTTTTTTTTCTTGAAGAACCGGTAAAAGAACTAAAAAGAGACAATTTTGTAAAATTTAGGAACTAGAACGGCGCATGTTTTAAAGTTAAAGCAACAATAGTTAGAATTTCTTTTTTATCATACATGCCAGTGTGTAAATTTGATATAAGGTTCTATGATAGCCACGAGAATTTTTAACGTCTTTTTTTTGTTTGTTTAAATAGGAATCCCACAAAATCACACCGTTGGTGCTCAAACTTTGAAATATACCGCTTCGCTTCCTAAACTTTTGCAAAAGTTTTCATTTTTGGTTCTTTTACCGGTTCTCCAGGTCAAAAGATCAAAAAGTGAAGGTTTTACAAAGTTTAAGAACCAAAACGAAACATTTAAAAGTTTGAGCTCCAACAATAAGATTTTGGTTTAGTATAAACACCAAATTCGTCGTTAACTCTTATTATTACTATATTATTATTATTATTATTATCATTATTATTATTATTATTATTATTATTATTATTATTAAGCTTTAACCTCGAGCTCGGGACTAGAACATGAACAAGACTCGACTCGTTTACACCACTAGAGAAATCAACCGGTCTGGTTTTGGATCCACATACACTCGAACCGAATGACTATCGGCTTGTGGGGTTCCATCAATCTTACAAGCTTCAAATTGATTCGTTCTCAACAACTATTTATATATCTCATAAAAGAAATTAATTACTGGCATCTTTCCTTAAATAGCAATTTAACAAGTTGGTTTGCCTTTCATTTTCCTTCCCGATCTAAGTTTTTTATGTGGTAATTAATCACTTCCTCCGCGAAAATCGTGAAATAACTTCATAGCACTAGTTTTAGTTTGACCTTTCGAGTTACCTAACTCTATGAGCTTTCCAGTGTAATAAAAGTAAGCGTCGCATGGACAATATGTAAAAAAAAAACTGTGATAACATGTCTATACAACATATCCCCCCGATACTATAAATTACACGTTAGGGTTTCATCGTAAAACCATTCGATATTCACCGGAAAAGGCCTCTACATCGCAACGGATCAATTTCGATTTCACATGAATCTTAAAAATTAGAGCTCACCGACAATAGAACTCATGGCCTATTTGAATTAAAGCCAAACCGATAAAGACACTTCAACACATGAACCCTAATTTTCTTGTACAAAATGATCCCACAATTCCTTTGTGGGAAACCCCGGAAAACGACGACGCAACCAAAGTAAACACCAACAATATTATATTTATATCAAGCGCATAATCATAGAATTATATAGTACATCAAATGTTACCTATTACATTTATAAGATGAGCCACAGAAAGATTAATTCGCAAGCGTGTGTCCCGTTTTCTTGGGAGGAAAGCCCCGGAATTCCCAAGATTATCCACCAAAAATCATCCTCGGACTCTAAATTATTACATCCATCGCCTTCATCTCTTACATTCCAAGAACCCGATCTCTACGACGGGTCAATATCACAACGCTCATTGATCAACATTGTGCCACCTCCTTTGTCGTCGTCAAATTACGCTCCGAGGAAAAACCCTTCGCTTAAGAGGCTTTTGGCGGGAGACGATCCATTTGTGGAAGCTTTGAAGACTTGCGTGAAGGACATTTCTGATGGGATCAACTTCAAAGGATTAACGAGGAAAAGTAACAACGGTAATAAAGATTCTGCTAATAAGGGGACGAGATTTACGATCAAGGGTTTGAGTATGGTTTTCTCTTGCAAAAGTATTTGTGATGTCGTTGAAAATGAGAGTTCTTTTAAGTTTGAGAGACTTCCTCCTCTTCCCAAGGAGAGGCACGGCAGGAAAACTTTTGCGGTGAGGAGATTTAAAGATGATGATGAACGGTGGTAGATATATTACACACAAACATATATATTTTAAATTAATGTGAAAAACATTTGTAGGGTATTTTCGAATGTTATGATGTACATATGATACTGAAACAGTTTCTCTTGATTATTATACAATTTTTTCTTCTTTTTTTTTTTGTGTATCCATTCTCCGTTTTCTTTTGGCCATATGGTATCTTCGATCACATGCAACCCGTCAAACGACGACTTATTAGAGACTGCGAAACATCGATCGTACGGCGGTGTAGGGACCTTAGTGGAGTTGGAGCATCCTAATATATCCATGTTGGAAAAAAAATGTAACATAATATAAGCATACCATATAATCTCTCTTACGTATGATATATAAAAATGGCTGAGCTCTGATATCTCCACATGTAGGTCATTAAGGGTTCAATCCCACTTTGACGGTGCGGATGCAAACGATTTTTACGAAAATAAAGAACACGGGTTTAAAATTCAATGAAATAAAGAAACTGAACTTTACTATTGCTCCCGGTTTGAAATAAATATGTACACACGGATAGGTACTTATAGGAATCCTAAAGAGAAAATATTCTCTATGATTATGTCCAGAATAACTACTTAATCATAGAAACAATATCATATCCATATTTAAAAAATATCGTACTCAAATCTTTTTTATTATAGGAAATTAAATCAGGATGGGAAACAATTATATATGAACTTGGGACGGTAATATATGGGATTAGTTTCACTAGAAGTCACAGTCGTCTCCTAGTCCACAATGAGGTTTCATATTCAAGTCATAATGGACTGAGTTTTGACATTGGACATTATTCTCTAACTAACATCATCATTTTTTAATTCTCTCACCAACCTAAAAAGGTTCGTTCTAGCATAGTTCTCATTTAAATGTGAGCGTGTGAGTGTGTGACAAGTAGATAAAACACAACATGTGCAACCACCTCTTGATGATCCATCCTTTAACAAAGTTAAAAAGATCTTATTACCCTACATCGGATCCTCAGACTCACCATTCGTGTAATGACTAAAGTCTCAATTATAATGTCGCCAAAAACTCGCAACGAGGAAAGGAAGAGATAACTAAATTCTACCAATTTCAAATAAAGGGGTTCAACCTAATCTTTCACTTAGCTTCACTTTGTAAGGACATTGCCTTAGGAATCATGTACTTGGATCAAATATCAAGTCATCTCCAACCCCCACAACAAAGTGGACAAATTTTCTAAACTAAAAAGAATATTCCACATATATTTATATACACGCATTAATTTATTAAAATAAAACAGCATAACTTAAATTAAATAATGCCTAGAAATATTTATTATGTTTATATTTTATAATTATAATTTATTTTTATAATTAGCTTATTACTGTAATTTTAATTAGTTCGAATATCTAATTAGTAAAATGATTTGCAGGTTGTTATTATAAGGCCCAGCCTTAATATATACGTATTACAGAGAGACAGACACTACATATATATAGATATATTTATCTTTTAAGATTGCATAGACAACGAAAATATTATTATTTTAAAACTAGTGCGTAACCCTCGTGCCCTTATTATATATATATATATATATATATATATATATATATATATATATATATATACACACACACACACCAAATCACTGAAAAAGATATATATAAATATGAACGAATCGTAATCGCAAACTGACGTTCTCATGCAGAACTGAGAAATATAATTGGGAAACATAAAAGGCATTATGGATGCTTATGCACAATCATATAATTCATGGACCACATTATAATATAAAATGGTTTATACATAATTTATTACATTTAATTGGTATATCTTGTGGAGAATATCCGTCGCATAATTAAATAATCCTTAGGGCTAGTTGCTCCATCATGCTCTTTAGAGACATGTTAATTTAGTTTATTATTATGCTTTCTTTATCTGCTTTTTTAATCCTGGTTACTTTTAAATCTCTCCTTTAACATATAATATATATATATATATATGTGTGTGTGTGTGTGGAGTTTGCTTTGTTCGCAAACAGCATCACATTCGCCGTCTCTGATTGATTGCTTCTCCTTGTCCGTTTTGGATTTTGCTCTTTTCCAAATATTTCGTTATATATATACATATATATATTAGATGGAATAAAATTCTCCTTCGTGCCAAACTCATAAACCCATGGAGTTTCATTCTAAAACTAATTGACAATAGAGAAAATAGTTCACAAGCTTGTAAGTAGGCTTTAATTCTTTGATCTAACCAACGTGGGACTTTCGTTTGATACTTAACAAACCTCCCTTCAAATACATGACCACCATACGAGTCTTCCCATATATGATAATTATCTTATATCGTTGTTTCCGCCGAATGAACATGCCGCCTAACCACCTGTCAGGAAGACTTTAAACATAGTGCACCAAACCAGATTCAACATAATCCTCACACTCTCCCGAGCACAACGTTGTAAGGGTTGGGGAAACACGTCATCCACATCGTATTCGGGCTAGAACATCATTATGATATCACTTTTGGTAATAAAACCCTCATTCAGCCTAAATTTAGAAGCTCAAACTCATAAGTTCATAGGGTTACACTTAAAACTAATTTGCAATAGTGGAAGTATCCCACGGACTTATAAGTAGGTTCTAGTTATTTGATTTAATCTATGCGAGACTTTGTTTGATACCCAACAATATATTCTCCTTTTATTTGTTGGCTTATTGATAGGGACCATGACTTATTAAAGTTAACATAAGTGCCAAAACATGATTGGGAATTAAGTATTTGTTAAATACAGTCACAAAATTTACATATATTATAATTGCAGCTTTTCAATATTAAATACTTTGATGAATTTATCGAGAGGGTGATCGTTATTATCGAGACGTTATTCTTATCAAAATAAAAAACATGATTGTAGTGTCTATTTGCTTTGATCTATGTTAATTTATCACATTTTACAGATTCTTTCAATAGACAAGGTTTGTAATGATTTATGAGACATAATAATTCATTTTTAATTATTTTAGCTAAACTAAGAATGTATTCGTGCCACATAATGAGAGCCAAAAATAGAAGTAAGGGGACAAATAAATTAAATTTAAAACAGAGAAATTCACATACTACAATAAACCATTTTTTATCATACATTCCAAAAATTCCACTTCAGTTGCAGCCCTCTACTTCCAATGTACAAAGAGAGAGAAAGAGAGACAGATTGGAAATTCGAGCATATATAATACCTACTGCTCTTCATTTATATAAAATTTGTCACAAATCCATTATGTAGTTAAGGACTTGTTATCTAAATGTCCATCATTGTTGATATATGTGGCGGACATAACATTATGACTCGTGGAATAAATACTAATGTTGTTATAATTAACGTTATTATCGCGTGGTAATAACGCATTGGGACTATTATAATTATTATTATTGATAAGATGCTGCTGAAGCTGTCTCACGACCAACACTTGTCGCAAGTCCCAAAGCCTCTGCCTCAAGACCGCAGCCTCGGACCTCAAGCACTGGTTTCCCCTCCGAACCAAACCGTCCTGGTGAGCCAAGATCCGGACCCGGTCCGAAAGTTCGCGGTTCGTAATCTTAAGCCGGTTCAGCAGGTTCCTTATGTTCTCAAGGTGCCTCTGCTTCCTCATGCGCGACCTGCGAGCCGAGTCCCTGTTAGATATCATCCTCCTACGCTTACGTTCGTCTAAAGCCTTAAGATCCGGAACCCTCTTGGGTGGTTTAACCCGGTCCGAGTCAGACGAACCGGGGTTTGGGCTGTCGATGTTTTGGGATTTATCGAGGATCGAGTCCTCTGGAAAAGAAGATGGGGTCATGGGATTCGGGTTCGAAAAATCCGAACCGGTGTTAGAGCAGACCGGTTCTTGAGACAAGTGGGGACTGAAAACCGATTCGAACGGATCCCAACCGGGTTCGAAGTTTGGAAAAGGATCGGCGAAGGCTGACTCGGAGTAAACCGGAAACGTGGACAGCATATTTATTTATGTTTGGTTATTATTATTATTATTTTTCCTGCAAAAATCTAAAGGCAAAATATAGCTTAAAGCTTTAGTAGTAAGGATAGAGAGAAGAGAGAAGGGGAAAAGGGAAGAATGAAAGATAACGAGAGGGATATTTATGGGCGAAACCCGTGGCACTCCGTGGTGGCCCACGTGGGGGCATTTCGGTCATTTCGGTCATTTCATTCCAACTTTTGAGTCATCTTGCACTAGTAAAACAAATGGTGGGACCCAGTCGTTGCTTTTTGAACTGGGGCTTGCGTCATCATGTGTGCTCTGCATTTTAAGCTTCGTAATGAAGTAATTATACAGTACAGATTGTTGGTGTAATTTGACACGTTTCGTATAACTATTAGGTCTTCGTTTTGAATAGCCAATGACTTTGTAAAAGTGACATTGTACTTTGGCTTCAATTCATCTTTATGTAAATCGTATATATATATATATATTGTATATTTATGCCCGTAATATTAGAGGAGTCGAACCTATTTGATTACCAAGCATTTTTAATACACGTCAAGTTTTGCGTTCTTGATTGATTAACTACACGTTTATTCATAGAAAGCACACACACATACAAAAATCTAGATAGAATACACTTATTATTTTTTTAAAATGTATTTTATACTATAACATCAAATCAAATTGGGTTCAGTCAAAAAGTAAATATGTAGATATAATCGACCCATACGTGATGGGTTGAAAATTAACCAAAAAAAAAATATATTGCATTTTTTCTGTTGATAGAAGGCGGTCGCTATTAAAGTCTTCATACTCCGAATGAGTTCATTATGAATCAAATCTGCCATTTTTGTGAAATGATGATTGGCTTTCAACGAGACTAATCCATTCTGAATTGTCCTAAATTAACACATATTTCAATGAATCTAAATGAAATCGAACATGAAAGTTATACGCCCAACCACTTAGACCTGTTGGACAAATCACATCTCTATTAACTTTATATATTGGAGCTACTATAAGGAAATACCAATCGAGCATCATTTTTGTTAAATAAATAATTAAGTTACAAGAAATAAAAAATTTGAAATTGCTCGGGGTTAATGATGGTGAATTTGAGAGTGACATTCACCTACTTTAATTGGTGTTTCCATCATCGATTATTAAACTATCATTCTTTAATGACGTTGCCACAAATAACTTTTTGTCTTGAGGGATGAAATTCAAGATGAGTAAAAATTATTTTAACATGAAAAATATAAATAAAAGTAACGTTATATTTGACGAGGTCACTGTCTTTGCTTGCGTCATATATAGTATGTAATATTTAATTGTCGGTATGTATGCGTATGTGTGTAATAAATTCACTAATCACTATCATAGTGGTTATGTTCTAATTTATTCATTTTTTTCATTTATCAAACATTTATGTCTACATTATTATTGCCAGATGCCATTATGTAATAATAACCTCTAAATGTCATATCTTATTGCAATGATAAAACACGAAGTAGGAAAGTAATGTGAACCCAACTTTCTATTCTAGCCCTCGTTTCTCTTTTTTAGCTGTCCTTTGTGTTTTAAACTTTCTTCAATACTTTGTCTGGGCAAATATATCATCGAATCTCCAATAATACTTGAAGCATCTTAAAAGCTCATGAATCTAGCATCACAATATAAATTTGGACCACTAATTATATTGATTTTCATATTTGAATCACATTATATTTGATAATTGCAATAGATCACTAGCGGAGTCATCGATCTTTCTTTTCAAAATTTTTCTGAGAAAACAAATCATGATTAGTTATATTCAAGATATTAGCCAGACGTAGTTGAGTCTAAGCGATTTGTCAAGATGGATTACTAATTTATTTGGTCCAAAAAATTGCACATATTCGAATTTATTTTGACATATAAAGTTAGTGACATATAGTTGTAATTACTAACCCAAATCGTAAGCCAATGTACTTAGTAATCCAATTTACAATTTTCCCTTAATTCTATGCAATAAGTTATTTAATGCTTGAAAGTTATAGCAAACGGAAGGAAAAGCGGATTATCTCAATAACAAAAGTACTTTCCTATTTTTCTCTAAAATCGAGATTAGTGATTAGCATGAGGCCGACAAAACCAAATTAGTCGAAATGTGTATCTTTTTTTTTCTTTCTATTTTCTTTCTTTTCCTTAGTTGTTCCGAGATGATAGGATTACAGAATCATGTCCCGATAGTTATCCGGCTATAAAGTACGATAGAGTCTATTAAATTTTAACACGTACCTAGATAAATTGAAACCGCCCTTGATAACTATATTCCATCTAAATCCAGAATATTCTTATCTATAATGAAAGATCTTTTCTTTTCACTATTAATTTCAAATTTTATTTCGTGTATTATTTTTACCTAAAATTTATCGGTCTATCTAATGATGAAGATATAGGAAACGGCATCAGGGAAGAAAGGTATATCAATCGATATTATTACAGAAGTTAATAACATAGACATGATAAAGATATTTATTGGTAGTTTTTAGGTTTTTAGTCCAATTGTAGGTAAAATAGTTTGTAGGTGTTTGCCAATGAATTATATATACCTAGTTTACGTATAGGACTACTCAAACAGTTTACAATGTATGTACCTAATTCATAAATCGGAAACGACGAAATTATTAAAACGTCATCACTTTAACTATCTACTTTTACACTCTTCACAAAAGTTGTTAGGAAGAAAGACAATTTTTTTGGTTTTAAGGTCAATTTTACGGAAGATAGTTTTGCTTATTCGTGAAATCACATTAAATATATTATACATTCACTCTTAAATGAAAGCAAATCAACACAGATCAGTGATCTATAAACAAGAGTAAATATTTGAAGGGGTTTCACCATTAATAGTCATTAGTATTGTTACAATTTGTTTTTTTAATACAGTACTTAATAATTTCTTTTTTTTTTTTAAATGATAATTTCAATCCATAATATCAATTGGACAATATTATTCAATAGAACAGTAAACAAAACTGCTAGAATATGAATGAACTACAAAAAAAGATAGAAATCACCCATAGCAATCCCTTCGTCAAACACTTTTGACAACTTGCGTGAATCACCATTGCAAGCACGATGTCCATTCCTCAGATCTATGTATTAAAGACGAAAATTGTCATACGAGAGAATATAACCCTCAAACCACAATATAAAACTAAAAATAACGAAATTGAAGAAGATAATAAAAAAGTTGATGTTCCAACCCGATCCGCCGGCGACTATGGTATTAGTAGATCCGTGGCCGACAGCGGAGAAGACGAATTGAAAATTTTTTGGAGTGCTTTTCTTAGAGACGGCGCTTAGGGTTTTATCTTAATAAAATACTTATTAGTTGATGGATCTAGAATGTCAGTAAAATTATATATTTTTTTATAAATAATGAAATAAAGTGAGTAACTTGGACATAACTTTCAGACCTATGTTAAAGTTTAACGTTCAATGTCGATGTCATCGTCAAAGAAAGCATACTGATATGTAAGTTAAGTTACACGCGCGGTCCCAATGGATAGGTTAAGTGTTTGAATTCACTTTGACTAGCTCATTCTCGTAGTATGTATTGATTTAGGATGTAAAAATATTGGACGGATGTTGGATATCGGGATTGTCCTATAGTGATGCTTACATTAGCTTTAAATTGCTTATTGGGGTGGGGTGTATGTAATTGCTTACTTTCTAACACTTGGCCCGATATCTTTATTCCATCAAATATAGTGTCATTAACACAATAACTACATTTACAAATTTGTTTAGATTTAGTTACCAGTGAAATCAGAAAACATTATATAAATATATGTATATATATATATATATATATATATATATAACAGAATAATTTGTGCTGAATGTGCAAAATATGTTATCTGCTGCAACTCGTTCTATTTTCGGAAATAAATTTGACACACTTGAATACTAATAACTGTATTAGGTCGTGTTGTATAAATTGACGTCACTCCAAGTATCGATTACGACAGACCGGGAGGCTCGACTAAAAGGAATCGTTCTGACAATTTATCATAGAAAAAAGAACAAATCGGAATTTTCTACTCCTTTCTTGTGTCGGGGACTAGGAAGACGAATAATGCCTCCTGAAATTACATGTATCCTCATGGAAAACTCGATTAATCATAGAATATTATTCCTACTTCTAATTTAGACTACAAAGTATTTATAATTTTTTATGATTAATAAAAGAGCTAAGAATGCAAATAATAAATAAACTCATATAAATAAAGATAACTGGAATCAATTAAAGACAAAGGTGATGAAAGCACATACTCGTCGCAGATTAATAATACGTCTTCATGCAATCAATTCTATATAACCAATATGAATTTCAGTCAAGGTAAAATTTTCAAAGATGACCACTACTCGTTTATCCCACAATAGCAATCCTATGCGATAGAGAATCAATTCCAATATGTCCATATGACCGTAGTTTATAGGCACATATTCAATTTCTATGAAATTCTCCGAGTTTAGACGCTTTCGGCGCCTAAGGTCTCGGAAACCACACATTCACATACGAAATCGAATTTCATCTCTGGTCGGTTTTACGTAGTGATGGTCTATGTTTATTATTCAAACCGTTTTAATCACTTTGTCCGTCTCATAGACCAATCAAATATCACGCATATCTTGATCAGGCACGTGCACACAGTAAATACAAACATAAAAAACGTAAGTAAAGTCATGCAACTAAATAGAATACGAATAGCATTATAAGAATTCATAATCCGACCTAAGCACGACCTTAATCATAAAAGAACTTAGCCTAACGTCAAAGAACGAAAACAATTAAAAGATAAAGTTAACATCCGCGTCAACGCCTAAGACGATGTGTGGAAATTATCAATCACGATGGTCGAGCTGTCACGTATCTTCTCGGGATTTTCCTTCGTGTTAGCGGAGGAAGAACCGTCTTGGAAATCCTCGAGATCGCTGTTGGCTCTCTCTCTCATTATCGGTCATCAAAGATTTCATCGCCGCCCTCGTCCTCAAGTCGTCTGCGTTAGGGTGAGGCTATGAGGTGTCTGTTGGGGTATGATATTCACATCCGTATATAATTTGTTGCGTGTATCTATTCTTTTCTGGGTTGATCTCCGTCTTTGACGCTTTAAATAGGATTAGTGATAAAAATATTTTAATAAGTTAAATAGATCATATTTTGAGTTCATTATATCCTTTATTCATTTATTTGTGTTATTTACACTTACTTTATGTTGAAGAAACATAAGACGAAAATTGGGAGAGAACGAAGCAAAAAACGACTTAAAATCGTCACGCAGGCACTGTCACAGCATCATGACTAATCGTCAATGCCGTGATGCTCAAGGAAAAAATGCATATAGCTCTCAGGAATTTGTCTCACCATCTTTAGGACGTCGTCGATACCGTGCTTCTCGAGCAGAAAGGGAATGCAACTCTCAGGAATTTGTCACGGCATCTTGAGCAAGTCGTCGATGCCGTGACGGAAGGGCAGAATACTCTGGGGAAGTCGTCACGGCATGTTGACATCCCGTCGTGACACACGGGCAGATGCTGAGTTCACTCCCGTAAAAACGTCACGGCTCTGTGTGAGACTTGTTGATGCCATGACGATCAATAGTAAGCATCTACAAGTGGGCTTCGAGACTACATCCATGCCGTGACGGCCCACGAAGATCCCGACGAGTACGAAATATTATAAAAGCCCGATCTCAAGCCCTAATCGGATTTCTTCTTCCACAATCGACCTTGGACGAATCTAAAAACCGAAAAGAGACTCAAGAGCCCTAGAAATCGACCTCCTTTGATTTCTAGACGCAAAATGGAGATTCAATGAATAATTATCGCTGAATCGATCAACGAACTCACTCTTGAAATTGATCTCCTTTACGGATGCGAAATGGAGATTCAACGAATAATTATAGTTGAATTGATCAAGAAACTCATCGAGCTCAACTTGTGATCATCCCGGTGGGAAGAATTATGAGTTTTACATCATTGCTCTCTATTTATTTTGTTAGTAGCTAAATTTTCGTGTGTTTGGAATGAGATGAAGGCTAGGTAAAATTGTAGTTAGGGTGTGAAATACTCGTGAACGCGTGTATTAGATTTCTTATCGTTTATGAATATTTATCTTCAACCAGATATGTCTATGTGTTGCGTTGATGTTTCGTATCAATATGTCTATGTGTTGATTCGATGATTGGTATCGTTTAGGATGACAACTGATAACTACACCTTTTCGTAAACGTTAGGAATCAACTATATGGCAAAATCAAATAGTCGATCCTCGCTCCTCACGGCCGTATAGGGCGATAGAGAATTCGGTCGTGAGTAGAAAATTACCGCGATATAATCAATACTCATATGTAAATGATGGTTTACGACCGCACCGACGATGCCTAGCAGGATTCGAATCCCAAACACATCTTTGCTTATCTGAATTCACTCATCATATCATTGTCTCCGTTTTTGAATCTCTTTGATTGTGCTAGTTTGAGTTAGTGGAAATTAGGTCTAAATATAAAACCAACCGAATTACATCTATTAGGCTAGATATCGAGTCGGTAGGCTAGTACGGTAATCAAATTATTTTTTTCGTGTTCGACACTCGTTTACTCGCTTTAGTTACGCTACAAACGATAGGTGCACTGTCAATCGCACGTGAGTAGTCGAAAATAAGTATTTTATTTATTACTTGTCGTACTCTCACAATCTCTACACTTGTTTATTAAGTACACCGCGTAGCGATCAACTTTTCGTTTCGGGTGAGAGATTATTGAGGGAGAAGTTCTCAGCTCTTTCTGCTAAGTTCCTCTTTTCTCGTTTCCCTTTCAGGCGAGAGATTATCAGAAGAGTAGTTCTTAGTTCAAGGATCAATTAGAAACCCCTTATTACCGACTTAATTAATGATGGGCCGAACATATGTGGGGCGGTCGCGATTTCTTGGATGCTGATGTGTTCGATGATTAACTGTGTTATAAAATTGAAATCCCATCATTAGTATCCTTGCCACGTCAATTGCTTGAGCTGCTTGCTTCCAGCATACTTATTAAATTGAAATCATGAGTTGCTTGTCATGTTGCAATCTTGCCAAATATTGCTTGAGCTGCTCGCTGACATTTTCGGCTTCTTTCCACGTCGTAATAATCCGATTTTTATTTCTTTTGTTCCGATATCTATCAATAACAAATATAAGTGTATTGCATGATATTTGAAGCATTTAGGCTAAATAATGATCGAAAACGTAAGTTTACAGGGTATAAAAATAATTTAAAACTTAAACTTATCAGAATCATGGAGATATCTTTCTGATTGAATCGTAATTGATATTAAACATGTAAATTAATTTGAATACTTTCCCATGCTAATTCGTTTATTATATAAACACTGATTGTGTTGTACATAGATAATCCTATGACATATCTTACTGGATTATATAAGGAAAGTCTGTGAGATGTATATGGAATATGAGATTACCCGCTAGGAGTTTATTTCTGTTTAGGAAAGAAATGATGTAGAATACATTGTGTTCAATCTTTTACATGCGAATCAATCATATGATTTTCTCTATGCTGATTGGATTCTTAAAAGATGGAAAGATATTGACCGATTGAATTTGCTATGGATAAGATGCTGATTGCAACTATTTTTTAAATTTGCTGAAACGGGTGATATCACCATACGTGGAAATTATACTTTGATTTAAATTTATGTGAATATATGTGATTGAAATCATCAACCGATAATATGACCGTTGCATAAAATCTGTGCGAATCTTTGGATATTTTGTATGTTTGACATTTCATGTGAAGTGTTGGGGAACATTGGCTTGTATATAGAAGAACACTTCAAAGACAGGGGTAGGAAGGCTGAAAAAGCAGAAGAACAAATTTCTTAGAACTATGCTTTCATTTGCGAATCATTCGTAATTATGCTCGAGCATTCGCTTGCGATTTCGACGTACACTTAGAGCGATAACGTTTCAATTCCACTGAAAATCTGGATTCAGACGTGTTGAGTTCACAAAGAAACAAGAGTGAAGTTTGTTTGCACGTGAAGGAAAGGATTAGCTGATCCGAGGGTAGCGAGTTGTGTTCAGGCTAAGGGTGGTGATTCCCTGGGAACGACGTGGAACAAAACGGCGTGAGACAACCTAGTTCGGCCTAGTATTCATCTTGTTTGATTGGGTACGGGCTTTCAATCATTATTATAACTAACTACGATTACTAACTACGGTAACACAATAGTGATTGATTTATATCTTGTCGAAGAAACCTCACGGTGTGAGACAACCTAGTTGCAGTCTAGTATTCATCTTGTTTTGATTGTGTACGGGCTTTCAATTAATATTATAACTAGCTACGGTTACTAACTACGGTAACACAATAGTGATTGATTTATGTCTTGAGGAACAAACCTCAAAGAGATGAGTAAATCCTGATTGGTGATATAACCTCTATAAAAATTTTGGTCTCACTTTATTTCCGTCATTTACATTTCAGTTAGACAAACACAAACGTTTTGAAATAACCACGAGATAACTATGAAATGTTTTCAAAATTTACAAATGATCACCTGAATACATCAATCGGTGACCCAATAAGACATGCCAAAATGGTCTTTTCACTAATAAAAGGGGGGAAAATCGACTGAAACATAAAAATCCTTAATTTGAAACATAAATACCACATCTCGTCCACTTCAAGCATACTATTCAGCTTCACTCTGCAAATATCAACAAATGTATAAATTAAATCGAAATAAAGATGTCGAAAATGACCACGTTTTAGCTAGTGGTCGTCATCCTTCTGTTCTTTTCCATGAAGAATACTTCTTCATCTTGTCGAGAACCTGCTTTACATGATGAGGCGAAAGCCGAAGAACCTCAGGTTGATTAGTAATGCTATTGCTACTTAATTAATATATGATATTTATATTTTTTTATTTGCAGTTTAAATAAATTGCTTCTGAAATATATAGGTTGAAGCTGTCAAGGGAACTCAAATGTCATAGATGCATGGGCGCAGGGACGGAACCACGGGGGGTCAGAGGGGTCAGCAATCCCCCCGACGGCCTGCGTCAGAAGGATATAGGATAGGACTGATAACTTGAGTCGTCATGGATATCTGGTTTTTTGAGCCGCTGGAACGAAGGAGAAGGAAGGAGGAAGACATAACAATCATTCATTATTTACTTTTTTTTGACGCAATTAATTTTTTTAAAACATAATTAAATATTAACAAAACCCTTATCATTATCATTAACTAATCTATTGAAAACGCCATAACAATCGAATTAGTTCACTTTGCTCATTCGCAAATCGCAGGAAACATAGCGTCGGGCACCAAGTAATATTTTTTTACGCAATCTAATTATTTTCTATCTTAATCAATTTATTTAGTGATTAATTATTTTTTATTTTACAATTACAGGAATTCTTCTATTGAAATTTTTTTCAGAAGAAATCGAAACAGATTGAGTCAACGTCAGACGATGTGAATACACGTGAAATTCGTTGTAGAGAATAAATTGAATTATCCGAAGATGATATTGTTGCCATCCTGCTTTACGTAAGCCAATTAGCCAATATTATGTCAATATTCGAGAGGAACTACGGAGAAGATATTTAGCGAAAGGTCCTTGTCAACCAAGAGGTAAAAATTGTTCAAGCATGATTTACGTAACAAGATGGGTGATGACTTCCAGATTTGTTGGTGTGTTTTTTTTATCGAGAAGGATATATTTCCAAGTGTTGAAAATGAAGCAATTTTGCAAAGATTTCAAGATATGGGACCCCGGATGCTACTTTTACCGAAGGCTACTTTTACCTAATCTAATTCGTTCTCGTCTTTATGATAATTCAGTTGGAAAATAAAATATAGGACATCAGAATAATTTTCTACGGACTTAATATTTTTTTATTTTGTATTATAACTATGTTTCGACCCTCATATTGCAAATCATGATTCCGTCACTGCATGGGAGTTAACAAAGAAGATTGCTTGATGAGAACTAACAACGCTCACCTAGATTACATATACACGCAAGATCATAAACCCTAAAATAATATATATATATATATATATATATATATATATATAATTGTTTCTATTTAAAGGTAGAATTAATCTAGAGAGAAATGTTGAACAGATACATATGCTTGTATTCGCTTTTTCGTAGATAACGAATTTTTTTTTCATTTATGTTTTAGGGTTGAGATCCTCTGTTCGTCTATCCGAGTTTTTATTCCACTAGGTAGTCCAACTTTACTATTATATATTTTTCTCAATTTTAATCATTAATTTAATATATATTTTTGTATTTAAACACTCGGTGTAATGATATTCATGGTTTAATGATATTTATGGATATTTAAACATTGAATTAGGGAAGGTGTAATGATTTTTTGTTAGTTGGAACTTGTTGATTTTGAAAATCGAAGGCCAATAGGTCCACACTCTCTAATTTAGTCCAATTAAGAGGCAATTCCTGCTTAATAGAGGCTTGTGGGTTTTATTATTATTATTTTTTATTATCAAGGTTAATTAATTTGCATCTTTTTTATTATTTAATTCACTTAAGCCACTGAAATTTCATCAGCTGAAGTGAATCCAAATCTCATTATGGAATATGAGACGATTACGACTTTCAGTGGGATTACCCTCTATATATCTCCTTCTAAGTCCGTACAGAATACGATTCAAGGCGTCCAATTGAACTCAAACACATACACTTGGAGATGTCATTGTGTGACCACCTTATGGAGACCTCGTAATTAATTAAGTAAACGTTAAATATTGTGGGAGAAAAAAAGAGATTTATCCAAAATTCAAATTTTCACAATCTTATTACGTACCTATTATGTTACTTCAAGAACTCTGGAACCTGAAAGTGTGAGCAATATTCTACAAACTACGCTAATCAGCAACAACCACATAAGGAAAACATATATACATATAGATATACTTAGATATTTGGAGCCGCGCCCATAAATGCCCATATTTTCTTCTAAAATATTATTTTTTATCAATTATAAATGTCCTTAACAACCTGGTTGAGACGAAAAAAACAAATCATCGGAGAATAAAAATTCCTAAAAGAGTCATTATTTATATCTTGAGAAATGACAAGGAAATATTGGAGAAATCAACGTAAAAGGGCTTAGAAAAAGTTTGATAATCTTCAAGTCAAACCTAAATGATACAGCTATAAGGATAATACTGTTGCTCTACACATATAGTAACGAAATATACACATGGTTCATGGAATTTTTTTTTAAAGTAGATCAGCTGACATTTTTTTCAAAAGTATCACAAATAGTGGTAAAAGCACAAAACGTTATAGTTAAAAGTACAAAACGTTCACCGAGTATTACCAATAAACTTCATCAGCAATCCACATTCTAAAATCCAAATCTTAAAAACAATTTTGCAATTCCTACTTACATTTCAGGAAAACAAGGTTGACCGACCTTACAGGAACAATGTTAGTACTTCACGGCTAATATCACAATCTACATCAGTGCTCAACGGAGTCCAATAGAATTCATAAGAAGCTTAACCAAAAATCACCTTAATTCAAAGGAGATAAACATGAATCACCAATAGCAAAAGAATATATGATTAAATCGGCTTATTTCGAGCTCTAAATTTATGCGGACATGAGAAAAATAACCTGAAAATGTGAGACCACCAGAATAGAAACCAAGTTTCGAGAAAAAATAGAAACCAACGACGTTTGATTTGATGAAATACTTTATTCATTAAAATAATCAAAATTCTGATAAACAAAACAAGAGTGGTAAACGCGTCGTTTGATAAAGTAGCGTGATAAAACAACGATAAGTAGGCTATCATTGCGAGAAATAGGCCGATATATAGATTACGACGAAAAAATAGGGTGTTACTGTTCATAAACTGTTAAAAAGGGCCTTGAAGACCAAACACGTTCTTTGGGCTGAATAAATAATTCGGGCTTGATTAAGCGGCCCATATTCTTTGTCCCGAAGGGACTTACAAGAAGAGCGGGATTAAGTGCAGGACCCGGTAGCAATTTTTGATAATTCAAGTCAGAAGATCAATGGTGATTAAAAGCCCGTGCAGAAGATCAACGGTTGGAAATGAATCGAGGGTTTTATATGACATACTGAGAAAAAACCTCTTAAAAAACTGATTCAATTTCCTTAAGCCTTCTTCAACATTCTCGCAATTTTCAAAGTTTAGGGTTCTTCATTTTGTGAATATCTGTGATAGCTGCTCTCGTCGCCGATGTAGAAGCTTTAGTACACTGCTTGTGTGTTTTTCTGTATCGTTCCTCATCTTGTTATATTTTTGAATGTTTATGTTTTATATTTGAAGCTTTTATGTGAATATTCGAGATTCTGAAAGCTGCTATGATATTGTAATTTTAACATAAACCCATTCACGTATATAAGTAATAATATGACAACTTGACTCAAAGAAATATTGATGGGGTCATGTGGATTGATGAAGTGACATCTCCCTCTAATCGTTGAGACCTCAATCTCCAACACCTCATTTTCACGCTCTTCGAATTTTGGAAACGCCTGTTAATTTTTTGGATTGTGTCTCAATCTAAAATACAAATATATATCACGACAATTTCAAAAGCAATAATATGAACGGTTTAATCTTTAAAAATAATACATCTAGTTGGTCTATTCGCGTGAGACCCAGTCTCGGTGGATAATGACACAAATTGTGTTCTAATTTGTATTATCTTTGTTTTAGGGCTTAATTATAATTATGCTTAAGTTTAGGGACCAAAATATAAATATACCAAAATATGTGCTGGTATATAGGTGTGTGAAAGTAGTTTGTAACAAATTTAACACACATTAGCGAATATCTCATGTGTTATCTTGTATTTCATTCTACATTTCCGCACTTAATTCAGGAATCAGTTCTACAATTCTTGGATAAATTTATTGAGATTGGTGGATGAGGGACACACAGATAGGTATCTTGTCTCATCACAAATACTAAAATATGTCACACTTAACTTAATCAAAATAAATAACCCAATAAAAAATCCCCCTTGGATAGGGCTCATTCTCCACACTATGTACAAACACTATATAATAAGCACGCACATAAGCTCTTATCCTTCACATTTTCAACCCAATCCATCATAAAAAAGAAAAAAGAAAAAATGATCGTATCGAAAAAACCTAAAGAGACAGCTCTTTACAGATGCATAAAAATCCCGATACGATTCCTCGTACGAGTGAGGGACATTTATGTAAAATCATTGACGGTTGGCGGCCCAAACCTGATCTACGGGAACGCCATGGGCTGCCCGACGACCCCACAACTGCCCGCAATTTCGGGATCACTCAGTGCCAATCCGCAGAGCAGTCATCAGAAGTTCAAGACCATCGATGGAGATCTGCTTAGGTTGTCTAGTTCTATCAAGGGGGGGAGGAGCGGTGGAGGAGAGCTGCCTCTTCAAAGGTGGAGATCGGTGCCAGCTGGCAAAGTGGGGTCCACACGTCTGGTCGTGTTCGGGAGGATTGATGAGGAGAGCTGCGAGGTTGATGGTGACGGTGATGGCGATGGCGATGGCGATGGGGTGGGACTGTTGAGGTGAGGCGTGATAGGGTTTCGACGAGGAGTAAGAAAATCAAGGGGTGCATGTTAACTAATTTGTAATGAAATAAAATTAGGGTTTTTGTTAACTAAATCTGGTCTTGGATTAACTTCAAGTGTTGGGTGTCCAAATATGATAAACTTGTGTTAAAAATGGTATCTTGTTTTCTTCCTGTAGGTTTTTGTTTACATTATCGTAGAGTACTCGTGTCGCAAGAAATTACAAATTGAAACACATCTTTGTCCTTATTATTATGAATAATTTGGCTTATTAAAATGACAATTAGCGATAGTATTTGTCATTATTAAACATTTGTAATAACTGTTATCAATTGGTTGATTAATCGAAGTGACCCATATAGTTAATAACATGTAATATATTTATTTTTTGCTGTTTATTAATGTTAAATCAAGAGGGAACAACAACGTAAACGTCCGTACCTGTCCAATATTAAAACAGTGTACGTAATGTTATATATTTTAGTGTAATTGAAAATAAAACGTATACGAGTTAGGAGGTGTGGAGTGCACGCTCGAAAAACGTTTATTCCGAAACTCAAAACCAAAGCGTGGGTCAAAAGGTTTGCGCCCCTTGCAGAGTTCTACGGGCAGCGCCCCGGTCCGAAGGGGCACCACCCTCACAGCAGCACCCACCCGCTGCCGCATGCACCCAAAAGGGTGTGCAGAAACCGTAAATGATATGTATGTTCGAAAATGTGGTATATGTTGGTAAACAGACACCAACATTAAAGGTATTGTGTCAGGGGATACAACTGGTCGAATCTTGAGTTATAAATAAGTAGTGAGTCATACAACAAAAGACATTGAATTCACAATACACTTCTGCGAAATCTCTAGTCTTATCTCGGGACAAATTTGGTGAAACTCGTAAGGGTACGAAATATTATCTTTGAAAAGTGATTCCAAAACACGATTATAGAGAATATCCGGCCATATAAATAAGAAAACTTACCATCGCGTAACATCATCGTAACATTCAAAAAACATTGTTTATATTTCTTGCGAGTATCTGTTAAAAAATACTTGGCTCCATGAGTATTTATTTCCCACTGTTGACCTCGAGCTTCGTCATGATTGCTTGTGAGTTTTTTATATTAATTTTTAATCAAAATATAAAATGTTCGAACTTAGCTTTGAGGTCATCGAATAAACATTTAACCCATTGGATACTAATTTTATATCAATAAGGGCCGCCGAAAATGAAGTTTCACTTTTATTGCTGATGAGACTATAACTAAATAATGATGATTATGACTATGTGATTACTTGAAATATGCATGCTTGTGCAAAGACACGCATGTTCGAACGCCCATTTTTGTAATGAAATTGTGATAAAGCTATTCGAAAGTGTACTAATTCATTGCTCTTTAACGCTCGCCCCACGCTGATTGATACCGGTCACCTAATTTAGATGACATATATATATGCTCGAAAAAGAATCTCAACTATAGCAATGAAAGTGATATTATTAAAAACACGATAATAATTGTTAATGCATTGAATAAGAAAATTAAGGGACAATAAGGGAGAAATAACATGCGGTTATGTGTGAGTAAAATTCCTTTGTTTAAGAGCTAAGACTCAGATTTCTACATTTTTATTTCTAATTCAATTAGTACATATTTTGTTGCTACCTGCATGAGGTGGGCATTGGTCTGAAAAATAGTAACTGAACTATAACCGTGTCAATGAGGCATTGGTCTAATGGTCAAGGAGGGGGGCTTAAGGTATTGTGGTTGAAGGAGGTTGTGTGATCGACAATTCCATGAATAGTCCTCATGAGCCTTATGGGCCATGACTATCGTTGTCAGGTGGGTTTGAGACGTATCCATTTGACCCCGGTAGTCCCACCGCTGGAGTGTGTGGCGCAATTAAGCCTCCGCCAGGTCTGTGTGGCGCAAGCTCATACCGGTATTTTGGGACTAGTCCATAACCATGTCGAGTGGGGATACCTCGGAACAGTAAAAAAAAACTATTAACCGTTAACTGATACCTACGTGGGCATCGGCTTAAAAAATTCGTAACTGAACTGCATAATTGAACCGTACATTATGGTTCAGTATGTTAATTCAGTCCTGAAATTAAACTCGGAAATTATAAAAATTAGGGGGTGTTCGTTTGATTTAATCGAATATTACACCGATACTCACTTCACGGTGACGTGTGTGTGTATTAACATAATGTCAGTAAGGTGATATGCTATATTACTGTGTTTGCTTTGAGATGAAATTTTATTTTGAGAATCAAGGTGATATTTTAAGACAATGGAAACAAATGTTTTATGCACACTGTTATATGACCTTGATTATCGACATGGAGCATTAAATGAGGGAAGCACACTTGCTTTGAAAAGTCAAATATAGGAGGAAGAAAACAATTATCATGTGCCAAATGAAGAATATGGTTTCATTTTGGTTTCGGCTGCCGTATATATCAGTCAAAGGTGGGTTGAATTTTTGGTGTGTTTCCATGATTGATCAGAGAACATTTCGCCTATAAATACCATCATTCATAGAAGGTTAAGGATCATCTTCAGTGAGGGTTTTCTTTTGTATTCCTCGACCACTATGCCGATCATTTATATTTGTAGCTTTTCTCCTAGACCTTGTAGCTTCTTTTGTGTATCACGTCCGGTGTACGTGTCCGTAATCACTCCACATAATAAAGTTCTACCCTCCGGCCCGTGGACGTAGGTCATTCCGACCGAACCACGTAAATTCTCGTGTTCACTGTCATTTTATTTTTCTTCATTTTATTTGTTATCATCATTTCTCGGGCAACTAAATTATCGGGAATCAAGAATATCCTAACAAATTGGTATCAGAGCCTCGCCTTGTCGGTATTCTTAGTATGCTCTGTGGTTGCACCTTTGTCTGATCTTCCACATCAGAAAAGATATCAAAAAGGTTTTACGGTCCACGGCGAGCCAATTTCCCAATTTATTTTTTAGCCATCATGACGATTACTAAAATGTCGATTGAAAAGTTTGATAGAAATGTCAACTTTGCGATGTGGAGTCTCAAGATGGAGGCCATACTCATTCAAGACGGTTGTGAGTAGACGCTTGAAGACAACGCGAAGAAACCCAAAGAAATGACAGACGAGCAATTTAAGGAATTGGACAAGAAAGCCAGATCAGCAAATCTCTCATACGAGGTATTACAAGAAGCTGTTACAGAGACGACGGCCAAGGGTATGTGAGATTCTTTAAAAGCTATCTACATGAAGAAGACTAAGGAGAATCGTCTTTATTTAAAGCAGAAGCTATACAGTTTGAAAATGACGGAAGATACTTCCATACTCTCGCATCTCGATAAATTTGACTCAATCATTATTGATTTGGCGAACGTAGAAGTTAAAGTGGATGAAGAAGATCAGGCCATAATATTGTTGTGTTCCCTTTCCTCATCTCTAAAACATTTTCGAGACACTATAATATATGGGAAAGATACTATCTCTTATAGTAGTGTCAAATCTGCTTTACAATCGAAAGAGCATATTGATAGGGATATAACGGGGGAAGCTAGTAATCAGGCAGAGGGTCTGTTTGTTCGGGATAGGCCAGAAAATAGAGATGCTGATAATAGCAGGTCTAAGGGCATGTCGAAATCCATATACAAAAATAAACTTTGTAATTATTGCAAGAAGAAGGGCCACATCAAAGCTGAGTGTTATAAATTGAAAAATAAGGAGAAAATAATCAGCAAAATTATAAAGCCGCCGAAGCTAGCGTAGCTGCAGATGAGAGCGATGTAACTATTTTTGTAGCAACTGCAAATATTGTCAGGTCTGATAGTGAGTGGATCTTAGATTCAGGATGTTCTTACCACATAAGTCGCAGTCGAGACTGTTTTTCCACATATGAAGCTTTTGACGGTGGATACGTCTTGATGAGGAATGACGCCCCATGTAAAGTTGTTGGTAAAGGTACAGTTAGAATCAAGATGTTCGACGGAATCATCCGAACACTCACAGATGTCAGACATGTTCCAGCTATGAAGAGAAATCTTATCTCTTTAGGCACACTTGAATCTCAAGGGTGCAAGTTCTCAGGTGAAGGTGGAGTTATGAAGATTGGTAGAGGTGTCCTCGTCGTAATGAAAGCTTGCAGATCTGGAAATTTATATATTTTGGAGGGAACTACTATTACAGGTTCCACTGCAGTCTCGACATCCCCGGAGGTTGATACCACGAGATTATGACATATGAGGTTTGGACACATGGGAGAAAAAGGCTTGACGATTTTGAGCAAGCGAGGCCTACTTTGCGGTCAAAGTACTGGTAAGATGGATTTTTGCGAACATTGTATTTTTGGGAAGTAGAAACGAGTCAGCTTCAAATCGCCAGCAATCCATAAGACGAAAGGTACTTTGGATTATATTCATTCTGATTTATGGGGTCCTTCTCGTGATCCGTCCAAAGGTGGTGCAAGATACATGTTGACTTTCATTGATGATTTCTCAAGGAAAGTTTGGGTTTATTTTCTTAAATAGAAGAGTGATGTTTTCCTAACATTTAAAAAATGGAAAGCTTTGATTGAGAAGCAGACATGAAAACAAATCAAGCGGTTGTGGACAGACAATAACTTAGAATTTGTGAAAGTGATTTCAATGAATTCTGCAAGAACAAAGGTATAGTTGGACAACACACTGTTCGAATGACGCCTCAACAGAATGGTGTTGCCGAGTGCATGAACCGGAATCTATTGGAGAGAGCTCGTGTATGATCTCTAATGCTAGGTTGACAAATGATTTTTGGGCAGAAGCTATTGCGGTTGCATGTTATATTGTCAACCGCTCACCATGTTCTTCTATCGATTTCAAGACACTCGAGGAGGTATAGTTAGGTACTCCTGATGATTACTCTAATTTAAGAATATTTTGGTGCCTAGCTTATATGCACGTAAACGAGGGAAAGTTAGCGCCTAGAGCTAAAAAGTGTATTTTTCTCGATTACGCTTCAGGGGTGAAAGGATATAGACTTTATAATCCTGATCCCAAGTCACACAAATTCGTAACTAGCAGAGATGTTACATTTGACGAGTCATCTATGTTGTATCCTAGAAAAGAGTCTTTTGGTTCTTGTAGTCAAGAAAAGGAGGATAGTGTACAGAACGAGGTGGAGCACGAGATCAACAAAGGTTCTTCAGATAACGCTAACGAGTTCAACAGATCTAGATCATGAACCAGAACCGGATTCAGATCTTGTTGAAGATGAAAGCGTCGAGCATGAATATTCTATAGCCAGAGACAGACAGAGACGTGATATTCGACTACCACAGCGGTACGTGAATTTAGTTTCATACGCTTTATCAGTGGCACAAGAAACATGTGGAGGCGGTGAACCTTCTACCTATTCGGAGGCAATTCAAGATACAAATTCTGATAAGTGGTTGGTAGCGATGAATGAAGAAATGAAGTCTCTGCACAAGAATGGTACTTGGATTCTTGTGCCGCCGTCGAAGAAAAAGAAAATATTTGGTTGTAAGTGGGTCTTCAAGAAGAAAGAAGGTTTATCTGGTTCAGATGATGCAATGTATAAGGCACGATTGGTCGCGAAAGGCTATAGTCAGGTACAAGGTGTTGATTTTAACGATGTTTTCTCACCTATTGTTAGACATAACTCTATTCGTGTATTGCTTGCATTCGTTGCCATGTTTGATTTGGAATTAGAACAGCTTGACGTCAAGACAACGTTCTTACATGGTGATTTAGACGAACAGATTTATATGAAGCAACCTGAAGGCTTTATAGTTGAAGGAAAGGAAGACCAAGTTTGTTTGTTGAAGAAATCCTTATATGGATTAAAGCAGTCTCCAAGACAGTGGTACAAACGGTTTGATTCTTTTATGTTGGGTCATGGTTTCTCCAGAGCAAGTATGATAGTTGTGTTTACTTCCGGAAGTTGAATGACAGTTCGTTCATTTATCTGCTATTATATGTTGATGACATGCTCATTGCGGCTAAGAATCTTGCAGAAATTCACCATTTGAAGGCCTTAATGAACGGTGAATTTGAGATGAAAGATTTGGGAACAGCTAAGAAGATTCTTTGTATGGAGATTAGATGTGATAGAGGAGCTGGTAAGTTGCACCTGACCCAAGAGAGTTACCTCAAGAAAGTTTGGGAGAGATTTGGCATACACGATGCCAAACCAGTCAGTACTCATCTCGCTAGCCATTTTAGGCTATCTTCTGCTCAATCACCATCATCGAAAGAGGAAAAAGAGTATATGACACGAGTTCCTTGGTCTGAGTGCAGTCGACAGTATTATGTATGCAATGGTTTGTACACGTCCTGATATTTCACAAGCTGTTAGTGTTGTTAGCAGGTATATGGCTAATCCCGGGAAAGAACATTGGCAGGCAGTGAAGTGGATCCTCAGATACTTGAAGGGTACTCTAAGCACTTGTTTGGAGTTTGGCAGAAACATGGATACTCTCTTTGGCTTCGTTGATTCAGATTACGCAGGTGATCTCGGTAAACGACGATCTCTTACAGGTTATGTATTCTCTATTGGAGGTTGTGCAGTTACTGGAAAGCTACTCTACAGCACGTAGTGGCTCTATCTACTACTGAAGCAGAATATATGGCCATTACGATGCGATCAAAGAAGTTTTATGGTTGAAGGGGTTATTCAACGAATTAACTCTGCAACAGGGAGTCATTACTATTTACTGTGATAGTCAACGCGCAATTCATTTGACTAAGGATCAGATATATCATGAGAGGACTACGCATATTGATGTCAAATATCATTTTATGCGTGATATCATTGCAGATAAGAAGGTGTTTATCAAGAAGATCAACACGAAGGATAATCCTGCAGATATGTTTACGAAGGCTCTTCAAATTTCCAAGTTCAAGCATTGCTTGGACTTGATCAGTATTTCAAAAATGGTGAACTAGCCCGTCGGGGCTATGGTCGGAGGGAGATAGAGACAAAGGTATCTAAATTAAGGTGGGGTAATTTTCAGAATCAAGGTCAATGTGGAGATTCGTTATATGACCTTGATTATCGACATGGAGCATTAAATGAGGGAAGCACACTTGCTTTGAAAAGTCAAATATAGGAGGAAGAAAACAATTATCATGTGCCAAATGAAGAATATGGTTTCATTTTGGTTTCGGCTGCCGTATATATCAGTCAAAGGTGGGTTGAATTTTTGGTGTGTTTACATCATTGATCAGAGAACATTTCGCCTACAAATACCATCATTCATCGAAGGTTAAGGATCTATCTTCAGCGAGGGTTTTCTTTTGTGTTCCTCGACCACTATGCCGATAATTTATATTTGTAGCTTTTCTCCTAGACCATGTAGCTTCTTTTGTGTATCACGTCCAGTGTACGTGTCTGTAATCACTCCACATAATAAAGAAGTTCTACCCTCCGGCCCGTGGACGTAGGTCATTCCGACCGAACCACGTAAATTCTCGTGTTCACTGTCATATTATTTTTCTTCATTTTATTTGTTATCGTCATTTCTCGGGCAACTAAATTATCGGGAATCAAGAATATCCTAACACACACTATATTCATGCGCATTATTTCTAAGTATATAATTATATTATATAAAAGATTGAAGGATAATGATAATTTCTCAAATTAAAATAAAGCATTAGACCATCTCCAACTGAAAATCTTATTCTCGAACCCAAAATACAGTAACTGTCAAATCAAACAGTAATTTTTCTCCAACCATCAAACTCATTCTCAAACTCATTCTCAAACTCAAAAGAATATTCTCAAAATATTCTCATCAACAACAACTTATACAACTTTTCTTAAGTGCTTATTTGGTACGTCCGTTTATATTTATGAGAGTTTAAAAATTATGAAAGTCCATATAAAACTAATTAATAAGTATAAAATCTATGCGTGTTTGGCTATTGGTTTATAATAAGCCACCCAAGAGGTGTGTTTATCTAGACCCATATACATGTGTTTAGCATTATTATATATAAAATCATGTACCAAATACATCAACATCTTATAAACATACTTTAATAATTTCTAAACGCATAGACCAATAAGGGCTAAGAGTTTTCATCTCAATTGCAATTGATAAAATAATATAAAAATATATATCTTATGTTAAATATATTATTATTATTATTATTGGATAGAGGATTCTATCAGTTGCTCGATAAATGTCTAAGATAAAATATCGATCTAATAAACTACATCCGTTGACGCAACAATCCCTTTACGTAGGGTTTCTCTCTCTAGAAAAACTCTCTCACCCTCTTTACCCAAAAAAACCAAACGGTCGTCTCCCCCTCCTCCAAATAGCAGTCTCCCTCACCCCCTCCTCCATTAACGGAGGTTGGGGGAGCTATTCTCGTTATTTTTTTCTTGCATTTTAATTTTATTTTTTGTTTTAAAAAAAGAAAAAAAAAATACCCGATTTTCTTCGTCTCTCGCCACTCGCCCCACCACCCCTTCGATGCACCTGCGCCACCGTTTCGCCTCTCACTCGCGTGTCTCCCGAGTTGGGAGCTCGTCTCTCCCGATTTGAGAGTTTTGTCTCCATTTGTTGGAGTTTTTTTCTCCCTTTGTGAAGCCTCCCTTCGACGAACATGAGATATTGAAGTCGATGATCGGAGAAAATGATGAGTATTGAAGATTTGGCTGAATTGCCTTTTTTGTGATAGGTTATTTAATACTTTTGAGTTTTAGACGGCAGTTCTTATTTTCTATCCTTTATTTTCTTGTTTGTATTTGTCCTTACTCGTCTGTGAGCCTTTACCGAAATCTGATGTTACCGGAAAGACCATGTCGAACTATTTAGCATCCGTATCTTTGTGTTAATGAAATTTACGCTGCTTTTCGAAAAAAAATTAAACTACACACATCTATCATCATTCAAGGTCCGATCAAAATGTGACCCGGCCCGCCCGACCCGATCCAAAACCACAACCACAACCACGGGTCTCATCACTTCATCTTCCAACTCTCAAGTATTTCATATGCAGAAGGCACATCACCACATTCAAACAAACCTTCATCCTCCTCAACATCATCATCATCATCAGAAGGATTCGACGGTAATAACTCAAAACAACCTCCCCGGGATTCATCTCCCGAACCTCGATCGTCGCCGCTCATTCTATTTCCCGAGACTCCACCGCGATCGGCCGAACCCGATGAGCCTTCCTCGCGGGATCCGCACACAAACTTCATCGACTTCAACAAATTTACGACCGTCGCCTCTTCCCTAACCAAAATCCCGTCCCCGTCCCGACCTCGTCCGAGAATTTCTCCCGAGAATCCGTCCAAATCCGCAGGATCGATCCTGTCTTTATTCGCCTCGAAGAGATCGATCCAATCCCGAAGGGTGACTCGAAAGTTCGCATGAGCCATCGCGTTGACGGTACGGATCGCTCTCGCGTAGTCCCGTTGCGCGATGGCTTGGACGGTGAGTTCCGTGAAGTACGGCTGAGGAGGTACCTCGCCGGCTTCTAACATCGAGTTGAACGCGTGCTCCAATAAATGCCACTAATCCCCCAAAAAAATAAAAATAATGTGGATTAATTTTGATATTAGGATGGAGATTAGCAGGTAGACGCGTTCATAATGTTCACGGTTCAAAACAGCCGGTTACAGTTTCGGAATCGACCATCCCGTAAATGATCCATTCTCCCGACGGTTACGGTTCGACCCGCCAGTTCACGGTTGAACCGTTTTTTTTTTTTTTGCATAAGCAGCTGTTCAAACAGGCGGCAATTTTACTTTTGAAAACAAAATTAATAATAATAATGATAATAAATAATACTAAAAAACCACCGGTTCACGGTTTGAACAGACAGTTCTTGACATGAACCGACGGTTTAAAAGCCTGTTACGGTTTCGATTTTTCAAAAACTTAACCAACCGTAAGAATCATGGTTACATTTCCAATTTGAACCTTAAAAGTCGGCCACGGTTAAAATAACCGTTGCCCTATGGTTCGACTACGGCTTTTTGAATCGAAGAACAAAATTTCACCTACAAATTGTTCTAAAAATTTTGGCAGTTCCCTTATGGTCCGTTTGGATTCCCATATTTCAATTAGAATTCCGAATTTCCTCGAAATCACCTGTTTGGCAACCGCTCGGATTTGAATTTCGATTTCATCCAAATCCGAGGATAATTCAAAACCTCGTTGTTTGATGATTTTAAAATTCGGCCACAAGTGGTCTGTTTTCGACAATCCAAAAACCCGCCGTAACGATTTTCGTAAATAATAATAATAATAACAATTATAGGTGAACGATGAGTCGAGTCGACTCGCGAGCTCGATGAGGCGGCTCGAGCTCGACGAACGATAAGTTCATGCAATTCCCAAAATTTTAGGTCCCGAAGAAATTCCAAAACGTCAACCATAGTTCATGCATTGCAGGTGAATTGAACAAAATTGTAAAACTAACCTTCCCAGCTTTCGATGCCTCGACCAATAGAAACTCTTTATAACGAATGAGCCGTTGGCCCGAGAGAGCCATCTCCTTGTAGACATGCTCGAAATATTCCCATTGTTGAGCGCTCGAAGACGCCTCGAGCATCGAGGTGTATGTGTAAGAATCCGCTATAGCCATAGAATTATTACCACCGTTTCCCTCGAATTTCAAATCGTTTCTCCGCGTCGACTCGAACAATTCTTTAGCTTCGAAGAACATATCGTTACGACCGTAAACTTTGAGGACCGCGTTGATCACGCCGGTATTAGGGCTCATAAGGGCCCCGTAGTGCTCGAAGATTGAAATGCAATTTTGCACGTGGCCGCCGTCCAACGAAGACATTATTAATCCGGTGACGGTTACGGGCAGAGGTTTTACGGGAGAGAGATTCTTTAACTTCTCAATCTGTTCAAAATTTTTTTAAGGACGAGCGAACATTTTACTTTTTTTTTTCGTAAGTTTACATAAGAAAAACCGGATGAGGTAATGAAAGAGTAACCTCAAAAGTAGCTTCTTGCCACCTTCCGTGGAAGCAGAGGCATCGGGCGAGCTCGTAATATACGCTCGATGTTCCGATTATACCCCTCCGTTCCATGTCTCTTACTGCTTGAACGGCTTCGTCGACTTTGCCTTCTTCCCAAAATGCCCTCACAAGGACTAGACCATAAAATTGAGACAAAAATAGAAAGAAAAAAAACTTAGAAAACAGAGTCATCTGCTTTAAAGATCAACGAAGAGGAAAAGTACCTATATATAGGGAGAAAACCCAAAATGGTCCTAATGTTTACCCTCCGAACCAATTTAATCCTCAGTGTTTTGCAATGACCAATTACTCCCCGATGTTATCGATTTTGAATCAATTTTGTCCTTCCGTCACTATGGACGTCAATTTAATCGGAAAAGAAGCGTGTGCACCACCCGTCACTGAGCATGTAATTTGTCACTGAGGGAGAAAACTCAAAATGTCCCCGAAATTTACCGTGTGGACCACTTTAGTCCGCAATATTTTGTAATATTTAAGGGAGAAGGTAAATCATGTGTGGTGTGCGTGCTTCTCTTCCGTTTAAATTGACGTCCATAGCGACGGAAAGACCAAATTGGTCCGAAATCGACAATATCAGATTAAATTGGTCCACGCGAAACATCGAGGACTAAACTGGTCCCCAATAACACTCCCGGACCATTTTTAGGTTATATATATATATATATATATATATTTTCCGAAACGATAGTTCAATATATGAACAAAATTTACAGAGGTAAATAGCTCGGTAGAGCCCTCTGCATACAATCGAATATCCAGTAGAGAACTCAGAGAGAGAAACCATCAAACAAGAACTAAAAAAGAAAAAATAAAAAAAGAACGAAAGAAAACAAGACTAGAAGTTTGAAAAAGGAACTAATGAAACTACTACAAAACGAGGAAAACTACCTCTGTAAGTGATAGCTTTTAGAGATTCACCGGTTCTTTTCATTTTATCGAAGAAGTGATGGACAAGGTCGTACTTCCCAGATTTGAGCATCACCTAAATAAGATAAACAACATAACATTTCATACGATATTCTTGCAAAAATTGTTCAGACAAAATATACATTTTTTTTTCTTTCTTTGTTACGAATCATGAAATTACCTCCATGGCCAAACCGTAGCTCGCAGAATTGGGCCTGAGACCGTCCTTTCTCAACTGCTGAAATACCCACGACACTCCCTTCCATTGACAGCTCGTAACACACGCGTTCAGAAGCTGAAAGAATCATACGAATAATAAAAAACAAAATATTAAATTACAAAAGGCCTAATATTTATTTTTTGTATTATCTTACAGCATTATATATAACAATATCGGGTTGAAGCGCGGGATTCCAATCTTTACGCGGTATATTTCTGATCTTCCTCGGCCTCTCCTTCATGGACTCGATCACACTCAACAGCTCCTTTAGAAAACCAGCTTGGCCCAATGTAACAGCCAAGCTGTGATATGCAGCCATATCAGGGTATATATATGCATCACCCTACAAAAAAATTTCGAGCAAAAAAAATAAAAATCCTATTTTTAAAGAAATAAAGAGGGCCCGTAAACGGCGGAAACAAGAATAAGAGGGCTATTACACGCATAAAATCAAAGACTTGAATAGCTTCGCGGGGCCTCTTGGCTCTTCCAAGAACTGCCAATAGCTTTGTGTACACAAACCTGAATTCACACTCAAAACAAAACAAAATACATAAGAAATATAATTCATATATAATCATTCATCGGAAAATAAATGTAGGGTCTTGAAAAACCTGCTCTTGAAATGCTTGAACTCCTTCGAGGAGTAGACCCAATTTACGGCAGACAAAGCATTTCTCCAATGGCCTCTTTTCCCGAGCCTTTCGACCACTTTCAACATCTGTTCTTCGGTAAATTGCAATCCCGAGTACCTCATGATCTTCGTAAATTTCCAATCCCTCACATTCAGCTCCCTCACACTCAACCTAAAAACGACAAGCGAATCCCACGTCACTCAAAAGATCGAATTTTTTGTTGCACAAATGCATAAATTGGGACTTCTTTCTACGAAATCAATGTAACTTCAATTGAAAATTACCCCCACGAAAACAAGAAAGAACACAGATAACACAAACAAGATAAATTTGCAAAGAACTCAACACAACAACGTGATAATTCGAGAAAACGAACAAGAGAATCCCACAATACGAACAAATTGGTCTTAATTGGGACTTCTTTCTATGTAATGAATGTAACTACAATCGAAAAGTTACCTCCACCGAAATAAGAAAGACACAAATAACACAAACAAGACCAATTTGCAAACAACTCAACACAGAAACGTGATAACTCGTTAAAAAAAGTACACCTGTCAACTAGAAGCTTAACAGCTTCGCCCTCGCTTCTTTTGGGCGGGGCCCACTTTTTGCCACCATCATCTTCAAGCAACCCTTCTTCAACGTCGACGTCTTTATCCAAAAGCCACGAGAATCTATCCCTCTCGCACTCGATTACGTCGCTCAGCGCCTTCAGATGTTCCTCGCTCAGCTCACCTCCGCCGTGCTCGACGGCGAGCAGCTCCCGCATTCGAATCCTGTCCAGCGATTCCCAGGGCCTGCCCAAGAGCTTCTTATTGCTTTCGTCGAAGGATACGAACTTTCTGTACTCGGATTTAATGGCCTGAAAATGGGATTCTTCGAGGATCTCTCGCTGTTGCTCGTCGGTGAGGGCGACTGGTGAATCTTGCTTGGCTAGGCGGCGATTGGATTTCTGAATTTCCTTTTTGCGGAGGTTGTGGATGATTTTAGGGTTTGGTTCAACGTTGTGCTTGAGGAGCTTCTGCTTGATTTTTTCGAGATTGGGCGGATTTTTTGGTACGGTGGCTGTTGCTGCTAAGCTGATTCCTTTTGAGACATCCATGGAAAGAGATTGGCTTTGTTTTGTGAAAAGACATTACACTCGCACTTCATAGCATTGATGCTTACGTAATACGTTGTCATTTTTATCTATATTTGCGGTAATAAAAAATTAAATTGTCAATAAATTAATGGTAAAAGATGAGTCAATTATAATTTCGATGAGTTGGCTCGGGTTCGAGTAAGATCTGGACAAATGGTTCACAGTTCCCATTAAAAAGTTTCGGGTTCCAATAATGTGCCAAATCACGATCGAGATTACCGTTCGAACCACGCATTCACGTTCCGTACGGGTTGATTTTAATTTCTTTGTCGAAAAAATTGCATAAAATAAAAAAGGGAGTGTCTTTCGAGTTTTACTACTTCGAAGCTTTGGAAAGAAAAGCAATTCTCAAAAGGGTTCAATTGAAATGTTTGTTAAAAAATCAAGACGCATAACAAATTAAACTTTGCTAATATAAGATATTCAAGAACACATTACAAAGAAAAAAAATACGACCCAACGTTACAGAGAAATACAGGAGAGGTGTCCAAGTCGTTGATGCTTACTAAAAAGAACACGAACAAGCTATGAATCTTCAAGATACAAATGTTATGAAACCCTAGTTATTTCTATGTGGAAGATATTCAAGGACTCTTGAGGAGGATGAATGATAGAGTGTGTGAAAGAGAGATCCGGTTTATGTGTGTTAACGAGCAATGTTTCAAGGGTTTCATTAACCTCTGTGAAGCTTCTAAAATGTAGGCTAAAATAATATACAATAGGTTTATAAAATAAAAATGCCCATAAAGCCCATTCGGAATGCCCATAAGCCCATACTAATATTATGAAACCTTAGTTATTTCTCTGAGTTAGATATTGAAGAAGATATTGAAGAGCTATTGAGGAGGAAGATGAATGATAGAATGTGTGAGAAAGAGATGCGGCTTATGCGTGTTAACGAGCAATGTCTCAAGGGTTTCATTTAACCCCTGTGAAGCTTCTAAAATGTGACCTAAAATAATACACATTAGATATATAAAATAAAAATGCCCATAAGTGCATTCGGCCCAGGAACGTTAAATGGGGGTTTTCCCATCCTTTTTAATAATGTTGTAAGCTAGATCAACCATGGTTGCCACTTTCAAAAAAAAAAAAAACTTTTTGAACGAAAAACCTGTTATAAAACTATTATAATTGGACAAGAACAGAAATATAAACACGAGATTGTAGAGAGATAATAATGTTTTCGATATGATTCAATACAAATACATCGGTCTATTTATAGTAGAAAAAATTCTACTATTTCATCTAACATTTACAACATTAAATACATCTTACCTCATCTCATCAACAATCAACTAATTTTTACAACATTTAATAAACCCAATCTTATCAACATTAAAAACATCCACATCTTAATATAATATTTCATAATACTCCCCCTTGGATGTTTTTCAAAGAATTTGCCTCGTTAAAACCTTACTAGGAAAAACTCAGTGGGATAAAAACCTAGTGAAGGAAAAAGAGTACATAATTCCTTTTGATACGCTTTCATTTGTTGCCTCATTAAAAACCTTACTGGGAAAACCACATGGGAAAAACCACAGTGAAGGGAAAAAGAGTGCAACGCGTATTTTCTCCCCCTGATGATAACATCATTATAAATCTCGGAGTCTTCGAACTCCAATTGAATATACCAATTTCCTGAAACTAATTGGGGGAAGTGCTTTCGTAAATAAATCTGCAAGATTTTCACTTGATCGCACTTATTGTACATCAATATCACCATTTTTCTCCAAATCATCGGTGAAGAAAAATTTCGGTGAAATATGCTTTGTTCTATCCCCTTTAATATATCCTTCCTTTAATTGGGCAATACATGCCGCATTATCTTCATATAAGATCGTTGGAAGTAATTTCTCAGAAAGCAACCTACAAGTCTGTTGGATATGCTCAATTATCGATCGCAACCAAACACATTCTCGGCTAGCTTCATGAATAGCGAGAATTTCCGCATGGTTATATGAAGTAGTTGTTAAAGTTTGTTTCACTGACCGCCATGAAATAGCGGTTCCACCATATGAAAACAAATAACCTGTTTGCGATCGAGCATTATGTGGGTCAGACAAATATCCAGCATCTGCACCCAACTAAATTTGCTTTCGACTCATTAGAATAGAACAATCCCATATTAGATGTTCCTTTAAGGTATCGAAAAATTCGTTTAACTCCATTCCAGTGTCTACGAGTCGGCGATGAACTATATCTCGCCAATAGATTTACAGCGAACGCTATATCAGGTCGCGTATGACTCGTAAGATACATTAGTGCTCCAATAGCACTAAGATATCGTACTTCAGGACCAAGTAGCTCTTCATCATTTTCGCGTGGTCTGAAGGGATCTTTATTTACGTCTAAAGATCTAACAATCATTGGAGTATCCAGTGCATGAGATTCATCCATGTAAAATCTTTTCAATACCTTTTTCGTTAAGTCTCTAGATGTAAAAATATTCCACTTTTCAAATATTCAATTTGAAGTCCAAGACAAAATTTTGTTTTTCCGAGATCTTTCATTTCAAACTCCTTTTTCAAACAATCAACAGCTTTGGTCAACTCTTCAGGAGTTCCAATTATATTGATATCATCAACATAGACTGCTATAATGACAAACTCATTTTTACATCTTCTCAGAAATATGCAGGGACAAGTTTGATCATTTCGATACCCTTCTTTTACTAAAAATTTACTGAGGCGATTATACCACAATCGCCCAGATTGCTTTAATCCATAAAGCGATTTATTCAACTTAACTGAGTACTCGTTTCTGGGCCCTGAATTTTTATGCAACTGAAATCCCTCGGGAAGCTTCATATATATGTCACTGTCAAGTGTTCCATATAGATAAGCAGTGACAACATCCATAAGACGCATATCGAGACCTTCTCTTAGTGTCAGACTCACTATGTAACGAAAAGTAGTTGCATCCACCACAGGAGAATACGTCTCCTCATAATCAATACATGGTCGTTGCGAAAAACCTTGTGCAACAAGCCGTGCTTTGTATCTTACAATTCGCCGTTTTCATTCCTCTTTCTAATGAAAACCCATTTATATCCAACCGGCTTTACATTTTCTGGTATACGGACTACAGGTCCGAAAACTTTTCGTTTCTCAAGTGATTTCAATTCGGCCTCGATTGCATCTTTCCATTTTGGCCAATCATTTATTTGTCTGCATTCTTGTACAGACTTTCGTTCATGATCCTCATTCTCATTAATCTCAATCATTTCATGTAGCGCTACGTTAAATGAGAATTTATCGTCAACGTTGACTTCATCTCGGTTCCATCTAATTCCATTTGGGCATAGTTTATCGAGATCTCTTCATTATCATTATTTTCTGAACGTTCAGGTACATGAGTTTCATTCTCATTGCCCATCGACTCTTCTCTAGTCGATAAATCCTCGGTTGGACCATTCTTATTATTATTTGCTCCTTTTCTTTTCCGAGGATTTTTATCTTTGGAATCCGAGGGCCTACCACGCTTTAACTGTGGCTTATGCTCGATAATATGTTCTGCAGGAGCATTAACAACTGGTATATGTGACTTTGTCACTCTTTTAAGGTCAGTAAAGCTTTCTGGCAGTTGATTAGCTAAACTCTGTAAATGAATTATCTTTTGAACTTCTAGTTCACATTCTTTAGTTCGAGGATCATAATGATTTAGCGACAATTCATTCCAACTAACATTTCTCTCCAGCTGTTTCTTTTCTCCCCCTAATGTCGGAAATTCAATTCATCAAAATGACAGTCGGCAAATCTGGCCGTAAATAAATCTCCAGTTAGAGGTTCCAAATACTTTATTATCGATGGAGATTCATATCCGACATGTATTCCCAACCTCCTTTGAGGTCCCATCTTTGTTCGTTGTGGTGGAGCAACTGGAACTTATACTGCACATCCAAAAATTCTTAGATGGGAAATATTTGGTTCCTGACCATAAACCATTTGTAATGGGGAGACATCATTATAACTTGTTGGCATGATGCGGATTAGTGTTGCTGCATGCAATATAGCATGTCCCCAGCAAGACGAGGGAAGATTCGACTTCATCAATAATGGTCTTGCAATTAATTGCAAGCGCTTAATCAACGATTCTGCAAGACCATTTTGCATATGAACATGTGGCACGGGATGCTCAACATTAATTCCGATCGACATACAATAATCATTAAATGCCTTGGAAGTAAATTCAGCAGCATTATCAAGGCGTATTTTTCGGATAATCTGGAAAATGTGCTCTTAGTCGGATCATTTGTGCAGGCAATCTCGCAAATGCCATGTTGCGTGTTGATAACAAACATACATGAGACCATCTAGTCGATGCATCAATTAATACCATGAAATACATAAATGGTCCACATGATGGATGTATCGGTTCGCAAATATCACCATGTATACGCTCCAAAAATGTTATGGATTCATTCTTTATTTTCGCTGGTGATGGCCGAATAATTAACTTCCCTTTAGAGCAAGCGACACATGATAATTCATTACTTTGAAGAATCCTCTGGTTCTTCATTAAATGCCCACGTGAATTCTCAATTATTTTCCGCATCATAATTGCACCGGGATGGCCCAACCGGTCATGCCAAACATTAAATGTACTGTCATTAGTAAACTTCTGGTTTACGGTAGCATACGATTCGATCGTTCTAAGATATGTGTAATACAACCCAGAGTCAAAGGAAGGTAATGTTTCCATAATTCTTTTATCATTAGAAACCCCCTTTGTAACGTGCAAATATTCAACATCTGTTTTTTCTGCAGTCTCAACATGATATAATTATGTCGAATAGCTTTAAAGCTCAATAAATTTCTTTGAGACTTAGGAGAATATAAGGCATTTTCAATTATCAGCCTTGTTCCTCTGGGTAGTAAAATGTTGGCTCTTCCGGAGCCTTCAATTATATTTGTGCTACCCGATATTGTAATAACACTTGTTTCTTTCATTTCAAGATGATCGAAATATTTATTATTCTTCAGAATCGTATGAGTCGTTGAACAGTCTGCAAGACATAATTCTCCATTGTACATGTTCGTTTCCATCAGAGAAATTCCTTTATTAACAAACACATAATAATTATTATCGTTGCGGTGGTTCGGGCCATTGGTCACGTAACTGTCGCACGCCCAAACATTTGGTTGAATTATATCAACAAAGTAAGGGCAAAGAAAAGAGAATTGAAACGAATTTTGTTCAAAGTGATTTGGCCTTTGCTTCTGGGACAAAAGATAAAAATACACATTTCGAAACTGCGGATTTCTAGTTTTTCCTGAAGAAAAGCAATCTATTATGTATTATTATCGTGTGTTTTATTATTGTGTGTATTGTATGCTTTATTATTGGGTGATTTATTATGTATCGTTTGGAGTGTTTTATTAAGTTATATGTTTTCTTGTGATATATTTGTTTATTTTATAGCATTGCTCATCGTTGTTCTTTTGTTCAATGTGCCTCTTCTCATCATTATTTTCGTAATTTTTCCTCTTATGGGGAAAATTCTGATGACTGCCACGATTGTTATGATAACCACCACGGAAATCCTGATAACCATCACCGTAATTTCCTCGGCCACGTCCACGACCATGATGTCCACCACGACCACGTCCACGATCATTGCTTCGACTATTATCATTATTACCTTTGACTGCATTCGCTTCAGGGATTGCAGTAGAACCAGTCGGTCGGGATTCGTGGTTTTTCATCAATAATTCATTGTTTTGTTCAGCCAACAATAAACAAGAGATTAAATCTGAATGCTTTTGAAATCCCCTCTTCCTATATTGTTGTTGCAATATCATATTTGATGGATGAAAAGTGCTGAATGTTTTCTCCAGCATACTGTCTTCAGTGACTGTTTCTCCACACAATTTCAGTGTGGCAGTCACCTTATGAACAGCCGAGTTATATTCAGTTACGGATTTAAAATCATGTAATCTTAAATGCATCCATTCATACCTTGCCTTTGGGAGGATAACAGTTGTCAAGTGGTCAAATCGATCTTTCAGATTTTTCCACAATTCAGCGGGATCTTGTTCATTCAAGTATTCATCCCTCAGATCCGCATGAATGTGGTGGCGAAGAACTATCAAAGCTCTTGCCTTATCCTGAGCGCTTGTGGCTTTTACCGTATCAGTTACGTCACCTGCACCCGTTGTGGTTTTTGGGTCGACAATAGTGTCACCCAAACCTTTTGCTTTTAGATGAATTTCTGCGTCTAGTTGCCAAGATAATAATTCTTCCCTGAGATGTCAAGGGCAACAAACTCGAGGCTTTGCAAATTCGTCATACTATCATAAAATACAAAAGACGTTTTAATATCATAAAGTATAAAAATAAATATATAACATTAATATTTCCAATATAAAAATCAATACAAGTTTATCGTAAAAAAAAAATACTTTAAAGAAAAATTACAATTAATCTTCTTTTGTAAAAATCCTTACGAAAAATAAAGTCCACATCCCGAGGAGTGCCATCGTAAAAATTATAGTAGTCAAAAGATCAATCATCAGGTAGAGCGACATCTCGAATATAGTTGTATAAGATCTTGTCCGGAGGTTGATCGTTGTCGGAGAGCGCTTGTGCTGATAACGTGTTATAAAACTATTATAATTGGACAAGAACAGATATAAACACGAGATTGTAGAGAGATAATAATGTTTTCGATATGATTTAATACAAATACATCGGTCTATTTATAGTAGAAATAATTCTACTATTTCATCTAACATTTACAACATTAAATACATCTTACCTCATCTCATCAACAATCAACTAATTTTTACAACATTTAATAAACCTAATCTTATCAACATTAAAAACATCCACATCTTAATATAATATTTCATAATAAAACCATTTTTTTCCGCTACCGGCCACAAATTTTACTATCAAAATAGTCATTGATCAGGTTGAAGCCCCCAACATCTTGTTTACTTCTCCTTCTCAATTTTCTTGTTTTTCATTTTTACATTTTTTTTAGACTTTTTTCCCCTCATATGAGAGTTTTCTTTCTCTCGCATGAGAGTATTCTTCTCTGATATGAGACTATTTCTCTCTTGAATAACAATTTATTATGATCTTCTATATAGATCTTAGGAATGGACACCATGCTGACACTGTTGATCCACACAATGCAGATAATTTCAAATGTGTTTGACAGAGGGATTGCAATGGATGATTTTCATCTTTTTATTGTTCCTTCATGTATTTCAGCAATTTTTCTTATTGTTTCATTCTTCAAATAACCTATAATCTCGGAGAGATATACTGAACTTCAAATTTATTCGTATGAGTTGATCGATCGATCAACTACATGAAGACATTGTATGATTTATCTTACTACAGAGAAGAAATGATAAGAGGCTCTCTTTGTGGGGATTATTGTTAAGTTAATTACTATGCCTCAAGATAACCTTTTCTTTTCAAGTATGCAATAACTTTCTCGGCTGCAGCGTCCGGAGGATCACACATATCTTCCGACTGCTTCAACACTATCTGGAATATATATATATATATATATATATATATATATATAATATATATATATTATATAAATTCAAGAAAAAATAAAAATAAATCTCTGTGTGTGTGTGGGTTTTGTGTGTGCTGCATTTGTTGAGCAAAAGGCAACTAAAGCAATGTAGATTAAATATATACCTCAGAGTTCAATGGTGGCTCATATGGATCATCAATGCCAGTGAAGCCTATGTGAAAAACAAACATAAATGAGCATATATAAAAGGGAAGAGGTAATTCTCCTCTTATCCTAATTTTCAGTTACAGATTATTTCTGGGTCAAAGAAATTTTCATTTATGTAACTGAAAACACCAATAATATAAGTACTGGAAAATTATAAGATTAATCACTTAATATGCATTTTTCAATTTTGGGTCACTAAGTTTACATTTTTTCAATCGGTCACTCATTTGGTAACTAACTTTACAGAGTAACCCAAAAATGAAACATGTACACTTAGTGAACCAAAGTCGAAAAATACATCTTTAGTGACCTAAAGTTGAAAACATGACCCAAAATTGTTTTGACATACAAAGTTAGTGACCTATTTTTACAATTATCAAACATGGTGACCAAAAAACAAAAATATGTATACTCAGTAACCTTATCTTATAATTTTGCCATATTTTGTGTAGTCAATAGTGAATCTTGATTTAGGAACGTCTAATCATTCATGTTAAAGTATATATTTCGACAATGAAGAAAATCATACCTTTTATTTTTCCAGCACGAGCAAGCTTGTATAATCCCTTAGGATCCCTCCTTTCGCATACTTCAAGTGGTACATTCATGTAAACCTGAAAGATTTTTCGTTACCCTTTTCGATTTCGATCTAAAATCCTAGCAAAAAATAAATTATCAAAAAATAAAATCAATTTCATTAAAGTCTGCAAACCTCGACGAAATCGCCTTCAGGAAACAACCCTCGGATCGAATCCCGTTCTTTCCTGAACGGAGATATTAAGCTCGCAATGCAAATCACGCCGGAATCAGAAAACAGCTTCGCAACCTCTCCTTTACATCAAATAAAGGCAAAAAAATTGATATAATTAAATGAAAATCGAACGAAAAAAAATTCTAATTACAAGGAAAAAAAATGTAAAAAAAAAGAGAAGAAAACAAACCAATCCTTCGTATGTTCTCTGCTCGATCTTCAGCTTTGAAACTCAGATCACGGTTAAGACCGTGTCTGCAGTTGTCCCCGTCGAGGACGTAAGCTAACTTCCCTCTAGCATGCAAAGAGTGACCCAAAGCACAAGCCAATGTACTCTTGCCTTAAAAGTAAAGGGAATAATTATTTTCATATCGTACCGCTGCAAACAATGCTACAAAAGGGAATCTATTCCGATGAAATACCACTCGAGGTCAAGTAAATTAGAGTAAACTAACAATATGAATCCCAATGTATTTTGCAGATTCAAATACCATCTTTTATCTAAATGCATAAAAGAAAAACGAATATGAGAACTATGCATAATCATGGAAAACATGTATCCCCGAAAATTGAAAGTGCAAACCTGAACCACTAAGGCCAGTGATCCAAATCACACAGCCCTTTTGGTTAATCAGCTTTTCTCTATCCCTCTTCTCAACGGAGCCCTCGTGCCACACGATATTAGGTGAATTAACCGTAGACATCTCGATTCCACGTTTCCCTAAATGAAATTAATCAATTTGTGACCAAGAAAAGTTATCAGACGAATCCATATGAAACGTGTTGAGATTATTTGTCCCACATTGGGAAATTAACTTCACCCGACTCAATATATAAATCAAAGAGGCATTTTTTCCGAACACCAATTGGTTTTAGGAAAGAACCCTCAACTTAACAGTCTCACGTCGGGAAATTAACTTCTCAGACTCAATATAAATCAAATAGGCACCTCCTCCTATCACCGATTAGTTTAGGAAGAAACTCTCGATTTAACGAAATGAGTAAAGCCCAGAAAAATCATTTCATAAATTGGGTACCAGAGAGACCTCCGTTGTCGTGCTTAGGCGGCGTCGCCTTCGCCAGAGACCTCAATTTCCCCCGAGAGATCCCCAATTTGTCACGTCCCCCACCAAACGACAGCGTTTTGACCGGCATCGAATGGGAGCGTATCGAATCGGAAAAGTCCAAGGAATAAGACCCGAACATCATAGTCAACGCACGTTTGCCGGCCGCAGCCATTCCTTTTATTTTATATTCTATTAATACTTTTCGCGGCGAAATTCTCTCTGTCACACAATGCCAACACCTCAGAGACCCAGAAAACACACACACACACACAGAGCTCAGATCATCGAACGCACAAGTTTAATTTTTATGTGATCGTGGAGATGTTCGCATTGCTAGTGGCGAAGAATGAAGAAAATGCTACTACTTATAGAGAGCTCCTCAAACGCGCGCGAAATAAAACGAAGAAAAGCTCTGACCTGGCGTCTCATGGAGAGAGAGCCTCGAGTCAACTGAAATTGAAAGACCTTTCTTTTCTCTTTTTTTTTCATATTAAAGACTTTGATATAATAATAATAATAATAATAATAATAATAATAATAATAATGCCAAGAAGGAGTTTGTCTAGTAGTCAAGGAGGTGGTCTTAAAAATTTGTAGGTTATTTAGGTCGCGGGATCGAATCTCCCTCCCACTTTTCCTGAGTAGTCGACATGGGCTTTATGTCTCATATCTATCGTTATCAGATGAGTTTCAGATGTATTCATCTGGTTCCGGGTATTAGTCTCACCTCTAGAGTGCGTGTGGCGCAAAGTTCGCACTGGTATCGGGACAACAAAATAATAATAATAATAATAATAATAATAAATATACATAAATTGTGTCAAGGCCATGTCAAGAAGGGGTTATTTTGGTTGCCAACTCTTTAATTGCCGTGCCTATGATGATTGATTAATTGTTATTAGTCTGACCACATAAGGGGCTAATTTGGTGGTCCCAAGTTCTTTTATAATTTTAAAATTGTGTTAGGTCCTATTAAAAAATTATTCCACTAGCCTAAATTATGAACAAAATCAAAATTTACAAGAGTGTTAAAATGTATATGACGACACGTCTTTTCTTGTTATGAAGTTACAATATATAGTTATTACAGAACAATAAAGTGGTTAGTATAAAAATTTGTGGCCTTCAAATTATTTTTTTTACATGACCTAAATAGTAAATCAAAATTATATGAGATCTTGAAACAAAATTCGCCAAGAATAAATTTATGGACCACTTTGAATCCAATTCCCAAGGATACATAAATAGCAATGGACGAAAGTTAGGTATTAATATCTATAATTTTTTTTTAATGTCATCAGGTATTCTCCACTCGACCTTGTTATGGGCTAACCCTAAATACCGGCGTGGGTTTGCGCCACACAGACTAGCGGAGGCTTAATTGTGCCACACACTCCAGAGGTGGGACTAATCCACAGGGCCAGATGGATACATCCCAAACCCACCTGACAACGATAGTCATGGGCCGATAAGGCCCATGATGACTACTCAAGGAATTGTAGGAGGGGAGTTCGATCCCACGACCTCCTTTAACCACAAGACTTTGAGGTCTCCTCATTGACCACTAGACCAATGCCTCATTGGCAGTATTAATATCTATAATTGCTATAACATATTGTTACTTAACTCGGTTAGGGATATAAATGAGTCTACCTAGAACACATTTTGAAGTTTGAGAAAATGAATAATTAAGCTCAAGCTCTTTTGCACCAAGCTCGTACTGAAATTTTTTAATTGAAAAATATAAAATATAATAATAAAAATTCGATCTGCGAGCACGACAGTAATGGATTCTAGCGCGATAATAATGAGCTCGAGCCGGATTTAAGAGGAGTTATCCCGACCTATCTTTTCATCCCTGATCACTTGGACGTTTATTTTCCTCAACCGCTCTTTTGTAGGAATAATAAATCCCTAATGCACTATACACTTTCTCCATTCCATGCAACATTTTCAAAGCATTTATCAGGAAATTAAATTAGTTATTTAAGACCCTAACAGGCTGCACTCCTATAAATAAAAAGCAAATCATCTTACTATTTACAATAAAATCTTATATTGAATACGTTTACTGGGTATTTTTTTTCCGTAGCTCCACATGTACGCTTTTTATGCACTATCACTGTCAGATGTAGGTGTAAAAAATGAGTCATGCTGGCTCGACTAAAGCTTGGCCCAAGTTATCGAACATGCATTCGAGCTTAGTCATGACTGAATGAAAGTTCACGAGACGGCTCTCTGAGTTTCCCCCCAAAATTTATCTTGAATACAAAAATATCAAGTGCTCGTGAGCATAATTATTTGTTTTTGAGCTCGGGCCCGAAAGAAAAAGTTTGTTGAGCTCGGGCCTAAACTAAATCGAGCTAGACGTGATTAGACTATCAAGACGATGATGATGACGATGATGATGATAATAATAATAATAATAGTAATAACTAGTACTCAAGCACACTCATATGCGTGTGCAATAATATAAACATATTATTTTATATTCAGATTTGTTATTTAAATATTTTAATTAAATTGGATTAAAAAATATAAGGCGGACATGAGCGATGGTTTAACGATCACGTGTGTCCGTTTTTCTTTTATAAGTTAGGAACGTGTGTATTCATTTTTTTAATAATCATTAATCGAAGATAAATTATGATTGGTTAATAGTGATACACCAAATGACATATTTTAACTTGGTCTCACCTCAGCAGTAAAAATAATAATAATAATAATAATAAATTACCTGCGAAGGCCAAAACAGAATGCCCGTGCACACGATGCGCACAACGACGTACTCCATTCAAAGTCCCTAATAAATCGGAGGCAAACCCTAATTCGAATATTCTCCACACACACCACAACCACAGTCCTGAAAAAATTTATCATCATTCAAGTCTTATACGAAAGTGAAGTATGGCTTTTGTTTAAAGAGAAGACCGACACGTGCATAGATTTTGATAGGAAGAAACTAGTGGGAGAATGCAATGGTTTGTCGATTTCTCTCGTAACTGTTGGAGTAGTGTTGAGAAACAAAAAAGTCAATCTATTTGGGAAGATGTTACAACATACAAGTTATAATCCGATAGATATTCCTCAAGTACTAAGAACCCTTTAATGGTCTTCAAAGATCAGTTATAATTTGGAAAGTCAAAACGCGGAATCAATATTCTCCAGTTCTTTTGAAGAGGATCGGGGTATTGATGTCGAGTATTTGGCTCTGTATAGTATTTGATTAAACATATTCGAAGGAATTAGAAACATAAACGAAGCAAGAAATAGAATGCAAACCTTAGTTGATATGCCTAAAAGTTGTTTCTTCCTATTGGATGATTTTAACGAGAATTATGTCACAACTGTTCGTGGCATGACATGGCACGTTTAGGTTTCTATGTTGCGTTTAGGTTTTAAAGAGAATTATGTCACAATTGTCTGCTTCATGCTTAAAAGCCACTTCGTGCTATTGTCATATAATTCTCGTTAAAACCATCCAATAGAAAATGCAGCTTTAAGCATATCAACCAATACAACGATCAGTTCTAAAAATACCCCCAACCAATACAACGATCTTAGCCATGTATCTCAACTTTCTTGAAACTTTGTTTCATGTGTGTGATTTTCATTGCATACGCTAGACAAATAACGCTAGATGATTCTATATATAATTTTTCAACAAACTTCGAGATATCTAATTATCATCAGCTTTGTTTAGAGGTAGTTTATGTTTCCAACTATATCTATCACATACATAGTTCTAAGTTCTATAAATAGGTTGCTCATGTTGGATATTTGTCAAGTAATTTAGGCTTTATAATAGGGCTTTTGAATGAGGAATTATTTGGATGGAAAAATGAGTGGGAAACTCTTATTGGAAAAGTGACTAGATTTCACACTTCTTATAATGAGATGTGGATTTTAATGGCTTAAAATTAATTAGCCAATATAATAGCCCACATGTCTGCCGCTTGCGTGCGCACACAGGGTGGTCGATGTATTTGGATTTGAATTAAGGATTCCGAAAGTAAATCAAATAACATCGTGCGATTAACTCAGAGATGGAGTCTCTAAAGAAACAAATGTTGATTAGAAAGTAATCGGGAGATGTTGTGGTAATAGTTTTCAAGGCTTCAATTTTTTTATCCGTCATGTGTACGGGAAAACGGGTGGCAATTTCAAGACAAAACTTAAAGGATTGCAATTTTAAGAAACTTAAAAAAAAAAACGAAGCAATTTAAAAACAACAAGCGTCAACTAGACGATATGTCATGTGGCAGTCCATTTAGTAGCCAACTGGTCGCCACATGATACATAAAAGGTGATGCGGGGTCCAGTTGGACTGCCACGTCATGAAGATAGGCGGCATGTTCAGTTAGAGCTTGTTGTCCTTAAATTGCAACCATTAAGTTTCTTCTGAAATTGTCATCTAAAAAAAAAAAAAAAAAAAAAAAAAAAAAAAAGCCTAAGCCCAGTTTCCAAATCATTTATAATAATAACTATCGTCGCCAACGCAGCAGAATTAGTGAAGCAGAGGAATCCGGTTTATTCATAGTGATTCCTGCAGCTGCAAAATTAACAAAGATGCTACGTAATACGAGTTTTTATTTTTCCGGGCGACTAATGGATCGAAGAAATAAGTAATAATATAAAGCAGGAAGTAAATGTTACGTAAAACAGTACAGAGCTAAATTGAAACAGAACCTTTATTGCATTGATGAACCAAGAAAAGTTTCGAGTGAGAATCAACGGATCCATACAAAATTTAGCACGACAAGATCGAATCGAGAAGAAACCGAGTTCCATTCTTCAATAAATCAAAAACAATTATTTGCCACGAAATTATTCAACCTCAATCTCGATTTACTTAACAACGATATTGCCAATTCTCACTAATAATATCCTCCTATACGAATTACAAGAACACAGAGAAGATGCAATGCAAGCACGTCCACTTCAATAATAGGTAGAAATAATGTACCCGTGAATCGGATATATCCAAAATATGGAAAATAAGTAAACATAACAAAGGGATAACGCCACTTTTGGTCCACAGTGTTTATCCGTTGGGCAATTTTGGTCCCTGATGTTTTCATTTGTCACATTTAGTCCCCGATGTTACATGGTTTGGGACAATTTTGGTCCCTCGATTAATTTTCCGTTAATTTGGATGGAATTGATCGCCAAATGTCGCCAAATGAGTAGACTTCTTTTAAAAAAAAAAAAATTTGGATAAAACAACTTTTGGTTATCCATGTTTGCCCGTTGGACAATTTTAATCCCCAAAATTGGAAAATCCATAGAATATTCTGTTTAAATTGAGGGAAATCAAACCGAGGGACCAAAATCGTCCCGAATCAAACAACGTCGTGAACTAAATGTGGCAAAAGAAAACATTGGAAACCAAAACCGCCCAACGGAAAAAGATTGGGGACCAAAAGTAGTTTTCTCCCACATTACAAACAAATAATTAGAAAGAATTACAAGATCGTACCACTACAGATTCACTATAAGTAGAGACCTAAAATTTGTGATCGAAAATGTAACCTTGTTCAGCAGATCTACGCAAGTCCCAAATTAAGTGACGTAAGCAGACCGTCGGCGACCATCTCGGAGAAGAAATAGCACCGACGTGGCAATTAATACATCGGCGACCATCTTGATCTTAAGTTTTTCTCCTTCCTCGTCGTCTCGTTTTTTACGATTGATGGGCAAAAATATAAAATTAGGTCACTAAGTATCCAAGTTTTCGTTTTTGGGTCACTATGTTTGATAATTGAAAAAATAGGTCACTAACTTTGTATGTCAAAATAATTTTGGGTCATGTTTTCAATTTTAGGTCACTAAGTATATATTTTTTCGATTTTGGGTCACTAAGTATGCATGTTTCATTTTTGGGTCACTATGTTTACAAAGTTAATTACCAAATGAGTGACCTGAAATTGAAAAATGTATAAACTTAGTGACCCAAAATCGAAAAATATAAACTTAGTGACCTAAAATTGAAAATATGACCCAAAATTGTTTTAACATACAAAGTTAGTGACCTACTTTTGCAATTATCAAACATAGTGACCCAAAAACGAAAACATAGATACTTAGTGATCTAATTTTGTAATTTCTCCGATTTTTGTTGTCTTTTGATATTTAATATATTTTGTGTGTTTTCTTTTTCGTGGTGAGCACAACAATGATCGGTAATATGTATTAAACTCACTCTCCAGAGACAAAAGAAAAAAAAAACTTGTCGATGGCCCACTTCGAATAAAGATGGCCAATGTGAAGCCTTAGAGAACCGCTATGGTATTTATTACATTTTTTAGAGTAATGTAATTGAGGGGACACTTATTTTACATATATTCGAGTCGGTTTTTCAAATTTTTTTGTTGTATGAAATTGGTTGTTTTTATTAGATTCTTTATACGATTATATTTTCCCACTTCATGCTTTGTGCCGTACGTTCGACTAGTTTGGGTAAGAAAAAAAAAATGTTTCCAAGACAAATTGCTATTATCGTTTTTTGGTTTAACACAGTCTAAAAAATTTATATATAGTTTGACTTTGGGTGAATTGCACTTTGATAGACGACCTAAATCTAAAATCACGTGACAAATAACCTTTATTGTTGTGATGCGAAACTGAACTGTCGTCTGATGACCAATTCAAATTCTTGAAAATGATACTTCACAAATTCAATTAGGTTACCAAATAATTGATTTCTGAGAAGATTCGGTATGCAAACCAACATATAAAATAAATGACGAACCAAGGTTAGAATAGCAAATGTAAATTTATAACTTTAGATAATCGTATTCCGGTTTTCAATTATTGGTCTCTGTAGTGAATGCAAGTGATGAAGGATACGGTGGAATTAACAGAACTGAAGTAGATAAAGATACTCGCAACAATGAGCTTACTTAAGTTACTTGTGCAGCTGTTATGTAGTTTAGTTATAGAATAAAGTAGTATATATACCACTGTACATGTTTATTTTTATTTAAGAAAATACATTAGATTCTCTGCAATATCGACAAAACCTTCATGGTATCAGAGCGATTTCTACACCAATTCTGCGAAATTCTATCTTAATTCTATCTAGATCTTCTATCAACTCACCCTAATTAGCTAGATCTCCTATCAATTCAATCTAAAGGCTGCTGCGATCGAGGAAAGTGAAGATTCAACCAGAAACGCGATGGAGAATGCGAACGAGAATCGCAGAACAGAGGGAAGTGATCTGTATCTACATGGATCAGATTCGCCTGGTATGATTCTAGTCACCAATCTGCTAACTAGTAACAATTATCCAGCCTGGAGTCATGCGATGAAAGTGGCTTTAGGAGCTAAGAAGAAATTAGGTTTTGTGAATGGGAGAATTAAGGAACCAGCTGAGAATGACAATAATCGTGAGGCTTGGGAGCAGATAAATTTCATGGTAGTCTCGTGGCTTCTAAACTCGATGACAAGGGAGATTGCAGCTGGATATGCTTTTTCGTCCAATGCAAGGATCCTCTGGGAAGCTCTGAGTGTCCGATACGGAACTTCAAACGGCCCTCAAATCTTCAATCTGAAAAAAGAAATAGCCTCTATTACACAAGAGAATTTGCCGCTGGACATGTATTTCTCAAAATTGAAAAGGTGCTGGGATGAAATTAGCTACATCGATCCCCCTGTTCAATGTGTGTGTAATGCTAGACAATGCTTCGAGCTCAAGGAAAGAAGGAATCGATCGATGCAATTTCTCTTGGGCTTAAATGAGCAATATGATGGCGTGAAGAATCACATCTTGATGATGGAGCCGTTACCTGATGAAAACAAAGCATACTCTATGGTGATGAATGTAGAAAATCAGAGGAAAACGAGTATGTTTCTACACGATGCTAACGGAAGCAACGCATTTCTAGTTCATAAGAAGGGCAGCAATAATAGACTTGCAACAACATTTATGTCCAAAGAAGAAAAGAAAAAACTATGGTGTGAACATTGTAAGAGAAGTGGCCACAACAAAGATATGTGTTTCAAGATCCATGGTCTTCCAGAAATGGTGGAATGAGTACAAAGAAAAGACCAAGCTTCCGCAGAAACACATATCAAACAATGGGAAAGGACATGCATTAAATGCTGCAGAACATTCATATGAAGTCTCTAACAATGAGCTTTCAAATTTACAGAATATCATGGTTAACTTGAATGTGCTGCAGAGTGAAGTGGGGAGAATTCTAAAAGAAAAACAGATTGTGCCACAGATAGATGCAGCTCAGGTTAACTTTGTTCACTTAAGAGACTTCGCATGTATGAGTTCGAATCCTGCTTTGAGTTGTGCTGAATCAATGGGTACATGGTTCTGGATATTGGACAGTGGTGCCACAAACCATATGTGCTATGACCTTTCATCCATGATAAATCCTAAAGCCACCGAGAAATTTACCCCAATTTTTCTACCCGATGGCAGTATCAAAACTGTCACACATATTGGTGATATTCGCTTCCCAAATGACTTTAAACTGCTGCAATGTTTACATGCCCCTCAGTTCAAATACAACCTTATATCTATAAATAAACTTGCTGTTACAAATAAAATTGATACCCTTTTTTTTTTGAATTGTTGTGTTTTACAGGACCAACAGACTAGCCAAGTGATTGCAGTTGGGAGAATATTGAATCAGCTGTACATTCTTGACAAATATTCCTTCAAGCAGCAGAAAATACAGTCAGTCCTTAATACCCTGTCTAATACCTATGTTGCTGATTCGCATTTAGCCAATAATATCATACATTCTTTCAATAAAACCAGCCATATATCGAGTCGTGTTTGGCATGCCCGTTTAGGACATCCTTCCAATGATGTGATGAAACACTTGAATCTCAAAGTTAATGATGATAATCCCAGTGAAGTATGTGATGTTTGTCCTCTTGCTAAACAACACCGATTAAAATTCCCCATTAGTGATACCCGTGCATCTGCTTGCTTTGATCTATTGCATATTGACATATGGGGACCCTATAAATATCCCACATATAATGGCTGCCATTTTTTTCTGACCATCGTGGATGATCACAGTCGCTCTGTATGGACATTTCTTATGTCTACGAAAGCCCGTACACCTCACATCATTACTAATTTCCTGAACCTAATTCAGACCCAATTCCAATGCTCTGTCAAGGCAATTCATAGTGACAATGGCTCAGAATTCACCAGTTCACAATGCCAAACTATCTTTAACAGCCTTGGTATCTTTCATCAAAAAACTTGCCCCTATACACCACAACAAAATGGCATTGTCGAACAAAAACATCGCCATCTCTTACAAGTAGCCAGGGGACTTTTGTTTCAATCAAACCTACCAAAAAAATATTGGGGTGATGCACTCCTCACAGCCACTTTTCTTATTAACCGCTTACCCACATCCATACTTCACTGGAAAAGTCCATATGAGATTCTTAACAATCAAGTGTATGACCTTAGCCACCTAAAGACCTTCGGTTGTCTGTGTTTTGCCACAAACACCTTACCCCATAAAGATAAATTTAGTCCTCGAGCCATCAAAGGAGTGTTCTTGGGATATCCTGTGGGACAAAAAGCTTACAGAGTGCTAGATATTATTACAGGGGATGTCATTGTGTCACGTGATGTTATCTTTCATGAAACCATATTTCCTTTTCACACCACACTAAAAACAGATTCTTTGTCTTCAGACATATATGATGACGTCTTACCATGTCCAACATATGATACTCATTTCGATACCCAAAGTTCAATTCCCGAAGTGTCACCTAGTCCTATTTCAGTCCCTGATCATATTACAGTTCCTTCAGAGCCTCCGTCACCACAAATTCATATCACTGATCCAGGTATACCAAACCCATATTCACCACCTTCATCACCCGAACTTGATCCTGTCATACCAGAAATTATTGTTCCTAGCCCAGAAACTGTTGTTCCAATCCCTCAACAGGGAACTAGACAACGAAAACCACCATCTTGGCTAAAGGATTATGTGTCATGCAATGTACAAGCTGATTCTTCGACTTCTCCCTGCTGCAATCAGGTTCTTTCTTCCCCTTACACTCCTCAAACTTATCCCTTCATTGTTAATCACAATTTTTCTCCAAGCTATATGTGTTTTTTAGCTAACTTGAAGAATATGAAAGAGCCATGTACCTATGAGGAAGCTAAAACTTCGAAAGAATGGGTGCAAGCTATGAATGCCGAGTTAGAGGCACTTGAAAAGAACGGGACCTGGGATATTGTTGATCTACCGAAAGGTAAAAAGGCTATTGGGTGCAAATGGATATTCAAGTCAAGCACAATTCTGATGGATCTATTGACCGTTACAAAGCACGGTTGGTTGCAAAGGGGTACAATCAAACCGAAGGTATTGATTACTTCGACATTTTTGCACCTGTCGCTAAAGCAGTCTCGGTTCGAGTTATTATCGCTTTGGCTGCTGCACATGAGTGGCCACTGGAGCAAATAGACATCAATAATGCTTTTCTACACGGCACCTTAGACGAAGATGTTTATATGAAGTTGCCTCTTGGCTATCATGCTGGGGAAATGAGAAAAGTTTGCAAATTGCGCAAATCCTTGTATGGACTCAAACAAGCCTCGCGGCAATGGAATGCTCAATTCACTTCATACTTACAATCATATGGCTTTGTGCAATCTCCTCACGATCATTGTCTTTTCATCTTTCGAAGGGATTCCAGTTTTTTGGCTCTACTTGTTTACGTGGATGATGTGATCATCACCGGCTCTTCTCCTACTCAGATTAATCAGGTGAAAAGCTTTCTTGATTCTGCTTTTACCATTAAGGATCTTGGGTCCGCCAAATTCTTCCTTGGAATTGAGATAATTCGAACATCACAAGGGATTTATCTCAACCAACGAAAGTACATATTAGATCTTCTTAGCACGGTTGGGATGACAGGAGCTCGGCCTTCTAATACACCACTGCCACAAAGTCATAGTTTTCCCACTGAGGAATTATGTGGTCCCTTACTTACAGACCCATCTCGCTACAGAACACTCGTTGGACAGCTCTTATATCTCGGTTTCACCCGGCCCGATCTCACTTATGCTGTCCAACAATTGAGTCAATACACTCATATGCCTCGTGATGCTCATTGGCAAGCTATGCTTCATGTGCTTCGCTACTTAAAGGGTCATCCATCTCACGGTTTATTCTATTCAGTCATGAATTATTTCCAACTTCGAGCATACAGTGATTCTGATTGGGCCGCTTGCCGTGCTACTCGACGATCCTTGACTGGATATTGTATTTTTCTTGGTCATTCATTGGTTAGTTGGAAGACAAAAAAGCAGCTCACCGTCTCTCGATCGTCTGCTGAGGCAGAATATCGCAGTTTAGCTGCCACTGTTTGCGAGTTAAAATGGATTAGCTACCTATTGCACGACGTAGCGGTCCCCGTTCGCGTACCTGTCCTGCTTTGGTGTGATAATAAGGCAGCAATCCACATTTCCGAGAATCCCGTCTTCCATGAGCGCACGAAGCACATTGAAATCAATTGCCATCTTGTGCGGGATCAATACAAGCTCGGTTTCATCTCTTTACATCATGTTTCATCCCGTCTTCAGTTGGCTGATGTGTTCACAAAATCTCTCAGCCCTCCGATCTTTATGCTTTTGCTCTCCAAGTTGGGCTTGCTCGATTTTCATCAAGCACCAACTTGTGGGGGGCGTGTAGTGAATGCAAGTGATGAAGGATACGGTGGAATTAACAGAACTGAAGTAGATAAAGATACTCGCAACATTGAGCTTACTTAAGTTACTTGTGCAGCTGTTATGTAGTTTAGTTATAGAATAAAGTAGTATATATACCACTGTACATGTTTATTTTTATTTAAGAAAATACATTAGATTCTCTGCAATATCGACAAAACCTTCAGTCTCTGTATCTAAATGTGAAAGATGATTCACGTGAAGCTTAGCTCGAGCTCGTGAAAAAGGAGCTTGAGCTTAAAGTTGCTTTTGAGTGATCGAAAGCTCACGAGCTGTGTTGCTATTTCTACTTAATCGAGCCTCAAAGCTCGAGCTCGAGCTTGATTAATTAAAATCGAGCTTGAGCTCGAGAAAAAAAAGGTTCGACGAGTTCGAGCCCCAAAAAATTACTGAGCTCAACTCGTTTACAGGCCTATTGTTTATGATAATTGCAAAAAATATATTGCTGAGTTTATATATCGTAACAATTGTTGGTTTTCGATTCCTTTTCCAACCAAGCAAGTACTAAGTCATTATAAATGTGAAGCCATGTTTTTTGCCAATCACTATATTTGATATTTGAAAAAATATCACTAATTTTATATGACGTAACAAGTTCTGAGTTGCGGTAATTATTCCTATAAAGAAGCTAGAAATCCTGGCAGTAATCCACGTATGTGGCACAGAGGCTATAAAATATTTCACAACAGCAACCAAGTAAAGTTCTCAACCTATTATTTGTTCAAAATAGAGATCATAGAGCAAACTCGTTTGGAAGTTACTATATGACATCTTCAATTCATAATACACAAATACAGTTAAATTTACACAAAAAATATAGTTGTTAACGTTTTTTACTCCAACTCACTAACTCTATTTTCTACACCAATTTTTACCCAAACCATTAACTTTATTTTCTACACTATAAATAATATTCCATACATATTCCTACTTATGTTATTATAATTTATTTATGAAAACAAAAACATCATATAACTTTAAATTATGCCTACAAAATTATTTGTTATTTATATTTTAGAAAAGTAAATAATCATATATTTTTATGGATAAAGTCACTTTTGGTCTCCAATGTTTGTCCTTTGGATAATTTGGTCCCGATATTTTGATTTGCCACATTTAGTCCCCGATGTTGTCTGATTCGAGACAACTTTGGTCCTTTGATCAAAATTGATCTGGAAGCGCCAAGTGTCGCTAAGTGAGTGAGCTTCTTTATTAATTAATTTTGAGATAAGAGCACTTTTGATCCCTCGATGTTTGCCCGTCGGACAATATTGGTCCCCAAAGTATATTCCGGGAATATTCCGTCTCAATTGACAATATTGGTCCCCAAAGACGTTTATAGAATTTTAATTTTATTATTTTAATTATATAAATATTTTAAACAATAAGTTGCATTATAAAAATAAAATAAAAATTATAACGCTATTTTAACGTTGAGAGGTAGAGTTACTCTAAAAATGAGATTTTTACATTTTTTGTCCCCGATGTTTAGCCTATTGGCATTTTTGGTCTTCCCGAGTTACAGTTTTCGCCCCCAATGTTATCAACTTTGGGCGTTTTGGTCCATCAATTAACTTAATCGTATGTTGGAGGGAATTTAACACGTTACACGCACCTAATTTCATTTTAATAGGCTTAAATGCTCAGAAATCATTTTCTTCAGCCTGTAATGAAAGACTTGGGGGAGAGTTATGGCATATATTCGAACTAACGATTCAATTATAACAATGGGATGTTCTGAGCGTTTAAGTCGACGTGCGCACGTTTTTTGGGTTGTAATATGAAAATGGAATGTTTTAAGCTCGAAAGAGTGAAATCAGGTACGTGTAACAGCTTAAATTCCCTCCAAACATACGATTAAGTTAATTGATGGACCAAAACGCCCAAAGTTGATAACATTGGGGGCGAAAACTGTAACTCGAGAAGACCAAAAATGCCCAAAATCGCTAATATTGACGACTAAAACAATCACTCGAGAAAATGGAAAACCAAAAACGTCCATATGCCAAACATCGGGGACCAAAAATGTTAAAATCCCCTCTAAAAATAGAGTTTAACTGTCTGTCAAAACTAGTGTTAAAATTAAGTACCCGTTGGAGAAGTGGGTACTCTATGTTAGTGTAAAACTCTATTTTAGTGTTTTACACTAAAGTTGGGTGCCCAATGTAGCGGAAAGCCATTATACTAGTTAACCTGAATTTATAATTTCCCAATAACTTTTATTCCAAATAATATGAGCTAAAAAAATTGACCGAGACAATGAAACTTTTTTTCGTTCTCCCAAGTCATCTTAGTCATTCCACTATTATAATTTATTACGAACTTTACATGACTCACTCTTTTCTCCTTGACTAGGCAACTATAGCGAAGGCTGTGTTGTCACAGTATATCGTATACGAAACATATTACACAAATACAAATATTTATTTCCTAACATGGTGATGGTATATATTTTGACTACGTTTGATACAAAACAGTACGGCAATAAGATACGTTTGGTGAGAAATGTCAAATCATAAGCAACGTTTTATTTCATTTGAAAACTTCTAACATCCATTTTTCCAATCAATTGAAAATAAATTAAATAAAATTCAAATGTAGTTGCAACAAACTCTAACGGAGGGTTGAACTAATATATTTTATTTTGCAATCAATCTTATTATAAATCAAAGCCATGCAACCAACCTTCTCTCGTATTCTTTGTTCATAAGAACGACTTATCACTTCCCTTACATCGACTTAAAGAAAATAGCTCATTAACACGTCGTTGTTCTGTAATAATCTCCAATAACATCAACTTTCGTCCAAGACCGTTGGAACGGCCCGAAAGAACCCTATCGACCGGCCAAGCTCAACCATGGCAGCACCATTGTTCATCTACTTCGGCCTGTTGAGTCTCTTCACGGGCTCGATTTTGATGGTTGTTGTGGATGCGAGAGTTCACTACCACGACTTTGTTGTGAGTGTTTGATCACTTCTTCGGATGTCCATTTACGTACATGTGTGTGTGTGTGCGTGTGTTTTTGTGTGTGCGGTTAGATATATTTTCGTAAACTCGAATCTATGCAGGTTCAAGCGACGCCGGTGAAGAGGCTGTGCAAGATGCACAACAGCATCACCGTCAACGGGATGTTTCCCGGGCCCACGTTGGAAGTCAACAACGGCGACACCCTCGTTGTCAACGTCGTCAATCGAGCGCGTTACAACGTAACGATTCACTGGTATGTTTGTGCAGTTCATATTGTTAACCTGTTAAATTGAGGGTTCATTCCTAAAACCAATTGGTGTTAGGAGGAGAGACCTCTTTGACTTTAAATATATTGAGTCGGGTAAAGTTAATTTTCCGATGTGAGACAAATAATATCAACAAACTTTGAACCGGGTAAAAATAATGTTTGGTCCTGATTTGGTCACATGCATTAATCATTGTACAAATATTGTTGTATTAATTTTATATATTCTTTTATAGAGGCGTTGGTTTATTTCGGTTAAACCACTAAACCTTACATCAGTAAATTTTGCAATTTCGTTCGAAAAACCTGTTTCAAAACCTTGATGTATTGTTAACTATCGCCTCCAACAGCCCGCTTCTTGCATGCATGCACGTTTATCACCTTGTGAATTCTGTCTCTATTTATGCGTAGGCACGGAGTAAGGCAGCTGAGGACCGGATGGGCCGACGGGCCCGAATTCGTCACTCAATGCCCTATCCGGCCGGGTGGAAGCTACACATACCGGTTCACGATTCAAGGGCAAGAAGGCACCCTGTGGTGGCACGCGCATAGCTCTTGGCTCCGAGCCACCGTTTACGGTGCTCTCATCATACGTCCCAAGGAAGGCGATTCGTATCCGTTTCCCAAACCCAAGCGCGAAACACCTATACTTCTCGGTAATATCTTCACGCACGCAATATACAGAGTCTTTACCGAATGGAGCGTGTAAATGAGTCGAGCTCGAACCCATCTGGGCTTATTTTCAGGTCTCAAATCGATCTGTTTTTTTCCTGAGCTCGAGCTCGATTATAGTTAGTTAAGCTCGAACTCAAGCTTGATGCTCGATTATGTATAAAACTAAAAAAATAAGAATAAAAAATAATAAAGCTCGCGCGAGAGCAAGCTCGAGTTTGATTTTCGCATGTTCAGAGTCGAGCTTCAATCGAGCCGGCTCAGTTTCACTCAAATCAACCAGTGAGTTTATGTGTTAAGCATGAAATGAACCGATCGCTCAAATGGTTAGGTGAATGGTGGGACGCAAATCCAATCGACGTCGTGAGGCAAGCCACGAGGACCGGAGGTGCACCCAATATTTCCGATGCTTACACCATCAACGGCCAGCCCGGCCACCTTTACAACTGCTCGAGCAAAGGTTCGAAAACTTTTCGAAATAAACGGCATCATATCTTAGTAAGAAACGCAACGAAACCGTAAAAAAAATTCTTACACGCTTTTCAGACACCGTAATAGTCCCGATAGACTCGGGAGAGACGAACCTCCTTCGGGTGGTGAACTCGGCCCTTAACCAGCAGCTCTTCTTCAAAGTCGCCAACCACAAGATGACCGTAGTGGGAGCCGACGCGTCGTACGTGAAGCCCTTCACCACCACGGTGCTCATGCTCGGGCCGGGCCAGACGACCGACGTACTGATCACCGGAGACCAGCCCCCGGCCCGCTACTACATGGCCGCGCGGGCCTACGCGAGCGCCCAAGGGGTCCCGTTCGACAACACCACCACGACGGCCGTGCTCGAGTACAAGGCCGCCCCGTGCCCGGCCAAGGGGGCGGTGGTGAGGCCCGTGATGCCGAGGATGCCGGCTTTTAACGATACGAACACGGCCACGGCTTTCAGCGCGAGCTTTAGGAGCCCGGGGAAGGTGCCCGTGCCTACCAAGATCGATCACGACTTGTTCTTCACCGTCGGCTTAGGGCTCAATTCGTGTCCACCTGGTACGAACCGGGTTTGAGATTAAAGTCTACATCTAATATTTCAAATAAATTAACTATATGCTAATATATATCTATATATATTATAAACTTGAAAAATTTGCAAATTAGCTCAAAATCAACTTGGATCAGGGAGCATTAGTTCCGTTGGAATTCGATGGTCCCATAGTCAACAGTGAGGTTCAGATTCGATTCAGACTAAACTGAGTCGAATTGTGGGTACCATGGTGGCGTTGTTTTTTCTCGAAAAATTGGCATGTTAGCTCAAAATCAAAATCAAATGATACATCTCACTTTTTTTCTCATTTACATATACATTTTAAAGCTTTAAGTTTTAGGGATCCTGTAATTTTATATTTATATATTATTTTCGATCAAAATTATGATTATTCCACATATTAAAACCTAATTTTTCATTCGGATTTTCATCGAACCGCAGGCTCGAGCCCCAACAACTGCCAGGGCCCGAACGGGACGCGTTTCACAGCGAGCATGAACAACGTCTCCTTCGTGTTTCCCTCGACCTTCTCGCTACTACAGGCGCATCAAAAGGGAATCCCGGGAGTTTACACCGTAGACTTCCCCGCGACGCCCCCGGTGAAGTTCGACTACACGGGAAACGTGAGCCGGGCCCTGTGGCAGCCCGTCCCCGGGACGAAGCTCTACAGGCTCAAGTACGGGGAAACCGTGCAGCTCGTGCTGCAGGGGACGAGCATTGTCACCGCGGAGAATCACCCGATCCACCTCCACGGGTACGACTTCTACATAATCGCCGAAGGGTTCGGGAATTTCGACCCGACCCGGGATAGGGCTAAGTTCAACCTCGTCGACCCGCCCGTTAGGAACACCGCGAGCGTGCCCGTGGGCGGGTGGTCCGTGATCCGGTTCGTCGCGGATAATCCCGGTAAGGGAAATTTAGTTATATAAACTCTCTATATAGATATGTGTATATATTAATGCAAAAAATTAAATTGAAAAGTTACATAATATATATATATATATATATATATATGTAAATAATTATAGGGGTGTGGCTGTTGCATTGTCACTTGGATGTGCACATAACTTGGGGATTGGCCATGGCATTCTTGGTAGAGAATGGAGTTGGCGAGCTCGAAACATTGGAGCCGCCTCCGGCTGATCTTCCTCTATGTTGATTTTGGAGTAAATAATAATTGATTGTTACCGATTTTAATGTTTTGTTTAATTTTTTTAAGAATTATATATCTTATGGTTATATAAAATTGTACTTTGAAGTTAATCTGGAAAAACATCTCAGTTTTTTAACAATAATGTGGGAGTGTCGATGAGTCGTAGCTTAATAGACTAGTATGAGGCATCGGAAGATCACGTGATAGAATCTCCGAAGCTAACAAATGATTTGAGTGATGATGTCACATGAATCTATTGCAGTGTAGACCTCAGAGTTTCTCTGGTCCCATAAGCCAGGGTTCCTCGATACCAAAAATATAACATTGGAGTTTCATTTTAGTTATTAATTTTCTGTTTAAAATTAATCACTCCACAAAAATTTTTAACCAATCTCACAAGAAATATATATGTATATCTTGTGTTATAATTTAAATCCCTAAATTGGTTTTCTTCACATAAAAAAAAATCTCTACAGAAAAAGTCCTAATTTGTTTCTTCTTCACCACCGGTTACAGATTTGCTACCATGATCACCCGCGGATCGGTTTGGAGTACACATCATCTATTTCGTTCTCTTTATCAATTTCCTTGTTTTCGATGTTACATTTTGTTTGTTCTCTCTCATGAGAGTTTATTTTTTCTCGTATGAGAGTTTTCTTCTCATATGAGAGTATTTCTCTTGAACAAGAGTTTGCAATGGTCTTATAATATATATATGAGAATTGGACATCGTGTTGTCATTGGTGATTCAGACAATGAAGTTATGCATATTTGATTAGATAAAAGGTACTTTTGAAGAATGAATTGCAATTGACGATGCTATTTGAAGAAGAGATTGCAATTGATGATATTACTAGTATATCTATTTTTTGTTCTTCCTTCATAATCTTTAACAATTTTGTTTATCGTCCCAAATGGATAACTAAGTATACTAGTTTTCGTTTAAGGGTAACTTCAATTGGTAATTGAAAACTAAGTCATCACTTCATATATCGGGACAAATCCTATTCGGTAATTTTTCTGACAAAATCAGACGGAGCCGTTTATCTAAGTCGGCAATCAAGTTTGTGGAAAAGATTTCATAGAAGATATTCGGATCCCAAATTAAAGTTAGCGCCGTACTTTTTTTTTCCATAATCGAAAAACCCAGTACATAACTAGTGACTCAAATTTATAAATTTTCAAAAAAACAATTCTTCATATGATTATTAATGATATACACGCCTTTTATTGGTTCGTCCTGCTGCAATGTGTACTATACCTAACAAAAAAGAGAATTATTTTCGACACAAATCTCAATGCTACCAAGTACCAAGTGAATGTTTTTTTTTTTTGTCAAAACCAACTCCCATTAACTTCGATCTACAGATCCGTATGTTTTCTTTGACAATCTCTAGCTCATGCTCTCACTTTATTATATTGCACTCCTACGAAGTAGACATAAGTCAAATAAGGCAAAGAAATGGAAAGTAAGAGGTTTGGTAATAATAACAATAATAATAAGTATCCCTAGCTAATGTTGTGTTTGGACGTATTTACACCTCGAGCCCGCCATGACGAGACGAAAATTTCAAGGTTGATTGATAATCGTAAAATCATTTGTCCTAAGATCACATTTTTCAATTCATTTATATTTTGCCTTTTTCAACTTATTTGACCTAATATTACCCCTTTTTTAATCATGGATTTGACCTAGTTTAATCATTTCCACTTTCCAACAGTTGTGACTTTCACCCCACTAGAAATTTCTCACCTTTTCTTTTTTTTTTTTCATGAGGGGAACTCGACACGTTATAACCAACCCAATAATCATTATATACTCATTCAAGAAATTATTGTAGATGTTAACTCATTTATCACTCTGAGGCCTCAGCCTTGGTGGTCACTGTTATAGATTTAGAAAAGAAAAATTAATTTTCTACACACAGGCACACACAGATATCAATATCAGTATTCGTTTGATAAAGGTATGAAAGAGTGACTGAGATCGTGAGAAATAATGGTCTATAGAAGTTTGTGAGAATATTAAATCACCAGTTACTTGTACTATTGCCGGATAGTAATTATAATAAATAATAATTCTCTCTGTGTACATATTTTATATGTTACAGTTGCCATTTTCTATATTCCACATGGCCGTAGGGTTGACTAAATTCATCCTAACCTTGTCCCCTGACATCGACTTATTATTATTTTTCCTTTAGTATTGTCATCGATTTAGGAATTTATAATTGACAAAAATTATAAGATTAGGTCATTAAGTATGCATGTTTTCGTTTTGGATCACTATGTTTGATAATTGTAAAAGTAGGTCACTAACTTTGTATGTCAAAATAATTTTAGGTAATGTTTTCAATTTTAGGAAAGTATATATTTTTCGATTTTGGGTCACTAAGTATACAAGTTTCAATTTTGGGTCACTATGTTTACAAAGTTAATTACCAAATGAGTGACACAAAATCGAAAAATATATACTTAGTGACCTAAAATTGAAAACATGACCCAAAATTATTTTGGCATACAAAGTTGGTGACCAATTTTGCAATTATCAAACATATTGACCCAAAAAAAAAATATGTATACTTAGTGACCTAATTTTATAATTTTTCCTATAATTTTATTTACAAGTTACACCCGTAGAAACCCCTATAATACGGATATACTCTTTAATGTGTATTTATTAATATACATACTACTTGTTGGGTTGCAAACTTTATATCCATATCATATATATGTATTTCCTCATCTACACACACTCTAAGAAAAATGGTACGAAATTAATTGAGTTAAACAAGTACATCATCATGCGGACAACATGCGTGATAAAAACTCTTGTCCCATTAATCACTTAGGGCTTTCCATTTAAAAAAAAAAAAAAGAACATAAAACCAAAGCCATTCACGGCCTCTTCGAAAAAACAAGGTCAAGAAAAATCATATCTGATAGATAAAGACTGCTCTTTCCTGTAAGAATATTCATCATCGTACATCCACCCGAAATCGAGCAACTGACGCTGCATGCCAATCGAGTCCCCATCGTCATCATCGAAGTCGTCTTCACGATCGAAGACCAACGGGCCCGAGCCCGTGTTCGAGCCGGGCTCGTGACGGTGGCCGTGGTGGTGCATTTGAACGTGTAACAACATCTCGGCCTGAGCCACGGCTAGCTGCATCTGAAGCTGCAGCACTTGGTCTTGAAGGTGAGATATGGCTCGGGTGCACCCGTAAACCGGATCTCTTACACGTGCGCTCGCCTCGTACACCAAGCTGCTCACCGCATCGGCCCTTTGTTCCAATGGAAGCTCCTGTACTAAAATTGATTGAATCGTATATTCTGTAAAATAAATTAATCAACTATTTGAATATAAATTATTAAATTAGGCACTAACTATACCAATTTTTATTTTGGGTCACTATGTTTGATAATTGCAAATTTAAGTAATTAAGTAACGTATCTAATTTTTTATGGGTCACCGGTGAATATTTCCGGCGAAAATCGCCAGAAATCCGACGTGGCCAATGTCATATCAGCAGCCACGTCATCGGCAACGTCGGATGTCCGACGATTTTTGCCGGAAAAATTCATCAGTAGCCCAAAAAAGATCAGATACGTTATTTAGCGACCTAAGTTTGCAATTATGAAATTAGTGATCCAAAAAACACGAAAGGCATAGTTAGTGATCTATCTAATTTACTGATTTGGACATTAATCAACTATTTGAAATAAATATATAAATTTAAATTATGATACACTCTATTTAATGTTAATCTTTTAGGTGAAGTGGTAATTCAGCAACTAACAAGCACCTGCAGCATTTTGCTGACATTGCTTGCTCCGAAGACCTTGTGGACAATGGCGAACTTGTGAGGGTCGTCGGACGGGAAATAGGGCGCAAATATGCAGTCCTTCGAACACCGACGTCGCAGCAATTTACACGAAGCGCACGGTGAATTGCAACCCATTACTTTTTTTATATTTATTTTATTAAAATATGTATTGTTGAGAAGTGATGGTGATGAATGAAGAACAATGGCGAGTGTTGTGTATTTATATTGGATGAAAAAGAAGCGTGTGAAGGAGAAGTGGTTGGCATACAACGTATTAAAAATTAGGAAAGTGATAAGGTTGGTAACAAAATATTTGCATTTGTAATTAATGTGTGATTATAATATCTCAGTTGGGGTTGTGATTTGAAAACTTTTCCGTTAGTCAAAGAATGATCAGTGCTCGCTTCAAAAAAAAAAAAAAAGAATGAATGATCAGTGCTTAGAGGAAAAAATGATTTAGCTTCAAATGCCTTTTTTTATATATGTATTTATTAATTGTTTATTATTCTTTTATTTTAATCAACTAGGTTTTGTTTCATTCTAACTTAATACAAAGTTTGGACAACATTTGATTATGAATCCAAAAATTACAATCAAATTGGTTCAATTGCCGTGTGGACTATGTTTGATCAACTATGACATGACTAATAGCGCAATTAATATAATAACAGAAAAATCTAATAAAAACCACATATTTGATCTGTCTATTCTATACATATGCAGAAGTTTAAAGTTGTGTAAGTATACTGGATTTTGATTTTTTGTCACTATATATTAAGTTGCAAATATATAGACTATTTGCTCATATGCCTATACAAATTTATGTCTCATATTTTTTTTCGAAAGAAATCCTACTCAATATTATTCAATATCGACAATTAAGTAGGATTTCAGACTTATTTTGTTGGAAAAATAATTAGAGGCTCAAATTAATTTTACCATATATTTACTATAGTCTATTTATGCAATTATAATTAAAGTGATCAAAATCGACAGATATTAGGTACTTGCCCAGATTTATAAAATTTTCAACAAATATTATGTTAGCATTTATAGCAAGGACCAAGGATGAGAAAACGTGAACATCTATGATTTTGATATAGCGGCTATATAGTTATTTACTTATCTTTTGACGCTCCATATGAAATGTGATAAAAATAAATAATTATTGAACCCTAAAGTGTTGACTGCCGCCAAAATATTGAAAATAAATAGACTATAATTAAATAAAATTGTGTTGTTTTGTCCCACCACGTCGTTCTACTTCGACATAGGGACTTGGAATTAATCATCATTATATTATTTCAAGAAACATCGAGAGTTTACGAATTAAAGAATGTTTATTCAGGAAACATCTGTCTAAAAAAATAACATTAGCAATAATACTTGAGAACCATCGATTTATATTTTATATGATTGGCAGAAGCAGCTCAAATTTGAATATTCAAAAAAAAAAAAAAAAAACATTCACGTGAGTCTACATTCAGTTAATGGTCTTCGGGCCCCAAAATACTATGCAACTTTTTATCATAAACAACGGTCATAAAATTTCCTAGTACAAGATTATTTAATATTATTTTATAACTAATCGTTTTATTATGAATATAAATCCAAGAAACTGAACACACTCACCAGTTGCATTATATATTTTTATTACTTTTGTATATTCAATTCGGGAAGAATGTCGAACATAATTACTAAACCAAAGGAGTATTTATTATAAATGCTTAAGATTTTGATTTGATACCATTTAGCATATCAGTTCACGAGGCAGTCTTGCACTTAACCATGCACGTGTATTGCGACAAATTAAATGTGTAACCAAATTATAAGCTTCGAAGCTTGATATATCTAATTTTTCTTTTATGACTCAAATTATGACTAAAAAGAGTATAAGGTCGAGCTTGATATATCTAATTAAGGTCGAGCTTGCGCTCGTCTACCCGAGAAAACATCAAATTTAAGGTAAATAAAATAAAAATAAATAAGGTCACCGAGCTTGATCTTGAACTTTTCAAATGTAACACACATGCCTTTTCAAGATATGTTTAAGTCATAGAAGAAAAATTGATCTTAAGTTGGCCAGTCATATAAGCCCGAGTTGAGCTGCTTCAGTTGAGTCGTCGAACTGAAAGCCGGTTCGGCTCGTCTACACTAAATATTTTCTTTTTGTCATTTTTTTAAAATTCCTTTTTCCCCTCTTATTTACTATTTAATTTATTCTTTTCACTCATTGTGTATTCTGTTCCTTAAGAAATAGAACGAGTCTAATGACCTTTTAAGAATCCTAGAGTAGATAAAATATCTAATAATATATAAATCGTTAGGCTCCAAATTACCTTTTATTCATCCCGTGAAAGTTGAAAACGATCCATCAAAATCAAAGGTACTTATGGAGTGTATTGGATTATGACCGGATCTCATTTGGGTCATAATGGATACACAAAGAACTGCTTAAAGACGGGACGGCAAATTCACCCGCGGCAAATTCTAAGGGTGTGTTTGGTTTGTGGATTTTGATGGGGAAAAGAAAATCTAAGAAAAGAAAACTAAAATCTGAGAAAAATTAATTCCTTGTTGGTGTTTGATTTAGGAAAGGAAATTTATTTTCTCGAAAACTAGTTCGTACTATCATAAGAACATGACTATTTACAAAACATTTCATTGATGAAATTCATTGAATTATTTCAAACATAGAAATCCGAGGTATTATAATATCGGATTTTGACGAGTACTTTTCGATTCGAGCTTAGCTTTCTTCTTTGTTTAGAAACCAATTTTGAAGACCACATCGATCATGCGTGGGAAAATTGAGAGATGTGATGTTTTCCGTGGTTTTCCTCACTATTTGGTAGGAAAAGGGGTTTTAATTGTAATTTTAAATTATTTTCATTTCTTTTCACCTCATTTTCCTTTCTAACAAAAAATCAAATGTAATTTTCCCCCCCATTTTCTTTTCTTTTCCCCATTAAAAATCATAAACCAAACACACCCTAAAGCTTCGAAATGCAATATCGATTTGGAAATGGTTAATGCGTGCGCATGTTATCTTATATTATTTTGATAATTTGTAATTCAAAATTTTGACTCTGAAGTACCCAACGGGATGATCCACGTGAAATAATCAAATAAGGCCTTGATTACTATTTTAAGATGGGAGTTGAGGACATACATACTCACCTAAATATCCGTATTCCCAAAAAAATAAAACCCTAAATATTATTTGGCGTAAAACAGTAACGTAGTTTTTAAACATTTTAACAATAAAACTGGGGCGCGACCGTTTCCAAAAGAAAAATGAGGAAATGTGAAATAAATTGCAAGGGGAAGAATTTATAACAGCTGGGCTAAGTCCAACTTAACAAGAAATGGACCCTTTCGGCTCAACATTTTCAAACCTAACCATGGAAGATATTATTAACATATGAATTTGATGGTCTTATTAATCTCAATTAACTATCTCTAAAAAGACCATCAGACAAAAAAAAAAAGAAATTATCAAAACCAGAGTTGTTATTAGACTTCTCAACACCAAGATAAAAAGATACAAATTTAAATGTACCCTCTCAACGGCAACAAATATAACTTCCTCCTCCTCAGCTAAGAATATGATTATTACAAAGAAAACTCAGTAGTAAGTAATCCCATGGCACACACAAACACACCATTCATTAACAAAACATTAGACTGAGAATTCAGGCCCGTCGATCTTCGCAGATGCGAAATAAGTTTAAACGAAAAGAAGAAAAAAAAAACACACAAACACATACCAGAAAATTGAGAAAGCTGTAGTTTTTCTCTCGGTGAGCAACAACGTACACGGGTGAAATTAAATCGTACAGATCAATAAGAGCCCATCGGTGGCATGCCAAAGGGTTGCATTGGAGGCATCATGCCCATGCCCCCCATACCCATCGGTGGTGGTGGCGGCGGACCATAGCCACCGCCCATGCCTGGTGGTGCCGGTAATGCAAGAGGCAACAGCTGAGCATACATATTCTGCAGCAAACATCATAAGCAAATTCAGGATCAATTTATTTAGTAAACCTTTATATTCTTTGCTATCTTAGCTTTTACACTCAGTTTGGTTTCAGGAAGTTAGTAGGGAAATGATGGAAGAGGAAAACTAAATTTTATGTTTTGGGTGCTTGAAGAAATAGATAAGGAAAAGAAAAGGAAAAAAAGCTAGCTCAGTTTATACTTGTAACTAAGGAAGCTAATTTCTTCATCAAATGGCGAGGAAAACGAAAGAAAAACTTATTAAAACAATTTTCTCTGCAATTTACTTTACCACACTACTTTCTTCAATGCAAACACAACCTTAGTCATAAAGGGCCTAATTTTTTATGTGAATAAACTGATTAATCAAGAAGAATAAATAGTACCTGTTGCATAACGACATCTTTCTCTTCGTTCTCTTTAGCTTTCTCTTCCTTTTGGGCTTCAATCTTGTCCTTAATCAGCTCATCAACTTTTCCCGTGTATTCTCGGATGAACTGTGGGTCGTAAGAAAATATTAAAAAGTAGCATGTTCGCAATGCAGGTGATTCATGTGAAATCAATAATTAAAACGGTATCCAACTTGCTCTGAAAAAAACTTTGCTGCCCACTAAATAAAGGAAAATATAGAATGCAATTATTTACCTGCAATAGATAGGGGAAGGCAAAGTCGAGCATGTTGTTCATCCACGCGAGTTCTAAAGCAACGTCCGCGCGTATCAAGTCGTAACAAACGAATAGGCATGAAGCAAAGCACTCCTTTTTACCCTGTGTTAAAAATACGTATACAGTTATTCAGCAATAATCAATTGTCTCCTATTTCCACCATAAATATCAGTAAAAATAATCTCCAACGATTTTAGGATGGGCATGCAAAAAATGAAAGAATCACAGCAACCGTATGCATATACATTAACAGCAATACTGAGTAACAAGTAGGCATGCTCTAAGGTGACAAAATCAAATTTCAACAAAATAGACAACAAAACATCAACATTATGTGAAGTCTCGTCACCAACTGTACCTGTTCAATGAAGTACACAAGCAACTCCTCAGCAAGCTCACGATCACCCGATTGTGAAGCAGTCTCCATTGCATCTTTATAAAGATTGTCTTTCTTTGACAAAGCAATCGATAGCTTCCATCTTCCAGCCTTCTTGTAAATGTAGGCTGCAACACGCCTCATCTCAAGCAGCTCGTGTTTCTCAATCTGCTCAGAAATGATGGAAAAAGTTATAAACTGGTCCCAGCATACACTGCATAAATAGCAATTAGAATTCACCTTCTGAGCAAGACCAATCTGATCAAAGCTGTCATGCAAATCTATTGATTCGCGTAATCTGTCATAATCCTCCTCTTCCACATAGATCTCATTAAGAGCTTCATTAACTGCAGACACGTTATTGCTTTGAACTGCTACCATGTAGGGTTTAACAAGACGTAAGTGGCCCGCCTGAATAAAAATTTGAATGTCACACAAACACGAAATATTAAGTCGATAGATAATGATGATGATAAAATCAAGACAAATTTGAACCTTTCTCATTATGTCAACGACACGAGTGTGATCAACGCGAAGAGCAAGGACGTTCAAAACATCGTTGATGAGATCAGGGTGCTCTTGTAAATAGAAGTGCACAGCCTTATAGTAGAGCTCTACATTCGCAACTTTGACGATAATATCCTTGAATTGCATGTGTTCCCATGCCTCTGGCGAATGATTCATCACCGTTGTAGCGGCGTTGTCGAACTCGTCGTACTGAATGTACAAGTAAGTCAGTTCTTGCCAGTGTTGCTGCTCATCACAAGCACGGATTAGCTTGGGAATATTGAGACGGGTGGAAAATAGTTTGATGTGCTCCATGAGCTTCTCATGTCTGTATCGAGCATAAAGAACACCAAGCTCCGTGAAGATGCCCATATGAGCACGCTCTAATCCTAAGCCACTCTCCATGAGGGAGATGAGCTCACTAAAGCATCCTCTGTTTTGATAGTACTCACTGACCTCTTCCAAATCATCAACCTATAATCACAAATGAAGCAATGGCAATTTTGGACAAATATCGATGATTTTTACATTGAAAGGAAATTAATAATTTTGGAGCCTACAATTCTATAGGGCATGTATGTACCTGGACAATAACGTTAAGACCACAAATCTGAGCCAACCGAAATTCTTCAGCATCAACACAAGCAAAGCAGACTTCTTTCCATGTCTTTGCACTGTTAGCTTTCCGCGCAGCATCAACAGCACCTTGGAACTGTTTCAACTTCACCAATGTACTTGCCAACTTGCCCCAGTTGGAAATAAAAGCAAAAATGATCTTTGCAGCCTCGTATAAGCCTTCTTCAAACAAGCGATCGCCAACGTTAGGAAGATTGGCAACATTTGGCATGAGAATGAACTCTTCGATTTCACCAAGCCTGTCAATCTTGGCATATGCGTAGATAAGCTCACTGTCAACTCTGGGCTCTTTCGTTTTCTGCCTAACCATGAGCAGATACTTAACCAGATCGTGATAAGCTTCCCCATCAGCAGCAGCTTTAATGACTTCAAGAAATTGGGTTGCATCATCAGCACGAATAAACGATTCAATTGCATCGCTGACGAGTCCTTCCCTGAGTTGAGCTTTAGCAACTTGACTCCAAACAGCATCTTCTTCAACACGGAATGCAAATTCTACAGCACGGTTTATGTCCCTTATGTTATCCAACAACACATTAACGGCCTGAACGTTCAAATTGAACTTCTTGAAAATAGCATAAGCTTCTTCGTATAATTGAGCTTCCACAGCAACTTCTCCAACGGCTGGTCCATCAAAGTTATCTAGTCTATTAACGTAGTCCATAACCCTCGACTGATCTGCTTTGATCGCAGTTAAGATGAGCAGATTTTGCAAGTTGAAGTTTCCACTGAAAGCCGAGTTTTGAAGCACGATCTTTTCAAGCAACTCAATAAGTTCATGTGGGAGATCGGCTGTCATAAAAGCCTTAACAGCAGCAGAAACCTGCTCAGGGCTTTTGCTCTCCGGTAGAGCAGTGGAAACAACTTGATCAATGAGCAACCTCCTGAATTCATTCTCAGGGTCAAGAACCTTGCCCCATAAATCGCCATCCATCCTCTCAACAACATAACTGAAATGGAAAAAGCAGGACATGAGCTTCTTATAAAAGGGGCTTATAACTGCAACTGGAAACACTGAGCAATGAATAACAAAATTACAAACCGGGCTTGCAGCTTGAATAATGAATTCTTGTTGGTCACGTTGATAAGCTCATCATCGCACTGCCCTCTTCGGTATGCAACAACAGCAAGTGTAGGATCACGCTTCTCACAGTACTTACCCACAACACGCGAATCATAGTACGGATTGGTGGTGAGAAAATGCTCTGGGTTGTTGTTGCTATCTATTATGATTTTACCCAACGCATTGTGTACATGCACATCTTGGCTTCCTTCACTCACAAGATGCTCCAAAAATTGCGTAAGCAACCGAAGTCGGTTCCTGCACATCACATGTCATAGATGAGAATCTAATAGTAAAACCCTCCCACCCCACACAGCAAGACACCAGTGAACAGTGGACCCACCTTTTTTCACATTCCTCCACCAGAGGTTCAACTGGAAGAAGCGAACGAACAGAAAGGATTAGACCCTTGATGAAATCTTCAGGACACTCATCATCTAGAAGCTGCCCAACAACTAGTGGAGCGTTTCCGGGATTGACCTGCTCATTACGAAGACGTCTTAGTTGAGAGCAAATATGATCTTTGGCATCAATAGGATAAAGGAGAGAAAGTGAACCTTCTGCACATAGCCTTCAATATACCGGAGCATGTTGTTGGTGTACAAGTAGTGTGTGAGATCAGGAACAAAACCAAAGCGATCACACACATTAATCAGGGGCCGTGCATCAGGAAGTTTTGCTTCCATTAAAAAGTTCTTGGTCTTCTCGGCATCATAGAAATTTGATTCTCTTGTAACACGTTCAACTTCTTTAATTTGTCCGGTCTTTGCAGCAGCCTCAATGTACTTGAAGTGAATTTCAGGATCCTCACTAACAAATACCAATTATTAGTAAAAATACTAACAAAATTTTATAGTGATTGACCATTCTAAGGCAACTACAAGCCTAGTGCTCATACAATAAACTACCTGGAGCTCAAATATGAACCCAAGAAGAAATACAGGCCTTCGTATGACTTAAATTGTTCAAATAGCTTGATGCATGCATCCACACCCAACTGTTCACAGTATTCTTTAGCAACCTACATAAAACTTGAGTCAGTACATTTCTGCAGTTGAGTAATAAAATAAGCATGACAAACAAGTTTCTATTCCAGCCTACCTGGACAATTATCTGAAGATTTCCTCGTAAATTGACTAGTAAGAGATCTTTCATGCACTCAAGTGCCCATTCCTTGGAGAGTGTCCCAAAGAATTCCACAAGTGCCTGAAATCAATTAACCATTAATCATCATAAATATACTTGATAATAAAGGAAAAAGAAAAGGTGAATATGGATCAGAAGAACGACCTGTGGCTCAATAGCATGAGTATTCACGATAACACGCTTGATATCAGGCAGTTCAGAGTAATGCTGCACGCACAAAATATAACTGTTATGTTAACACACACACAAACACACACAGCGAGATAGCATGAATATGTAATATAAACATAGAAGTACTCGATTATTCAATTAACCTGCAATGCTCGCACATAAAGACCGGCTTTCTCACAGAGTTGGGCAATCCGTGGCCTGTCATAGTGACTAAACATACCATTTGCCAAAATGGCATCCGCCACATTAGGAAAAGTGACAAGGTTGATTTCCAAGACCTGGAGTGAGGAAATATATTAGAAAATGCATACTAAGCCAAAACCCAAAAGATGTTTATTTAGAAAACAGAAAACCAGATACCAACCTTAGTTTGAAGGAATGCATGCTCTGGTAGATTTGGTTTCAAAACATCCAACAGAAATGCAGTTGCTTCACGGATCATGTTCCTCTGGGTGGAAATGAAATGATCAATAGAGGAAATCATAAAAATATAGAGCAAACAATTATTTCACCAAATACATAACCGAAATTCACATATCAAGTGAGAGGTCCATACGAATGAGAAATATAATGAAATAATAGACATAAAAGTTTTATACCTGAAGAAAGAGATCTGTGATGGTATTGTAGTCAACAGGACAACCTCCCTCCATTTGAGACATCATGAGAGCAAAGTTAACAGCTCCCTGCGTACCCAAATAAGTATTAATAAGTTATCACAAATACCAAATCATCTAAGACAAGCGCTTGTAATCACAAACATAAAATCAACATTGAAGCATACCTGGGGATCTGATCGTAGAATGGTTTGCAGGAGGAAGAGATAATCAGGAGTGTACCCAACCTGCACGACCAGAATTTTCAGGTCAAATCCACCACATGATGGCTAAAAGATGAATAGACTTTCCAGAAAGGTAAAGACATCTCTTCAAAATTCAAAAATACTACAAAAGGAGAACTATCTGAATTTTATAAAGGACCTGCTTAGAGTATATCAAGATCTTGTCGAATTCCCGACGCTCAGCAAAAGCTGCCACGACTTTTGGCGTAGCTCGGGCTTTGATATATATCTTCAGTGCAAGGTCATTATCAACAGTCTACAAACGAGACAAGAAAGCAATTTAGTAGGAAGGATGAATGTTGAATGCTAAACAAGAACGAGACTGAGATCTTAATTCAGGGTGAATGTAAGTAACCTTCACTAGGTCTCCAAGTTCCTCACTACATTCTAATTTATCTTCAGCCAACCAGTTCTCCAGTAGATTCTTCTTGTTCTGGTTGACAACTAGACGGGATAACTCCAGTGACTCAAAGGCATTGAGCTTTCCTTTGGTTAACAATGTTCCAAAATATTGCAGCAATGGTGGCGTTTGGCCAGCTTGAACAGGAACACTCTGGGTAGGACAGGTTATAAGTATTTTAGTATGAATATATATACAAAATTAATCACATTCCATAACCACAAAGTCAAAAGAATTCCTAGAATCCTATTCGCCATCCTAGCTCATAGACTAATAAAGTGGCATTGGGAGGATTTAAGGAAAAGCAAACCTGAAATTTAGCAACAGTGTCAGGTGTCCGGAGGATGCCTTGTGGAGACTCTGCAGCGAGCTCCGCAGCTTCCTTATACTTGGTCTGAGCAAATAACTCTTGAAAACGCTGGACAACCTATATTGAAGTAAAAGAAATACAGATAATGATTGAAACAAAAGTTCATATAATGGTTGAAAACACAGATGAGGTGAAACTTATTCTTTCAAAAACACAATGCATTGGTTACGGATGAAATGAGACGCTGAAACAAGAAACTGGGCAGTCAGGATAAAAATAAATTCAGCATGTACATCTGTCTCGCATGAGGTGAAAATTAACCACTGCTCCCTCAAATAATCTATCTCATAGGTGTCCAACGAATGAAATTTCACCGCTCCTCCATAACAGAAATTAAGCAATAACTAAAATAAGGTGAAAAAGAATATTTATTCGCTTAAGGGCATAAAGTACCAACACAACAATTAATGTATACGAGCACATATCACTTACCAAATTTTCAGCTCCGGGAAGATTTCCTCTTTTGGCCAGATTGACAGCAAGCTCCAGATTGTTTAACTGACAATACAAGAATCAGAACTTGTAATGAAAAGTTTCTACATAGATTAGTTCATATTAGTGAAAACAAACAAAGCTAACATACTTGGCCACTGACGAAAGGCACGATTGTGGCTTCATTAACTGTAGCAAGCAAAACCTGGCCGCGTCTGTTAATAGCATAAAAACCTCCAACAGATGAAGCTTCGGATGTCAAAAAAATGGGATCCGGACTGATCCTGTTTCGGTACACAGCTGTAGCACTTTCCAGATCATATACAAAGAGTAACCCAAGCTTGGTTATAACATAGATAAGGCCATATTTATGAGATATCTGCAGATTATTAGAAATTAGTCAGAAGTATAGAATACGGAAACTACATAAAACGATATTTTAATAGGATAAATGAGGTTAGATCCACTTTGTAAAACCTGCATGGCAACAGGAAAATCGTCGGTAAAATCAGGAGGAAAGAAAAGATCTGCTTGCTTTTTGGTAAAAGATGGTTTCCCTACAAAATTTACCAGGAGGTAAGACAACCAAAAAGATCAGAAGTAACAATACCAAATTGCAGGCAGAAATTACTAATAAGCTACATAAAATAGATAAACCACCTGGCTGAGCACCAAGCTCAATTACATGTAACTTAGATGTGATTTGACCAGCATTAGATGATTTTGTCGCAAAAGAAATTAGAATGGAATCCTTGTCATTTCCAGGAACCTAATTAAAATAATGCATGTAAAATCAGCCATGCATTCAAATTAGCGTGTATATCAGAGAAATGCTGAAGAACCAAAGCTTACCCTAAGAGAGGCAAATGATGCGGCATGAGCTTCGAGAGCTTGGCTGCGTTGCTGATCCACTGAAAACAGTTGCATATTTCCTTTGACCAGTTGGGGCCGCTAAAAAGGAAATTATTATCCATAAGATTTTTGCAATGACAAAAAAGTACTACGGTATAAAGAAACTGAAGGAGAGCCAACACCCACTAAAATCATGTATTGTACATGCTTAGTAAAAGTATACCCAGAAAATAGTATATATAAAAGATTTCAATGGTAGATGAAACCTAGTAGCATTATTTTTAATACAAAAGAATAAAATCTATCGATGAGAACCACAGATACATGCAAAACACAAGCACTTTCTCGCATTATCTCTGAATGACACATTCTTCAAAATGCAGCTTTCAGGGCTATTTCAATCAAGGGAGGACTCGGATTGGATTTCAATAAGATACAAGTCCTACTTTAGCCTTCATGATCAAAAGTGCTACATGGCCTCATTTCAGCTGACGACATCATCAGTTTGAAGTAGTCGGCAATGCAACAAGTTACTCAAAAGTCAAAAAGGAAGTCTGACACAACACGGGTGGTAAAAAGATGTTGCGCACACATCAAGCCTGCAGGTGATACATAATATTCGATTGCGTCTCTCACCACATATTGTAGTTTGGTAAGGTTTATGCCTCATGCAAATATTTGTGTACAAGCCATTAGACAAATTAACTTCAGCAAGAGAAGATAATTACTCACCTCAGGTGAACCAGGAGCAATTCCAATAAGAACCAGCCACTTCTCCGAAGGATCACACTTGTAGTTGATTACTTGGTTGTTGGCCAAGTTAGCAGTTCTATCAAACATCTTTACTGGTTCAGAATCACCTACACAAAAAATATAACAAAGCTAAGAAAGGGAAGAACATGCATAGAACGACAAATAAGTAAAACCACAGATATATTATAAACAATGAGAAGCCCCAGCATTGCATACTTACCTTCAATTGACCAATGATAAACTGAGGACTGTGTAACTAAACCCAGCATCTTTGGAGTAATCCACTTCCAAAACACCACCTGGACAACATAAAAAATTAAGATGTCAACTCTAATACCAAAAGTTTATCATAAAATGTGATATGCATTGCTAGTATTTAAGGCATCCATACAACTGAAAGTAATAAAAACTTGCCTGCTCAGGCATCTGATGGGACTTGATCTTTGCTTTTGCCTCAATATTAAATATCTGCAAATGATCTTGTGTGGTCCCAGGAAGTTGAGCTACAATTACAAAGCAAGAAAACCTTTTAGTTTTAGTATTCGAATTTACACGGGACAAGTGATTAGTATAGTGACACATAAACTCGATCAACTCAACAACTCGACAGACACATAAGATAGGGAGCCATGAAGCGACATCGTTAAGAGGCTGCTGGTAAAATGTAAATGAAGGACGACACTTTCACATATAACAAAAACACTAACTTTTAAACTAGCTATAAATATGTCCTACTCTTAATGTTTTTATCAAAGTATTCTGCCAAGAAATAATAGCATTCAATTACAACAGAAAATGCAGCATATATTTCAAAGGAAACAATTGATTGACAGAATGTACACGTTAATTGTCCTAAAGAGAAACAATTATGCGATGATCTGTTTTGTTTTTGAGGATTTCAAAATTCTCCCCAATTCTGTATGACATCCTTCAGACACTAATTACTGGTGTATTGAGTGGACTGTCTCACATTAAATCCTATATGTTTTGGTTGCGGATTGCATGAATCATGAGAAGAAGACCTCATCGCCTCGTTCTAAGGCATGCTCCTAAAAAATATATCCTATTAAATTAGATGAGAGAAATCTTTCATTATTAAAAAGACTACAATGCTGCAGTAAACGAATATAGCATGATTTACGATGCAAGTACTTTTTGCATATATACCAAAGAAGAAAAAGAAGGAAGAAAGAAAGAAAAAAAATACTGTGAACACAAAGGACAGAAATCTGAAAAACCTTTCATATGTTATCGTGATTTATATTTCACTATGTAGCTTCTCATATATGCAAGGCTACTTTAAACTGCACTTACATGGCAGCAGAAAATACAGAAACCAAGGAATTAAAGATCCTGATTTCCTCTCAACAAGCATCATAGGGGTAAAAAGAATAAGGACATCTACTAAAACCACTAAAAAGAATATCGCCCTCACCTTTCAGTGCCAAAATCCTCGTGTTCGGATTCATAAGAGCAGAATCTGCAGTGATAGGCCGTCTCAATGGCTGCATCGGCATGTTCATATCAATTATTACCACACTATTCTGTGGTGCCGTCTCCCGAACACATATATACTTATCAGATTCCATTGTCACATTTGTAAAAGTGATGAACTGCGGATTGATCCCCAAACTAGTCAACTGCAATCACAAAATATGAGGTCGAATTAAACACCAATTGTCCCAACAGAAAAATCAAATCACAAACCTACAATAAATTAAATAGATCTGAATCAAATCACAAAAATAGCCTGTAATATCAACCCAATTAATCGACCCAATGTTAGCCAAAGATGATCAATCAATGATACATCAACAGCAATTGTCAGTTGCAAAACGCAATCCCATGCTCTAATCTTTTCACTTCCAAACGAACTAAAAAAAAAGTCACAAGATCTAAACCTAAACCCCTCAATTTAGTAAAAAGTAAACTACCAAAAGGATAAAAAGCAAACAATAAACGAGAATTCAATCGTTTAGCCACGCACTCCGAACCCCGCCAGATTAACAACAGAATCGCATCTGTGAACGAACTAAAGGTTACCGTTAGGGCTTCTTTCATAGTGATCGGAGCGTTCGCGGCCGCCATGACTGGTCGCGACGAGTCTACGATTTGGATCTAAATATCGAACAGCAGAAACGACAGCGTAGCAGATGGCAATTTACGAATCTGACAGAACCTCGAACCCTCCGGAAATGTAAGTGAAAGCGATGGGGATGAGATCTGGAGAGAGACTGATGGATTAGGAGGGTGGTGGTGGTGGTGGTGGTGGTGGTGGTGGTGCTTTACTAGAGAGAGAAACCGAGGTATCAAGAATCAGTGCATATGATTGTGACGACGAAAATGAAAATTTATTGCTTCGTCGAGAGATCTTAATACGAGAAAGTGCTCTCTGGTGGGGGACGGATGGGATTGTCTGCTAAGTGCTACTGCCAGTAACCTATACTCGTTAAATGTCAATAATGTCCCTGATATCTCATTTTCTCATGAGCTTTGGATACGACTTTTTTAGGGTTCATATTTATTAATCCAGATCGGAGAATTAAATTAAATAATTAAAAATGTAGAGGAATGTTTTATTATTACGGTAACAACTCGATAAATTAATACTCGATTATTTAATAAACTCTTTAAAATAATATTTTTGATCGGTCCCGACAGGATAACATGTTAAATTAATAAAATCTCTAAAATTATAAGATATACATTTTTATAATTTCTATAGGTCTCATATATAATATATATTAATAATTCATACGATACATTATTTTTAGGAAAATTTCGATTGGGTAACTCTGTGTTAAAGTTGGTGCACATAATATTTTTCAGTCCAAGAAGGTACCCTATGTTTAAGGCTTTTTCAATTTGCGCCCGAACTATTTTTCAATTTTGGTTCCAATTGGTGTCCAACAAAATTGACTAGTTATTATGTGATGCATATGCTTTATATAGTGATCGAAAATAGTTTGGAAACCAGTTGAAAAATCTTTAAACGTTGGAGTACCTACTGAAACTGAAAATAATTTGGACACTAGTTGAAAAAGCCTTAAACGTAGGGATGCCTATCGAAATTTGACATATTTTTATTAAGGTTTCTTGAAAAAAGTCTCAATTGTATTTTCTTTTTTGCTTAAAGGAAATTAACTTTGAATCACATCTCTAATAAGGTAGGAGATTGAACGGTTTTATCAAATTGAGCCCTTCATTTGATATTTGTACATTGTATGGCAATAAAGTGGAAGTTTTGAAAGGTATTTGAAAATTGAACGTTTTATTATAAATTAATAAGATATTAATTAAGATATAAATTAATAATCATTAATTTATCGATTAATTAATAATTCATTTAATTAATAAATTTTGGTGATACCAAATATATTAATTTTTAGAGTTTCTACTTATTTACCGCGTTATAAAAGTATTTTTGCAATTTTTTAGTTAAAAGATATCATCACACAACATCTCCGTAGTCTCCCACCTCAACTAAGTTCAGTTCGAAGTGAATTCGAACCTCATAGTCAGCTATGGTGGTATCCAGCTTCCAAGGTACTTATCCTCCTAACCAGTGTGTTACATCCCAAGTCCCAAGTTGACACAAACATCATAGCGTGAGGAGTTCAAGTGAAATCAAACACATTACCTCCATGTGGAGATATTATGACCGACCACTTGACCTTGTTGGGGTGCATCACACAGTTGAGATTGCAGCCGTTGGGTCAGCCGCTTAGGCTTCACGGCCATGAAGTTTATGTCCCTTGAAGATAATGTTTCCAGTCTATGTTCACAGCCCTGCACATGGTTACTAGAGGTCGTGAACCTCTAATTTAGGCTTTTTTTCGCCTTGTGTTCACTAATTTTCGCATGGTGTTCCTTCAATAAGAAAATAGGTGTAATTATCAAGAATAAATGTAGAAAACAACTATCTACGGCCTTACGAATGAAGAACGTGTTCAACGTCACTTTTTTCACCCGCAAGTTGTCATTGTTGCTCGAGCTCGGTAGAATATATACTCCATATTCTTCACGATTGTCTAAGAACGCGAGATACACGAGACTCGCTTGTTTCTGCAAGACTTTGACCTATTTTTTGTTTGTGACCATAGTGAATGGCTTCTAATGAATTTCTCGCATAAATCGGGTGCATCTTGGCCAATTATATTCGCCATGATTTGTGGGCTTCTATGGTCTTGGAGGAATAAAATAAAGCCATTTTCATCCGGATCTTGCAACCCATAGTAACAAAGCTAACATTACCCATCCCACAACAGACAATTTCTCACGAGTTTGGCAGATGTCTTCCCTGGAACAGAGGCGTATATGGTCCTTAATTAAATGGATAAAACCGCCTCAACATGTTATAAAATTTAATTCTGATGGAGCAGTACGGGGCAACAACCGCATAGCAAGTGATGGTGGTCTCATTCAAGATATAAATGGGAATTAGATCATTAGATTCATGCATAATATAGGTTATGCACATTGGTCTGCGTTGAGTTATAGGTATTCTCACAAGATTGCGTGTGGCTTGGAATATGGGTTGTCACTCGTTAATGCAGAAGTAGACTCGTCACCAGTCCATGAAATCCTCACTCATAAGGCCTCATGCACATTGATCTTGAGGTTCGTGGAGAATATCATCAAAGAACTCATATATAGAGAATGGTCGGTGAACATCAACAACACGTATCGAGAAGGCAATACATGCACAGACTGATAGGCTACGCAAGCAAAAGGCCACTGGAAGTTCTTATCTATGTGCGGTACCTAGTAGACTTTACCCCTTACTATTACGGAATATTATTGGGGCTTCCTTAACCCGACATGTAACGGCTTCGTAATTTCGACTCGGCTCTTTCTTCTCCGAAAAATAAAATGCAGAAGAGAACTATAAAAATTTGAAATATGTTGATCATCTTCTACCTGAGTCGATTTGACCGTCCTCTACATTAGTTGACCAAAACTTATCGTCCTCCGCGTGTCATGAAAACTTGATGTCCTTTATGTGAGCCAACGGAGACTTACCTTCCTCTGTGAGTCAGAAACATATCGTTCTCTGCGTGAGCCGACGAAAACTTATCGTCATTTGCATGATTCGATGGAAACCTGTCGTTTTCTACATGAGTGGGCTGACGGAAACTTATTGTCCTCCACGTGTGTTGATGGAAACTTGACGTCCTCTATGTGAGTCGGCGGCTATCGTCCTCTGCGTGAGTTGACGGAAACCTATCGTCCTCTTCGTGAGTCGAAGAAAACTTTACAACCTCTACGCGAGTCGACGGAAACTTATTGTCCTCTAAATGAGTCAGATGGAAACTTGATTTCCTCGGTGAGTCAATCAAAACTTATCGTCCTCTGCGTGAACCAAAAGAAACCTATCGTACTTTGCGTGAGTCGCCGGAAACCTATCGTCCTCTTCCATAGTCAACGGAAACGTACCATCCTCCACATGAGTCGACGGAAACTTATCATCCTCTATTCGAGGAGATGGAAATACGTGAGTTGACGAAAAATTGTTGACCTCTACCCGAGGTAACGAAAAGCCAAGGGCTCCACTCCGTGGACAATGCTAGACTTCATATTTCATCATCACCAATGAAAGACATATAAGCCCTTGAATGAGGTTGAAAGAATCATCGTATGAGGTAAAAAATTTATCTAAGTCTTGAGAGGAAGTGAGTCTGAGTGATAGAAGTCTCAAGTCCATGAGTGGTAGTAGAAAATTTATTTAAGTCCTCAAGAGTAAGCGACTCTAAACGTCATGAATCCCAAGTCCATGCATCGTTGGCAGCAAAAAAGTTGTCTGACATACTCGGGAGGCTGAACAATCTGACCGACTTCATGATTATCGAGGATATTCAAATTCAAAGGACTACAACAATATTCTAGAGGAGCACAAATTCGAAGGACCAACAAAATGAGAGATATTCACGGAAAGCAGCTGGAACATTTAAATGAGGGGCATATCCCCAATCTTTCGGGATCCCCCACGCCCTAAAATATAGGAAAGGTAGGTCACATTGCCCTATAATACACACATGCTACTTAGCATTCAAGGTACGCTTTGGACACACTTTCAATATTCATCTAGACATTCAACAATGTTTTACACTCACACATGCTTAAAGAGAAACGCTCTACTCACTTACGCAGGGGGGGAGCCACCACACCCCCTAATCAAAGCATTGCAGGGGATGATCCTTGGAGGTCAGGCTAGCTCACGAAGCAGTTCAACAGAGAACAAGCGGATTTTTTCTGACATCATCAATCCCTTTGTCATGCATCTATCATCGTCACTCTTACAATATATTCTATATTCTTATATATGTTTCCTTTTACTTATTAATTTAAAAACATGGAATTTTGTCTTAACTATCAATTTTTCACTGAAGGTATCTCACAAAACACCACTGTAATATGCACATTCCAATATGATACAGGCTGAATAAACTCTAAACTTTGTAATTGAACCATGAGATAACAACCAAATTCTAGCACGATTAATCTCCTTTTGATCAGTATTTTTTGTCCCAAACCCATAAAAATTGTATTAACAGGCTAACAAGGAAATTCAAACGCCAATGAGGCATTGGTTTAGTGGTCAAGGAGAAGACCTTAAAGGCTTGTGGTTAAAGGAGGTCGTGAGATCAAATCTCCCCTCTCACATTTCCTAGAGTAGTCCCTATGGGCTTTATGAGCCATGTCTATCGTTGTCAGGTGGGTTTGGAACGTATCCATCTGACCCCGATGATTAGTCTCACCTTTGGAGTATGTGGCACAATCAAGCCTCCGCCAAGTCTGTTTGGCGCAAGCGCACCTAGCCCCACAAACACGTCGAGTAGGGATAACCCGTGACAGTTAAAAAAAAAAAAAAATTCAAACCGGTAGTTTATGAGATTTCACGCCTCAATCAGTTCCTCAGTAAAAACCGATTTATCGTCCATGCAATGGACCACAAAACGAGGCTGCGTATACATTATATGCTCACTAAGTACATTAAAATAATAATAAGAAATAAGTGACACGGGCACATACACACTATATAGATCCAAATATCTCTTTTTAATCCTTCAATCAAAAAAAGAAAATAAATGTAAGTTACAGAAACGTACTCTGTGGTCCGTAATGGGATTTGATAAATACGAATGGCAAATGAGGTTTATATTCCTAAGGTGTGAGGAATATAAATTTATCGGAACGAAATTATGGGGGGATATCATCACAATAAACAAATTATTGGGGGGGTATTATCATCATCCCAAAAGAATCAAAAGTGTCAAATTTCGCTGCAAGGTGGTTGATTTCCTTCTCCACAACAGTCATCATCACAATGTCAAAGTTTTCTGAAGCTTCAATAGCCATAAAGCAAGCTGCATACCAAACAACCGAACCTCGATCCGAAGCTTCTCGAACCAAACACCGAGCCTAGAAAGTACGGATCTGCTCTCTAACAATTTCGACTCGAGGACTGCTTCGGACGAAACTTTCCCGACGATGAAAAAGGAGTCCAGAGAAGAGCCATCGACCTGCCGAAGATTCACAGTTATTGCAGGGTCTCATCATATAAAGAAAGCCCAATTTGTAATACAGAGTAATATGATTAGCAAAAATTCAAACTGGGTTCTGATTACAATATATTGGGTGGTGATTTGCGTACAGGCTTAATCATCTTTTTAGTCATGTATATTTGGGGAGTGGCATTTTAACGACTCTCTCAAATTACGGGATGGCAATTTAGGACACCAATTTTCGAAATTGAAGCACTTTGAAGACACATAAACCAAATGTTGCAATTTGAGGGCATTAAGTTTCAATGACGCAATTTGAAGACAATAAGTTTCAAAATGGCGTTAACTGTCCTTAAATTGCTTCAATTTTAAAACTTATTGTCCCCAAATTGCAACCTTTATGTTACGCGTCCTCAAATTGATTCAATTCTGTAAGTTATTCTCCTAAAATTGCAACCCTTTAATTTATATGTCTTTATAGCCACCATGCCTAATATATAGGACCAAAAATAATATCAAGGCTTTGCTTGTATATGGATTCTTGATTCAGATATTTTCCTAAACAAAATTAGAATAACATGGATTCCGTCGATAATGACTTCTTTGGACAGCAAATTCCGAAAAACATAGTAATATAGACGTGTACAAAATACGAGAAGGGAATGTAATAAATATGGTGCAGTGGTTAACGGGTATGGTAATATGAGGTACTTACCAGTGCTCTATTAACTGTCCGTAAGCAATCGTTTGTTTTAAGCATTAGAAGTATAACACGGGGGAGTCTCCTGAGAAGTTCAGATATCTGAGAAAAATACTGCGAAGCATACATCTGAAAAAGAGAAAACGAAAATAACTGTCAACAGCAAACTCATGTGTTGTGTTTGGTTTGTGGAAATTATTAGAAAAAGAAAAATGAAAGGAAAAATGAAAAAGGAAAACTAGTCTTTATGTTTGGAAATGAAAGAAAAAACTTATGAATCATTTTCTCTCCGATTTTCTTTTCCAGACTACTTTCTTCGTTCCAAACACGGCCTTAAGCATCTCAGGTAGCATACGCGTTCAGATTTCAGAAATAGCTTTTTCATGAAGCTACAACACAACAGAGTGAGTGTTTTGTTTAGCTTCAAATCTCACTAAAATATATGTCGAGTAAATCAAATTTTGTGATGAAATAAGGTATATATATGTAGCATATAGTCCAATGTACTATTTCCTATGGTATAAAACAACATAATTACTCTAGAAGCTGCAGAAACAAAATTAATCTTAAACAACATAATCCACTGAAACTAATCATTTGAAACAATCAGAAACTGATATTTAAGGTTACCTGGAGCTCTTCACTATCAGTGCCCTTGACGACGAGATGATCCACGGAGCGGTCGATAACTTTGTTCCACGGTCTCATGGTAAGTACGCCAGCAAATATCACATACAGATCCTCTCCAGCACCCAATTTCTTACTGTTTTCTTTAATGGCATTGACATCAGAAAATATCAATCCCTGTAGATATGCATCAAAAATAGAAATAATAACGTGCCAAAACCTAACAAGAAAAAGACGATAATAGATAACGGAATGAACCTGCCAGAGGGAAGCATAGTTTATACGAGTGGAGAAATCGAGATCCTTGTATAAACCATGGTCCAGCAATACCAACTGTGGTTTTTTCTTTCCTAAGTGTGGGAAATGAAGATATTTTGCTGTTAGCCGTTGAATATACCAAATAAATTGAACATCAATGCTCGTAGTGCATAAATACATAAAAGAAACAAATAGGACGATTGACGAGTAAGGAGAATATGCAAAGACGCATATACAATAATAAACAAAACACATTTTCCGCATGCAGAATCAAGAACCAACCGGAAATATATTTCTCATCTCACAGGTGCTAGTGATTTTAATTTTCTTACCAAATATGCTTCTGTGGCCTGAAGGTAAAGGGCGAACCAACACGTTTGCAGCATGTGGATCACAGTGAACAAACCCATGTTTAAACATCATTTCAGCAAATGCTCGGCTTAGCTGCATGGAGTTGAGCATTCATCTAATTAAAATTACAAAAAAAAATGTAAAGTACTTTGAAGATGATGCAAAATAAAACTTCTATATGACTTCTAGGTTTATAATCAAGCCACTGACAATGTTTAACTGTCAATCGATACGTTTTGAACAGTAAAATTCAAGTGCAGTCCTATCAAAGCACTTCCATGAAGTTAAAAGTGGAACCATGAGATAGCAGATAATAAATTAGAACATACCAATTGGAAAAACATGTTATGTTAGTTCCTCATAACAAAAGGTGATAAGAAAATGTCAACTAACCAAGTTTGAGACATCAGTTGGCCGGATTCCAAGCTTTTGGATGGCTTTGCGATCATTTACTTCTGGTCCATCAATAAACTCCATGACCAACAATTTGGAGGTGCTCAAGTTCCAAAATACTTTAGGAGCATAAATATATTCTGCAATATGCGGGGAGAACCTCCGAAAGTTCTCAATACATCTAACGCTGTTTTTGGCCTCGATCAAGAAATCTAATTCCTGAGACAATCATTGGAACTTATAAAGGTTTGTTCCCCTAGTTTTGGAAATTTTGCAGTTACTATTAATCATCATGATATGAGTAGAAAAAAACATTTCAGAGAGCACAAAAAACCAGTGAATGGACCGGTAATGGTACATTTCAAGCGGCGATAATAAAGAAACCACAAGTGCAAAACAATAGGGTAACCCAATAGGCACCCTCAATGGACATTATTCTTACACAGACTGCAATGTACGTTACTTACAACCACCACCACATTTTAAAGGCGCGGTCAATAATTCAATGATACTGATGGGCCTCGTGGAATAATTGACCATGAAAGCCAGCTTTCTTTTATAGCATCGATGATACTGATGGGCCTGGTGGAATAACTTCACATGAAAGAAAATTGTGCCATTTACATAGTGACACAAAGTGGAGGCTTAGGTCATGTAAAGACAAGGACATATAACAAGTAGACAATTATGAGCTACACATGTATACAGAATACAAAACAATGATATATATTTTAGGAATAAACCTTTGGTAAACTTTCTCGCATTTCATCAATCAACCACCTGCGAAAAATTGAAGAATTTGTTTATATTATCTCTACAGCATTGAAAAACAAAACGCAGGAAAGTCATCACACGAAACAAGGAATAGACAATTCAGGGTACACAGAAAATTGAAGGGCCCTCCAAACACATTGAAACTTAAGAAAATTGTCGATGTGTTGATACCTATAATCAAAAGAAGGAAACATTCGATGCAAAGTGTATACAATTAGCTCCACTGTGGCATGGTCTGCTGCTGCAGTGTCTGTCATGTGAGTATGTTGGACCTGAAGTTGAAGATAATGGATATATGATTAAAACGTTGATCACACTAGAATATCTAGCACAAATGAGTAAAGATTCCCCACCTTCACAGCAACCTTTTGTCCATCGTGAGTTTTAGCAACATGAACTTGTGCTAAAGAAGCACTTGCTATGGGAACAGGATCAAATTCATCAAATATCTGCCAAATACAAATCACGAATTAGCTTAAGATTTAAGAGTCGTGAGAGTGCTTTGGTACCCAGAACTCAATGTTACACATTTATACAGAACCAAAGGTCAACACTGGGAATCGTCAATGGCATCACAACTTTGTATCAATGAAGGCTTACCTCATCAGGTGTCCCACCTAGCTCTTTCTTTATAACTCCTGTGACTTGGTCATATGATGAAACTGGGCATTTATTCAACATTGACTGCCGCATTATTTGTACATACTCATCAGGCACAAGGTATTCCTGGAAAAAGTAACACATGAATTTCTGTATACCTACATTGGGGAGAAAATAGGACATCATAAGATATGTATACCAACTGACAGAGATGTTGGCCCAGCTTGATATATATCCCACCATTTTTAAAGCAAAGGTCTTGAAGTCTAATTGCACTCCTGGTGTGAACTTCTCGCTTAACTTGTTCCCTTTCTATGCTACCCTCTGGCAACCCCATGAGAGAGTACTCATAATCTAAGAACACCAACAACAGTAAGATCTTAGAATTATACTTCGGAGAGAATCTGACACCGATTTTACCACCAATGCCTTCCTAATAATAAGCCTTGACTAAACTGATAAGATAAAGATTTGATGTTCATCTACTTGATGACCAAACTCTCTGAGCTCAAGATCCAAGATCAGAAGATTTGACATCAGACCAAAATAACAACACTTTGGTGAAGAAACCTACAAAAAGCAAATCATAAGTATATCCAACCAGGTTAGCCAGTTGGAGTAATTTGCACTAAGATGCTTGGAAACTGATGAAGATAGATCAATGACAATTGAGGTAGAGCTCCAATAGGACCTAAACAACCGTGCACATCAATATGATCTTTTATAAGTTTTATTTGAAATTCACCGAAACTAACCATCATTTCAGTTTCCCTGATAGACACACACATCAACTCAAAACTCGTTCATACTTAGTACACGACAATGAAAGTTGGTATCTATTCGCCTAAAAATGCAGCATCGCCCTCAATAAATCGCGGAGTCAGAAATTAGGGTTAAAGTAACAGCAGTACCGAACACTATGGTAGCCGCGGTAAGTGCGTCGCGGAAGAGGCGTAAGGGGACGGCGGTGGAGAGCTTCAGGCTTGAGGCCGGGTCATCCGACGTCGCGATCACGGCGGCACCAGCACCAACTCCAGCGGCCGCGGTGGCGGCGAATAGCAGTCTGGCTTTGGAGCGCAAGAAAGATCTTGCAGCCATTTCTGATTTCACCTTGGTCTCCGTATTTCTTATTTCTGTTGACTATTTTGTTATATATTATTTCAGTTTTGGAAGGCAATTTCGGGATTTTCGCCGGTTTATTCTATGTTGTATCAGTTTATAATCTTGTGGATTGAGATCGTTGACATGTGTCATATTCGCCTAGAGTTTTCCGATAGATTAATTACACTTTTTGTCCTTTGACGTTTGCTATTTACATTTATCCCTTCCGATTAAAACCGATGTTCCAAATTTTGATTATGAAGCTTTCTCAATATCATCTATGACTTGGTAACAAAATTTAAATTGTGATGAAACACTATTAAATATTATATTAATGATTCTATTCTATTATTAGATATTATTTGATAAATAACTCATAACTTTAAAAAAAGATTGAAAGACAAACATGTGAAATATTAGTTATTATTTTTTTTGTATGTAAGACAATACAACTAACTATTTAAACATTTTCAAAAAAAAAAACTAACCTATATAAACTAATACAATTAATATAAAAAACATTCACTAGAATAATATGTCTCATCATTCATCCATCTAGTTTAAACAACATTTGATACCATCAACATCAATTATTCAACTTTTATCAACATTTACAACATCCACAAATTTAAATAAATGACGATACAAATTTATGTTTCATCCTTCAATTATTTAAACAAAACGAGCAACACTAACCCAAGAAAGTGAAAATATTTAAATATTATACATCCTATGAACAAAACTTTTTATGTCTCTTTTGTAATTATCAATCATTAAACGAGGATCACATTATTATTTCTGAAGGACTTTTTTAAAAAAAATATTTGGGTAAGTTATGAATCGGACAATATTTTTACATTTGTCGGACAATTCCCCCAAAAAGCAAAGCTCTTCCTTGGTTTCATCACCAACGAGCTTCTTGGAAGCTTGTCTCAGTCAGCAACTGCGCGACCAAATGTATCAACAAATATAACAAGCTTTATATATTTATGTTAAATTATGGGGAAAATTATAAAATGGGGTCACTAAGTATACCAAATTTCGTTTGCACGTTTTAATAAAATTGGACCACCGGTCAATTTCCAACCAAAAGCGCCGAAAATCTGAACCGAAAAATGGTATACTTAGTGACACATTTTCATAATTTAGCCTTAAATTCTCTGTAATAAAAGATTATTAGATATTATGTTCTCCGTTTCCTACGTGTCCTCGCGATTTGGAAATGATTATTCTCGTAATCGGTCCCCCCCCCAGCTGGGTTCTTTGTGCATGTGGAATTTGTCGGCGCTTTTGTTTTCGATATTCTCCTAATTTTCGTCGGATTGAGTTTCTGGTAGTCTTCGCGGCGACAACTCTTGAAGGAAAGATACTTAGGCCGATTCTTGTAAAACATAAAACTCCAACTTGTATACATCTGAGCGTAAATCAATCGGAGTACCGAAAAACCTTGCTAATAACAGAAGCTTCATACAAGGTGTATAAAGCAAGTATAAACAGCAGCAAGATGACACATTATCACAGAGCAAATCTCCAGCAGTGATCAAAGCTTGAGAATGTCAAGAGTGATTTTAGGGTTTCTATATGGCTGTGAAAAATAGAAAAAATCAAGTGAAGTAAAGAGAAGGGTTTCATCCTATTTAAGCGGCTTGGAAGAATCTCGAACTCGGGCTTCTTAATGGTCTTTGAAATGGGCTTAGTGAAATAGAAAATAAAGCCCAAACTTATTCGAACCAAGAGTGAATGACGTTTATACCCTTTTAACACTTCCCCGCACTTCTTGACACGAATACATCGATCATTCCGAGCATCCTGCAAAAACGTAAATGTGCCTCTTTGCCAAGGGCCTTAGTTAACATGTCAGCTAATTGGTTATTAGATGACACATAATGAGTTGAAATAATTTTGTCAATAATATACTGTCGTACTATATGACAGTCTATTTCAATATGTTTCGTCTTTTCGTGAAAGACGGGATTATCTGCTATCTGTAAAGCGGCTTTATTGTCACAGTACAGATTTACAGGAGTAATATTAGTAATTCGAAAATTATTCAAAATACCAATTACCCAAATAATTTCACAACATGTTTGGGCCATAGTCCTGTACTCTGCTTCAGCTGAGGATTTTGAAACTGTTTTCTGTTTCTTACTCGTCCAAGACGACAATGAGTTACCTGCTAGAATGCAGTAACCTGTTACAGATCTTCTTGTAACTGGACAGGCAGCCCAGTCGGAATCACAAAACACATTAATTTTAAAATCTTCAGTTTTGCAAATAGAAATTCCACACCCTGGACTTAATTTCAAATATTTTAATACTCTACATGCAGCTTTAAAATGAGACTTTTTGGTGAATGCATGTATTGACTAAGACATTGTACATCAAAACAAATATCAATTCTAGTATTGCAAAGATATATCAATCTACCAAATAGTCTTTGAAAACGGGTAGTATTTTCAATCACCTTGTCAGTTTCATCAGGCTTTAAATTCAAATGTTGTTGCATTGGTGTATATTTAGGTTTACAACCCAACTTTCCAAATTCTTCAAGTAATTCAAGCACATATTTCCTTTGATGCAACACAAATGAATTTTCAGTCCTAATAATTTTTTTTACCTAAAAAGTACCTCAACAGTCCCAAATCTTTGATACCAAAAACAGAATTAAGCATGTGTTTAAGCTTCGTAATTTCATGCTCATCATTCCCACTAATAATAATATCATCCACATATATAAGAAGATAAACACATCTATTATCACAAAACTTATAAAACATTGAGTAGTCATGCAAACTCTATTTATAACTATGTTGTTTCAGCAAGTTTGTTTGCTTTTCATTCCATTTTCGTGGCGCCTGCTTCAGCCCATACAAAGATTTTTTTAAACGACAAACACGTGTATCACTTTTATCATCAAAACCCTCGGGTAAACTGATGAATACTTCCTCAGACAAGTCACCATGCAAAAAAGCATTATTAACATCTAATTGAAACACATCCCAGTCATTGTTAACAGCAATAGAAAGCAATATACGCACAGTTACCATTTTACAACAGGAGCAAAGGTTTCTTGAAAATCAATTTCCTCCGTTGATTATAACCTTTAGCAACTAAACGAGGTTTATATCTATCAATAGTTCCATCCGAATTATATTTAATCTTAAAAATGCATTTACAACCTATTGGCTTTCTATTTTTTGGCAATTCTACAATATCCCAAGTGTTGTTTTCACATAGAGCATGCATTTGTTTATCCATGGCTAATTTCCATTCCTTAATATTTAAAGCTTCCCTAACAGAACTAGGAATAAGTCTATATGTATTATCTAAATTGCACACAAAAATTTGATCAGCTTTCAAAGAGAAGTTATTGACAAAATTATTAATAGGATACTTTGTGCAACACTTAGAGATATCACATATGAAATCTTTGAGATAGGTAAGATATTTTACTTGTCTTTTAGGTCTCCCAAGTGAACCTTGACCACTAATGACCTCTTCATCACCATTCTGTTCAACATCCATGTGTTCTTCTACATTCTGAATATCATAATTAGGACTACCTGCAGCTGAACTAGGGATTAGTGTGTTATTTGGGGTTTCAGATTCACTATTTGTATCCAATAACTCTGATTGAGTAGGTAAATCAGAATTACTTGGGACAGAGGGTGTTATTATCATTAGAAATAAAATCAAATGGAACAGTTTCCAAATAATCTTCAGAAAGAGATTTATCTTTTGAAATAAAGGGAAAAAACTATTTCATAAAATTGAACATCGCGTGCGGAAAATATTTTCATGCTTTCTAAATCAAGAAGTTTATAAGCCTTTTTGTTTTCAAAATACCCTAGCAATACTGACTTTACAGCTCTATGATCAAATTTGCTGTCTTTTGTCAAATTAGTTGCATAACAGAGGCAACCAAAACACTTTAGATGGTCATAAACTGGCTTGCAATCAAACAATACTTCAAAAGGTGATTTCTCATTCAAAACTAAAGATGGAAGTCTATTAATCAAATAAACTGAATTCATAATACATTCTTTCCAAAAACATAAAGGGACTCCAGACTGAAAATATAATGCTCTAGCTACATTTAAAAGATGTTTATGCTTTATTTCTACAATTCCATTCTGATGTGGAGTATATGCACAACTAGTTTGATGTTTTAAATCTTTCTTATTCACAAAATTCAGAAAATAAGAATTCAAAATTTCAGAACCATTATATGTTCTAATTATATTGATTCTTTTTGAAAATTGTTTTTTTACTAATTTAAAAAAGTTCTGAAAATTGTGAAAAGTTTCAGACTTCGAATTTTGAAAGTAAATCCAGCAGCATCTTGAAAAATCATCTACAATGGTTAGAAAATATTTTTTTCATCATTCTCTATTCGAAAGGGTCCCCAAATATCTAAATGAACTAAGTCAAAAGCAGAATCAGATTTTGTATCACTTAAGGGAAATGTATTTCTAGTTTGCTTAGCCCTATGACATGCATCACATGGTTCATGATTTTTAACACCTGAGCATTTCAAATCATGAGACAATAGTTTTATAATATGATCAGCAGGATGTCCCAATCTTTTATGCCATAGACCACACGAAACAGTGCTATTTAAAATATTAGAGATTGTACCTTTCTCATCTGGATTTGTTTGAATGCAATACAATCCGTCAACCAGATTACCAGTCTCCGGCAGTCTGAAGGTTTGTAGGTCCTGTATTAAGCACTTAGAGTCCGTTTGGTTGGAGGGATGAGTTTAGATGGTATTAGTTTAAGTTGGGTTTATATAATGGAGGTATGAGCTTTTTTGGATGTTTGGTCGATGGGATTAAGTAATGATGTTCAATATGTTTGGTAGATGATTTTAGATGGTATTAGGTTTAAAAACAAAATTACAATTTTACCCCTTCACTTAAAAAAATACGGTATGAGGAGAGAGAGAAGAAAAAGAGAGAAAAGGGGAGAGAGAGAGAGGAAGACGAGAGAGAGAGAGAGAGAGAAGACGAGAGAGAGAGGGAAGACGAGAGAGAGGGGGGGAGGGAGAGAGAGAGAGGGGGGAGGGAAAAATTTATAAAAAATGAATAAAATAAATAAATAAAATTTAAAGTAAAAGGATAATTTTGTCCAAAACGGGTGGGATTAGGGCTTTTTTAACAAAATAAATCGAAAAAAAAAAATAATTTTCAAAATAGGGCATTTTTTGCACCTATTTCTAAAATAGAGTCATTTGCGGGTATTACCCGCGACGTCGCGGCCATTAGGCGCGACGTCGCACCCATTAAACGCGACGCTGCAATTTTCGCCTCGTGGTGGGCCAGTGGTACGGGGCCGGTGTAGTGGGCCAATATTTTTGGCCCACTACCTTGTCGTCGCGGGTAATAGGCGCGACGTCGGGGAAATATAGATCTCAGATCTATTTCTCTCTCCCTCACTCTCTCTCTCTAAAACGTAACCCTAACCTAAGCTACGCCGCCTCCGTCCGCCGCTCACCCCGCGCAGCTCGCCCGGCCGCCCGCCCGCCCTCTCTCTCTCTCTTTCGGTTTCTCTTCTCCACCGCCACCGCCGCCTCCCTCCGCCGCTCACCCCGCGCAGCTCGGCCGCCCGCATCGTCGATCAACATGCGCGTGCCTACGCATTGCTGCTGTTCGGGTCGGTGATGTTTCCCGACTCCAGTGGAAGTCACACGTCGATGACCTACCTTACGCTGTTCGAGGACATCGACGAAGTCCATTATTACAGCTGGGGCAGCGCCGTGTTAGCATTCCTCTACAGAGAGCTCTGCACATCATGTCAGTCGAGGAAGATGAACATAGGTGGAGCTTTGCGGTTGCTGCAGGTACGAAAGATAGTTTAATGAAACAACTTGTAAAGCGTAAACGATTCTTATGTATATAAATAATTAAAATATAGGTTTGGGCATGGATGCGTATATTACAAGTCCAGCCCATTATCGTCCACCCTCGAGTGGTAATGCAGCCTAGTGTAGTCGATGGCATTCAGTTACCCATTCCACCGCATGCGGCGAGGTAGTTGCTCTCCTAATTATTCAAACTTTCAATTAAAAATTTTTCAGCCTAATGAATATTTATTCATTTAGATGGAATGCATTGTTTGACCATACGACCTCCGCAAATTCAAATTTGCGTGCGATACGGGAGTCCATCGATAGTATGTCGATGGAGCAATTTGTATGGACCCCGTACAACTATCACGCACCGGAGATTTTGGCGCTACGCCCGGAATGCCGTCCTCAGTCCTCTCGGTCGTCGTGCCCGCTGATATGTTACAACATCGTCGAGTGGCACTATCCAGATCGCGTGATGTGACAGTTCGGATTGATTCAGTCGGTGCCACAACCACCGGCATATCTTACTGTAGATCTCCATCGTTTTAGCACTCGGAATGTCCCCGGAAAAGATTGGAGATCGCAGCACGAACTACACGAGGCGTATTGGAGTCAAAGGCACTCGAGGATTGTCAATGGACTGGAGATAGGTTTCGGACCGCAGTGCACCAGTGACTATTACGACTGGTACCGGTCCGTGACCCGTCGATATATTTCTCCGTTGTCTATTCACATGTCGCGAGGCTTTCAGATGGGAGATGGAGCATTCATCGACGTGATGGTTAGTTTATATATTAATTTTATTTATTATATTTAATTTCGATTTATTCGCGGCAAAATAATATTTGAATATGCTAAATAACAGGCACAACATCTCGATGACGTGGAGTCAAGACTACGTCGTCGTGAAGTGGACGGAGGATTAGACGTTGTACATCGTATGCAGCGTCTAATCATCGATAGGCGTCAGCGACGTGATACCCAGTTCAACGACATTCCTCCTACGCAAGATCGTGGGGCATCATCCTCGCATCATGTCACTCAAGGTGTTGGGCCGTCGTCATCGCGTATTCCGACGGATTTATACGGCGATGGTGGATATGGGACGTTGATGCCATCGGGGTACACTACGCTGATGCAGTACACTTACGAGGACGACGACACGCCACCTTACCGTTCATCTTCCCATCAGACTCCAGTTCCACGTCAGCAACATCGTCGTCCATCCGAGCGTGAGGCCCCAGTTGACCGTCGTCATCTGCGTAGAGAGCAGCGTCCTCGAAGAGGCGGTACCGGAGGGCATTATATGCCATAGTTTTTATCGTATTTATTCAGACGATGTTTTTTTGTTATATGTTATTACGACTTACGTTTTTATTTTCGCGATGTTATTATCTTATTATGCGTATCTTTATGGTGGATATTTATAAAATACGAGTTATATAATTATAGAGCCGTCAAAAAGGCCCGAATCCCGTGGGCCGCGCCGCCCAGGCCCGCCAAATGGATTTTTTTAGGCTGTCGGGGAGTGGGCCTAAGCGGGCCACGGGAAATGGCGGGGCGGGGCAGGCTAGCCCGCGGGCTACCCGCTTATTTTAAAAAAAATAAATATAATATATTTTTATTAATAAATTTAATATATACGTAAATAATTTAAATTTAAATCAAGGCTACCTGCAACTTCAGCAACTTTTATCATCCGCGTGCAGCTTTAATCAAGGCTACCTTCAACTTCAGCAACTTTTATCATCCGCGTGCAGCTTTAATCAAGGCTACCTTCAACTTCATCATTCGCGTGCAGCTTTAATCAAAGCTATATGTAATCTATCTTTAATCTAACTGTACACAACAATATTGACATTCAAGAAATATGATCCAGAACATCTATAAAAATCCCATAAATTAAGAAAATAACATACAACATTTGAGATACGATGCACCCGTTTGGTAGAGACCCGCGTCTTAATCGCTTCAATGGAAAAAAGATGAATGAGGGTCATCCGATATTCGGAAATTTAAAGGTCCTTCGTGATTACTTTTACGACGAACTGTGGACGTACGATATTGAAAGATGGTTCGTTGGAACATTTTCGGCAAAAGCATCTATGGGTGATATCACGAATGAGAATTTGTCCGAATGTCTTCAATTCCTTGCTCAACTATACAATCAACGTTACGGAATTCATTTCACCGTACCTTTTCTAACGGAGAAACTTGGTCATTTGAAGCGTCGCTACCTTTTATGGACAAAACTACGCACCGAAATGGGAGATTGAGGATAATATGACAGAGGATGGATTCATGCAGATACCGAGCAATGGCTTAAGTTGTTTCAGGTGGTTATTTTACTCAACGATTTATTCGGATGCAATAAAATTTTTTAATTATGCAATTTGTCATATTCTTGCAAGAGGATCCTCTTTCAACAATTTACTTCTATGAGCCCGAGCCACATGAATATTATCTGTATAGAATTTTCGGTAGCTATATCAACCCAGACATTGTTCCAGACATTGACGTGCTTGCAATTCCTAACAACGAATGTCGAATAGTTCATACTCAGACAGAAGAATCATCCAAAAGACAGTCGGTGAAACGTGTCAGCTCGAGTTCGAGAGTCAAAGACGATACGGGTGTGTGTAGCATGTGTGTGGCCCCCATATATCGTAATCTTCTATAACACTTTTTCGGTTTGAAGCATGCTCGTAACCTCCAGTGACAGTCATTGCTATGGTTGCATTTCACGCCCCATACGGTTTTATTACTTTCTGAGACGTGAAACTCACGTCTAGCCACCCTGTAAGAATAATCGCCAACAGCTTCTTGTAAGTGAGCTTTGGTACTAAATGTCATACCGACTCTGAACCTGGGATTGTCCCTACTGTAAAAATCACCGCCACCCTCGTTGGCTTCTGGAGGCGTCATTTGATATGTTGAATAAAAAGGCACGGGTTGGTAAGGCGCACGAGCATCTTCCGCCGGCAATGGAATGTCATTCTCGGGACCATCATTGTTTCCATCATCGTCGCTATCGTCGTTATCATCCGCGGGATCCGGAAAATCATCCAGTGCACCACCAACGTCATCAGCTTCAGAGTCGCTAGCGTCACTATTTTGCAAGTCTTCGGGCACAGGCTCAGGTAGTGACACATTCGACATATTAGGAACATCACGACTGCTCGAAGGAATGTCTATATGAGGAGGGTGCAGTGAAAAGTCACTCATTCCTTGAGTAACTGTCGTGATATCAGGGAACAAGTGGTTGGATGTGATGTTGGTGAACACGTCGGGTGTGTCTTCATTACGGTCGGGATGATCGTTCTCGCTGGCCTCGACAAACACTTCAATTAAATTAAGTTCTGCATCAGCATCCAAGAAGTACGATAGTTCCGCGTCGTTTGAAATTTGAAAGAGCCTCTGCTAGAGTCGAGAATGCTGATAGTATTCATTCTTAACATGAACGGTTAAGGAGAAAAAATTGTTGTCGAGGCGAATAACCTCATATTGCATGCCCAGAAATTGAGCAAAGCTAGTGTCGCGACGAATTCGTCTAAGAGAAATGGGTGGGATGCTGTAACGAATGGAGTTTGATTCAGTAATGATTTCGCCACCGTAGTAGATAGATACTTGAATTTTACGGGATGTCATAATTTGAGAAGAAATTCAAATACTTCAAGTTGTTTTTTTACATATCAATGTATATGGAATTATAGTACTTTATATAGGGAAAATCGTCGCATTTAATAATAGCGACGTCGCATCTATTGGACGCGACGATTCTTCTACAAAACGCGTGAACGTTACGTCCACATCAGTTCTGCAAAAAGAAAAAGAAAAATTACAGAGAGCGCGTGATCGAGTTGTCACATCATCGCGCCCAATAGACGCATCGTCGCGTTTATTAAACGCGACGACGGGCCCAAATGAGTTATTGGCCCGTTTAAATGCCTTAAACGGGCCAAAATAGCTCGTCGCGTTTAATGGATGCGACGTCGCGGCCATTAGGCGCGACGTCGCGGCTAATACCCGCAAATGACTCTATTTTAGTAATAGGTGCCGAAAACGCCCTATTTTGAAAATTAATATTTTTTTTCGATTTATTTTGTTAAAAAAGCCTGGGATTAGCTAAAGGGATGAGTGAGGGTTGCTTTAAATAATACCTTATAGGGGGTATTAGGAGGATATTAACTAAACTTTTCCTTTAAATAAACTCTCTAACCAAGCACGCCTTTTTTTAGCTAATCATAACCCTCATAATCCCTCATAATACCCCCAACTAAACACAGTTTTTAAAAGAAATAGTGCAGAGTCAAGAAACTGACATTAAATTGCAATGAAAATCATGAACCACAAGGACTTCCTTAAGTTTTAGTCCACTAGACATGGTTAATTCACCAACATGTTTAACAGGTATTTTAACACCATTTGGCAGCCTAATTTTCTGGTTTCTTTCATACACTCCTATAACATTCTTCATACCATGAAATGAGCTAACAACATGATCTGTTGCACCTGAATCAACTATCCAACTACCAAAAAAAAATTTTGAAACTGAATTTACACAAACACCTGTTACTACATCCTGGTTGGTTTTATGTGAATCTGAACAGTCCAGTAACTTTAGAAGCTTGTTGTATTGTTCAAGAGATAAGTTAGGCAAAATAGGGTTGGAAATATAATTCATAGTATCCACTTGATTAGTGGATTTGGTCTAATTTCTATTCCAGCTACTCCTTTTATTTTGCCTATTAACCTTCCCTGCATTGTTTTTGTTTGGATTAACCCACTCGGGAAAACCAATCAATTTAAAATATTTTTCAATCAAATGACCTCTACCTCCATAATGTTTGGGTAGAAGATTTGGATTATTTATTTTATTCACAAACCTGTTTGCAAATATAGGAACATAATTATCAGCAGATAGAACAATATTTCTATGAGATTCGTCCATACAGACAGAATTAAAAGCTTGCATAAGATCAGGGAGTGTATCAGCCATAAGAATGTTGCTTCTAACAATGTGATATGAATCATTAAGTCCCATTAAAAACTCAAAAAGCCTTGACTCATCCTCTATCTTAGAATTATGAACAGAAATATCACATACACATGGTTTAAAACAAATAAGTGCATCGTATTCATCCCAAAGATGTTGTAATTTAGAATAGTAAATAGATACGGAATCAGTTCCTTGCCTAGCACTAGCAATATGTTGTTTAAGTGAGTATTTTCGAGAACCATCTACTTTCTTAAAGGTTTTTTCAAGTGATTCTCAAACCTTTGAGGCAAGTTTGGTATATATAAACCTATTTCTAAGTTTTGAAGACAAAGAGTTGAGCAACCAAGTAAGTACCAAGGCATTACATCGTTCCCATTCCAAACCAGACGCAACATATGTTGGTTTACTAATTTTACCAAGCACAAAGTCTATTTTACTCTTACTAGTGAGAACAAGCAACATGGAATTTGACCATGTTGCATAGTTCTCACTCCCAGTTAGACTAATATTTGTTATATTAGTCACAATAAGGTCTGAGGGGTTTATAGACAGTGCAGTGTTATTGTTAGTACTACCCAAACCACTAGATTGTTGTTCAGAAGAAGCCATGCTAAGTTGCAGAGGCTTATGAGAAGTTCAAAAAAAAATTCAAATACCGCACAACGGATGCACACTATACATAATATCCAAATACCGCACAGCGGATGCACACGGTACCGATTGCAAAAAAATAAAAGTAAAAATACAAATACCGCACAGCGGATGCATACAGTACAAATAGCTAGAAGAGATACGAGGACCGCACAGCGGATGCACACTAATATATAGAGAGAATTTAAGAATTAAAAAGATATCACCAGATCTTCGTTTCGAAAACCGAGCAATTCCAAAACAGATTGTAAAGAAGGCATAAGCACCGGCGCTTTATCGGAATATGCGGTCTCAGCACGAATAGCTGCAAGAAAATATCTCAAATAAACGTTAGATCTTTACGCGGCAAGATTTATAACATTCAAACACTCGGTATATCTCAGATCTAGAATTTCAGAGTCAACACAGAGCAAAAGGCCCTAAACGTGCTATATTATTTCAGATCTAGGCGAAAAATCAAGAAATCAAGCAGTGGATGTGAGCAACGTCAGATCTTACGGCGCTAGGGTTTCTAGCCAGTATAATCACGATTCAATGATCTCGAGCTTTGATACCATGATAAAAAGTGTAATCGAACATAAAAACACAGTATTACAAAATATAAAACTCCAACTTGTACAAATCTGAGCGTAAATCAATCGGAGTACCGAAAAACCTTGCTAATAACAGAAGCTTCATACAAGGTGTATAAAACAAGTATAAACAGCAGGAAGATGACACAATATCACAGAGCAAATCTCCAGCAGTGATCAAAGCTTGAGAATGTCACGAGAGATTTTAGGGTTTCTATACGGCTGTGAAAAATAGAAAAAATCAAGGGAAGTAAAGAGAAGGGTTTCATCCTATTTAAGCGGCTTGGAAGATTATCGAACTCGGGCTTCTTAATGGTCTTCGAAATGGGCTTAGTGAAATAGAAAATAAGCCCAAACTTATTCGAACCAAGAGTAAATGACGTTTATACCCTTTTAACACTAAAAGCTAAACCAGTAATTTTGTTTGACATACCCATTTAAATTCGCAATGGGCACTTACTAAGATCCTATGAGCCTTATAGATACGAGAATGCGTGCGATTGATTATGTGATTACTCTCTTCCGGGAAAAATCAAAGAAAGTAGCAGGAATTTGTTGAAATAATTTAGAATTAAAATCAAACTGTAAAGTCCAGCGTATCCAATGGTCGACACATAGTTTTAAGCAGAATACGAGGATAATATAATTTAGGATGTCATAATCTATATGAATAACCCAATTAACCCATTAGTTAATAATAGGGTTACTATTATTATCACTACCAAATTGTCGGTTTATTTTTACACGGCTTTTAAGAATGATTCCAGTAACGATTATTCTCAAAGCAAATTTATAATATATGTATCTTAGTAATAAACTTGTCTAAACTCAATTTGGTAAGAATTCTAATAAACTCAGTTTAATAAACTCAACTATTTCCTATAATTTAATTTTTCTTTTTTCACACTACGGGACGATCTCAAATTAAATATTTAAACGGTGATTGACTGTTTATTTGTTTTTTACAATGAAACTGAAAAAAAACTTGCTTGACTCCATTTGAATCTTTTATCTCTATTATTTTGATATATCCTAAAAGACAAGATTCAAATTGGTTCTAGTTGATGACTATTTTAAAACTATATTCGTAAAATATAATTAAAAATTGTAAATAAGAAATTCAAATTGCGCCCGCATCGTGGTTGAGTGGAGGTGTTAAATTAACTTGATCATGAGTTTAAATTCCATAATTGTGAATAATTGTGTAGCTTGAGATATGCCACATAAATTATAGAACTAATTTTGTTTGAAGTCGAGTTCCTCTCATCGTCATCACTGATGTATAAATTTAGTGTCGAAGCGCGACAAAAATTGGACTTGGATAAAATACTGGCAACAAATAATAATAATAATAATAATAATAATAATAAATTCAAATATAATGCTATAATTTAGATTAATTAATTAAACAATAAATTCCTACTGTTTCTGCTGGTTCCTTTTATTCCGTGAAGTACTTTACTACTTGAAATCTTCCTCGACAGTGCTAACCATGGACGACTAATGACGTCATTGCCACCATAAATTACTCGCCGTCACGCCTCTCGCGCTACCGCTACTTTCCCGTCCATTCTCAGCGGACTCGATTTCAGTGGTGGCGCACTAGCAGCACGTCGCATTTTCCTCCACGAGATTAATTTTTTTTTTCTTTTGGAGAATTCTGAGCTTAATTCCTGTCGTATGGTATAAGGGGATTGATTACCGGCGATATATAATGACTTCGGTGAGGACGAGCCTCTTCAGCCGTCGAACGATAAGGCAAGGAGCTTTGTCGGCCGTTGGATCGGCGAAGATTAGATTGCTGCTCGCGTGTTGCATCGTTTTCACTTTAATCGCTCTCGGAGGTCTTACGCCGTCGTTTGCGGGGTGGAGACAACAAGCCAAGCCGCCGATGGACCAATCGAGTGCGCATAGGTACTTCAAATTGCGCGACAATTATCGGATATTTTTGTAGATTCGCCCTTCATTCGGCGTATTTTGGATGTACGAATGGCATACTTAATTATTAAACTAGCCTATTAAATGCGAATGATATCTGATTTTTGTTGATTTTGGTAATATTGTTTATAATCAGCAGATGATCATGAGCTAGATACTTTTCTTCTTTTATTGGCAATTTTCTGGTTACCTTCCCAAAAAGTGTAGTAAATGCATCAGGGCGAAATGAATTAGATTTACTGAAGAGAAAGAAAACGATAATTTGATCTCATTAACTATTTATATGTTCCTTCTGCGCTATTATGGAATTTATCCGGACGAGATGGTAATTCTTGTTCTCTTCTGAAAAGAGGAATTTGCTTTCTTTGCTCTTCATATCAGTTATAATAGAAGATTTGTTTGATTCCGAAGCTCAATAGTTCTACTGATGAAGTACTGAATTTTGCAAGGAACATATCAATAGGAGTGTAGCTAATTTGATTTCGGGTTTTCATCGTTTGCCAGTGAAAGTTTTTGGACTATGGTTTTCTTTTACAATTCCAGTTTTTTGCTGGAAATTATTGTTTCTATGTAGAGTTTTCTATGCATTTTTCTGTTTTCGTGAAGCCTGTATTCGGAAAAGGTTTTTGGATACATTTTCTTATTTTGATATTATCTTAGTTGCCAATGTTCATCACCTATTTGAGTAATAAGATTAAGAGCTGCCAATGTAACCTACTTCTTTGGTTGTAACTACAATTGAAGAATATTTTGGGAGCTTATAATGGAATGTTGCTCTTGTGAACTCTGTATTTAAATAATTTATCTCGCAAGATATCCCCATTTTCCTCTTTTGTGCTAACGACTGAATACTTTTCTATGTGCTTCAGCAATTATTTTCTGACTTGTAAAATTCGTTTGTTTTGGAGGAGAAGGAAGTATAATCTAAAACATTGTGTACTTCTACAGGAAAGGATATACATTGTTGATCAACACGTGGAAGAGATACGATCTTTTGAAGCGATCTCTGTCCCATTACTCATCGTGCCCGGGCCTCAACTCCATACACATCGTCTGGAGCGAACCCGACCCTCCCTCCGATGCCCTAACCGCCTTCCTCGACCGTGCCGTCAATTCGAAAGCCAAAGGCGGTCGTGAAATCGAGCTGAAGTTTGATATTAATAACGAAGACAGCTTAAACAACAGATTTAAAGAGATCAAGGATTTGAAGACCGATGTTGTCTTCTCGATTGATGATGACATCATATTCCCTTGCGATACTGTAGAACTGGCATTTAGTGTTTGGTTAAGTGCACCTGATGCGATGGTTGGATTTGTGCCACGTGTTCACTGGCTCGATAAGTCGGTAAGTGCCTTCTAATCTTTTTATGAGTCCCACAAAAGTTTCAATTGCTGTAAGATATGTATATGTAAGAACGTATACTCCTGTTTACTTAGAATCTGATATTCTCTGCTTACAGATTCCATGCTTGATAAGGTTATAAAATTCAATTCCTTGACTCCCATTCAGAAAATATTGCCTAAAACTCTTGAGTTGAAGATGTAGTTTTCTTGACGAATGTGAAAATTGTGTCTAATATTACTGTGCATCTGTGCGGATGCTTTGGTGTGCTATTTGTGCCGGGTTTTTGCCGGTAGTTTTAAGGGTTTTATGCAGCAACTTTTGGGTTTCAAGTGGCTCTTGTTCAATTTATATTTTTTATTTTATTTGCAGGAAGATAATCAAGATAAATACGTGTATAGCGGGTGGTGGTCGGTTTGGTGGACGGGGACTTACAGCATGATTCTCAGCAAAGCTGCATTTTTCCATAAAAAGTATCTTCGAATGTATTCTTATGAGATGCCTTCATCGATTCGGGATTATGTGACGAAAAACAGGTATAGATCTTTCTTTGCTTCCAACATTGTGTCGTCAATCTTTTGCTGCGTCTCTCTATGCTAACCGAACATGGTTTTTTTCGAACTTTTTGAATGTACCAGAAATTGTGAAGATATTGCGATGTCATTCCTTGTTGCAAATGCAACTGGTGCTCCTCCTATTTGGGTGAAAGGTAACACTTTGTCCCTCAAGCTTTTACCTTTGAAATTACCATTCTTCTTTTGTGCATGTGCTCGTAAGCATGTTTGAATTTGTTGAGATTATTTATCCCGCATCGAAAACTAACTCCACCCAACTCAATATATAAATCAAAGAGACCTCTTCGTTTAAAACAAAGTTGTAGGATGGAACCCTCAATTTAACATGGTATCAGAGCGAGTTTGATCTGCGTGTTATCACGCTTCTTTGACTCACCGTCACCCGATTTATATATTTAGGTGTTAAGCTTTGAATCGTGTTACACGTGAAGTGATGTGTTGAGACTATTTGTACCACGTTAGGAAACTAACGTCACACGACTCAATATATAAATCAAAAAGACATCTTTTCCTATTGCCAATTGGTTTTTGGATGAACTCTAATTCATACTCCTTTGGCGCCCATCAATATGGATATTTCAAACTTTTTGCTAGGATGAAATATAGCATCTTGCTTTTAGGTATAATGGTCATCGTGGTGTCAGAGTTGGGTACAGATCTTCACGACCAATAATGAGAACAATCCACGAGATAAAGATCAGTTTATGGCTATATAAAAAGGAAATTGTTCTAAACGTTAGGGGCGTCATGAAATTAAAAATATATAAAATTAAAAATATGACACAATCCCTACGGTGATGATTTAACAGTAATAAATTACATTCCTACATATTTCTGGCAATCATGAATCAATGTTAACTTCTTCTGGCAACTGTTTTCTTACCTTTCTCTCGTCGAGAATCTTAATTTTAAAAGAACCCATTTTCAACCTATTGATTCGATATGGATTTACCCATAGACATGCCTTTTGAGTTAAACCATGGCATATACTTTCCCTGCATTACCTATAAACATAGAAACACATATTTTTATGGGATTAATTTTTTTTTTTCGCCGTGTAAAGTTAAGAGAGACGTCAGTTTCAGGACACACAACTTAAGGGGTTGCAATTTTCAGGGCACTAACTTTCACGTCATTGGAAGAAGCGACGTGTCATCCCTTAAGTACATTGTCCTAAAAGTGTCACCCCTCTTAACTTAAGACGAAAAGAAGTAACTAAGTCTATCTTTACCTGTACACTTATTATATCTCGAAACCACTCAATGTTAAGGTAAAATATACGAGATTGGCTCCACCGGAATAAGCAGCTTGGGAGGTCACAATGAAAAGAGGTCGCAATGTGTGAATGTATTTGCAGCCGAATATGGGCGCATGCCTTTGGTATCAACCACGGTCAAGGCCATCGATAGCCGAGTCAGCTGGTTCTGGTAATTACACCTCTGCTTTTTTTTTTTTGGCCCACTTCCCACTTCCCACTTCAATTTAGGAACTCTTACGCCTTGTGATGTTTCATTGTGTAGTATGTGGTATAGCAATCGAAATACTTATCTATATATTTGGTTTAGGTTCCAAATGTTGTGTGCATGTCAAAGGCTTTCTTGTGCTTGTACCCAACCTTTGACATCACTTACATAGTTACATTGGATCATTTAGTGTATGATAATAGCATTATGAGCATTGTTTTTAACCTTTAGACTTCTTCTTTTCCATTGAAACCTTGACTATATTAGAATTGAGAATTGAAAAAAGTAGTGTGGATAAAAAATTGGAGAGAATTTAGTTTTAGCAAGTTTTTCTTTCTTTTTCCCGACTATTTAGGGAAGAAATTAGTTTCCAATAGGATTAAGTATAAATTTAAACTAGATTTCATTTGTTCTTTTATTTTACTATCTGTTTCTTCAATCAAACAAACATAAAAGCTATTTTTTCATTTTTTTTCCCCACTAGATTTCTTCACCAAAGTGAGTGTAGATTCATAGATGATAAAGAAGGACATACGAAGGGTTAAATAGTAGAGAACGACTTTCTAAAGACAATCGATCTTCCAGTATGAGACACATCTACCGAGAGAGCACGAAACAAAAAAAAACTACTATTAATCGTGCCTAAAATTCCGCAACAATAGCTATTATACTCAAATTTATATAATTCTTTGCTTTTTTTATCTTCAACTTCATAAAGTTGGTTTTCCGGAAGGAACACCCTTGTTATTAAGGGAGAATAACTCCTATAAGAAGAGATTAAAAGCTTCAAAGCTTGCGCAACGGAAGAAACAAGAAAAAAAGACTCAGAAAATAGACATGGTTCTCTCGCTCGAAAATGGTGGAGAAGTATAATTTTACTTAAAGAATTTTAAACTTTTTCAGACAGGAGGACGAGAATTTTAGTAAGTGAGAAAGTTTATTTCCTAAAAATGCTTTCAAGGTAGCCTTTGCACTTATTTACACCTCATCCAAAGAAAATTCCAACCGAAAAAGTCATAATTGATAGTTACTTATCTGTTGAGCCCTCAAAAATATCTAAAAAATGTGCCATATAACAAACTCATAATTTGTCGGATATGTTCTTGTAGTTTTCTTTAGCTAAGTCACAGATGTCACATTCATATTATCCATCTATTTATCTGATCTTACGCCATTGACGCCCTGTGATTTGTGCGTTCCTAGTTCGATTCAAGAACCTTATCTTTTTTGTTTCTATTTTTCAAGGGAATTATTTATATCAAAAATAAAAGTTCTTAGAATTTTCACCGATATAAGTCATTATACGCCGACTAATTTCAGTTTGAATCTAATCCCAACGTTATCTTCATCTACGGATCCTCATGGCTCATTACAAGTCCACACACATACCGGTCTCTAGAACTATTAGCAGAATCGGATCCATGACCTCCTTGGCTTAACCCTTTTTGCAGTTCAATGATTTTATGTAGAATTAAATCGAGTTTTATCGACACATGACAACATGTTTACGGTCGGCAAAGAAAGACCTAGCAGTTGAGGCTGTTGATATTGAAACCAAAGATCTCATAAGCCTGTTGGTGAGTTTAACTATCGTTGCTGGGTGAAAAATGAGAACTGCTCACCTGCTCAAGAGATTATCCTCATAATGTGTAGCGCAAACCCATATTCAGTTGAGTGTGGAAAAAAAAAAAAGATAACACGTTAAGCAGTTACACTTCAGGTTAGGAATAGATCACATGTAGTTCATTGAGAGTACGATGTATTCCTAAACTTTACATGATTACCTATTTGAGGCATTTTACTTGGTCCCGGTGATCAGTCTCATTCTCGGTATGTACAGTATCATCCCATAGCAGATTGAGTGGCTATACATCGAAAAAAAAAAATTGCAGCAAGAATCCAATAATGTCTATGCATAACTTATAACTGAAAACTGATTCAGTGAATAAATATGCAATGGAAAGTGCACATTCTCCTTGTTGCAAAAGCAAAGCTTGCCTTACCCTCTCTGTACAGTTGGGAAATGGATACATTTCAACAAAACAACACACAAGCTTGCTTAGTTCTCCTTATGTACCCCTTTTAACCTAACTTCTAACATGTCTTTGCTTTTCCTTTTTTTTTTTTTGTAATATTTGGCTCTTGCAAGAACTAATATAGCACAAACATAATCCAATCTTCATACTTCCAACGACGCAATTCAATCTACGCTTCGTCTCCAACCGTTCGAATAGAAGCGCCGCCTTAGCCAAGACAACCTTAATCTCTCCAAAAATAACGAGTTTTTTTTTATTGTGATTCCGTGGTAGCGAGGAAGCATGTTTCTTCGCCGCCGGTGCTCCACAAGAAGTTAGCATACTTCGAAGCGTAGTAAGAATTCTCGGGCTCCAAAGCCAAAGCCTGTAAGAACCTTTCCTCCGCTCCGGATAAATCCCTTCTTACGGCCCACAGGAAATTCGCGTATCGGCTCAACGCCTCCGCATCGGGTGGGGTCGCTTGCACTGCTTTCTTGAAACATTCCTCAGCCCTGTGAATGCATAACCATTGTTTTTTAACTGATGATTAATTTGTTGAAAATAATGTATATAAATTTAAAATATGATACAGTCCCTTACAGCTTAAGCTGTCAGGCGAAGTGTTCATTCAACATAGAATCAGACTCAATGCTGAGATGTAATGGGTACGAATCCTCGTGACCACCCATTTGAGAAAAACTCAACGTTTAAGAGTAGATAAGAAAGAAACCAGCCTAAACGTGAGAGGCGCATTGAAAAAAAAAAAATCTAAAATTTAAAGTTTAAAGGTTAAACTTTTAGGTGGAATGATCATTCTAACAGACCTGTCATAATCTCTGGCGACGAGGTGCAAGAACTGAGCGTAGTTGCACAACAAAAGCGAGTTCCGGGGCTCGAACGACAAGTTCATCTGATAGATCAAATCGGTCCTATGATACTCCTCGTAGTTATCCCCTTCGATCTCGACCGAGACGGGAGAAATCAAGTACCGATCGACGCATACGCTCAACTTCGACGCGTCCTCCATCACCGAATCCCACAACTTCCGCTCGGCCTCGTCTTCGAATCGATAATCATTACCATCGTAACGGTAGGCGCTCGAACGTTCTCCGTCCCGAGGAGCCGTAATAACACGGGACGGCGACGGCGGCGACGCGAATTCGGTCTCCCGAGATTCCTCCACGTTGCGGGAGGCCGAATACGCGCCGAAATCGGCCAAGAGGGTCATCACGTGGAGCATCAAGAGCGGTGTTCGAGAGAAGACTTGTTGGAAGAGCCACACGAAAGACGAGTGCATCTCCCTCTGAACCTTCGAAGTGATGACCTCGAGATCCTCCTTACAAATCGCTTCCCTCATTTGGAGGGCGGTGCTCTGGAGTTCGATGACTATGAAGACCGTCGAGGCGAATGCCGCCTTTACCGAGCAGTAGGACGACGAATGATTGATATTACAACAGTTGATGGGCTCCTCGCTCGGGAGCGTCTTCTTGATCAATCGGAGGGAGAGGGGGATGTCGAGGCTTTTAGCTTTTTGTTCGACCGTGGCCCACACGTCGGTCTCCCGATCGGGCCACCCGGGGGGCTCGGGCTTGATCCCGAGCATCATGGGCTCCAAGGAATCGACCCGGGGTTCCAAGAACGGGTCCCGCCGGGCTCGAGACGGGCCCTCGCGGGGAGCCGCGCAATGCAGCTTCTTTTTCTTGCCGAAACCGCCTTCTCCGTCGTGGCTTTTAGCCGATCCTTTCACGCGGAAGGAGGGCTCGTTTCGATCGAAAATCCCGTCTGAAATCGATCGTCGGGTTTTCGAAAGGTTGTTGTTGAAACTCCGGGAGTTCAAGAGGGTCATAGAGGAAGGTGATGATGGGATCAGAGGAGCAAAAGGTTTGAGGGCGGCGTAGTGTGAACACTCTAAGGCTTCGACCCTCATGTTGATCGATGTTAATTACCAGAAAATTGGATTATCGAAAGGGGGATTTTATTTTATTACACACCGAAAGAAAAGAAAAAAAAAAAAAGTCAAAAGAATACAACGGAAAGCCCGTGTAATGGAAGGGTATTTTTCAAGGACATGGAAGAAAAAAAGGGGTCGAAATCTTTGATGTAATATGAATTAAAGGTCGGATCTTGAGTGGGTTCTAGATTTTGCTGCTGCTGCACTAATCACAACCTGTGAAAATACACGAAACGAATTGATTAAAATAATGTAATAATAATAAAAAAAGATGATTCATAGATTAGATTGCAGAGATTTGTCATGAAAAGTCCAAAATCGAGATCTCTCCGTATGTTGAAAATCCCTACGCATATTACATCATTGCATGAGTTGAACGATCACCCTACACCATTTAATAAATATTACACCCATTAAACATTTAGACCTTCGACGAGGGTTAGTATGAAGAAATAAAAAAGCTCACCATGCTCGAAAAAGAGGGAGTGAGGTAGAGACTAGAGAGTATAGCAATATGTATCTCAAAGATGGCTGCTGGCTCTATATGTATAATCCGCAAAAAATAAATAAATGGATAGATGATTGAAAGATAGATAACTTTGATGATGAGATCGGAAGATGATATTTTAGTGAGCACCCATTAAAATAAAAATATAAACAGATACAAACACTGCACTTTTAGGAACAGTCCTCCAGTGGGGTTTGATGAGTCGCATATCATACCAAAACACGTGTCTCCATCACTAGGGCTAGTGATAAAGAATTTAAATTTTGTGATGATTTTTTCTTTTATTTTTTTTCTATTTTTTATTTTCGACGGAATTTATTCCACCCCGATCCCACTCTATTCTATTGCTTCGGCTAAATTTAATCTGAAACGAATTTGAGTCCGATCATTGTCAGCTACTTGATCAAGTTTAGTTTGAATTTTAGTTAGGGTAATTAATGGAATAAATTAAGCCTTTATTTTAGACTAACAACGAAAATCCTTCTCTCACATAGCTTATCTTCACGGTTATGGCTTCTCCAAGCTCCTCTTCCTCTCTTTCTGATCAATTGCCCTACGGAACCTTAATTCATATGCTCACTATTAAGCTATCATCAACAAACTATTTGTTGTGGCGAAGTCAAATCTATCCTCTTCTCGTTGGTCAAGGCTTTCTTGGTTTCATTGACGGCTCTCATTCACCACCACCGCCTGAGATCGAAATCAATGGCAAAAACGCCCCAAATCCAGCCTTTCAGACATGGCGTGTCGATGATAGTAGGCTGGTGAGTCTTCTCTTCTCTTCGTTAACCGAAGAAGCCATGTCCGTCGTAGTCGGATGTACCTCCGCTCGATCTGTTTGGCTAGCTTTGGAGAGTCACTTCAGTCATCAATCCAAAGCTCGTGAGTTTCGTCTCAAAGGTCAACTCCAGACGATTAAGAAAGGCGATGGATCCGTCGCAGAATTCTGATTGGCCAATATCGCTGAAGCCTTCTCTGTGGCATGCAACATTTCAGATCATTCAACTTCTGATTGGTACGTAGACACAGGTGCATCGTCGCATATGACTCCGGATACAACTCACTTGGATTCTACTTTGCCATACACAGATTTGGATTCGGTTGTTGTCGGTAATGGGGCATTGTTGCCTATTTCTCATATTGGATGTTGTCGTTTGAATTCCTCTATTACGTTATCTGACGTACTTGTTGTTCTTGGACTCACCAAAAATTTGCTGTCTGTAAGCAAGTTAACCAGGAATTTACCCGTAAATGTTATTTTTACTGATAATCATTTTACGATTCAGCATCGGGTCAGCCGCCACATAATAAAAAGGAAGGTGCAGTAATGGACTTTACAGACTGGATATTCCTCATCGGGCATTGGTGGCAACTCGTACTCCTAAGGCGTCATTCGAATTATGGCATTCCCGCCTTGGTCACGTTTCTTACGAAGTAATTTCATATTTAAATAAAGTTGGGAGCATATCTGTTACTGCTTTATTACCCAAACCTGTCATTTGTGACTCTTGTGAAAAAGCTAAGAATAAAAGATTGCCGTTCATTTTAGATGATAAACGAACATCTTCTGTTTTGGATATTGTTCATTGTGATCTGTGGGGGCCTGCACCTGTTAGTTCTGATTCTGGTTTTCGATATTATGTTATTTTCGTGGATGACTTCTCCAGATTCACATGATTTTATCCGTTGAGACAAAAGTCAGACATTTATGACATATTGATTCAGTTTACTACGTTTACTGAAAACCAGTTTTCTCGTCATATTAAGATTTTTCATAGTGATGGAGGAACGAAATTTACTAACAATAAAGTGCAGAAATTTTTTCGTGATTCGGGCGTTTATCACATTCTTTTTTGTCCGTATACTCCATCTCAAAATGGACGGGCAGAACGAAAACATAGGCATGTTACTGAAACGGGTCTTGCGATGCTTTTTCATTCTCATACTCCTATGAAGTTTTGGGTCGAGGCATTCAGCAGCGGCGTGTATGTCATAAACCGTTTACCCTCCAAAGTGTTAGACGGAAATCACCGTTTGAGTTGTTATTCTCAACTGCTCCAAATTTTGATAACTTTCATCCCTTTGGTTGTCGGGTATATCCATGTCTTCGAAACTATACAACAAATAAATTTGAGCCACGCAGCACAACTTGTGTCTTTATGGGTTACAGCAGCTCGCATAAAGGGTTTCGTTGCTACGATCCTCTTTCATTCCGCATTTATATTTCTCGACATGCTAAATTTGTGGAGTCCTTTTTCCCGTTCGCTGATTCTCATGACAGGTCAAGCTCACACTCTCTGCCTGTTTCGGAGTTCTTTGAACCAACAAGAGTTATTGGTCCACTGCCCACGTCCTCAAGTTCACCGGACATTTCAATCGAAAATTCTCAACATCGACTTTGCACAATCTGTGATGATCAGCTCAAGTCGTTGCCTTCTGTTCCACCTGTTATACCCGCTTCTCAGGACCAGACAACCGAGCATGTTGCTGAACATATTGCTGAACCTGGGCTTACTGACACAACCTAGTCCATCTACCCAAGTGCAATCTCTTGCCGAGCCACAACCCGTTACATCTACTCATCCTATGCAAACTCGGTCACGGTCAGGTATCTTCAAACCAAAACATTTGACTTATTATGCTTGTACTCGCCTTTTCAATGCTCTTGTTACGGTTAGTGAACCTCGTGGGATCAAATTTGTTTTAAAGCGACCAAAATGGGTTGCCGCTATGAACGAAGAATTCGATGCTTTGCAATCTAATCAGACTTGGGATCTTGTTCCACGTCCTACAAATACTAATATTGTGGGATCTAAATGGGTTTTTCGAACCAAGTTTTTAGCCGATGGATCAATTGATCGTCATAAAGCTCGTCTTGTTGCTCAAGGTTTCACACAACTACCGGGTTTTGATTAAGCGAGCTCCTCTTCCTCTCTTTCTGGTCAATTGCCCTACGGAACCTTAATTCATATGCTCACTATTAAGCTATCATCAACAAACTATTTGTTGTGGCGAAGTCAAATCTATCCTCTTCTCGTTGGTCAAGGCTTTCTCGGTTTCATTGACGGCTCTCATTCACCACCACCGCCTGAGATCGAAATCAATGGCAAAAACGCCCCAAATCCAGCCTTTCAGACATGGCGTGTCGATGATAGTAGGCTGGTGAGTCTTCTCTTCTCTTCGTTAACTGAAGAAGCCATGTCCGTCGTAGTCGGATGTACCTCCGCTCGATCTGTTTGGCTAGCTTTGGAGAGTCACTTCAGTCATCAATCCAAAGCTCGTGAGTTTCGTCTCAAAGGTCAACTTCAGACGATTAAGAAAGGCGATGGATCCGTCGCAGAATTCGGCCGTTCATTCAAGCTCGTTTGTGATCAATTATCAGCAATTGGGTGCCATCTTGAAGATACGGACAAAATTCACTATAATTAGAATCCCTTAATTATAGCCTAAAATAAAGGCTTAATTTATTCCATTAGTAATCCCCTTCCAACTCATGTATCTCGTCCCAAATCCACATAGACATGTATGTCAAGAAAAAGTAAGTAGAATCGTTTTTCTTGCGGTGAATCATGTTTCTCACCACTTGACTTGTCCTTTTTTGTTTAGTTGCTCAGATAGGAGGGAAATTGCAGTCTTTTCCTAAATTCATCGGAGTTGATGAATTCACTCAGGTCATTGAACTTAGTGTTTGGGTCGAGATATTTCTTGCAAGAGATATCGGGTTCAAATTCGTCAGTGACTTTTGATGTTGAGTGAAATATTGGGACGTTAACATTTGGTCATGAGAATTAGTCATGTATCACCCTTAGAGTGACATAAGCCATTGCCGCTGGGACCTCGGGATACAGAAAATAAATAATCATTAATCAACTTATTTTTATTTTAACATAATAGCGAAACATGTCATGTGAGTAAATACGTGTGCTTTTTCTTTATTCATCGGATATCATCACCACGTGGCTAAGTTAGTTGACCTAAACTTCATTTTCTGAAAAAAAAAAAAAGATTGCAATGCATGTGAGCATTATAATAAATAAAACATTGATTTCTTGTTGAGGTTTAATTGAAGGGTAAGATTTACTTCATAGAGCACATGTATAGTGTTGAAAAAAATACTATATATCTTAAGTTTATTATATTAAGCATGTCATATTATGTTATATATTTGCATAGTATATATAATTAGCTAGAATATTATGTGAAGGAGGTGAAAAAGTGAGCTTGCACCATGTGTGTAGCACAACAACGTAGTACATGGACGTACTTGCTTGGCATCTAATATTTGATTTACATGTGCATGTGCATTGTGCTTAGGTAGGCCTAATAAAGTGTTAATTATTGCTTTAATCACAATATAAAGACGGAGTTAGGAGGAGAATTAGACCTCGATAGTGACTTAAATCTTACTAAAACTTTTCTTTCCCATATGTCTGCCTCTGATTTGTTCATTATTCTGCTGAAATAGAAGCATGTAATAAGGAAAAAAACATTAGCCTGTCATCGCTTTAAGAATTATTGTTCGGTGCGCGTAATATGGGGGTGATCAGTCTTGTCAATTTTACTGTTCATATCTCAGCAATCTAAATCCGTAAAGAATAATACCCGATTAATTATTAAATCCATTTTTAAGTTAATATATTAAAAGCAATTTGATAATTAAAAAAAGCCCATCAAAGATCTCAATGTTGTTGGATTCTTGTAATATATAAGCCCATACAAATTTTGACATTCGACCCATCAGCCCACTTAAAAGTGGCTGGAGGACGAGCCCAAAAGCCTCTGGCATGGTGCGGGCCATCGAGTATTAAAATTGGTTAAAAATCGGGAACCAACTATTACAAACTGACAATGAGGCCGTGGTCTAGTGATTTGTGGTTAAAGGGGGTCGTGAGATCAAATTTTCCCTCCCACAATTCCTTGAGTAGTCCCCATGGGCCTTATGGGCCCATTATTATCGTTGTCAGGTGGGTTTGGGACGTATTCATCTGGCTCCGGAGATTATTCCCACCTCTGCAATGTGTGGCGCAATTAAGCCTCCGCCAGGTCTATGTGGCACAAAAAAGCTCACGTCCCTATTTAGGGGCTAGTCCATAGCCAGGTCGAGCGAGGATACCTCGGGACAGTAAAAAAAAAAACTGTTACGAACCGGTTTAAATATCTATTAACCTAATTGTACAAATTGCGATTACGGTTCAAACCGAAACCGCGGTCAAAGGTCGGTCGGTTCGGTTCCGGTTCGCTTACTATCTATTCTATTATATTAATGGTGAGGGTTGGTTAAAAACTGTCCAATTTGGTGTATAGAAAATATATTCCAATTTGACCCCTCTTTTTATAATTTATTTAATATGTATTTAGACCTCAATCTTTTATTTATTACAATCCATATCATCACAAATAATTCTTTTAAAAATATTATTTCATCTGTTAAATATTATAAATTAAAAATAACTAAATATAAATTAATATTAAATATTTATATTTCGTCATTTTTTTGCACAAGAAATATTAGTTGATTATAACCATTGCTTATGTTACAGATTTCCATGATCACGGCGCTTGGCAAAATTGGAATGAATTTCCATACAATTTTTTTTTCTAAAGAAGAATTGATTATTTCAACAACAAATTAATTGTTTTTCTAAAGATTAAATTTTTATTTTATATGATTATTAAATGCTTAGGCTGTCGCGCATTTAATTTTTTAAGATGACTATCCGAAAAAAATGGCATGACGTTCAGTCCCTTTATGTTTTTCAACTTCCTGATCAGTCCTCCTCCAAATATTTTCTAATGTTTAGTACTCATCTGTGAAAAGTTGTATGTGATACCAAAAAGGCATTGAAAATACAAAAATAAACTTGCTTCATACATAAATATTCTTCCAACTATCTCCAGTTTTATATCAAGTCAAATTTAAGAATATTCTACCAATAATTATCACTATTCTACCAAATGACTCATTATTGTACGAATATATCAATTATTATACCAAATATTATCAAGATAATACCAACAAATAATGTTATTATAGTTTTATCATACCAATTAATTTTCATATTATACCACAAAACACGATTATTATACTAACAATGCCGCTTACTATACCAATAAAATTGTTTATTATACTAATAAATTCGAATATTATACCAACAATAATCGATTTAACTGGTTGAAGATTATACCAAATCGAATATTGTTGGTATAATGATCGATTTAATTGGTATAAAAAGCGATTTTGTTGGTATAGTAATCGGTTTTGTTGGCGTTACCCTCCGGGCTTTCGGGCAACAGTAAAAGAGGGGGGAGGAACTCTGATCCCTTCCCCCCTTTACGGCAAACTCCGATGCTCGGGCATGTCCCTAATAAGAGGAAGACGCCGAGGGAAACTATTCACCCCTCAATCGAGGGAACCACCCTCGAAGTTACTTATTGACAGCAAGGAGCTGCTCGGGCCATCGATAATTCAGATTCTGCCCCTCTCGGTTATTGGCCCGAGGAAGATAAAGAGTTAGCACTCGGGAAACAGGGTGGAGAAAATGAAGGCCGGCTCTCAGGAGGTTGAGCGGTTACATATTTGACCAAGTCCTATTATAGGGCACTACATGATCCCATTATGAAACATGGGTGGTTATTCTAATTTAGTGGGATTATTCTTTTACTTCTCTATAAATACTTAGCCTCATCATTCATAAGGTACGTACAATTCTCCAAGCTACTATTTTACTACTTATTTACATAATCGATAGAATGTAACGTACGAACGCCAAAACGAAGAGAATGATAATCTGACTTGAGCGTCGGAGGGGCGTCACCGAAACGGCGTCTTTCTAGCGTGCTTTTTGTGGTGTTTCAGGTATTCGGCGACCGCAGTGGTTTGGGCAAACAGTTGACTCCCGAACCGGAAAGGAAGGCAATTTTTTCGGACGCATCAGTTTGTATATTAATCGTGTCTCGTGGTATAATATGCAAAAATCACCTTCGTATAATAAAATAATAATAACATTATTTTTTGGTATAACAGTGATAACAATTGGTATATTAATTGAATAATGAGAATAATTGGTATAATAATGATATAATATTCTTAAATTTGACTTTGTATCACATTGATAATTGTTCGTATAATAATTGAATATATTGGTATAATAGTGAGAACAATTGGTATAACTAAATTTGTAAAGAAATATTATTTTCATCTTTTTAATGTTTGGTGGTATTAAACAAATAATTTTTTGCAATGTACTAAACAGAAAGAAATATTTGAAAGAAAACTATTCAGAAAATTGAAATACATAAAGGGATCTAATAACGAATTTACCATATGTCGCCGTGCATGCTTCCTACTCCTAGAATTGCTATTACTTTGATTTCTTTACGCTTGTTCTTGTAGAACTTTCTCTCTTTTCATTTCCTTCCAATTCCATCCATCATTTTTCTTCGAAATCATTAATAAAATGTAAAGAAATCATATAAATTCCAAAATAAAAATAAAATTGTGAAGTCACAGTAAAGCCATGTCTGACGCTTTGATCAACGGCCTTGCCGGCGCCGGCGCTGGAATAATCGCTCAGCTCCTTACTTACCCTCTACAAACGGTATGGTTCTCTTTTCCGATTCCGATCGCACAATGTTTATTTTTCATCCTTGAGTTTTCGTTGTGTGTTTTCGATTTTATTTTATTTTTTTCTTTTCGTTTGGGCGTGATCTTCGTGCGTTGTTAGGTTAACACAAGGCAGCAAACAGATAGAGGCACGGCGAAGGAGAAGAGGAGGCTTACTACTCTGGAGCAAATGTGTCAGGTAAATAAACCTTTTTTTTGGTTGAATCTCCAGAAATTAGTAATTTTAGATTTCGGTTTGTTTGTTTGTATTAGGTTGTAAAGCAAGAAGGTTGGGATCGTCTGTACGGAGGCTTAGGTCCGTCCCTCGTCGGCACCGCCGCATCTCAGGTTAGCTATTTTCTTCACCGAGTACACTCTTACTTTGGGCCAATTATTATTTGACACGTGGCATTTGGCCACGTCTCTGTTGCTTATATTGTTTGGACTAGGTTGCTGTGTGCTACTTTCTGAAAAGGGATTTGTTTGTGTTTAACTAAGAGACGAAAGTAATTTCTTAGAGAAATAAACTTTTCTTGTGGAGGTAGATATGGTTTTCTTACGTGGGTTGAGTGTGGCTGTTGCTGAAAATGATGGCTGTATTTGATTATTGATTATGGGTCGAAGCAAAATGACAAACACAATGTTAAGGAAAAAAGAAAAAAGCCAAAAGATTCGTTCTTTTTCACGTTATAAGTTCTCTTTAATTGCTCTTGACTTTTCTATATAAAGTGGATGAGGATTATATAATCTTATTATGTTGTGACATTGTGAAGTTTACAGTTACTTTCCCTGATCAGTGCTTCTATTCGCTTGTCTTTGATGTAAACGTTCTTGATTTTAATCATTTATATGTATGTTAAAGAATTGTATCATTTGGCTATGCTATGATGTGATATTTAACTGGAAACTTCAATGTTGGGGACCCTCAACATAGGAAGGTGTGCCACTAGTTGATGGATTTTTTTTACGCCTTATATTTTTGGTTGTTTCATGTCATGGTCATCCTCATTAAATAGGGAATAATGCCTCTCATGCTAAATATTCAACGATACTGATGTACTTAGCAATCCGATTGTATCTCACAGCGTTGATGAACTTTATCAAGATTTTGAACATTGGACGGTTCTCCTTGAGATGATGCATAGACGTTCGTATGCTCATTATTTTTTGAGTGGTCATTTCTTTAGTTGACGAAGTTTTTAATGAATGAAAATAATATTTACTCCAGAAAGCGACCCAACTAATATAATTCCTTGAGAGTTTGCTAAGGATGATACTGTTATCAATGCTTTGAATCGAATCCCAGTCCAATGTTAATTGTTTTGCTCATTAGCAGCTTTGGGACGTTAGAGATTGTTCTTACCGTAAAATTAGTGAGATTTTAATAGATTTGGTGAAGTTTGATTGTCCAAGCATTTCATGTTTTGCGAATCATAAAGTAAATTTTTAACAAAGCCTAAGCACTTATAATTTTAAAATCGTTTGTCTAATTTGTCTCTTTATATATATATATATATATATATATAATATACCACTTCTTATTTTCCTTAATAGCTACATAGATGACTGATATCGTGGTTCTTATACATTTGTATCTTTCCTTTTACAGGGTGTTTACTATTATTTTTATCAAATATTCAGGACCAAGGCTGAGATTGAAGCCATTGAACGTAAAAAGAAAGGCATTGGCGATGGATCAGTTGGAATGCTCTCATCACTTGTTGTGGCTGCTCTATCTGGGTAATTGTTTCCTTCACATAGGCCGTTTCTGCATTTTGATTGACTTTAAATCTATTGCTTTACGCAGTAAACTTTCATATGTAGTGCATCAAATCAAGTGTATTATGCATTTTTTTATGGCACACGATCCCATTTTCGACGCTTCAAGTAATGAGTAACAGTTCATATTAAAGTTTCTGTGGCAAATGTCTGCATCGTGAGCCATTGGGAGAAACATGCATCTCTATATGTAACTTGCTGCTGATTTGTCCTGTAGATATTGTGATATTTGCTAGTTATTTAAAGTAATAGTTTATGTTTTTGTTGCACCAAGAACAGACTTCATTTTCTAGCAGGTGTTGACTGCTTTTCATTTTCTGTAGGTGTGTGAATGTGCTGCTAACAAATCCTATATGGGTGGTGGTGACCCGCATGCAGGTATATGTGTATACATCTCTGAGTGTTTATTTGTTTTTTTTGTGTGTGTGTGTGTGTGTTTGCACGCGCGTGTGTGCGTAGGAAACTAGCTGTTTTTAGCTTTAGGATACTGTCGATGAATATAGTTAAAGACTCGTCGCTTTCTTGTCCCACAGTTAGTGAAAGTGGATTCATGTTAGGTCAGTGACATCTTCTTCTATTCGAAATCAATTGGTTCTTTCGTAATGGATCTGTTGAATGAAAGATAACACGATCGATTTGAAATTGTGAAGAGATGATAGTGCTGGGGAAAGTTCTCTAATTGATATTGATACATAAGCGAATTGTTGTATATATTCAAGTCGAAAATAACCAAACATTAACGAAAAAAAAACCCTTAAATGAAAATTACCAAAATGGCCATTTCTTGATTAAATCAATCTGATCTGGGTTGTTTAGTTCACTCTATAGGACTGTTGATTTCTTGTATTGATTCCAATATCTTCTTTCGTTATCTCAAACTGGAGATAATTTGCTTATAGAATACCTTTCGTGAAATGCCTTGCCTTACCTCCGATGCATTTGCATGTTTCTAGAAGCAGTTTCTGCAAAATCTTTTAGTCGAAATGAACAAAAAAGAAGATGAAGCTATCTACTGCAGTTGAATGCTGAGGATTTCGTGTGCATATCTCATCACAGTTCATTCTTGTTGATTTTTTTTCAGACTCACACTAAGAAAAGCAAACCAGATCGCACCGTTCCATTGACTTCCGAAGAAATAATTCTCGCGGCTGTGGATCCTCCTCCCTTCGGTACCGGTCATGCGGTATGCAATTAGCTTATCACTATGCAAACTCCCAGCATTTTGCTGGTTTGCTGTGCTTTTTTTATTTGAGCTTATGAAAGCATAGTTCTAAATATATATATCCCTTTAGGTAATGCAAACTACCAAAATTTTGTCGGTAGAAAGAAATCATTCAATCGTAATCGTCTGCTGTTCATTTGGGTTGTAGAATTTGTGTACTTGGAAACCTGGTGCACAATGACTTTTCCTACATATGATGTAGTCACTGGAAAAATAAACGAGCTTACGGGCTCACAATTACTTGTTCTTCTTCTTCATCGTTGTAACTATAAATAATTTCCGCTCTGCAGATTCAGGAAGTTTATGACGAATCGGGTGTCTTGGGATTTTGGAGAGGTGTTTTCCCTACACTGATCATGGTACGTGGAAGCTCTTGGTAATTAAGGTTATGCAATGACAGATAATTACAATACCCCGGTGCTCATAGGTAAGTAATCCGGCGATGCAATTTATGTTGTATGAGACCCTCTTAAAGAAGCTGAAGAAACGGCGGAGTTCGACGGAAGCTGGCCACAATGTAACTGCTTTGGAGGTGAAGTGCTCTCTCTCTCTCTCTCTCTCTCTCTGTGAGTGTAGCAAGGATGTCGAACCACAGATATTGCTTTGTTAAGTACCGGAGATTTATCTAACGCCATTTCAACAAATGAAAGATGATTGATTTATATTGTAACACAGAACACTCACTGCTCATTGCTCTTAAACAGTGGCTTATTACAGTTATTTTATCTCTTGATGCTAATTGCTGACAATTTTAAAACTCATTTCCAGGTATTTTTACTTGGAGCTTTAGCAAAACTCGGAGCAACAGTAGTCACTTATCCTCTTCTCGTGGTGAAGGTAAACATTTTACCCTCTTTTTTGTCGGCGATTCTCCATCTCCTTTTTCCTGTGTAGCAACATATATAAAGAGTAAGTTCTTGTATTGTAGCCTCGGTCAAATCGAAGTTTTTGAAAAAATAGCCCCCAAGTGTGTAAAGACTATTATACCCTTAGTAAAGACTATTAGTTCCTTTATTGTTCCCAGTGCTTTGTAGTGAGGTTTTCGTTTATTCATTCATCGCAGTCGAGGCTTCAAGCGAAACAAGCAGCAGGCGGAGACAAGAGGCATCATTACGGAGGTACATTGCATAATTTCATTTACCCGTTTATGCAATTTTTCATTTTATCGACGCTGATATACCCAAATTATTTATTTGTTTGAGCACGAATTTGATATTTTTCAGGTACGTTGGACGCAATTCTGAAGATGATAAGGTACGAAGGAGTTTACGGGTTCTACAAGGGAATGGGAACGAAAATCGTGCAGAGCGTCCTCGCGGCTGCGGTGCTCTTCATGGTTAAGGAGGAACTCGTTAAGGGAAACAGATGGCTGCTCACGAGCTCCGTAAAATCAAAGCCCGGTCGGAAGCAGTAACCCCGAGAATCGAAATCGAAGGGTAAAATTGTCCTTTTACATTATATAAGTTTTACCAATTCTGAATACATGTGGTGAAATCTATGCATCTTTTTAGGTCCTTTCTTCTGCCTTGTGTTAAACTTTGCAGACATCACAAATTTGTTGAACTTTCACTTCACCAGTGTTTGCTTTTATCATTAATAAATGGTAAACTTGTTCTATTTATCATTATTTATGTAGTATTATTAGTTGATTTTTATTGAATTTTTTATTTTTTCAAAACGATAGATAGCTTGTCATAAAAATAACAAAAAAAAATTTCCATGGATAACTCCGACAACACAAGCGCGTAGTTTTGTTGTGTTATGTTTGTAGTTCATAGCCATTCATTGTAGCATCGGATATACGGTGGGGACACTCAGCTACGATTGGGTCCCACTTGTTTTCTGTTAAATATTCTTCTCATTGCAAGCAACAAATCAAAGATTCCATCACATTTATTCCAGTATTAATTATTGTCAGATATTAATTAATGGAGAGATTAAACCCTTCACTCCTTCAAATCCGAACGTTTCATTTCAGCCTTCCATAATCTTAATTACCAACCTTAATTAGCAATATCTTAGCTGTCCCACTAGAAAGCGGTTCACATGTCCACTACAAAATGTTCTACAGAAATAATAATTATAATTGTCTTAACTTCTTCTGCTAAAGAAAAACTCTTTCGAATCTGGAAATTCTGCTGCTTAGATTCAATTTTCCCTCTTGCAGTAGGTATGCTTTTTTTTTTTTTAAAATGGTTTTTAAATGGGTTGTCTTCCATCTTTCTTTTTGGGTTTCTGCCTATATTTGATTCTTGGACGATTTGTTTTGTAATAAAAGAAGATAGTTGACTTTAGATTCTTGAATCTCTCTGTAATCTTCTGGTTCAGTTCTTACATATAATATAATATATAGATATATATACAGCAGAGCCTCGAGCTAATATAAGATGAAATCATTCTCTTTGATTTAAAAAAGCAACGAATATGATGTCTTCTTCCGATGGACAAGAACTCGAAAGGGAGCATCTCTTCGATTCTTCTTCTTCGAGCCTCGTAAATTCTTCAGGTGATCATTTGCATATATGAATGAAAATTCATCTATTAATGTACTCATAAGAACAAAAAATCAAATATTTTATTATTATTATTTAATTCATCTTTTTTGCAGAAATGGGAAGCAGCCATTATTCAACAGAAAGTGGAGTTTCCATGCCGGGCTTCGCAGCGATAGTGCTCTTGTCCGGGGCCGTGACACTTGGCGTGTCCCTATTGGCCCTCATCATCGCGTTAACCGCGATGCTACAATCTTGCCAGAAGAAAAATCCCGGGATTCTCGAATATCACGAAAATTACGGTTACTGCAAGAACTTGGCTTTTCACGCGGAACTGAACGGTTTAAGTCCTGATAACGAAATCTGCAAGGGAGCCAACGAAGAATACATCGAAAAGGGTCACTACGAAAGGGACCTGAGCCACTCGATTCTCATAATCGAGGACTTCTTCGATGACCTCAGAAAGCCTCGGGATGATTATGCAATAATGATGGATGCGGATGACTTGGTTTTCGATGCTACATTCGATTCCCGGTTGATAAACGAACAATATTACTACTACTTGAAACGTGGGTCCGTGTTGAATTTGTACCTCAATCTTCGATCCCGCGGGTGGCATTTAGTGTTGTTCTCGAGGAAACCCGAGACCATGAGGAACGGTACCGTCGAGCTTCTTGCATCCGCGGGATGCGGTAACTGGTCCTCGCTGGTGATGAGGTAAAATCCCGACTCTTCTTTGGGATTTAATTTCGTTTTTTTTTTCTGAATCGAATTATTTTTTTTTATTATCGAACCGAGCAACATATTATTATTATTGCAGGAAGGAGAATGGAATGCATATGAGTTATGAAGAATATCTATCCGGAGAAAAAGTAAGATTGCACGCGGAAGGATTGTTTCGAATCGCAGCAGTGATCAGTAGCCGAATCGATGCTCTGAGGACTCGTAAATTCGGGGAAATATTTTTCAAGATTCCGAATCCTATTTTTCTAGATTATCATCAAGCCCAGAAAATTTAATAGCATATACAATTATACGAAATCATCTTCAACATTGAAAATCAATGATTCCCTGATCTTTGTGTTTGTGCAGAAAAAAGAAAGAGAACACAAATTCTTGAAAAGCATTCACTGAAATTCAATGCTGCAGAGAAACAAAGAAATCTCCAGCTCTGAGCAAAAGTGAAGGCACTAAACAAGCCATGAACCAAAAATTTACCATCAAATTCATAAGATTCTCACCGGTTATAATCGAACCCGATATATCAAAGCCCTCGTTAGCGAAGAAATTCTCAAGATTCCAAACCCGATTTTCTTCCCGTAACCGACGATTATCATGCCAAGAAAAGATAGCTATATATATAATATATAAACAAGTATACACACATATTATACACAGGTGACATGGTTTCTTGAAATTAATGATTCCATGACCTTTGTTTTTTGCAGAAAAAGAAAAATCAGCAAGAACGCAATTTCTTGAAAATCATTCAATGAACTAATCAACTCAGTATCAGGCATCATCATTCACCACTATATTACCTAAATCACTAGAAAGAAAACAAATCAAATGCTGCAGAGAAACAAGAAAAAGTCTTCACCTCTGAGAAAAACTGAAGCCACTAAACAACCCCACAAGAACCAAATTAGCTACCAACAACTTCATCATAAGATTCTCACCGATTACGATTGAACCCGAGAAATCGAAGCCCTCGTACTTTATCGTCATGTTGGGATACATGATTCCCCACTTCTTCCCCCTCACTGTTGTACCGTTCGCGTCAGTGTTTGTACCTTCGTCGTCACTGTCGTCTTCACTGTCGTCGTCAAACAGCTGGTACAAGTAAGCCTCCGCCGCCCCTTCTCTCCTCATCGGCGTCCCTCCGCCGGATCTGAGATGCCTCACCAAGCCCTTGAGGTACATCCCAGCGTATTCGCCGTTGATGTCGTCGTCGCTCGGCCACCCACTTTCTGCAACCACCACCGGGACGTCGTTGTGGCCGGCGACGGCCATGGCGGCGACGACGGCGTCCAGCATCATGTCGAAGAGATTCCTGTACCTCGCCCCCGTGACGACGTCGTCTCTGAAGTTGAACGGCGTTTCTTGGAAAATCGCGTAGCCGACTGGGATCTGGGCGTTGATTCGGTAGACGGTGTAGGGGTGGAGGCTAATTAGGAAGGAGGAGTTCGTCTCCGACAGGAACTGTAGCAGCGGGCGGAGGACGAGCGTGGCGATTGGCTCTTGGAATTCGGCGGCTGAGGGAGGGAATGCGGTGGTCATGATGGAGACGAAGGAGAAGGTCGTGGAGACGGGGATTTCCTGGAGCCCTAGCTCGTGGAGGGCGGCCCTGAGGTTCCTCACGGCGTAGAGGAGGGTGGTGGAGGCGTCGCCGGTGGCGGAGACGGTGCCATCGGTGGTCAGGGGGTCGTTTCCGACGGAGATGAGGGAGATTCTGGTGCGGGGATGGTAGGGCAGCACCGTGTAGGCGAGGAACCGGGCGGCGGCGGAGCGGTTGGCGGCGAACGGAGCGAGGTCGTGGTTGGGGATGGTGAGGAGGACGGAGATGTTGGAGTAGTAGAAGGCCCTGACGGCAGGCGGAGATGGGTTGAGGAGGCGGACGGCGGTGATGCGCTTGGAGATTAGGGTTTGGACGACGTATTCCGGTTCACGGAGGTTCGGCAGGTTGGGGTCGAAGTTGAAGCCGACGAGGGTGGCGGAGGCGGCGGCGGAGAGTAGGAGGAGGAGGAGCGAGAGGAAGACGAGAATCATTTTTCGCGTGACAGAGAGAGAGAGTGAAAGTAGTTATGGGTTTGCTTTATCTGTTCTTGCGCGGGAAGTTTCAGTTGATGATTTGACCCGACCCGGAATTTCTCAAGTATCGGGTCGGGCTCTATAATTTTAACTATTCTAATTGACTCATCATCAATGGAGCGGAGATTCTCAACTTTTTAGTATGCGGCATATTAACGGGAAAATTTTTCTCCCGTTGGTGGGATTGGGCAAAGACGGGATCATAATCCCCTATCTGTTTCTCCAAGCGAATGCCGAATGTGAAACTTCAAAAAATTCATTAACTTTTGGTCTTGTGTTCAATGTCGATTTTAGGCTGCGTTTGGCATGCGTAGTTCGGCGAGGAAAAGAAAATGAAATGTGTCGGGTACAATGATCGAAGCGTGAAATACAATTGTTTGATGCACTTTAGTTTTTCGTCGTGCTCTCCGCACAAGAATTCCGCATACAAATGCAGATTACTACGTTCAATTAACCACTTGATTTAACCAGGACATATTAGATCCATCATTAAAAAAATAAAATATAAATATATTGAAAAGTGAAAACTAGTTTGAATGAAGTGGAAGTAATGCAGGAAATTTGACTGTTTTTCGCAACCTGATAAATCATGGCCTATGAACCAAGTGACTTGGGGGCTGATGCAATAGCTGCAAACAAACGTCAGCCATGTAAAACAGACTAGTACAAATCCATGTGTGACAGGCTCAACCAGTGAGATTTGAACCTAAGATTTGCCCTCCAAAAATACTAATGGCTCAACCTATCCATTAGACCACCCTTGGAATATAATGTAAATGTCACTATGACTGAAGGTCATGAAATTGGATTTTCGAACAAGAAAAATTTGATTTAAGGTTCAATGTTTAAACGAAAATAAAAATAGAATAAAATCAAAGTAAAGTAGGTGCCTCTAAAAATAATTTTATGAATCCAAATCAATAAGATAACATAGCAACATGCATGTGTTATGAGCCCATTGACTAATTTGTCAGACAATGTTCGGACTAGGATATTATGTTGGGCTGTCAAAAATTAGATTAAGGTAAAATGTGTTGAAGATATAAAAAAAAAATTCAATTGTAAACGTGGTGTAACAAATAAATTTATAAATTAGAGGTAAAAAATTAAATAAAAATAAAATATGTTGGGGATCAAAAATTAATTATTAAACTTTAATATGTAATGGGAATCGCATCCAAATCAGTGTGAAAACTAACTAGATATCAAACCGTAACATCCGTTGAACGTAGTTTAAGTCCTAATCGCACCCGTAATCGTAATTTTATGATTCAGTAATGGTTAATAAATTTTACCAAAAAAAATAAATTAAGAAATCAGTTTGAACCGTGAACAACTGCTCGAACTGTAACCAGAACCAGCTGGAGCCGTAACCCAGTAACCGTGAACCGTCTAAACATGTCTACTGTAACTCACATGATCATTATCTCAACTTCAAAATCTTGAGGCAAATAATAAATCTGGTATAAGCTATAGCTTTGAATATTGTGTTGTAATAACATAACAAGTGGAGTTGATGCATTAAATCTATTGGCTTAATTAACTATACCAATCAAGAAACAGAACTGCAAAGGTAAGCACGAAAAGAAAAAGCAGAAGAAACGTTCTGCTACCGCTGTTCCTCTGTATCGCCTTCGTCAGCTCCTTATTCCCGAGCTCAACGTTCTTGGTCGCCTCAACTGCCTGTTAAAAAATATTCAAATAAGGAATCAAACAAGTAACTGAATTAAAACGAGATACATGCGTAAAAGGTTCGAACTTTTTTTGTGGGATTGTATTCAATTTATAATTTTGTAATGTATCATCGAATGTCAAAAAACATGCAACGAGTGCCCATAAAAATTAAAATTGCAATTGAGGCCATAAATGGATGACCTGTTCGTAAAGATATTCAATCTGTTGTGCCTGTTGCAAAACGTGGGTGGACATCAAATGATTCAACGCGGACATCTCAACCATCTTTGTCTCGGTTTCTTGGACGGCGTCCAACATGGTGGCCAACTCAGCCTGCATTTTTAATTGCTCGGTGAATTTTTAATGATTGGACTAAAATTGAACAAAATTACAGTAAAATGACCCCACTGAAAATTTTAGAAAATATTGAAGTATGGGGTTCAGTTAGATTGGACCCCAGTCATGTGCGCCACTGGATTAGTGGTTTAAAATGAAATAAGAGAAGGGTTTGCTGGGGTATTGTGAAATATAATGCGGTCAATTGCCTTATTACCTGAAGGGCACGTGTTTCATCATTGAGTAGTTCTTGTTGGAGTCTAATTGGCTCTGCTTGAGCATCGCGGGTTTCCCTTGCTACGGAGTTATTTATGCCTCTGGAGTCTTCTATACTTGAAGAAGCAGAGTTTTGTGGTATAAGTTTAGGTTTTTCGTCTTGTTTTCGTTTTCTTCTCGGGGTTACACGATTGATCGCATCTTGGAACCGCAAAGCTCTAAGCTGATCAAATTGTGATGTCACTGAATGAAGCTTTTCACTTAAAATCAATACCTGCATTTATCGGTGGATCCCGGTTCATTAGAAGCAGACCCACAAAGGAAAAAAATTGAAAGGTAACAGCTCACACGAGCATAATGAGGTTTGTGAAGGAATAATTTGAATAACTATGCAAGAGTTTACGAGATAAAGACTTAGACATTTATGGCATACCACTCCATGTTTGTGTGCAATTGTGTCAGCATTTCTGCTGTCTTTTTTTATAGAAAGCCATCCTTTGGAACTAGCTTCGTCGTTGGTTATGCTATCCTTAAGAATATCTATCTGCTCTTTGCATGATTTGACGAATATTGCGACCTGCATAACATGGACATCAAATATGTGCCAGAGAATCGATGCCCAAATACATGTTGCACGTAAAAAAGATGCAAAACAACAATCTTCACTGGACAGCACATATATATATATATATACATAGGTAAAGTACACAAACTAGCAAGAAAGTGAATGGACAATCATTTCGGAAAAAGGAAACGGTGACTGGTGGCCATAAAAAGTTATGATTAATTCATACAAAAACCTAATAAACTTCTCTAACTGATAGTGAACCAGATTGATTAACCAGAAGCAGTGAGACAAAGTAAAGAGGGTTTTATATCCAGAGAACAGCAGGGAGGGAGACCTTCTACTTTTATATTTTCTTGAAACAACTTGAAGTTCATGAGGTGCATAACGAAATGATCGGACAAAAAATAGAAGCCATTAAAGCTATTGGATACGAATAAGGTAAAGGCCTTTAGAAATCTTCCCAGAAAATACTGGATTCTTCCAAAATCCTACTGATAGTGAAGCATAAGAATGTATATCTGTCGAGTAGCTAACTATGTCGTAACAGAAAGAAGAAACGGAGAGAAACAGAAATATATCTTACTTCATGCTCTATGCTATCTCGCTCTTGTTCAGTGGTGCGGTGTGGATCCACATAATCCTTCTTATGATTCACAAGGAACTGTTCCAAAGCCGCAATGCTTTCAAGCTGGAAGGTTTATATGCAATGGAAACATATAATTCAGCCAATCAAAAGCAATTCGCGTTAAATACGCCGTTCAAATTAGTCGAATTCGCGAGATTTCAAAATCAAATACCGTTTTGAGAGCAGTTTTGGTGAACGGTGATCTTTCCCGACTCTTGTGCATTATAAAAGACGACATTATTGCAGCAATTTTCGACTGTCAACACACAATCAACACTCAGAGATGGGAAAAAAAGGGTTTAAAACAATCATCGAAAGCACATTAGATGAATCAACTTCAAACAAATTGCAAAATGAATCATCAAGAACTCAGGGGAAAACTATGAAGAATTAGAAATTGACGCTCGTAACACCAATTGTGTCAGTGGAAAAAACCTCATTATGCCCCAGATTCAACGCTGAACGACGCGCAGCGTCCTTGAAATCCTCGGTTCTATCCCTCACTTTCGACATTTCTGATCCCTTCAAATCCCCAATTCAGCAGTTCTACGTAGGAATAGAGACCAAAACCCTCGATTGAGGTCTATCCTCTCTCCTGAAATAAGGAGTATAGAGATGGATCGCATAATCATCAAAAAGAAAGTAGTTAATATTAACCAAAACCTAAACTTACAGGCGTTGACGAGCTACTAGATTGATTGAGATTTTCTGTGATCTCTGATTGATAATTAGTATGCGTGATGGTGTTAAAAGGAGACGATGTATCAAGAGGGCAAAAGCTTAATGCTAGAGGTTAATCTGAAAATAAAGCAAACGTTAGGGGTGTTCAAGGAAGATCACCACTATCGTATTCATTTTCATGTTGTTGGTACACCACTCAACTCCGTTAGATTGGCAACACATCATCTAATATCTAAATTTTCAACGTGTCGAAAATCCAACAACTGTCAAGGAAGTTATTATTATTAAAGGCATAATTAATTTTTTGATAGGGCTTGCGGCATTTAATTAATTAAATTAAAGGGTTAAAATTTTAAGGATAAATTCAAAATTGAAGTAAGTTGATGAAATCTAAACTAAAGATTACAAGTTTTATGACAATAATTTTGATGCAATTTGAAGATAATTAACGCCAAAATTTGAAACATATCATCCTCAAAATTATTTTAATTTTGAAACTAGTGTCCTCAGATTATTTCAATTTTAAAACTTACTATACTTAAATTACAATACTTAATTTTAGGCCTCATCAAATTGCTTCAAATTTAGAAACTTAATTCTAAAATTTACATTTCTGATTAATGTATCCTTAAAATGACATCTCAAAATATATGACTCAAAAAATAATTAAGCATCATAAACATTCGTTTTTTAAATAATCCCTAAACGTTTGCTTAATTACTATTCAACCCTCTTTAAGAGTTCTGTCGTAGTGTTTTCTTCCCACCGCCACATTCATTCACAAATTTCTCACCGCCTCGAGAGAACACAGGTCGGACTTGATCGATTCAGGTATGCGATGCTCTGCTTGCTCTCCTCAATCTTCTGTTTGTCTTTTCCAGTAGGAATTTTAGCGAATTGATTATCTATCGCACGCGCTACTGTGATCTTCCCCCATTTGACGCAATTGATTGAAGAAATCTCTTCTCTGGAGAAACATAATAACGAACTCGTCTTCGTGTAAACCGGTGGATCTGCTCAATAATCGCCGTAATTATTATGCTAATTCGCGTTTGATTGAAGGATTAGCATCAAATATTCTGAGAAATCCTCACACTTAGGTTCAGGGAAAAAATGGGGCTGTGGACGCTGCTCGAAGGCTGCCTCCTGCTCGCGAACGCGTTGGCCATACTAAACGAGGATCGATTCCTGACGCCGAGGGGCTGGAGCTTCCAGGAGTATTCCGGGGTGAAGAGGAATTCGATAAAGGGGCAGATTCTAGGGATGATATACGCGACCCAGTACCTGAGGGTCCCACTCATACTCCTCAACTTGCTCTGCATTGTCGTAAAAGTGGTCTCTGGTTGATGATGATTTGTAATGTAAGAACCTCTCTCTCTCTCCCCACTCTCGTCTTCTTTAATCTGGTCTCCTATGTGTGATGAACTGAATCTCGACGTTACATGATCGGTTTTCGGTGTAACATTATTTTTTTGATTTGATATGTTTATGAGGATATTCATTCCTTTCTCTGGGAAGTGCTAATTATGTTCAATCTATATGGATATGTTTTGTTGGTATCATCCTCGTTTTTAGCTGGGCTTTTGTTATTGTTCTTGCGTATCTCCCGTTGTTGACGGTTGTCGTTCGATAAGGTTTTCTTCCGACGCCACGGAACATCTTGATATCATATGTGAAATTTCGTTATTTTGAGGATATATTTCGTCAGCCGCAAGATTTTTCATGGCGATGCGATGCAGTTCCTTTTTCTGCTTGAATTACCTCATCTTTTAAGTTCTTCGATTTCGATCTCAAATATTTCTTTTTGGTTTCTCTGTCTACCCTTCTTGTAAGAATACAAGTGTCACTAGGGGATTGGTCAAGTGACAGGGTCATGACATCTCCGGTTCCGGAGGGCAGAGGTCATTAGGTGTGTGATGGTTCGGTTTTGGGTGGATTTTTTCTTGTAATTCATAACTTGCGGATTTGTAGTAGACAACTTTGCACGACCCCGGGTGAAATTCGGTCCTCTCGCTCCATCTTCGTCTCGGTTCGTCTTCATTGCCGTGTTGTGGTCATGCGATAAGCAAAATAAGTGTAAAAACACTAGTAAAACGACTAATAACTAAGTCGTTCGAGGATAAACATTTAAAAAATATGGTTATAAGAAAATCGAGGTCATTTCAGGTTTAAATTCGTTTCAGACTAAATTTAATCAAACGTGGAAACTATTGTACGACATACCTCTTACCAAAAAGGAGAGCAAAAAGAAAAAGAAGGGGTACTCTGCGGTTAAACTGAAAATTGTGTTACTAACTTGTGGTTTGTAAACGTCGCGGTACTCCCTTATGATTTAGAAACTATATCACCGTACCCCCGATCAGCATAATCTGTCTGTGAGTGCTTCGAAATTGTAGTTTATGCAGCTGAAAAATGGGGAGAGTGTGAAAAGTTAACTAAATCACGGGTGAGTTTGATGTTATTTTAAAACCATAAGGTTATTTATGAGTTTTAAATTCACGGGTTGTTTTTATGATTTTAGCTAAGAAAAATAGAGGTTAAGGAACTACAATTAGTGACTGGGCTGGGTCTTCAATATGTATAATGATGAGAAAAAAGAAAATTGGGCTCAATAATTCACTGGCCCAAATTGAAGGCCCAAACTAAGTTGAGGCCCACTTGCGCATCGCACGCCCTCATGTTCTCGCATTATCCAGAAGAATACCGATAAAATAAAAAGCTGAAGAAAAAAACCCCGAAAAGTGCACTTCAACGAAAATATCAGTAAAGCCGCGAATTCTCTAGAACAAGCAAGCTCTTCCGCATATAAACACCCAAGGCCCCTTGCTTCTGGTGAAGCAGAAGAAAAATCACAAAATACACGAATAAAGCCTACTGCAGTATCATCAATCAACAAGCTAGTGAAAGATGTCTCTGATCCCAAGTTTCTTCGGCGGCAATCGCAGGAGCAACGTGTTCGATCCGTTCTCATTGGACGTTTGGGATCCGTTCGAAGGATTCCCCAATTTCTCGACCTCGTTGGCCAATTTCCCCTCTTCGCCCTCCGCCAGGGAGGCCGGCGCCATCGTCAACGCTCGAATCGACTGGAAGGAGACGCCGGAGGCGCACGTGTTCAAGGCGGACGTCCCCGGCCTCAGGAAGGAGGAGGTCAAGGTGGAGATCGAGGACGGCAACGTCCTGCAGATCAGCGGAGAGCGCAGCCGCGAGAAGGAGGAGAAGAACGACACGTGGCACCGCGTGGAGAGGAGCTCCGGCAAGTTCGTGAGGCGCTTCAGGCTCCCTGAGAATGCGAAGGTGGACCGCGTGAAGGCTGCGATGGAGAACGGTGTCCTCACGGTAACTGTGCCAAAAGAGGAAGTGAAGAAGGCTGAGGTGAAATCCATTGACATCTCCGGCTGATCGAGGTTCGTCGGTTGTGAAAGTTCTGCGTATTATATCTGTGTACATGAGTGCGTGTTCGTAATCCTTGTAGTGAGTGAGCCTGTTGCATAAAATCGTGTTGTAATGCTTAATTTCGGAGGAATGTGAAGTGTGTTCAACTGTGTTTATCTCTGTTTGATTCCTATATCAGCTTCTGAAATCCGTGTTATGTTCTAGCAAAGAGATTGATGGCTTCAAGGGCCATCTACCAAGTGTTCGACGAAAATGCTACATGAAACATACGGTAGAAATTTTGTTTTAGAGAATGGAGGGGTCGTAGGTATATAGATTTGTCACGGAGGATTTAAAAAAATAATAGACTCCAAAAATGTCTACTTACTAATGGGGTCAATAGAAAGAGTACATGGGTGGATTTTTTTGAGTACATGTCTTGTGCTATATTCCGGTCTCTTGGACTCTCAGGGAATCCTTATTTTTTGAGTACATGTCTTGTGCTATATTCCGGTCTCTTGGACTCTCAGGGAATCCTTATTGTATAGCACTAGTTTAGTTAAGTGGTTGAATAGTCATTTGTAGTCATGAGTTTAAATTCTGATTAAAATACATTTTTTTAGAACATGTCCTATGCTATATTCGGGTTCCTAGACTCAGAGGATCGTTACTGTATAACACGAGATCTCTAAATGGTAATTGGTCTAAATGGTAACTGGTGAGTAAGGATTCCAAGTTAGTTGACCACTATATAAGGGAGGGGTCCCTTATAAGGGAGGGTCTCCTATATAGGGGAAGGGTCCTCTGACTCTAGGGGCCCCAAATGGTGAGTAGGGATTCTGAGTCAGGGAATCCTTATATAGGGGCTTCATACTTAGGGATCTCAAATATTCAACGAGTCTATCTTGAAAAATGATGAAAATACTCTTAAATTTGAAGTCTATTGTCATAACAAAATGGTCAAGAAGTTTAATTTTTAAAAATTGACTGGGTCAAAAGTTTAAAGAATTTTCGAATTGTGATAAAGAATAATATTGAGGATATTTTTGTGTTTGTTTACTTGGCAGGAAAGGGACTGAAAGTCCACGATAATGCCGTGTTTGGGAGATTTAGTCTCCAGTTGACTTTTTTACTGTTGTGTAGTTTATTTTAAAATTGACGGTAGTATAATAAATTTATATTAGAGGAATTTTAATTGATACCACTGCTTGGAAAATAAAATTCCTCCAAGTGTATTTCGCAATAAATCTTTCAGTCGCATCTAAAAAAATTTCAAGAGAGAAAAGCCACGTGATGGCAACGTTGTGACGGAGGATAAATAAGTAGCTCAAGCAGTCATTGTATTTTCATGTCTTTCCTCCAAATCACTGAAAATCGGTCAATAAATTACGAACCAAATCCGATTCTTCATTCCCATGCTCAAATTGAGACCATAGCATGGGTCACACATCCTCATTTTTCATTTTTTTTTATTTCTGAAAAAATGGTTGAATGTACTAATTACTTTTTCTTTATTCCACGTGGATTTTGAGCAAATTATTAGTCTATTATTCCTCCTCAAATAATAAAAACGATTAGTTTGGACTTTGCTAATTATATTAGTTTGGAGCTTTTTTCTCAATGTAGTTCTTTTATTAATACATGATCTTTGGTAAAAAAGTTTTATATAAACGGACTCGTTGACGAATTTTTAAAAGGGTATGATTATCATTTTAGGGGTACTCAACAACTCTTAACGCATCGTTTAAGGACGACGGTAGGGTAGGTCGCAGTACAGTGGTTGTGTAGTCAATCACTGATGTATTAGGTCACGAGTCCAAAGCGTTATACAAGAAATTTCTTTTTTTTTTTTTCTGTAAGGGTTATCAGATATACAATGGGTTCTCATAATCTTTGATATTCAATCGGTATTCAGCTCAAAATTCAGTTCGGACAACCCATTGTATAGCTGAGAACCTTATAGATAAAAATAATTCTTATATATATACAGCCGAGAATTTAATTATAGTTGGGTTCTTAACTCTAATGGGTATTCATTTCGAAGCTCAGCTCTCAGAGTGCCCTTAGTATATCTTAGTACCCAACTTACAACACGTGGGTACTCATCTATTCAAAGGGTACTAAGCTCTCTTAGTATCCTATGAATCACTGACACTGAGTACCCACTGTAACAACACTTCGCGTCTAACTTAGCTTGTTATCTAGGTCTCGATTAGTAAGGGTATGATAGTTTACATTGAAGGCTATTTTTTAAAAATTCATATGGACGAAGGCTATTTACATAAATTTCCCGAGTTTTTCTCTCCCTATATGAGAGTGATCTTTAAAAAAGACAAGATGCTTGAAGCCGAAGAGTGAAGAAAGTGAAGAGTGTTGGGAAAGGTACCCGGTTTGTACCCGAGACGCAACGCCCCGGGATACGGTGCGGAAGAAAATTTTTTCCGGGTTCCTTCGCAGCTCGGATCGAAAACTCTAATCACGTTGACACGTAATAGGGCGGGTCATACCCGTGAGAGATTACCTTTGAAACGAGTGGCAGCTCCTCGTCGATTGCGTCGTCGGCCGCGGTCGTGTTGGGTATCGTCTAGATCGTCACGCCGACCTCGCAGTGTACCACGGTTTCGATTCTCCGAAGATGGCTAGAGAGAATTGATCCGTCGCTCGGGAGAGTGGTTTGCGTTTGTGTGTTCATGTTTCGATTCTCGGGTCGAGAAATTTCGCGTCGATTCTCTTCCCATGTTTTTTTTTTACGAGGGTCTCACCCTTATTTATAATAGGGGAGGACGAAATTTTCAGCCCTAAACAAGGCTAAAATCTCGAATATTTGTTACTAAATATGAGAGATATTCTTGTCTCTCCTAATTGAATTCAAAATTCTATTAAAGGAACATACTATAAATAGAAAACTAACTAAGATATTAAAATATCTTCAAATATGGTAAATAAATTTCGAAATTTATATAAAATATAAATTCGAATTTTAGTTTTAATAAATAATATTCCAAATATTTTTATTACCATATTTGTAAATTACGAAAATACCCTTTAAGGCATTTTTCGAATTTCTCGGCTTAGGGTTGAATTCCAATTCTTCCCTCAAGTCTTTCTAAGCACTTAGCCAAGCCTAAGTCTTAAAGTTAGTTTCATATGAAGTCCGACTTCGGTCCACTTAATGACCTCGAGGCCCAATAAGGCGTGGCATAACGACCCGAGGCCCGTTAAGGCCCAAAACACAATCTCTCCTTCTCGGTACACATTGATGATCCTTTTTAAGCCCGACTCTCTAGGTTCGACTCAATCGGCAAGGCAGGAATCCAAGAGTCCGGTAGTTGCCTAGCCAATCTCGCAGTACCGGACAGATCCCGACTTGAGCACGAATTTCGAACTAGTCTCATTCCAGAACCTAACTATAGATTATAGTACTACGTACAAACCCTTCAGCTGTGTCCCGATCGAGTGAGAGCCATGGTATTTGTCAAACTCACTAAACTCGATACTATGATAAAATAACACGATGCAAATTACCAAACTACTCTCCATGTCTACCATGAGTTAGTTTAATACCTTGGCCAAGGATTTTGTAATTTTCCGTCGTCATTCTCATAGGACACTTGTCTCGATTACTTGCGAGACTGTGAATCCGTACTCGGCGGTCTAAGCCGCCGAATCACAAATATCCATCAAGACCGCATCTGTCCCGCTGACCCATGCAATAGCAAATCGGATCTAGCGAAACCAGTGATAGTCAAGACTTCAAAGTCAACTCCGTCAAAGCCCCTTTCGGTCTAAGGTTCAAGCAGACTACTATAGTTTTGTCGTCGATCATTGATACTCCTTGAGTAATAAGCCATGTTTGATCGTACGACCTGCGAGTCAGTGTCCATGAAACGATTCAATCCCTTGATTCGACTCGTATCACAAGTCATGACTTCCACTTCCAAGCGGTATATCGGCACACGGTAAGTCATCTACAAATAAGCCATGATTGGTTTTCCAGCACCCAACTGAAACCTAAGGCTTATGGACATTTTATGTTCGAGGTTAAGAGTCCACTGGTGTCTTCCTCTCTCGTACCCATCGAGAACAGTGACTCAACTCGACACATTTGGATTTATTCATTTATTGCTTTACCCGATACTAAGTAAAGAACTCATATAACCAATAAACGAATAATGTCTTTATTAATACGCAAAACAATATTTGATTACATTGACAATCGAATGATAAATAAGCTAATGCTCTATACACATTCAATCCTCGTATAGCATTCGAGGGCATATCCCTAACAATGAGTACTGTTTAAGTAGATATTTTATGAAATTATAGTCTGATATTTATATTTTCTTTTTTAAGACTTCTTTCTGTTTCGGGGTTTCTTTATTCGCTTGTATTTGTTTGTGTTTGTCCATATGTGAGCTTTTATTGGATATACGATCTTAATGTTTTACTTAAAAGACTTAAATTGAGCTTTTTTAGCCTTTGTTATTGTTTGTGACTGAAAAAAATAAAAGCTTTGGTTTATTCCCCAATTGGGCTCAAAGGCCCACTAGTCGCAACCAACCCCAGCACATGACACATACAAGTAATGTGGCCACAGGACAGCCCAATTTCAAAATAGTTAATTCCAATAAACAAATAATATAATTGAAAAAAAAAAAACAAATAATATAATAATTAGGTTCATTTCACCTGTCCTATGTAACCAAGTCCTTGTCTTTAGACTTGTGCCAAAAATTTTCTTGATGTATTTAATAGTTTATTAATTCGCTACGTGGCATCAAACAACTTACTGACTTGGTTGGTTGTAGGCCATAAATTACTTTCTTAAATATAAAATGTAAAAATACGCTGAAATTCCGGCATAAAGAATATGGGGGTGGTCATCTTTTTTCCATCTTTTTATATTGATTATTATATAATTGTGGGAAATAGGGAATCTAAATGCACGGAACTTGGATAGTTATTGAACGAATAAAATTTTATAATCGTGAAGATATTGTAATAAACTCTTTTTTTTTTTTTTCAAAAGAACCCATAATAGATTAATTATGGTCCGCGTACAAAATAAAAGCTAGAGCTTGCGCAGGTAGTGAGTCGCTTCATTTTCTTCACGTATAATAAAAGAAAAAGTATTGAAGTAAATGATCATGCAAGGTGAATACATTCTTGAATAATCGGAGCTGTTTTCAAATATTCATTCCAATTCTTCGCAAGCCTTTCAATAATTGTCTCACAGTTGCCTTCAAATATCACTTTCATCCATTTTCTTCATATGGCAAGATGTATGGCGCGAAGCACAACAAAAGCCTCAATAGTTTCCGCGACAAATGAACATGCAGAAACCAACTAGTTTGATTAGAACATTTATTTTAACGTGAACGTGACTGATTAAAATGTGAAATTATTGATGATAATTGTATGTAATGTTTGGAGGATCAAGTGCAGTTTTTTATCTCTTCTTCCCAATTATTAAATAGAATAGATAATTAAGAATAAAATCCTCCTAAATTAATAATAATGCCATAAGCCAGTTATTTTTATCAATTCTATTATATTAATGATGAGGGGTGACCAAAAACTGTATAATTTGGTATATAAAATATATTTTAATTTGATCCCTCTTTTTATAATTTATTTGAGATGTATTTAAACATCAATATTTTATTTATTACAATTACATACTCACAAATAATTCTTTCAAAAATATTATTTCATCTGTTAAATATCATAAATTAAAAATAACTTAATATATAAATTAATAATAAATATTAATATTTGGGCACACCAGACTAGTTTATTTTAATCGTTACATGAATTTATGAAACATCAAACGGGGACTTGCGAGGGCTAAGAGACAGGCTAGTGATTGAGTGTAGTGAGGACCACCGAATTATGCTGTTCCCTCACCAAATGAGCTTTCAATTATTAATCATTAAATGCTAAGTCATGACTTGTGCCAATCTTTTACAGCACAATATAGGATTCGTATCTCAACTGGGGCCCAAATATATCTTGTGTAGAAGTTATTATTATTATTAGTATTATTATTATTATTGTTGTCATTATAAATCGATTTAATAAATAGCAATGACAATTTTAATAAGTGTTTGACTGATTCAATTTTGAATTTTTAAATTAAATAAAAAAATATAAAACTTTAAAAATAAAAAAATAAGCAAAGAAAACAAGCTACTAAACTAGATATCAGAAGTTATTTTTATATAAAAATTAATTTTAAATTTTAATGTACACTAAAACTATCATGATAGAAGGAGACTGCAACTTGATATATCAAGTGGACGAAGAGTTTTGATTAATCAATGTTGGACGATACTCACTCTTTTAGAATATTAACACGCTCCCTCACGTATAACATGACTGGCCTAACACGTGGACATATAAATTAGGTGACAACGAGTGAAAGAATTGCTCTGATACCATATTAGAAATTGATGGATCTATCCTAAATCTAATTGGTGTAAGGAGAAGATTGCACCTAGATATATTAAGTTGATCTAAGAGCTTTGATTAATCAACGCGGGGAAAACACCCGCTTTTTTAAAATCTGAACGTGTACTATAAATTGATGGCTACATCCTAAAATCAATTGGTGATATGTGAATTTTTCTTTTGACTAATTGAGCCGGGTGACTTATTTTAATCGATGTGGAATGGAACCCACTTAATAATCTCAATGCTCACTCTCACGTGTCGCATGCCTGGCTTAATACGTAACATTGAATTGAGTAAGGGCGAGTGAAACACACGCGTGAACAAGCAGATCGAACTATCATATTAGAAATGGTCTCCATCCTAAAACCAATTGGTGTTAGGTGGAGTTGCCTCTTGACTATACTAATTGAGCCATGATATTTAGTTTAATTGATATTGGCCAACCCCCAAAATTAAAATCTAAATACGCCTTTTTAGAAATTTGGATTGGATCTCAAACATGGGCCCACACACACGAGAGATGACTAAATAGGCTTGATGGAGATCCTTCCTAAAATCAATTAGTGATAGGTGGAGTAGTTCTAATAGATGTGGGACACCACATGCAGGCCCACTTTTTTTTCAAGCAGATGGTAATGTCACTCTTTTTTAGAACATGTCGTATATTATTCATAATTTTTGAGTCGGATGAGAAACACTGTTCTTTTCGAACAACGAATCTATCAAGATCATGTCACTCTTTTTTAGAACATGTCGTATATTATTCATAATTTTTGAGTCGGATGAGAAACACCGTTCTTTTCGAACAACAAATCTATCAAGATCGTTCGCTCTGATATCATGTTAGAAATTGAGGTACTCGTCCGCGTTAGGAAGCACCATTCGAATTCTAATATAATGATTTGATGAAACTAATTTTATTTTTTAATGAATTGATGGAAATAATTTTGATATTTTAGAGTTAATATATTTTTTTTTTGAAATTTTAATAATTTAAATACAATAATAATAAATTAAAATTTAAGGGTAAATTATAATAAAATCATTTACCAAAATTGACACTACCATATAGTATAGATAAAATATTTTACTCAGAGGCAACGGTTAACCTCCACGTCTTTTGGAACTTTTTTTCTTATTTTACTCAAAACACGTATATTATTAGCATCATCATATATTCATACGTAAACTAGGGAAATAAAGTATTCAATAATTTATATTTAAATACGGCTCTTATCGTCAAAAAATGAAATTTTGAATTATTTTTTTCCAGTACCATGTATCTTGCGCAAAATTGTATATAAAGCTAATTAATACATTCTTTGGATTTACCAATAAATGCCAAAAATAGAAACTACGAGTATCATATCTAAAAATATCATTACCCTCTCTTACCGAGATTTTCTCATTGTCAATTAAACAAAAAAAAATAAAATTTGGTAGTATTTCAAAAAATAATAATAATAATAAGCGGACCCCACATTTGTCTTCAAGGCGTCCTCCTCAGATCCACCACGACGACGCTGACGTTGTCAACGCTGTGGCGGGCCAATGCCAACTTGGTCAGAAGAATCGACGCGTCCGAACACGCCCTGTCGGAGCTCCCGGCGGCCTCCACCTCCTCCCCGCCTCCGCCGCCCGGAGAATGCGCCGGCGCCTGCGATCTCCGTGACTGTATGCACATGCGCGCCACCCCACAGGCGGTCTCGTTCGACACCACGTCCCAGAGGCCGTCGCTCGCCAGGATAAGACATTCGTCCTCGTGGGTCCGGGTCGTGACCGTCACTTCCGGGTCGGATATTACGTACGGCTTCAGGTAGTTGTCGCCTGAACAGAAAAATCAAATTATTACACGGAGGAGATAACAATCTTTTGAATCTCATCGGATTTGGTTGGTACGAAGTTTAATTACCGATGGCCCTCGACATGGCTAGGAATCCGAGGACCCTCGGAGTATCCCAGTATATGACCCGCCCGCCCGCTTCTTGTATCCGGTTCAGCTCGTCGGGTCGATCCGGCTACGACCCATGAAAAACCGGTAAGATTCGGATCTAAATCGAGGGAAGGGTTAGTAAAATCCCACCTTGTGATCTTCCGAGAGGGGAACGGCGACGCCGTTGCGGCAGAGCACGGCCCTCGAGTCGCCACAGTTGGAGACGACGATCTTGTCCGGGGTCACGACGGCGACCACCGCCGTAGACCCCACCGCGTCGCACTGCGGAGTCTGGAGCTCGCAGCGGCAGGCTGAAGTTGACGCGCCGCCGTTGCTGCTCCAGGCGACGACTTCGCGGTCCATTCTTGTGAAGCTCTCCGACATGGCGCCTTCCCACGGCGACGAGGATTCTCCTCGGCGGCGGTGTTCGAATTCGTCGCGGACTATCTCGTGCATCCTCTCCTTGCATCGAGCGGCGACCTAAAAAAATAAGAATCGAACAAATCTGAATATTATTACGACGATTGGGTCCTCAACACGATGAGATCTTCGATGCTCTTACATGCGAGCAGCCGTGGCCGTCGTAGACTCCGAAGAAGTGATTACCGCCCGACGCGCCGCCGCAGAACGAAGGATGAATCGCGACGGCGTCCTCCATATCTCTTCTTCTCCCACATACCGAGGTGACGCCGAATTTAGGGCACGCTATCGACGCCGCTTCAGCTGCCTTGGGTCCCGAGGCTGACTCCGAACCTACAGGCACCGCCGGCGCCGTTTCAGGAAACCCTAATTCGTCACTATCCAGTTCCTTTTGACTCTCCTTCACAGCTCCAACGCCGCAGATCTCTCTCGCCTTCGGCGGAGCCGCAGCGCAGGAGTCGATCTTCCGGCGCTTGATTCCGCCTCCATCGATCGGAGGCGCCACCGCGGAATCGGTCGGCGCGAAGTTGAAGCGGTGGATTTCCATCCTCCTCCTCCTCGCCGATTTCGAACTAGGCTCAACCGGCGCGGTGGCCTCCGTTTCGCCGCCGGTGTTAACCCTACAGCACATACCCGCCATGACTGTTATCGATCCGATTTAAGCTGCAACTCTCTTTCTTTCGTTCCTCTTGTAGCAGAATCAAATCAACGGAAATAAATCAAATGTCGTGTAGAAAGATTTCGAGGAGTATGAATGATTTGAGGAATATATTGAGACAGAGAGAGGAGGGGTTACGTGGCACGGGCAGCTGACCGTCACCGTATCGCGCAGGAGAGTTGGGCAAAAAGGGTAAATGTATAGCGGCTTAATTTATTTTTTTGTAAGAAGTCCTAAAATTAATTATGAGACAATAAAATTTAAAATCCAAGTAAATTAAATTAATTATTTTAATGTGATAACAGTAAACTTTGAAAATTGAATATAAAATTTACAGTAAAAGTCAAAATTTATCGTTCAAATAGCTTTAATTTATAAATTTACTCTCAAAATTATGGCGTTAATGATCTAGTGTTTCTTCAGTTTAGAAATTTACCATCACGCTAATAGAAATTTATGTAGTAAAATTACAATATTTAATTTAGATGTCTTCAAATTATATTAAATTTAAAACTACGATTACCTAATTCAATTGTAACTATTCTAAACATATGTATATGAGTGAAGATATTTAATCCAATGTATATCCGACAGGCACAATTGGTGTGACGTAGAAATGCTTGGGATCGATCTGAGCCGTTGATTTTAAATCTGCCTGTGGCTCCTGTTAAGAACGGTAATTCCTTTACGACACGTGGACTAATCAGAGATCGACAAACACAACATAGAGATAACAGAGGAAGCCTTTGCTTTAATGACACGCATGTGGGTATCTCTCTCTAAATCGGATTAAAAAATAGAAGTTATAAATGCTCTTTTTTCTTTCTTGATTTTTATATTTATTCCTTCATTAGGTCGTTGTCTGAACGAGAGGATTCAGACACGTGGCGGCATCGTGGCGTGTGGGTTTGGCGTGTCTCTTCACGCGTTACTGAGGAGCGTGCACGAAATTCATTGTCAATACAACCACCGCGAGTGCGTGAGAATGTTGCGAGAGTGGAGAAGAGGAAGCGCTTCATCGGTTAACATTGCAATAAAGGCGAGGAAAGGGAGATTAAGACACGTGGTAGTAGTACTGCATGGTGTAAGGGTCTTCGCAAACAGATGTCACGTCAACGTTGCGAACATCGCAAAGGTGGTACGTGGGCCCACCTAAGTGTACACGCGTCGCGATGGTGATGTGGCTCCGAAGCTGATATCTATTACTATCTCGTACACGTTTCACCAACTTGGGAAGCTGCCGTCCACGCTCCTTTTTTCTCTTTTTTTTTCAACTTTACTTTTTTCTATTTTTTTTTTTAAAATTTACTTTTTCCTATTGATTGTCCTAAAATCACGTTTCCAACACGAAATTATTAATTAACTGCTTATGCTTCCAGGGCCGGCCCTGAAGTGAGCCATCGCCTTGGGCCCAATTCTAATGGGTTCTACTAATTAGTTAAAAAAAAAAAAAGAAATAATGTAAGCCTAAACCCTAGTTAATAAAATGCACAACATAATTTAAAATCAACATAAAAAGAACAATCGATTTGGGCAATCAAAACAATATAGCACATTATACTCACTCACTAAACAAGATTAAAATCATAATGGTTCAATGTTTGTTATATGTGAAGATAGTAAAGATGAAAAACGTTTTTATCTGTATTCAATAATGTACAGTAATACTTGGTTATTTATACCAAGTCTACTTTCTTAATATTACAATTAGATCCCTCATATTGAAAATAAAATACAATTGCTATCTACCGAAACATATAAACGTACAGATTTAATCCTCACTACACATTACTCTCACACTCTTAACACTCCTCCTCAAGCTTGGTGTTCGTACAAATCTAGTACACAAAACTTGGATAGTAGATAATCAAATTGACTCTCTCCCAATGCTTTCGTAAGTAAATCGGCCGGTTGTTCTTGAGTAGGGATGTACTTCGTCTCAATAACATTTTCTTGTATCTTATCTCTTATAAAGTGACAATCCACCTCTATGTGCTTGGTTCTCTCGTGATAAACCGGGTTAGCCGCTATTTGAATTGCCGACTTACTATCGGTATATATAGTAACAGGTTTAACATTTATGATCCCAATATCTTTCAAAACATTGACTAACCATAATATCTCCGCCGTCACCATTGCCATAGCTCGATATTCGGCTTCCGCCGAACTTCTCGAAACGGTGCTTTGTTTCTTTGCCTTCCACGAGATCAAAGAATCTCCAATTGTAACCATATATCCTGTTATTTGACTTTCGGGTCATTGGACATGACGCCCAATCTGCATCACAAAAAGCTTTTAAATTTAATCCACTGTCAGCTTTATGAAATAATCCGAGACCGGGTCTACCTTTAGGGTACCTCAATACTCTATACATTGCCTCCAAATGTACTTTACTTGGCTTATGCATGCATTGGGATAAGATTTGAACCGCATAACAAATATCCGGTCTTGTTAAGCACAAATATATCAATTTACCAACAATTTTCTGAAATAAAGCAACATTTAAAGCTACTGTATCGTCAAAAAATTCTGCATTTGCTGAATCTGGGGCAGAAACTTTCAAATTCTGCTCAACTGGTGTGGATAATGGTTTTGAACCTAACATACCAGTTTCCCCTAAAAGTTCAAGTACATACTTTCTTTGACTCAACACAATTCCCTTATTTGATCTAGCTACTTCAATACCTAGAAAATACTTTAACTCGCCCAAATCCTTCATATGAAAAACTCTACTTAGATATGCCTGTCTCACTAATCATGTCACTATTATTACCCGTTATTACTATATCATCTACATACACTAACAAGATGCATAGATTTCTCCCCCTTGATTTTACAAACAAAGAATAGTCATTCTTTGATTGTATAAATCCATTTGAACTAACAGTCAAAAGTAAATTTGTTGTTCCATTGGCGTGAAGCTTGTTTTAAGCCATATAAAGACTTTTCAAGCTTACACACCTTAGGAGTGTTACCTTTCTTGAGAGATTGTAAACCGGGAGGTATTGACATATACACTTCTTCGTGTAAGTCTCCCTGCAAAAAAGAGTTAGTAACATCCATTTGCCAAAGTGACCAATTATATATAGAAGCTAAAGATATTACTAGTCTAACAGTTACATGCTTAGCAACGAGAGCAAAGGTATCGGTATAATCCATTCCTTCTATTTGATTATATCCTTTCGCAACCAAGCGTGCCTTATATCTTTCTATTGTACCATTAGCTTTGTATTTAATTGAATACACCCATCTACATCCTATGGGAATTTTACCTCGAGGTAGATCAACTACCTTCCAAGTTTTATTTAGCTCAAGAGCTTTTATTTCTTCCTCCATAACTTTTCTCCATTTATCTGACTTTATTGCATCAGTGTAACTTTGTGGAACATCCTCACTTGCCAATGCTGTTAGGTAGGCCGCATGCTCTGATTTTATCCTATCATATTGCAAAAAATCTGCAAGAGGATATTGGACAGAAGATGCATTGTTGGTATTATTATTATTAAAAGGTGATATGTATTCCTTTAACCAGGTTGGAGGTTTTGTTGTACTTTCACTTCTTCTTGCTGGTACTGCTGGAATAGATGAAGAGACTGATTCTCTAGCAATATCGTGCCCTTCTGTATCAGGCCCTGCACTTTCTTCACTTACAAAATCATTATAGCGAGTAGTATCATCAATAGGCATATCATGATCAATAGGCTCTTTAATGGGTTGATCAATATGATCAATATCCTCTTCATTACAGTGAGTAATATTATTGTTATCAGGTATGGTTAAAGGTTGATTGCCTGTTTTACGGTCTACAAAGGGAAATTTATCTTCAAGAAGATCACATCCCTTGAAATTACAAAGGCTCTTGTATCTAGATCAAGTAACCTATAAGCCTTTTGATGAGCCACATATCCCATTAGGACACAAGGCTTGGATCTTGGCTTAAATTTATCAAGCTGTGGTAATATTTTAACAAAACGCAAGCACCCGAAAATCCTTAAATGCTGAAAATTGGGCTCTTTTCCATACAAAACAGCAAAGGGACTTTTACCACTCAATAGAGGAGTTGGTGTCCTATTGACTAAGTAAATAGATGTTTTTACGCATTCTCCCCAATATTTGAGTGGAACGTTAGATTGAAATCTCAAGGCTCGTACAACATTTAGTATATGTCTATGTTTTCTCTCAACAATTCCATTTTGTTGTGGAGTATATGCACATGAACTTTTATGTATAATACCTAGAGATTCAAACAAATACTTACATTCTTCACTAAAGAATCCCAATGCATTATCGGTTCTAATCTTCTTAATCATGCAATCAAACTGGTTTCTAGCATAATATATGAATTTTTTTAAAATATCATATACTTCTGATTTATTTTTCATGAGAAATCCCCATGTTGCCCTCGAATAATCATCAACTATGGTTAAAAAGTACTTCTCAGCATTATAAGTAGTCTCTCTATATGGACCCCATATATCTATATGCAATAATTCCATTATGGATTTAGTGAAAGTAGCCCCTTGGGAAACATAGTTCTACTATGCTTAGCAAGAGGACATAGAGGACAATATTCATGATTACTCATGACTTTTAAATTCAAATCATGCAAAAATTCAAGCCTACTAAAAGACATGTGTCCAAATCTTTTATGCCACAATGTAATCTTATTAAGCTCTGCTTTATTTGATACAATCTGAGAATTCGGTTCAGCATCTCTACATGAATATCTGGAAATTACAGTCCCTATATTAGAAGTAATATCGCTATAAAAAACAATTGGATCTGTAATCGATTGAGAATATATGCCAGCAGAATTATTATCAATTAAATGTAGGTAATAGAGTCCATTGCAACTTTTACCAATCCCCTCTATCTTGCCATTCTAGATTTCCTGGATTAAGCAAAAAAGATGATAAACAATCACTGAAACATTGGCATCTTTGGTTAGTCTAGATACAGACAATAAATTGTGTTTAAATGAGGGAAGATACAACACGTCTGTTAGCCTAATATTTTTGGTTAAGGCTATTGATCCAATGTTCACAGCATGACTTACATCCCCATTTGGCAGCTTTATAAATGTATCAAGGTCACGACTGTTAGACCAGGTGTCATATAAAGACTTATTTGATATCATATGTTGGTTTGCCCCACTATCTATTATCCAATCATTAATTATAAAATACTTGTTGTCAATACCTGAGCTATTACCTGTTTGGTTTGCAGCTGCCATGGTGGTTGTTGGTCCATTTCATGATGACCCACCAAGCAGTGCAAGGATTTGTTGGTATTGGCTCGCAGTTAGTTGTGGAGTAGTTGCTCCCGCAGCAGGTAGCATGTTAGGTCCAGCTCCTCCAACAGGCATCATGTTAGATCCAGTTCCAGCTTGCTGATCAGCACTTATAGGCCCTCTACCACTATTATGAACCTTGCTCAGTGATATGTCTTGCAGATTGGACACAGTTGAATTTGCTCTGAGGATATTTTCATTCCATTGTCCAATGTATCGGCTATGTGTTGTAATCAGTAACCGAGTTGGATCCTTGTGTGATGGTGTTGATCTGTCTGTATAGAGCATATAGTCTTGCTCCATTAATCTTGTCAAAACGCTCTTTTAAATCTCTCCAAATTAGCGACGCCGACTCACAATAAATCACACCTTGAACCAATTCTCTGGATATGGAACGGTGAATCCAAGCTCTTACCAAGGCATTACAACGTTTCCACTGTTGGCTCATTGCAGAATCATCCTTTGGTTGCTCACATGTTCCGTCGATAAACCCTAATTTGTTCTTCGCCTCACGAGCTATCACTATTTCACGGCTCCATACCTTATAATTCTCTGTTCCTCGGAGTACGTCAGTCACTAGATCCACATTTGGAGTGTCGGATGGGTGAAGGTAGAGAGGATCGTTGAAATCGAGAATCGGCTGTTTCCTTGAATCTTGATTTGATGCTTTCGAGTCTTGGAGCTTGTTTTTATTCAGATCTTCTTCGCTCGCCATAGCAGTGATTTCTTCCTTGACTCGTGAGGTTTGCCCAAGGATCGATCGATTTCTAATTTTTGGGAACAAGGCTCTGGTGCCATGTGAAGATAGTAAAGATGAAAAACGTTTTTATCTGTATTCAATAATCGTAACAGAATGTACAGTAATACTTGGTTATTTATACCAAGTCTACTTTCTTAATATTACAATTAGATCCCTCATACTAAAAATAAAATACAATTGCTATCAACCGAAACATATAAACGTACATATTTAATCATCACTACACATTACTCTCACACTCTTCACATTATAAACACACCCAACAAGATTACAAGCAAATGGCGTGTCAGTAAATTGCAAGCCGTCTTCATCCTCTAAGAAACACACAGTTGTGATTGTAAATTTTTTCTCATCTGATATATGCAAAGAACACCAAATTCTTTTTCCTATAATCTTGTTATAGAGGAATTACAAGCAACTTCTCCAAATCGTATAATGTCAACTATAGGAGCCCTTGAATTTACTTTTCAGAATCTTGTTGCAAAGATACTAAACTATAGGGCCTTTTTTATTGTTTTGCCACAGGGCCTATGAATTGTCGGGATTGGCCCTGTATGGTTCTCTTATAATATGGAACTAATAACATTTAATGTACAAAGAATTGTTATAAAACTATTATAATTGAACAAGAACAGAAATATAAAAACGGGATTATAGAGAGATAATAATGTTTTCGATATGATTCAATACAAATACATCGGTCTATTTATAGTAGAAAAATTCTACTATTTCATCTAACATTTACAACATTAAATACATCTTATCTCATCCCATCAACAATCAACTAATTTTTACAACATTTAATAAACCTAATCTTATCAACATTAAAAACATCCACATCTTATAATATTCCATAATACTCCCCCTTGGATGTTTTTCAAAGAATTTGCCTCGTTAAAACCTTACTAGGAAAAACCCAGTGGGATAAAAATCTAGTGAAGGAAAAAGAGTACATAATTCCTTTTGATACGCTTTCATTTGTTGCCTCATTAAAAACCTTACTGGAAAAACCACAGTGAAGGGAAAAAGAGTGCAACGCGTATTTTCTCCCTTGATGATAACATCATTATAAATCTCGGAGACTTCGAACTCCAATTGAATATACCAATTTCCTGAAACTAATTGGGGGAAGTGCTTTCGTAAATAAATCTGCAAGATTTTCACTTGATCGCACTTGTTGTACATCAATATCACCATTTTTCTCCAAAATCATGGGTGAAGAAAAATTTCGGTGAAATATGCTTTGTTCTATCCCCTTTAATATATCCTTCATTTAATTGGGCAATACATACCGCATTATCTTCATATAAAATCGTTGGAAATAATTTCTCAGAAAGCAACCCACAAGTCTATTGGATATGCTCAATTATCGATCGCAACCAAACACATTCTCGGCTAGCTTCATGAATAGCGAGAATTTCCGCATGGTTAGATGAAGTAGCTGTTAAAGTTTGTTTCACTGACCGCCATGAAATAGCGGTTCCACCATATGTAAATAAATAACCTGTTTGCGATCGAGCATTATGTGGATCAGACAAATACCCAACTAAATTTGCTTTCGACTCATTAGAATAGAACAATCTCATATCAGATGTTCCTTTAAGGTATCGAAAAATCCGTTTAACTCCATTCCAGTGTCTACGAGTCGGCGAAGAACTATATCTTGCCAATAAGTTTACAGCGAACACTATATCAGGTCGCGTATGACTCGTAAGATACATTAGTGCTCCAATAGCACTAAGATATGGTACTTCAGGACCAAGTAGCTCTTCATCATTTTCGTGTGGTCTGAAGGGATCTTTATTTACGTCTAAAGATCTAACAATCATTGGAGTATCCAGTGGATGAGATTCATCCATGTAAAATCTTTTCAACACCTTTTTCGTATAAGTCTCTTGATGTACAAATATTCCACTTTTCAAATATTCAATTTGAAGTCCAAGACAAAATTTTGTTTTTCCGAGATCTTTCATTTCAAACTCCCTTTTCAAACAATCAACAGCTTTGGTCAACTCTTCAGAGTTCCAATTATATTGATATCATCAACATAGACTGCTATAATGACAAACTCATTTTCACATCTTCTTAGAAATATCCCGGGACAAGTTTGATCATTCCAATACCCTTCTTTTACTAAAAATTCACTTAGGCGATTATACCACATTCGCCCAGATTGTTTTAACCCATAAAGCGATTTATTCAACTTAACTGAGTACTCGTTTCTGGGCCCTCAATTTTTATGCAACTGAAATCCCTAGGGAAGTTTCATATATATGTCACTGTCAAGTGTTCCATATAGATAAGCAGTGACAACATCCATAAGACGCATATCGAGACCTTCTCTTACTGCCAGACTCACTATGTAACGAAAAGTAGTTGCATCCACCACGGGAGAATATGTCTCCTCATAATCAATACCTGGTCGTTGCGAAAAACCTTGTGCAACAAGCCGTGCTTTGTATCTTACAATTTCGCCGTTTTCATTCCTCTTTCTAATGAAAACCCATTTATATCCAACCGGCTTTACATTTTCTGGTATACGGACTACAGGTCCGAAAACTTTCCGTTTCTCAAGTGATTTCAATTCGGCCTCGATTGCATCTTTCCATTTTGGCCAATCATTTCTTTGTCTGCATTCTTGTACAGACTTTGGTTCATGATCCTCATTCTCATTAATCTCATTCATTTCATGTAGCGCTACGTTAAATGAGAATTTATCGTCAACGTTGACTTCATCTCGGTTCCATCTAATTCCATTTTGGGCATAGTTTATCGAGATCTCTTCATTATCATTATTTTCTGAACGTTCAGGTACATGAGTTTCATTCTCATTGCCCATCGACTCTTCTCTAGTCGATAAATGCTCGGTTGGACCATTCTTATTATTATTTGCTCCTTTTCTTTTCCGAGGATTTTTATCTTTGGAACCCGAGGGCCTACCACGCTTTAGCTGTGGCTTAGGCTCGATAATATGTTCTGTAGGAACATTTATTTTTGCAGGAGCATTAACAGCTGGTATATGTGACTTTGTCACTCTTTTAAGGTCAGTAAAACTTTCTGGCAGTTATTAGCTAAACTCTGTAAATGAATTATCTTTTGAACTTCTAGTTCACATTCTTTAGTTTGAGGATCATAATGATTTAGCGATAATTCATTCCAACTAACATTTCTCTCCAGCTGTTTCTTTTCTCCCCCTAATGTCAGAAAATTCAATTCATCAAAATGACAGTCGACAAATCTGGCCGTAAATAAATCTCCAGTTAGAGGTTCCAAATACTTTACTATCGATGGAGATTCATATCCGACATATATTCCCAACCTCCTTTGAGGTCCCATCTTTGTTCGTTGTGGTGGAGCAACTGGAACATATACTGCACATCCAAAAATTCTTAGATGGGAAATATCTAGTTCCTGACCATGAACCATTTGTAATGGGGAGACATCATTACTTGTTGGCCTGATGCGAATTAGTGTTGCTGCATGCAATATAGCATGTCCCCAGCAAGACGAGGGAAGATTCGACTTCATCAATAATGGTCTTGCAATTAATTGCAAGCGCTTAATCAACGATTCTGCTAGACCGTTTTGCGTATGAACGTGTGGCACGGGATGCTCAACATCAATTCCGATAGACATACAATAATCATTAAATGCCTTGGAAGTAAATTCAGCAGCATTATCAAGGCGTATTTTCTTTATCAGATAATCTGAAAAATGTGCTCTTAGTCGGATCATTTGTGCAAGCAATCTCGCAAACGCCATGTTGCGTGTTGATAACAAACATACATGAGACCATCTAGTCGATGCATCAATTAGTACCATGAAATACCTAAATGGTTCACATGATGGATGTATCGGTCCGCAAATATCACCATGTATACGCTCCAAAAATGTTATGGATTCATTCTTTATTTTCGCTGGTGGTGGCCGAATAATTAACTTCCCTTTAGAGCAAGCGACACATGATAATTCATTACTTTGAAGAATCCTCTGGTTCTTCATTAAATGCCCACGTGAATGCTCAATTATTTTTCGCATCATAATTTCACCGGGATGGCCCAACCGGTCATGCCAAACATTAAATCTACTGTCATTAGTAAACTTCTGGTTTACGGTAGCATACGATTCGATCGTTCTAAGATATGTGTAATACAACCCAGAGTCAAAGGAAGGTAATGTTTCCATAATTCTTTTATCATTAGAAACCCCCTTTGTAATGTGCAAATATTCAACATCTCCCTTTCCTGCAGTCTCAACATGATACCCGTTATGTCGAATAGCTTTAAAGCTCAATAAATTTCTTTGAGACTTAGGAGAATATAAGGCATTTTCAATTATCAGCGTTGTTCCTCTGGGTAGTAAAATGTTGTTTCTTCCGGAGCCTTCAATTATATTTGTGCTACCCGATATTGTAATAACACTTGTTTCTTTCATTTCAAGATAATCGAAATATTTCTTATTCTTCAGAATCGTATGAGTCGTTGCACAGTCTGCAAGACATAATTCTCCATTGCACATGTTCGTTTCCATCAGAGAAATTCCTTTATATACAAACACATAATAATAATTATTAAAATAAACAGATATATCACAAGAAAATATATAACTTAATAAAACACTCCAAACGATACATAATAAATCACACAATAATAAACCATACAATACACATAACAATAAAGCACACAATAATAATACATAGTAGATTAGTTTTCTTCAGGAAAAACTAGAAATCTGCAGTTTCGAAATGTGTATTTTCATCTTTTGTCCCAGAAGCAGAGGTCAAATCACTTTGAACAAAATTCGTTTCAATCATCTTTTCTTTGCCCTTACTTTGTCGATATAATTCAACCAAATGTTTGGGCGTGCGACAGTTACGTGACCAATGGCCCGAACCACCGCAACGATAGCATTGCTCATCGTTGTTCTTTTGTTCAGTATGCCTCTTCTCATCATTATTTTCGTAATTTTTCCTCTTCTGGGGAAAATTCTGATGACCGCCACGATTGCTATGATAACCACCACGGAAATGCTGATAACCACCACCGATAATTTCCTCGGCCACGTCCTTGACCACGACCTTGACCACGGCCACGGCCACGACCTCGATGTCCACCACGACCACGTCCACGATCATTGCTTCGACTATTATCATTATTACCTTTGACTGCATTCGCTTCAGGGATTGCAGTAGAACCAGTCGGTCGGAATTCGTGGTTTTTCATCAACAATTCATTGTTTTGTTCAGCCAAATAACAAACAAGAGATTAACTCTGAATGCTTTTTAAATCTCCTCTCCCTATATTGCTGTTGCAATATCATATTTGATGGATGAAAAGTGCTGAATGTTTTCTCTAGCATACTGTCTTCGGTGACTGTTTCTCCACACAATTTCAGTGTGGCAGTCACCTTATGAACAGCCGAGTTATATTCAGTTACGGATTTAAAATCCTGTAATCTTAAATGCATCCATTCATACCTTGCCTTAGGGAGGATAGCAGTTGTCAAGTGGTCAAATCGATCTTTCAGATTTTCCACAATTCAGCGGGATCTTGTTCATTCAGTATTCATCCCTCAGATCCGCATGAATGTGGTGGCGAAGAACTATCAAAGCTCTTGCCTTATCCTGAGCGCTTGTGGTTTTTACCGTATCAGTGGCGTCACCTGCACCCGTTGTGGTTTTTGGGTCGACAATAGTGTCACCCAAACCTTTTGCTTTTAGATGAATTTCTGCGTCTAGTTGTCAAGATAAATAATTCTTCCCTGAGATGTCAAGGGCAACAAACTCGAGGCTTTGCAAATTTATCATACTATCATAAAATACAAAAGACGTTTTAATATTCAAATCATAAAGTAAACAAATATATGATGTGAATAACATTAATATTTCCAATATAAATATCAATACAAGTTTATTGTAAAAAAAAAAAAACTTTAAAGAAAAATTACAATTAATCTTCTTTTGTAAAAATCCTTACGAAAAATAAAGTCCACATCCCGAGGAGTGCCATCGTAAAAATAATAGTAGTCAAAAGATCAATCATCAGGTAGAGCGACATCTTTCTATCACAAAATATATTTCATAATAAACATATATTATAACATAAAAAAAATATCGTAATTAATCACTCTCGTAAAATCTTGGTAAAAACATAATCCATATATAGATAATTATCGCCGTGAGTAGAGTAAGAATCAAGAGATCAATCATCGTATATAGCAACATCCATCAAAATATAAAATATATTTCGGTAATCATAATAATGAAAAATATTACAATTAATAACTATATTTTGGAAACAACTGTAAAATATTATCCACCACCCGATAAGCATCACGGTAAATAAAGTAAGAAGCGCAAGATTCATCTTTGTATAAAACGACATGATTCTATAATAAGAAAATCATAATAATCAGAGATGTATTAATTTAATTTCTCCCAGTGGTAATAAAATTTGTTCATCCGTATAGTCAAAAATTAATTCAAAATATATATGATATATACTTGAGATATCAATAAAATAAATAATATTATTTAAATCGCTCTTTTCAAAATCTCGTCAAAAATAAAATTCCACTCGCCACCACTGGGATTCGAAATCTGGACCTCACATCACTTGTAGTGACGATATTCCGCGAAACCACTCGGGCTAAGGCGTTTTAGTGGTATATATGTTATATTTATATAACTTAAACTGTCCGTAACATAAGTGTACGAGTGTTATAAATAAACTTACCGTACACAAAATAAAATTACCATACCTCGATTATAGTTGTATAAGATCTTGCCCGGAGGTTGATCGTTGCCGAAGAATTCTACTATTTCATCTAACATTTACAACATTAAATACATCTTATCTCATCCCATCAACAATCAACTAATTTTTACAACATTTAATAAACCTAATCTTATCAACATTAAAAACATCCACATCTTATAATATTTCATAATAAGAATAAAATAGTAGGAAAAGAATATAATAATCACTTTGCCACGACCGGGATGAGGTGGTCGGCCGCTCCATATTCTTTAAAGGAGGAATTATTTACTTATAGAAAAGAGGGGGACTGTAAATAGAACACAAAAAGTTCAAAACATATAAATCCAAATACGAATCACTTAATTTCTACATTCTGATTAAGTCCAATGCGAGACATGAACGAATCACTTTAGCAGAATGATTTTATCCGGCTCAAGTCCACATAGATTATAGTAATTTTCTCCCTAAAACGATAGCTTTAATAATTAAAAAATACATAGTGGCTAAATAGATCCTCTCCATGAAAAAATCTAACAGCCACTAAGGAATAACCCTCTTTGATTTTCAAATACACACCAACAAATAACAACAAAAAAATAAAGGGAAAAAAAAACCCGAAAAAAATGTGTTTTCAAGTTACACTCCAAGAGCTAATTGATTGATGACTATTTTTAGACTGCATCCAATATAGGGGGCCATTGGGCCAAACCTGAGCCACTGAGGCCCAATGTCTCGTAAGGCGGTTTTTGAAATCATTATTAGATTATCTCTAACCGAAAACTCATTCTCAAATCCAAACTTATTCTCAAACTAAAAATGCAATAATTTTTCTCCAACCATTAAACTCATTTACAAACTCAAAATAATATTCTCTCCACATCAATTTTTATAAATTTTTAATATTATCAACATATTTTACAACTTTACAATACACAATATTTTTAATTTCGATTTGATTCTAATATTCACTCACAAATTTAATGATTTTTTACAACTTTTCATTATTAATTAATTTTATTAACCAATCAGGATCAAGATCTATTTTAATTTTATATCTAAAATTAAAAAATAAAAATTATTTATAATTAATTTAATAAACCCCAACGGATTCCATCTCTCTCATATTGTTCACTTTCTTCTCCACGATATCCCATCTCTTCCTAAATTCAATGTCTTCCATCTCCTCTTCTAAGTGAGTTCTTGCGGTGTCAACGACACAATTAGACGGGCTAGCCTATTTCTTCCTAATAAATCGAAATATACAAAAACAATACAGTATTATAAAATAATCTGAAATCTAAAATACACAGAAAAAAAAAAAAAAAAAGAGAGAGAAGTGCTCGGCGTTTTAGCATCCTACACATGGAGATTAATGCCATGGATAGCGATTGTTGGAGATGCTTTGGAGGAGGCGAATAAAAGTTTTGAGACACGACAAAGTCCTTGAAGCACACAAGACCAACGAAGCCACAATACAATTTTTTTTTATTTCTTTAAATGGACTTTTTAATAATTAAAAAAAAATGAAGCACTTTGAATGAAATCTTAATATGTAAGACGGATTTTTTAGATAATTTGAGTCAAAATGACGAGAGAGAAACACAAGAACCCAAGTTTAGTTTTTGAGTTCCATTTTACCTTATTTTTTAGATTTTACAGTATCATTGTAGACAGTCTTTTCGAAAAAAATATCACTATTTAGGTTTTCTTCTACCTTGCAAACTAATTTTAAACTCATCATAACGAATTTTAAAATAATAATAATAATAATTGTCCGTTGGTTATGCAAGGGAATTGTTAAATTTCCTTTTGTCAGGGGTGCAATGATTATCATTGTTTGTATTGCTTTGGTCAGATTACATGGATCATAATGATTAGTTACGTTACAATTTATGGTCGTTTCATCGCAGAGTTTTGAATTCGCTTCAAACAAAAGTTAATTACATCGTGGGAGTCCAACTGGTCGAAACTCCACATAGTTGTTCCTTGTTTATATTAATAATCTAGTAGATGATAATTAAGAACCATTCTTGATTCGAAGTAAAGATTTATTTTCCTCTACTTTGAGGCAATATACAAAACCGGTAAATGATACAAGAAAATAAATAAATAAATAAATATATAAATAAAATTGAATAGGACAAAAGCCTATTATTTTCAAGATTCTAAACCATACATAACATAACCAATCAAGATTGAATCTAATTTCAGTCACACATTTTAAATTTCAGTCCAAGACAAAAAGAAAAAAAACTAGGACGTCCACAAGCTTCATATTCCTCATCTCCATGCTTTACCAACAACTGAAATTTCCAAATAAAATATAACATAAATAATTTTAGTGGAGAAGAGTAACCCTAATATCCGAACCTCAAAACACCGCCTAGGTTGAATTATTAAGGTATTCACCTCATCGATCATCCACAGCCCGCCACGTGCACAAGATAGCCCTCAAAATCTCCATATTTTTCTTTCAGAAATATTAAAACCAACGCAGTTATTCTCCGTAATAATTACTATATAAAGTGCTCCCACACAACATAGATCCACCACCGCACCACACTTCAACAAACACTACACATCAGTGAAGCTCCGCCGCATAAAACACCACTCTAACTAATGGCCGCCGCCGTCTCAACCATCGGAGCCGTCAACCGTGTACCGGTAAATATATATTAAATACTTTCTTGACAAAATTCTTGCACGTAATACATCATATTTATATTATTCTCTTTACATGGAATATTCCACCCCATGCAGTTGAAGTCTAATGGGTCGTCCTCGGGCTCGGCAGCTTCGGTCCCTAGCTCAACGTTCCTCGGCTCGGCCGTGAAGAGGACCAACTCCTCATATTTCATCCCGAGGGCGTCGTCGGGCTCCAACAACGGCTCCTTCAAGGTGGTGGCCGAGGACAGGTGGAAGGGGCTCACCGAGGACATATCCGATGATCAGCAGGACATCACGAGGGGGAAGGGCATGGTCAGCAGCATCTTCCAAGCACCCTCGGGCGCGGGGACCCACGATCCCGTCCTCAGTTCTTACGAGTACCTCAGCCAGGGACTCAAAACGTAATAACAACAACAACAATAATAATAATAATAATAATCCCTCGCGGTCTATTTTATTATGCTTCCGAGGGGTTTTTTCTTCGACGGTAGATGATACGTTTCGTGGAGAATTATTTTATAGGTACAACCTCGACAACACGTTGAACGGGCTCTACATCGCCCCGGCTTTCATGGACAAGCTCGTGGTTCACCTTTCTAAGAACTTCATGAAGTTGCCTAACATCAAGGTATGTTTTTGTTGGAAATATGACAAATAAAATTAAAAAATATGATGCAATTCTTTCAAGCTTAAGCTTTAAGGTGAATTAGTAATTCAACATAGTATTAGATCCAGAAAAGAGGTTATGAATACGAATATGAATCCACACGACGACCATGAAAAAGAACTTGGTTAGGCTATATTAGAAAAGAAAATCAGCCTAATGTGGGTGACTTGTTGAAAACATAATATATAAAATTAAAATATGATAATTTCCCTGTAAGGCTTAAGCTTTTAGATGAAGTGTTAATTCTAACTGTTTTAGCATTTTCTAGAAGATTCATCGGCGTAGCGCTCATATTTATTATTTCTTTCGTAATCGACTTGATTCACGTTGCATCGATAACCCCTAATTTGAAAAGCCCTAATAAATCGTTTCGAATTCTTTAACCAGGTTCCACTTATCTTGGGTCTATGGGGAGGCAAAGGACAGGGAAAATCGTTCCAATGCGAGCTCGTCTTCGCCAAGATGGGAATCAAGTGAGCGTTTTCGCACATTATATCGCAATGTTTTTTTTTTTCAAAAAATAAATAATAAATAACGGAAAATATCTGACCAAAAAATCATCGGGCAGCCCGATCATGATGAGCGCGGGAGAGCTCGAGTCGGGCAGCGCGGGGGAGCCCGCGAAGCTCATAAGGCAGAGGTACCGCGAGGCCGCCGACATGATCGCAAAGGGAAAGATGTGCTGCCTCTTCATCAACGACCTCGACGCCGGGGCGGGTCGAATGGGCGGTACGACCCAGTACACGGTCAACAACCAGATGGTCAACGCCACGCTCATGAACATCGCCGACAACCCCACGAACGTGCAGCTCCCCGGGATGTACAACAAGCAGGAGAACGCACGCGTGCCCATCGTCGTCACGGGAAATGACTTCTCTACCCTCTACGCCCCGTTGATCCGTGACGGTCGTATGGAGAAGTTCTACTGGGCCCCGACCCGCGAGGACCGGATCGGAGTGTGCAAGGGCATCTTTCGGACCGACTCCGTGCCCGAGGAGCACATCGTTGTCCTCGTCGACAAGTTCCCCGGCCAATCCATCGGTTAGTAAAATTTTCTGACAATTGGGATTTTCTCTGTTATATTTACAGTTGTTATTATTTGTCCGTGATTTTGGGAATTTCAATAATTCTGAAATTCTCCCTGAATCAGCCCTATTACAAAGGCACAATAAATGGGCTCAAGCTCAACATATATGCGTGATCAGCGGCGAAGGCACCATTGAGCCAGTGGGGTTCATGAACCCGCTGAATTATTTTTTTGTTTAATAGAAAAATAATAATTAGACCTAATTTGTGTAATATAAGTAAGGTTTTGACTATCCTACACACTATCAAAACTTGACACCTAGCTCATTACACCTGAATTAGTATGCCACATGTCTAGTTTTGATAGGACTTGTGTCCCATGTCGAAGTTTTGATAGTTTTCAAAGAACAACATTCAAATTTTTTGTTTAGATCAGGAAACCCGATGGATAAATTTTTTGAATTTTGACGCTATTGTGATAAAAATTTTAGATCCGCATATGCGTGTTTGGTAATAACCTAACTCCATTGGATTTCTGCAGATTTCTTCGGTGCCCTTAGGGCGAGGGTTTACGACGACGAGGTGAGGAAGTGGGCGGAGAGCGTGGGAGTGGAGAACATCGGCAAGAACCTCGTGAACTCGAGGAAGGGGCCGCCCACGTTCGAGCAGCCGAAGATGACCCTCGAGAAGCTTCTGGAATACGGAAACATGCTCGTGGGCGAGCAGGAGAACGTCAAGAGGGTTCAGCTGGCGGACAAGTACTTGAGCACGGCGGCGCTCGGCGAGGCCAACAAAGACGCTATCGACCGCGGCGTTTTCTAAATCAATTGAATAATTATGCTATATAGTATATTTATATATATATATATTCTTATTATTAAAAGCCGTATTTCCGATGTAAGATGAAAATGGAGCTAATTTTGGCTGCAAGAAGTTACTGATATATACAATATTGATAAAGCTTGTGACAGGGTGTTTTTTTTGGGTTTGTTTTGCAATCTATATTTTGTGATTTTCTGATGATTATTATGATCTACTACTTTTAAGCTTTCCATGGTTTCCTTGATTTATTTCAACCATGGTAGGACTATTCTTGTATTCAATAAATATCAAATATAATAGATCTAAGTATTTGGGTCTAATATCAATGTGTAGATGAGGGTTTAAGCATTCTCATAATTTTCTATATAGAAAGATTTAGAGAGAGAATGCCTTCATGACTAACGCAAAGTGTGTTAATTGGAGATTAACGCAAAGTTAATCACGGACATCAATTTTGGTAATCTCGTTTTATAATTTCTTCATTGTTTCTTGTAAATCAATCAAAGTTGGGTTGAATATTTGGCCCTACAAACAATTTATGTTTATAATACACTTGTCACTCTCAATTATTTTCAATATTTATGATTGAGAAATGACCACAATAATTATGATAACAAAAAGAAAAACGACTAATTAGGTTTCAGATCCCATTATGATATTTATGTTAGTATTCAGGCCCCAAAAAGTTTTAAAATAAAGAGGACTCATTTAAAGTTTCTCATATAGTTAAGGACCTAATTGTAGGGAAAAGATTCATTTGCCCCTCCTTGTTGCGAAAATTGCACATGTTTGACATTATTCTCCCAAACGATCCAACTAAAAATCAGAACGATCAAAACAAAAAATTACGTTAGAAAGCCAGCTCATCTCGATGTTAATGACCGAAAAATGTTACGATGATAATTTCTCATGGGTGTTAATAATCAACGAAAAATTTCGAAGTTTGTAATGAAATAATGTGTTAAAATGCAATTCGAAAATCTCGTTGATAAATGGAAAATTTTGGATTTTTATGTCCGAATAAGGTGAAATTAATCATGGGTCTTTATAATAATGAGAATTATTGATGTTAATCATGAAAAAACGAAGAATTTTGACGATGATTGAAGCATTTGTTAATAAAAAGCTCGTATCGTGCATTCTGCGTAACACTTCATGCATTCTGGATAACACTTTCTGGGTAACAAGCAAAAGGCTAAAAAAATAGATCGAAAACCACTTACGGCACCCGAAAATCAATGAATCTGCTAGGATCTCAGAAGTTAATGACCGAATAAGGTTAAATCGGCCTCAATTTCTCATGGATTTTCACAATCAACGAAAAATTTTGAAATTTATAATGGAATAAAACTTCAAACTCAATTCATGGGTGAAATCTCTACTTTAATGGCCGAATAATGTGAAATCGACTCAATTTGTTCATGGGTCGTAGTAATCGACGAGAATTATTAATGTCAATTGATGTTAATCATGGATTAACGAAAAAGTCATATAATGAGGTCCGAATCGAAATTGTCCCAAAGAAGAATAACATGCTTTTATTTGTTATGGAAATTACGCAAAGAATCATCGTTTTATTAGGCCCATAGTTCGCAGGCTCCTTTATGGCTGACCTAGCGATAGAAAGCAACATTAACATGTTCATATATATAATTATGTAAAATAATACATGTAGGAAACGTCACATTGATTGGACAATAATTTGGACAATGAAGTCATGGGCAAAAGTAATTCTGTTTGATCCTTCATCAATTCACCCAAAAAGTTACGATGAAGCTATGGAAAGATTTATTTATACGTAGCAGATCTGGCTCTCAGTTGTAAATAAGAGCATGGCAAAAATAAGACTCGTCGTCTTCTTTGATGTGAATATCTTTAAATATTCTTTGCATATTGAGGATTATATAGTTGAATATGGTTGTCAAGTCTAAGAATGTGATTACGCATGTAGATTTGGTAAGAACGGACGCTTGTAGGACTGAAACTTCATAGATGACTGTACTAATGTAAGATTGAAGGACTCCATAAACTACAGAAACTATCGTTGTATTACATTGGTAAGATTGCGAGATTGCTCTACAACACAACATATAAAAATGTAAAGTAAATTCACAAAGAGAAGGAGAACGACATACGTTGTCACCAACAAATAACCTCCAATAACATACGTTGTCGTTTCAGGTTTCTTGCTTTTTCAATTGCACAAGGAGAACGACAACCTTGTCACAATTAACTAAAGGGTTTAGTTCTTAAGACTTCAGGAATTATGTACATGCACCATGATTTAGTCGCGGCGCAATCCATTATATAATAAAACCACAAACAAACTGCTAAGTGCACAACTATTTAGATGCCCGATTGAATATGCATCTATATATTAAGAATGAGTGTAATCAAAGATGTTAATTTCCACGGCCTCCGACATTAATACAATATTTGAGTATATTTTGCATACAAAAAATAAATAGAAAATTAAATCATTCCATACCTCAAAATAAAAACGCATTCAGATAAAAACCATTAAGTAATCCTGCCAAAATAAGCAATTACTTGTCATCAAGCGTGGCAATAAAATTAGCAGAACCATTCATGTTTTGCTTCATGAGCTTTCACGAGGCATTATTTGACTTAAAAGATAACATCATTAGACATTTGTTTCTCTGAACCCATTATAATGATCATGATTGGCAATAACAGCCAAAGACATATATGTAATATGATACTAACCTTTGACGCATTTCGGCTTCCCTCCGTTCTCTTAGATTTTTCCGACCTGATTTCATTGGGCACTTTAAATATGGGGCTTAAGATAGTCGCCCTAGTTTTGTTCTTCACAGTCATACCAGCAACAACATCACTTAAAGCAGGTGGAGCTTCGAGCTCTCAAATCAACATGAGCACAATCGATAGAGTTCAATGACTGAATTGTACAATAAGGTGAGGAGTCACTGAGTTCTCGATGGTACATGCCGTAGCTTAATAACTTTGAGTATCGATAGGTCATAGATTAATTGCTTTGTTTATATTTTATCACAATAAATAATGTAAATACAATGCAGCATTTGGTAAGTATCACTACTTGCTTCGTAATTGGCAGATGATATATTAATTGCTATTGTTAATTAAGACTGTTTACAATTCTACTTACGTTATGATATATACTAATTGCTATTGTTAAGACTGCTTAACTGCCTTGTAAGACGTTTACAACTCTATATCTTTGCTGATGTGTCCGATAGGGAAGGTCATTGAGTTGCTGACGTGTCACTCAAATGAGAGTCCTTATCAACTTTTATATATTATAGATTCTATATACTTCCCTATAAATAAAATATTATTTTATAACTATATAAGGGAAACTAAAGTAAGACTACTCTTTAAATTTCAATGTCCCACGACAGTTGTAAGTGTTACTGTTAGCATAAAAAAGTGTGGTTCTCTTCGTTTGCACAAGGTTACAATACTTTTGTGCTTTCGATAAATTCAGCAAATTATGCGTACATTACATTCGTCAATGTATATTATACTCGAGCCAAGAAAGGTACAAAGAAATCAAAGTGACCATGATGAGTAATCTCGAAAGGACAAGAACACCAAAGCCCAAGAAAACCTCAATTTCCTGCTCATGTTTCAAAGACAGTGAACATTTGAAATACAAGAAAAACAGTAAGAGATGTTCTATAGGATTAACAATCATAAATCAGTACAAATTAATTGTTAACTAAAAACTTTCGTATTTCATAGAAATCTTACAATGTTGTCAAGAAGCTTATTTTAGCCGCGACTCTCAGTGTCAATATATTTATTTGATATAATAACAACCCTAAAAAAATATGTTATAAAAGTTTTCAGAAGACAAAAATGTACAATAAACCCTCACTCATAAGATACACGAAAGATGTAAAATAAATCAGTACATGTTTATAATATATAGCGTGACAACAAAAGAATATTGCTGTTTCGGTTGATTTAAAAAAATAAAAATAAAATAAAAAGTGATGCTTACCAAGGCATCATGATATCATAGTGATGTCTCGTCCGCATAAGATCCTACCAAACCATGTGAGATGTTAGCCATGTTGCTGCCACTGCAGCATCATCAAGATTCTCAGATACGGAGATTTCTCTTGTGCTCATAAAAAGGGCTACAAAATCTTACTTTTTAAAAAAGTATTTAATTTGAAACCATGACAGTTATTATAGTGGCTATTATAGTATTATTATGTCACTCGCTTCTTATATTAACCCCATGAGAAACAATATGTGAATCTTGATGATGCTCCAGCAGCGAGAACTGACTTTTATCCTTGCTTTAGACCTTCTTCAAGGATTCAGTTGATGATACAAAAATTATAAAATATGGAATAAGGGGCTTCCAAAAACTAACTCAAGAACAAACCCTAATTAAAATTTGGTTCTTTCTCAAAAATGTTGAGGTAAAGTTGGAGGGTCTAAGATCAACCAAAAGGGCTCCAAAGAAATAAAAGGCTCATCGTGATGAAACCCAAAAAAAAAAAAATTAACACCTAATTTCAAGAGAGAGAGAGAGAGATGCAAGGAAACGTAACAAAGGAATGGATGAATAAAAAGGTGTTGAATAGGCTTCTTATTTATAGAGAGTGATGGGAGGAATTTACAACAGATGAACGCGAGATTTCAGCACACACATAAAATACACACTAGAACACACACATAATGTATTGTATTAGAGAGGGAGACATATAGATATATAGATACAAAATGTGGAGTGAGAGAGACGACTCATAGCTGTAACAGTTAAGCATCGCAATCCCAGGGACCAAAACATTTACCAGAAGCTTTATTACATTACGGAGCAGAAAGCCACAGATATCACAAGAAAGTCACTTAATATCATATCTGGAAATAGAAAATTTTTAGGCAGCAGTTAATGGCGGATGTTAAGATTTGTGGGTGTGATTTGTTGCGTCCTGCAAAGACTTTTTTCGCAGAGTTAGGCGAAAAATAAAAAAATTAAATGTACATATTGACGTTTGATGATTTGATATGTAAGAGTGCTGAAACGGCCATCTAGGGTTTCGCTTGCTTAGCTTTACAACACAATAATCACTATTAAAAGGTTCTTGAGAAGTAGAAAAATACCAACACAAATATTATATATTTTGAAAATTGATAACTGAAAAAAAAAGAGTTTTTATGACTATTTTTTATTATCCTCAGTATATATTGAAAACATGCTACTTTTAGATTGAGCTTAAGCATTTGCAGTGTGTAAAAGTGTGTTGTCTACCATTAATATTCAGTATATAATCATGCGTATCTCTGGCAATGTTGACCAATTCCTGATTTTATTATTCTCTGAAGCATTAATTTTAAATTTTTTTTCATTATCTTTCAATTCATTGGACAAAAAGAAAAATACATCAACTACATATACGACTATGATCAATCGATTATATTGATACTTTTGATACAAATCCCCTAGTGAAAATAGTGTACATGTGGCGATACATTAATCTTCTTAATCTTGAAAGATAATGAGTTCGATTCCACTTGATCTTTAAGATCATTGTCAATGTGCACTTGAGCTGAGGACACGAGCCATGAGGATTAACCGTTGAAAAAACAAGAGTTAGTTGGGGCGGGTCACATGGGCCGATAGTCACGGTAGAAACCCGGAGTTAATTGTGACATGACATGTCAGCGAGGAAAATTAGTCTTGAAAGTTAGTGGTGGTCCCATTGCTGACAAAATTAAGTTCATAATCAATTTAGACTGATTTGGTAGGAGTATCAAGATTACAGTGCTAAAGACGGACTGTGTGGACCCAGAGGATTAGTCTCATGGAAGACGTGGATCGCCCCATATGCAACAATGAGATTCAGGTGTGATTGACACTGAATTTAATCGTAGTGCGTAGACTACAACGACATTGTGTGATGATACATTATGTCGATAAAAATATATATATACACTATTTATAGAAGGCGTACACCTAGAGTATCCAATTAATTTTGGTATGTCCTACGAAATTATAATTTACCTTTTATTTTTTATTTTCTCAAATTATACCCTTATATCAATTTTTCTTTTTAACTATTAAAAATAATAATACAAAATTAAAATTGAATATAATTTTTTAACATTTTAAATAAAAAATAACTTTTAAAAATAAAATTCTATTATACATATGTATATATCTACTCTTATATAAAGCGTGAGGGTCTCATAAAAACCGTCAATTTCAACTTGATTTCAATTTCAATTAGATTATTAACCAATCAAATTATCTATTCTATTATATTAATAGTGAGAGGTGGCTAAAAACTACCAAATTTGGTGTATCAAAAATATATTCTAATTTGACCCCTCCTTTATAATTTATTTGATATGTATTTAGACATCAATCTTTTATTTATTACAATCACATCCTCACAAATAATTCTTTTAAAAATATTATTTCATCTGTTAAATATTATAAATTAAAAATAACTTAAAATATAAATTAGTATTAAATATTTATATTTAGGCACACACCTCGAGTGTGCTAGAAATACTATGAAAAAAATAAAAACTAATGATTCCACTATCAATTATAACCGCCGTGTATATAGTGGACATGTACTAGTTTGTGTATATATAATATTCTTAGATATCATTCCTTAATTCTAATATACAAAACTTTCAACTTTGAAACATACATTTATATGTAATACATGAACGATTAATCCGGGTACGGATATGAAGATTGTAAGTTACATATTTAGTTGGAGTACTTTTGTGTTTCAATATTAATTAATGAAATATCCTTTTTAGTGTTATATCAATTGATTTCGAAGGATCAGACAATATAGTGTGGAGAAGTCAGAGCACGAGCTCCGTTGAATACGGGATAGTTGTCGGGACAGAGTTCACATATAAATAAAAATGCTGTATTTTCATTTTTTTTTAATGATTTATATAACTAATTTTTATTTAATTTAATCCAAGTCATCCTCGTATCATCAGGTTCGAGATCAGGAGAATGGCCTTGATTGCGCAACTCGCATGTACTTTTTTACTTTAATGCTTGGATTTTATTTATATATTTTGAAGTTTAGTCTGACCACACTTTTGTCTTAAATAAAGTTCTATAATTGCGAGGGTTTAATTATTTTATAGTACAAAAGTAAAGGAGTTGACTGAAATTATTTGCTTGTAAACAATTACTAACCTAATTTTAAAAGAAGTTGTTTAAGGAATTTGCATAAATATTAAGACATAGAGTGAAATTTCTCATATATCCATAATTAATTGCTTGATCTATCTATTATAATTATTTTTCCACTATGATTGGTAAAATTGAAAATATAATACATATTTGTCTTGAAAATGTGAAAACGATTTTTTTAAAAAAAAATAAAATAAAATCTAAAATGACTAGTAATAAAAATGGTAGATAATATATCAAGAGTTATTGATTATGATAACAAATTATGTATACGTGTTTTATACCTAATTAATAATAACAAATAATAATCATTTATATACACATGCATCAAAGGCTATGTAATGTTGCGAAGGTCTTGACAGACATAAGCCGATTCAGACATATACTTAGGCGCCTCCAAAATGATACAAGGTTTTATAGGCATCTGAAAAGACTTATCATTCATATAATAATTTATTATGTTCCCGTGACTCATATTATTATTGCTAATTTGATTTTTTCACTTCATATTTATTTATAACTGCAGCCATTGTCATGGTAAACTTGGCGAGCTCGAGCTCACATATGAATGATTAAGCTCGAATCTGACTCATGATGTCGAGCTTAAAGTTCAGAATTTTAAATTTATGTTCAAATTTAAAGAAGTAAATATATATAGAAGCAGATGAGTTCGACCGTGAGCTTTTGAACAGTTAAGCTTACCGCTTAGCTCGATAATCATGAGCACGAGCCGATCTTCAACGTAGTTGACTCAACTCATTTTTCACCCTAATCATGTCACTAACACCATGGCAATAATTCAAATAATTCATATTGGTGCAAACTATACACATATATAACTTATAATATCATACTAAGCGGGATTCGCCTACCTTTAAGATTAAGGTGATAAAGGTCTTTGGAGGGTCATGTCCCATGTTCGATCTCCTGAATACTAAATATTTTATGTGAGTGTCACAAATGAAATTCTCCTCAAGTGACTTAATTGGTCGTGTAATTTGCATGCTTTTGTGCCAATTTCTGGGATTTTTCTTGGTCCAAAGACCGGTGTTTACCGAATTAAACGAAAAAAAAACATAATAATATCATAGATTATAAGGATAAATTGTACATGAATCTGGTGGGGTTCCCGGTATTAAAAAAAAAAGAATAAAATTCAATTAATTATAGTTTATTTAGTAGGTCGCGAATTGACACAACTGAGAAGCCCAACCTAGCTAAGCCCATTAATGTAGTAACCCATAAAAGTATGGCCCATCAGTTGTTTTATTTTCCTATTTTTGTTTTTTTTTGCGTTTGAGAAATGTCCCCTATCAAAAACGACACCGTGTAGATCAAATCGGGACGCGAAAATGCTGACGAATTTCGGGGCAACGGCCGATTCGTTGAGCAAGGCCTCGACGATGGTGTTGCGGTTCGGTACGGACGCGCACCTCTACGATGATCCGGATGACGTCAGCATCGGTCCGCTTCTGGACAGCAAGTTCGACTCCGACAAGTGCGAAGCCCTCAAGCGTCTCCTCGCTCTCATAGCTCAGGGCTTCGATGTCTCCAACTACTTTCCTCAGGTTTTGATAGTTAAACTCCGTTAAGAATTATGAACCTAATTAGATTGTGGATCGTGTCACTGGTGGGGGTTGGTGGCATATGATATCTGGTTCAAGTCAAACGAGCTCGTGTTGGGGGCTTGTTTTGCGATCTCGATCGAGTTTGACTTAAAAAAAAAAAAAGAAAGAAAACCTTTTGCATATGCATACGAGTTCATCTTAAATAGCTTGATTTTTAATATCTTTGATGACTTTTTTAGTTTGTTGAGCTTATGGTCATCTTTAGGTAAAAAAATGTGGTTGAATTTATGTGATTTCTATTGAAGAGAGTCTGAGTGAACATCAAATATAGTGCGATACCATACATTTTGTTTACGTGATTGTATATTTTATTTCCAACATGTAATGTGTTGGTTAAAAACAACAGGTGGTGAAGAACGTGGCATCGCAGTCACTGGAAGTGAAGAAGTTAGTTTATGTATACTTGCAACACTATGCTGAGAAGTATGTTAATCACACTCTTTCCTCTTTTTTTTTTCTCATGATTTAATTAAGGTCCATTCTTCCAACGATTTATTGTTTTCGGGCGAAAATTTTCTTTGGGAGGCAGAAAGTTGTTGCGTTTTATAGTTGATATCAATCGGAGAAATCATGTTTTCATTTTAATTTTTTTTGTAGGAGGCCCAACGAGGCATTGCTGTCCATAAATTACTTTCAGAAGGATTTAGGTGACCCAAACCCTTTGGTGAGGGCTTGGGCTCTTCGTACAATGGCTGGTATTCGCCTGCACGCTATTGCTCCCATAGTCTTGATGGCTGTGGGGAAATGTGCTCGTGACCCAACTGTCTACGTTAGGAAGTGTGCTGCCACTGCACTGCCAAAGTTGCACGATTTGCGTTTGGAGGAACACACAGCTGACATTGAAGAGGTAGGTTTTAAAACCTCCTTTGTGTGACTTGTTTTTAATATGTGATTTGTTAAGTGATAGATCTTCATGATGCAAGTATGCCAGTGCTATGCTCTACATGTTCTTTTGAGCACGAGCAAGTACTTTGCCAAGCAGAAAAATGATACTTGTCATAACAAAATGGTTGAGTTCTGTTGTTGTTGCTGTTATGAAGTGGCTTCAATTGAAAATTTTATTAATATTAGTTTGTAGTATAAGTATAACTGTTACTTATATGGAGTTGACCTGTTAAAGCAGATCAAGGAGAGCGTCTTTGACGAAAGATTTGGAAAACATGTTGCTATCTGCAGCATATGACACATGTTGTGCTACAATGCACCATGATGACTTATATCTATTGATTATGCATGCTAATGTCGAATATCAAGTTTTCATGTCCGATGTTTTGTTCTTTTGCTGTTGCTGAATTATATGGTGCAGATTGTAGGGATTTTGCTGAAGGACAACTCTCCAAATGTTGTTGGTTCAGCTGCAGGTGCTTTTGCTTCTGTCTGCCCGAATAATTTTTCTCTGATTGGAAAAAATTACAGAAAACTGTGCGAGACTCTCCCTGATGTAGAAGAATGGGGACAAATCGTTTTAGTTGGAATTCTACTACGCTATGTAATTGCAAAACACGGTTTGGTTGAGGGCTCCCTATTGGCTCCTCTCAGTGCTTCATCGAACAATGGTTTACGGAAGGAAGATATGGAACCTGATCTTGCGATGAAAAATAGCCCGAGTGATTCTAGTCGTTCCATTTGTCCTGAGATAGTAGATATAGTTCGCAGAAGCTACCTTGAAGGCCCGGAGAAGTATTTGTCACAGTTAGGGGATATTAGGAGCGATTCTTTTACACCAGATCCTTCACATGTTACATCTCCCAAAAGTAATGATGGTATTAGGCTCTTGTTGCAATGTACATCACCGTTATTATGGAGTTATAATAGTGCTGTAGTGCTTGCCGCTTCTGGTGTGCACTGGATTATGGCACCAAAGGAGGACGTTGCTAAAATCGTTAAGCCTTTGCTATTCCTGCAGAGGTCATCTGGCTCCTCAAAATATGTGGTGCGTAATTGCCTCAATGAATTATGATATCTAATGCTGATAGATTAACACATTATGTAACGACAATATCAGAGATTTGGCCTCCTTGAGTAGTATTATTTTTCCTCATTAACAGTCCTTGTTTACACGAAGATATTTTTTTATTGTAATCCGTGATGAGTATGTGTAATTTATTTGTTGTACGTAAAAATGTGAATAGTTTATTTATTTTTTGCTCTGTTTATGAATGTAGTGGTCTGATGGTTTTCTGTAAATTTTTGTTTTTTAGTTACAGTAAAGGTCACTGTATTTTTTCACTGCACTGGTTCTTGAATGTAATCATGCATTCATTCATAAATTCTACGACCTTCTCAAAGAAGATTTTTCTTCTATTAGCATGCTGGTGTGTTTTTGGCTTGAACAGGTTACTATTTTAAAAATTTATTAGCATTATGAAAAACTTATGAGCTCTAAAATCATAGGCATGTTGGCATCAAAGAGTCTCTCAATAAGATCTGTAGATGCGTCTTTGTACGATACTACAATTTTGACTTTTGGCCGTGCAGGTTCTTTGCAATATCCAGGTCTTTTCCAGAGCCATGCCGTCTCTATTTTCTCCGTACTTTGAGGACTTCTTCATCAGTTCTTCAGATGCTTATCAAATCAAAGCTCTGAAGCTTGAAATACTCTCGTCTATAGTCACATCATCTTCAGTTTCTTCTATTTTCCTTGAATTTCAGGTACCTCCATTTTGCAGTTTGTATTCCCTTTTTTCCCTTTCCTTTTCTTTAGTTGATTACGTTTCTAAGACAAAAAATAAGATTCATTTCCTTCAACTACGTTGTGTTTTCTCCATTGTAGTGTAGTTGATGTAACCTGGCGTTTCTGAATTCTTTATAATTTAACATGTAAAAGTTTAACAAGCACCTTGAGGTCTCTTTGTAGTCTTAGATGAACTCTCAAAACTATTAACCACTGTTCTGTCATGCTGCATCCGAACTCTAAAGTTCAAACTTTAATAGGTTTCATGAGATGATTCAGAATTTTCAGCACACTCCTAGAGTTATTCATGTAAACAAATAATCCGAGGGATATGTAAATCATGATTAATATTCTGTCAAACTCAAAACCGCTGAAATGAGAATTAAGGATTTTGTGTGTTACATTCTTTATTTTATTCATGGAGCTCAACCTACTATTTCCACTATTGGCCAATTTCTGAAATACGGTAAAGAGATGCTTATAATTTTTGTTCATTTGTAGGACTATATCAGAGATCCAGACCGAAGATTTGCTGCTGATGTTGTTGGTGCTATTGGTTTATGTGCACAACAGCTTCCAGATGTTGCTAATACATGTTTGGAAGCGCTGTTGGTCTTAGCTTTATCGGGTATATGGACTTTTTAACGAAATATTTTGTTATGGTGATCTTTGCTTTATCCTCTAATTTGAATTTCTTTTAAATGTAATGAAACCTCAGAATTTTCAAATAACAGCCAAGCTTCATCAAGTGAAGAAGAAATTGTTTTGGTGCAAGCAATAAAGTCTATAAAGGCAATTGTAAAACATGATCCTCCCAGTCATGAGAATGTGAGTATTTCAATCTCTTCTTCATTTTATGCTTTTCCTTATTTTATTAATATTTCACAACATTCTTCATCATTTTAAGGTAATCGTTCACTTGATCCGAAGCTTGGATTCAATTAAGCCACCGTCGGCACGTGCTACGGTAATTTGGATGATGGGTGAATATAGTGACATTGGGGATCTCATTCCAAAGATGATACCCATACTAATCAAGTACCTTGCTCGTTGGTTCACCTCAGAAGCAGTTGAAACAAAGCTTCAGATTATTAACGCCTCCATCAAGGTAATTCATGACAAGTGTTTTTCTCATCTTGGCTTTGCTACCGAAACATTTTTATCCCCATTTAGGTAATTTGATTGTAGCATGTCTAAATTTACTGGATGGAAATAGTTTCCTAAACGCGTATTAGCAATTTCTTTTTGATCAATATTGCCTCGTGTCTTTATAAAGGTCCTGCTACGTGCCAAAGGGGATGAGGTTTCTCAACTGCACAAAGCGGTTTTCTACGTACTTGAACTAGCCAAGTGTGACCCGAGTTATGATGTCTGGGACCGCGGTTCTTTCTTGAAGAACCTTCTCACTCAGTGCGTGGAAACATGTGCTCTACAAGAAGAAGCAGAGGACCAAAAAGAAAACAAAGATCTAAAGCACGTTGTCGCTGAATACATATTCGGTCGAAAGACAAAAGTGCCCCCCGAAACATCTAGTTACCGTTTTTATCTCCCTGGTTCGCTCTCTCAAATCGTTCTTCACGCAGCTCCCGGTTACGAACCTCTACCAGAGCCTTGTGGCTTAGTTGATGATGAGACCAATGGGAACACAAGTGAACACAATGGGATTGATAACTCTGAATCTCTCAATGAAGAAGACTCATCTGGCTACAGTTCTAATGGGTCTTTGACTGCTTCTGATGATAGCTATGATGACGGTGCATCGGTTAGCGATGGAAACAGTGAAACCGGCGAATTGATTCATCTCTCCGATGGGGCTTCGGGTTCGAGATATCGAACCCGGGGCTCGGAAGGTTATAATTCGAGTGATTTCGGTGAGTTGATGTCGAAAAATGCACTCGAGTCTTGGTTGGACGAAATTCCGGCCCCGAGCCATGGTTCGACCGACGTGGGCCAAGTGGTGCAAAGATCACTTGCGAGAATCTCGATCAAGGATATGAGCCAGCTGATCAAGCCCAAGCTGTACAAACTCGGGGATCCTTCGAATGGGAGCGGGTTAAGCGCGAGCTACTCGTTTTTGCCCGAGGTTTCTAGCGTGTCGTCTCAACTGATATGTGTATGGGTTTCCTTCCAAAATTGTTCGAACGAGAGTCTCTCGAATATATATCTCGCTGAAGACGAACCCGAGAAAGGCACGGGTTCTTTAGAACAATCAGAATCATCAAGCGAAAGAAGGTATATATGGATTATCTGTAAATCCAAAGTAATTTCCCAGTATTTTTCTGCATGTACTAAACTAGGTTTATGATCTTTTTACACATCTGACTAATGCTTGATTTTATAGTTTGGTTACCATGGAAGAGATAAAGAGACTCGAACCTGGTCAAATGGTAGCCCGAACCGTCCATGTTCGGTTCGAGCATCATCTCTTGCCCTTGAAGCTCGTTTTATGGTGCAATGGCAGCAGGCAACCGGTCAAGTTAAAACCCAACATTGGTTATTTCATAAAACCTTTACCGATGGACGTCGAAACGTTTACGAACAAAGAGTCTCAACTTCCCGGGATGTTGGAGTACACCAGAAGGTCAGTCTCCTTTGAAATTAAAAAGGGTTAAGTGGTTTTTTCGCCGGGGTTGTAATTTTATTTAAGGAAAACTAACTTTCAAAATCGAAGAAATTTAAGGGGACAATATGTTTGAGAACTTATCGTGTCCTTCAATTGCTTCAGTTTTGCAAGTTAGTGTCCTTTATTGTAACCCCGTAAGTTGAGTGTTTTGAAACTGCTACGTAAATTTTATTCCTAAATAAGCAACTCCGTCGCCACTTAGGATTACGTGTTTGCAATTTAAGAAAAATAACTTTCAAAACTGAAGCAATCTAAGGACGTTGTACGTCGAAAACTTTAGTTGTGTCCTTAAACTACTCCAACTTTGCAAGTTGGTGCTTGCAAACTCGTAAGTTGGGTGTCTGGAAACTGCCACATAAGATTAATCCCAAATAAGCAACACCTATGCCACGTAGGATTTATCCCATGTCCTTTATGTTCTTGAATAGCTTCAATTTTGAAAGTCAGTGTCCTTAACTTACGTGACAAAAAAAAGCAGTTAACCCATTAAAAAAACCGATTTAATCCATAAACCGTCTTAAATTCTTCGATCACTCTTACAAGACCGTACTTTTTTTCCCGCCACGACAGGTGTACCTTTGCAGATCACGTAACCGACGTGAACAACGAGCATCTGCAGACGAAAGACAACTTCTTGATAATATGCGAGAAGCTGGCTTCGAAGATGCTCAGCAACGCGAACCTTTTCCTCGTATCCGTAGAAATGCCCGTGGCTTCGAACCTCAACGAGGTGTCGGGTCTTTGCCTTCGGTTCAGCGGGGAGATTCTGAGCAGCTCGTTCCCCTGCTTGATAAGGCTCACGCTCGAAGGTAATTGCAATGAGCCACTTGATGTCCTTGTGAAGATGAACTGTGAGGACACTGTTTTTGGTATGAATCTTTTGAATAAGGTCGTCAATTTCTTGGCTGAACAACCATCTGATGTGTAAATTAAGTTTTTGGAGAAAAAAAAAAAAAAAAAAAGAAAAATCGGTTTGTAATTGATCGAATATCGAGTTTTTTTTTTTCATTCCACATGTTTAATTTGTTCTAATTGGTTCTGCTTGCTTTTGTTATGTTGGATAAAAACTGCATTTTTTTTAACCGAAAATGAGAAGTTTATTACTCGGGAAATAATATTCGAGAACGAAATGTCAGCCATGGCATGGGCAGGGATGAACCCTCACCGTCGAAACCTAAGGTTTTCGCTAAATAATGAGCAACATAATTTTACTCAGGAATAGGCTGCAGACACGCCAACCAAATAAACAACTAGTAGGACAGGTTCAAGTGAGTCTGTCACACGTGGACTTGTCCTACCGTGGATTATTTGGTTAGCGTGTTTGCAAGCTATTGCGTCTGCTCTCTTGATTTACTTTTTTTTTTAAACGATAATTTCATTCCATAATATCAATTGGACAAAAAATTTCAATGGAACAATAAACAAAATTGCTGAATAATATGAAGGATCAATAAAGATAGAAATCGTCCATTGCAATCCCTTCGTCAAACACTTTTGACAGTATCTTCATTGTGTGAATCATCAATGCTAGCGATGTCCATTCTTCATATCTATGTAGAAGATCATAGCAAACTCTTATTCAAGAGAGAAACACTCTCATACGAGAGAAGAAAACTCTTATACGAGAGAAGAACATTGAAAAAGGTGATGGGTGCTCCAACCCGAACTGCCGGCGACCATGACGGTTATAGATCTGTGGCCGCCGACGAAGAAAAAAATAAATTAGAATTTTTTTCTAGATAGGTTTTTGAGAGAAAAGAGCTTCCATTATATTGTTAACATGCTATGATTTACCGCGTTACACAAAAAGAACATAGAAAAAAAAAAGGTATACCCATTTATTACATATTCACAAATAACTCAAGCCAAAATAAAAATAAAATTCAATTATTCAATTCCTTCCACTCGAAACTCAGATGTTGAAAGTCTTGAAATTAACACCAAGAAAAGCAGTGTTCGGACTAAAGCAAGCACGTCACAACTCACAGGTTGCACGAGGGATTGTGTTCTATAGTCATGACTCATGAGGCAGCGTTGAATTTTATTTATTTATTATTTTAAACTATTGACTAGGCAATTATGATTACATGATCTTGAATGAAAGTTGTGGTTTCAGTGTGAACCAAATCTAGCATGAACCAAATTTAAAATTGTCATCAGCTTTCAGCATGATTAATTTTCCCGGTCTATGTATCGGGTCACAAGTTCACACAAATATTGAATATCAAAAGTCAAAAAGCCACATGGAATCGAATCCATAACCTCTATGTGCAGATATCGCGACCTAACCACTTTAACCTATCCCTTGGTAATAATATAAGTACGCTCCTTACGCTGACAAATAATAAATATTTGACTGAAATTATAATAACTCAATTGGTCATACATAAATACTCTATTTATGATATTAATACAATAAAATAAAAAGATAAACGATCAAGAAAGGTAAAATATCAAAAAGAGATATTTAGTCGTGAAGTCTCGATCAATAACTAATAATTTAAAAGTCCAAACAAGCTCAAGTTGATATTATCTTACACACGTCGTTAATTTTACTTGAATTGATTACATTTTCCTTCAAGAACGCCATGGCTTGAAGTTCAAAGCCACAAGATCAAATCAAACTTTCCAACTAACAAGAACTAATCCTTTCAAGCATATATAAATAAATAACTTCTCGTTTTCTTGCATTTCCCTCATCACCAAACCTAAGAAAAGTACATCTCTAGTTCCCCATCTTATCCTAATATACACACATATATATAGATATATATTTAGATTTTATCGAATTTAATTATATTCTTGGGATAGTATATGTCGATGAAAAGAAGTAGAGAGGTGGAGGAGGCAACAACCACGGCCACCTCTTTGCTACTCCTCTCCACCGTGTCCACGTCATTGTACGAACACTCAAACAAGAGCGATCGCCACCGCACGTTTGTGTGTAAGACGTGTGATAAGAAATTCTTGTCTTTCCAAGCTTTAGGAGGACACCGCGCGAGCCACAAGAAGCCGAGATTTGTAGAAGATGGTCGAGTACAACCACTTAAGCCGAAAGTACACGAGTGTTCGATTTGTGGGCTCGAGTTTTCGATAGGGCAAGCTTTGGGAGGACACATGAGAAGGAACAGACAAGCAATAACGGGTCCTCTTGGTGACGATGAATATGACGGGAATACGACGTTGTCTTTGTCTCCGCCGAATATTTGCGATAAAAGTATGGATGTGAAGAGGAAGGTCAATGGTGCTAGGGTTTTGTTTCTTGATTTGAATTTGACTCCATTGGAGAATCAGTTTGTGTTTGGGAAAAGTGCTTCTTTGATCTATTGAATCACTTTCTGCTGTTTATAGGGTTTCTTTAATATTAGATGTTCATATAGATTTATTATAGTTAGTTATAGAAATGGTCTTTTGTTAGTTTGATTAATTTTGAGGGATCATTGTTTCTTGTACTACGTCCATTATCAAAAGGCCGAGAGGTTTTGAAGTCAGATTTCCTAATCGGATAGAAATTTTATAGTTTGAGGTTAGTGGTTTAATAAGAATAAAATTCAATAAAATCCATCCCTATAGAAATAATAAAAAATACATTAAATTAATGAAGTAAAATTTATATCATCATTCATGCATACATGTTATCAACCCAAATTTTTACCCTGTTCGAAGGGGTCAGAACCACCCCTCGTTTTGGTTATTTCTTCAAAACTCTGATTTAGTATACTTGTTGGAAATAAAATCATATAAATTAAAAATATTATACTCTCTTTAAGATTAAACTTTTAGGTAAAGTCGTCTTGGCAACATGATATCAGAGTCTAGACCACCTAAGGGTCTGGAAATCTTGTGCTTCCTTTAAGGTGGAGCCACGTTATGTGTGTGCTTGATGATAATAATAGTGTATGATTGAAATTAGTGGGGTAAACAGTTACTGTTTTTTCTTCTTCTTCGGTTTGATCTCGATTTTCTGCTCTGATACCATGTTGAATTTTATGTAGATGTGTTTATATTTCTTGATGTGATTTTCTAAATACATAGGCAATATATATATACATATAATATATATATATATATATAGTCTAAAAAAAACTAGCTGTTGGAGTATTTATGGTATATAGCTGTTGAAGTAATCTTCAATGATTCTCTCTATTTTTTTTATGCCTTGATGCTCCTTGATTTGGGTACCGTTGATCTTTGCATAATTTGTCTTTGCTTGGTGATCTTCAACAATATTCACAATTAAATAATTTAGAAAAATAGGCATAAAAAATGCCTAAAGTGCATAGATGTGCTTTTTTTCCTCAAGTAATAAGATACATTTTGTCTTCAATTGATGTCAAATGGATGTGTCATTACTTATAAAAGTGAAGGTCTGGGTGCGAATTCATTTAAACTCATTAACTTATCGTAGTCTATGTGGGCTTGAGGCGGGACATATAGACCAGAGAGATTAGTTCGTTGGAAATTGAGATCATTCAATACCCGACTAATAGGTTCATAATCGCCTCAGACTGAACTAAGTCGGAGTAGTTAAGAGTTAAGACTGCGGTAATGCTGCGTGGGAATGCTCATGACTTAATCACATGTTTGTGACAAATGAATTTGGGTAAGAGTTGATTTATTGTATTACAGTGATTATTTGTATTTATAATATATATATATATATAAATCGGGAGAATACTCAAAATGGTCCCCGATGTTTACCCTATGACCAATTTAGTCCCCGATGTTTCGCGTGAACCAATTTAGTCCCTCATGTTGTCGATTTTGAACCAAATTGGTCCCTCCGTCATTAATTCCGTCAATTTGGATGGAAAATGCCACGTGTTGACGCCCGATTGGCATGAATTTCTCCCCTCTTAAAATATTAAAAAAATAATAAAATTAAGATTTAAAAAAGAAAAAAAAAGTTTATCTCTCTAAAAATGAGAAAAACAAATAAAATAAAAATAAAAATAAAAAATAAAAAATAAAATAAAAATATAATAATTTTATTTTTGTTTTTATTTTTTATTAAAAATGCAAAAAATATTTAAAAAATAAAAATAAAAATAAAAAAATACTTTATGTTTTACTTATATATTAAAAAACTAAAAAATTAAAAATAAGATGGAAAAAATAAAATATTATATTTACGGGAATCTCGTCTCGTTAGTGGGGAAGAAATTGTCCCCGTCTCTTCGTGGGGACCTGGAAATATTTTTACAGATTTTTTATATAATAATAATAATATATAAAACAAAAAAATCCAATTTATATATTAGAATATAAAAATATTGTAAAAAATTCCTAGGTAGGGACACTTTCTTCCTCGTTAACTAAGCGAGAACGGAATGAGATTCTCGTAAATATATTATTTTATTTTATTTTTTATTTTAAATTTTTAAATAATTTTCTAGTTTTTTTACAAAAAAATATTTTTTTAATTTTTAAATTTTTATTATCATATTTTTTAAATATTTTTTCGCATTTTTAATAAAAAAAACTAAAATATCATTTTTTTTTTATTTTTAATTTTAATTTTTTTTCTCTTTTTTAGAGAGATAAACATTTTTTTTCCTTTTTTAAATCTTAATTTTATTATTTTTTTCAGATTTTAAGAGGGGAAAAATTCAAGTCAATCGGGCGTCGACACGTGGCAATTTCCATCCAAATTGACGGAATTACCGACGGTGGGACCAATTTGGTTCAAAATCGGCAACATGAGGGATTAAATTGGTTCACGCGAAACATCGGGGACTCAATTGGTCCATAGGTAAACATCGCGGACCATTTTGAGTATTCTCCCTATATAAATCATTTATTGTCTTTCGTTATTGATGTTTAATTAACGCTTTCATTTTTAATATTTATTAATGTTGCATTAGAGTCTGATAAATTATAAATTGTACGCTGATATAATAATATTACATTACTACGAATTAAAAATTTATAAGTTAATCTTTATTACTGAGAATCAAAATAACTTTTTTATTACATCAATAGATATTGGGTGGTTTTAATGTAATAAATGTAATAGAGCAAATTAAAATTGGCAAACCAATTTAAATTGTTATTAGGATGCCCTCACCAATTATTCATACTAGTACATGCCCACTATATACATGACAGTTATAATTGATAGTGGAATGGTTAGTTTTATTTTTTTCCTCAATAAGAATTGTAAAATAATTTGATTGGTTAATAATTTAATTGAAATTAAAATCAAATTGAAATTGAAGGGTTGTATGAGACCCTCACGCTATATATAAAAGGATAGATCATAATGAGAGTAACGACCTAAAATTAATTTTGATATGACATGCATTATTACTATTTTATCCTTTTTTTGTTTATTCCGATTATATCTAATTATTTTTACATATTTAAAATATTAGACAATTAAAAATAAAATTATGATTTCATTTATTAAATATTTTAAATAAAAATTACTCTTAGAATATAAATAATAATATATATTGATATAGTAGAACATATTCCCGAATTCCATCAAACCTAGTTACATTCACCACCAATTGGGAAAAGGAAAACAGAGAAAGAATCAGTCAACGGAATCGATGAGCCGTCAAGCTACGAGACTGATCGGAAACTTGTCGCGGCGGCTGCAGCATCAGCAGCACCGGAATTTCGGATCTCCGCCACCTCCTCCTGCGGTGTTCGTTGACAAGAATACCCGCGTCATATGTCAAGGAATAACCGGAAAGAACGGCACCTTTCACACCGAACACGCCATCGAGTACGGAACTAAAATGGTAAATCGCGGTTCCTTCCCCCCGTTTCTACGATTTCATGAGGCAGCTACGATCTATTAGCTGCTTAAGGTTTTCTTTTCGAAATAATTGATGCTTCTTTTAGGGTTAATGATCCGAAAAATTAGTTAGGAAACACCTTTATTTGTTCGTTGAGAGAAATTGTTTATTTGTTCGATTTACGATATGACACTACTTTGTTATTACATTCGTGTTGCTCCGTGTAAGTTCTAGATTTGTAGGTGGGTAGCAAACTGAAGGTGTGGTTACATTGTGAGATTAAATGTAACATTGGTGTTTTCTCTGTCTTATTCTCGGTGATATTGGAGATACCTTGGGAGTAAGCTGTGTAATGGAACTAAAATGTTAGTTTTGCCTCCGTAATGGGCTCATTTAGGCTATTGTTTTCAATCTAATGTATCAGATGGTTTCTTGGAATCTTATAGGTTGGTGGAGTTACACCTAAAAAAGGTGGAACCGAGCACTTGGGGCTTCCCGTGTTTAACTCTGTAGCCGAAGCAAAAGCTGAAACCAAGGCAAATGCATCCGTGATTTATGTTCCACCGTCTTTTGCAGCCAAAGCCATTATGGAGGCGATTGAGGCCGAACTAGATTTGGTTGTTTGCATTACAGAGGGGATACCACAACACGACATGGTAATGAATGAATGTGCTTGGTTAGAAAGCGCTGTCTTCACCTTTTACTTCATGCTTGTGCGTTCTCAGTAGTCAATCTTTTTGCATGATTTGAACATTTAAAACACAAAGTTGAGCATATAAATGTCTTAGCTTGATGTCTTCTGACTATTCACCGTTGATATAATCAGGATATCCTTGTTCATGTTGTGGTATATTTTACCATATGAGCTTATGTTTATGTTCCGCTGCTTCTGTTATTTTTTTGTCTTTGAATTTCAGGTCCGTGTGAAGGCTGCGCTTAACAACCAATCAAAAACACGGCTCATTGGTCCAAATTGTCCCGGCATTATCAAGCCAGGGGAGTGTAAGATTGGAATTATGCCTGGATATATTCACAAACCTGGACGAATTGGAATTGTCTCACGGTCTGGCACGTTGACCTATGAAGCGGTAAATTAAATTTAATAATTCCTCTATTTCTTGCAGATAAATATTTTTCTGATAAAATACCTGCATTTCTTTAATTCATATACCCTTCAACTGTGTTTGATTCGCGTGCCATATCCAAAATTTATGGGCATGGGTTCTTTACATTGGTTGAGAGAAATCATGTTCTGATTTCATTCATACTGACCATATTTTTTTGTTTCAATTCGGGCGCGAGAATAATTTAGACACACTTCCCCAAATTATTGAGCTAATGCTAATTGTGTGTTATCTCTTTTTAGGTTTACCAAACAACTGCTGTTGGCCTTGGCCAGTCGACCTGTGTTGGAATTGGTGGGGATCCCTTTAATGGAACGAATTTTGTTGATTGCATAGAGAAGTTTCTTGTCGATCCACAAACAGAAGGTAAATGTTGTTTTCAAATTATTTCGTGTCTGCTACTTCTTTTACTCTTAAATTACTGCATATATGTATGTGTCAATCTCTTTGATAATCACATTCTATATCTGTCTGATTTCATTGAAATAAAAATTTGCATTTTATTGCACAACATCGATAGGTCTAACGAATACATCCATGCACTCATGTTTTAGGTATCATTCTTATTGGTGAGATAGGTGGCACTGCTGAGGAAGATGCTGCAACCCTTATAAAGGTTTGGATGGACAAACTGCACTTGAATATTTTGTAGAACATAATGAATAACAAAAATGTATCGGTTACTGAATGAGCTTTCACGACCTCTGACGGAGGTGTAGAGTCACTTGTAGAACAAATCCCACTTGTCCTCAGAATTATGTTGTAGTTACTGTTTTTCGAGAAGTAATAATAGTTGGTAATGAATTTGCTAATTTTTTTTTTGCAGGAAAGTGGCACTGATAAGCCTGTCGTTGCTTTTATCGCCGGACTCACTGCTCCTCCCGGTCGAAGGATGGGTCACGCGGGAGGTATAAATATCAAATGGCTTACACTTACTATATTTTAGTTGTTCTTTTACGTGTATTTTGTATTGATCGTTTGCGCAAAAGCGAAATTTGATTTTTGTCATCATTCGGGCATAAAGCTATACTTGATAAATGTTTTGCTCACATCGTTTATATTTCGTGTTGCCTTATGTTTTTGCTGGAGATCGAAAATGAAATAGATTTAAGGCTTAATTACTTTTCTTGTTCTATATATTTGGCGGAGTCTTTTCAATGACACTTACATTAAGGGGTGCCAATTTTAGGACAAAGTCTTGAAATTTAACCAATTTGAGGATATTTAATGGTAATTAACACACGTGAGTTGCACCTAGCAATTAAATTAGGGAAAAAATCGTATGTGGCATTGGGCATGCTGACTGTGACCGAATCTTTCACGATGCTGCGTAGGTTTTTCCCCCAAATCAATTGTCGCGTGCAGCTCACGTGTGTTAATTACGGGCTAAAATTAGGCTTTCGGTGTTAATTATCCTCAAATTGCTTGAATTCGTTGGAGATGTTGATTTAGACAGATAGGATATTTCCCTCAAATTAATTGTCATATGTGGCTCACATGTGTTAGTTAATCCCAAGCTGAAATTAGGTTTTCAACGTTTAACTAGCGTCAAATTACTTCAATTTTCAAAATGCATCGTTCCAAAATTGCAACCATTAATTTACGTGTCCTTAAAATAAAAATGCCACTCTCCCATACATGACTAGAAAATGAAATGAGTAATCCTAGATTTAATGACTCTCTGTCTCTCTCTCTCTATCATCACCTTACATGACTCGTCGTTTTCTCGCAGCTATCGTGTCCGGAGGGAAAGGCACAGCACAAGACAAGATCAAAACCTTGAAGGAAGCTGGCGTCACTGTGGTCGAGTCCCCTGCTAAGATAGGCGTCGCAATGCATGAAGTCTTCAAACAGAGAGGCCTCCTCTGAAAATCATAAGAGGTTATCGTCCCCCGGTAATATTTTTCTTTTTTTTTTTTTTCGTGTTTGGCCGAGAACAAAATCCCTTTTCTTCCCGCCATTTATTCACACCGAATAATTACGAACACGGTTGCGAATCTATTTGTGTTGTTCGAGGATTGGCGTCATTACGTGCTTTTTGAACCTGTTTGCCGTTGTTAGAACAATCTATGTAATGATCCATGCATTCGATGATCGAGACAGGAAGGTTGTGTTTGAATTGATGAAAGTAGTGTGGAAAAGAAAATTGGAGAAAAAATGAATTTTTATTTTGTTTTCCTCGCTGTTTGTTCTCGTTAAATTTAAGTATGAACTTAAGCTAGATATTCTTTTTCTTTTCTTTTCTTTTCCTTAATGTTCTTTTCCAATCAACCTAACATAAAAATTATGAAAAGAGAAAATTAGTCTTTGTGTTACGAAATTGTGTGTGTGGATTATGAAATTCGTATGTGATGAAAAGCACGACGTAAAACTAAGGATATCAAGCAATTGTACTTTAGGCTTCGGTCGCTGTACATTACACTTTTTCTTTTGCATCATAAAGCAACTAAGTGATAAACATGTTCGAAGAAAATCAGATTCGAAACCGTAGTTTTAACTTTAGCTCATATATCTCAACATCCCCGGAAAAAAAATTCACTGAAGTTATGTAAAGTCTTGAATCTGGATAAGCAAAAGCTGCTAAATTAGGAGAATCGAATCACGACCCTTCGGTGGATGACGTGGCGTCGTCTTTGTGCTTGATCATGCCCGAATCGACGAGAATCGGGATTTCAGCTGCAAGCCACGGTGCAAGCCCCAAGCAAAGCGCATGTGCTATACCAAACCTCGGACTGAAAAAAAAAAATAATAATAATAATACGAAGACACGAAAAATAAGGTCAAAATAAGAACTAATCCCTCACCATACAAATTTGCACTAAAGGATGTTATTACATGGAAACGAACCCACATTGTCACCGTGGGTTCTAGTAGGTTATATTGCTGAAAACACATTGTGAAGGTGAAGCTGAGAAACTGCTGTTAAAAGTTGTTGTAATAAGAATCCACATTCAAAGGCTATTTCCCTAAATTATCCTTCTCAATCTCAACATATACTGTGCCCCGTGCGATTCAATCTATTGAGGATATCATGCGACATTTTCTTTTTCATCTCTTCCTCGAGGAAGAACAAGAGCGAGTAACTTATAAAAATGATCGAAAAATCGAAGATTTCTATGAGCCCGATGAGCCACAGCTGACAACCACAACCAATATTGCCAATCTATTAACTCATCTCCATATAGCAAAATCTCAGCATCAGCTCAAAAACCAGATACTGATATCGAAAATCGAAGATTACAATTAACAATATACGAGGGCGAAGAAGCAGTTACCTATTTTTAGCCCACAAGGGCTTGAAATGCACTGTCAAACATATCTTCCCTCCTCTATACATCTGTGTGACATCAAAGAAACAAAAAAATAAAGGGTAAATTATGCAATACTCCCATGTGGTTATACTGAAATGCATATAACTACCCTATGTTTTTTTTATTGCGTGAAACTCCCTTGTGCTATCTAAAATTTAGCATCGTACCCCGGCTGTTGTTTAAAACTTAGCATCATACCCCCTGTGTTTGTCTAAAATTTAGCCTTGTACCCCATGTGTTTTTAAAAACATAGCATTGTACCCCCAATTATGGAGTGAAAATGACAAGGAAGTGAATTTATGCTATTTTCGAATCATAGGGGTTTTGATGCTTATTTTTCAAACAGGTGGGTTATATGCTATTTACCCAAAAATAAATAAACAAAAAGTTTCAATTTTCAATTACGGGTTCAATAAATGGGGATAGATAATCAATTGCATAAACCCTAAATCGATCACCTTTTGGGTTTTCCCATCCAATTCAGGCAATTCGATCTCCGGCGCAATAGCGGGGTAGGTCACGGGGATATCAAACTGAAGATCGAACTCGTACTTGAGCAGATTGTGAACGTACCAGCACTTTCCGGTCCACCGCGTCCCTTCGGGATTGGCGGCTGAGATTCTGAACCAATCGTTGTCGTTGGACTTGTTCATCGAGGTGTAGGCGATCAGAGACCTGTACTCCTCCTTCAACCGCTGCGTCCACGCGCCTCCGTCGCGCGGGCCGGCTTTGACGGTGAGCAGAGAGATTTGGGTGAGGGTCGATTTCGTCGATGGGTCCCAACCTTCCATTTGGGCATTCTTGGACGGACGACGAAGTGTCGTAATTTTGGAAGTTTGTGTAACAAAAATGAATCAATTAATTTCTTTAGCTTGGAATAAAATATATAAAATACTAGCTTGGAAGGTATTTTACTCAATTCGAGAATTTATTGTATTTGGGAAAAACAAAGTATTTAATTTTAAAAATATATAGTTAAGGATGCATTTAGTACGAGTATTTCGATTAAGAAAAAAAAAACGAAAAGTATGGAGGTACGTTAGCGCAAAGTATCAACTTTCGATGCACAAACTTAATTTTCCACTGTATTTTTACAAATTCGGCATCCCAAACTACAATCTAACAATTAATTATAATTTCATAAATTAAAATGTAAAGATAATAATGCAATATCATCTCTACACAATATTATCGTAGTCCCACACGCTGAATAATTTAAATTTGAAATGAATTTAAACCTTAATGTCGTTTATGGGCGGCTCGACTTCTAGTGGGACTGTTGGGCATGTGTAAGTGGGAATACGGGAAGACCCGACTTCCAACGGGACTGATCCATATAGTTGTTTCACATATACAATGAAAAGTCTTAGTGTAAGTGGATTGGAAAGATATTCTCACATATTCCTCACAAGAAGATTGTTAATGCATATAAATCCCATTTTCTGATAATGGGCCTACCTCAAAAATTGATCATGGGCCAAAACATATTTTCGGGCCAAAACATATTTTCAAGACAGAAATCTATCAAACCCAGTTAAAATAAATATTTTCTTTTTTACCCATATATATATATATATACATGTATATTTAAATATTCAAGATATAAAGCTAAAAAGGTTGGCTTTTGATAAATCAGTAATGCCGTAACTAGAAGAATTCTTTTGACTATCATTTCTTAATAACTCCATTAGAATGCTGTAAACTGAAATTTCTCGCCTTAAACTTATCGAATTTTCCTCAAACCTTTGTTATTATAGCAAATAAATCTATTAAAATATATAATTTTGCCCATTTTAAACGATTGCAGGAGTTCTGGAAAATCATCCATATGATATGCTCTGGCTGGTCCTTACATGGTAGAACCACAGTATATATATATATATATATATATATATATATATGTATTGTTATTTGGTCCTAATAATATAATATGTTATACTTATATATATACATATATATCTCATTGGCCAACTACATATTAACGCAGACAATGTGTGGTGGATACATCAAGATAGTGTAGGATCAAATTATGAGCAATTAATACTCTATTTTAGTATAAAACATTAAAATAGAGTACATATCTTCTCCAACGGGTACTTTATTTTAACAATATTATAGAGTTTGCAGACGTTGACACTCTATATTTAGAGTAACTCTATTTTCTCAACTCTAAAATAGAGTTATAATTTATTTTTTTTATTTTCTTTTAAATATAAATTTATTTAATCATGTTTGAAATATTTTATATCATTAACATAATAAAATTAAATTCTATAAACGTCTTTTAATATTCTATATATTTCGTTTTTATTTTATGATATAAAATAAATATTTATTTTTACATAGAAAATATGACAAATTTGCTTTTAAATTAACATGTCAATTATACAATTAGTACATTTTATATACAAAAAATATTATTTACTTTCTGAAAATATAAATAAAAATAATTTTTCAGGCATAACTTAAATTTAATTTATATAATGTTTTTGTTTTATAAATAATTAATAATAACAATAAGTAAGAATATGTATGGAGTATTATTTTTAGTGTAGAAAATAAAGTTAATGGTTGGAGTAAAAAGTAGTGTAGAAAATAGAGTTAGTGGGTTGGAGTAAAACCACTATAGCAACTGCACTTTTGTGTAAAGTTAACTGTATTTTTGTGTTGTGGGTTGGAGATGACCTGAATATTGAACTTTTCAAATATGGATATTTTCTCTGGCAAGTTAGTATGTTTTCAGATTTTTCTCGAGCGGTTGGTTTTTTGATTTTTTAATCAAGAGATAATTGAATGATCATCGATCTTTTTTTAACGATAATTCCATTTCATAGAAATTAATGCGATGAAATATTACAATAGAGCCAAGAAACAAACTAATAAATATTACGAAGGAAAATAAAAAAGAAAGATAAACTAATTCTCTTCAATTGCAATAATTCCTTCAGTTAGTATCGTCGATTGATCAATTGCTTGAATTCCGGTGCTAGCACGATGTCCAAATCATAGATCTATCATGTAAGACAATTTAAAATACTTATTCGAGAAAACACTCTCATATGATAGAAGGAAAACTCTCATATGAGAGAAAATCAACACTAATACGAAAGAACAAAATAAAATCATGTTGGAAAATATTCGAGTAACGAGGCGAACGAATATATTTGTAAGGAAATTCCGAGCTTGTGCGAGCACAATTTCCTTAAGACGGATTCCTCGTATAGGTCTATCTCCCAGGATACGTCGGAAGCGTGACTTCGTCGTGCACTGAAGAAATCACCGGCGAACTTTGAACGAGAATATTTCGAGCTTTTTCTGAGCGGAAACGTTTATAACTTGAGAGCTTTTCTTAATTATTTTGCTACTGCGTTTAGGGTTTATTTATAGGCAGCAGATACCCATTCGAAGAAGTGGTACAGCCCTTTGGTCAATCCTCTTCTGTCCGAACAGAGGCGTCCGCTGGAACAGACACCTCTTCGAACAGAGGTGTATGTCTGTTCGAACACACTGTTTCGGACAGTAGCCGTTGGCTTCGAAAATTTAAATAAAATTTAAATTTTCCTGGGAAAAATTAATAATTAAAATTCGTTGGAGAAAAAATATAAAACGGGACCAAAATGCGGGTTGATCAGGCCCGCCCTTTTCCGGTCCGGCATTCGTGTGCGCAGGTCGCGCACAAGTCGGCCGGATTTGCACCCCCCCTGCGTGCGCACGCGAGCGCCATAATTTATGTATAATATTGCCTAACTATTTTAGACTAATAAAATACAACACCATATATAAGGTGCTCAGCATTTCTTTTTCCAACCAATGTGGGATACTTACTCTCCCTTTATTTATTTATTCCCATGCCAAGCCCAAATCTCATTCAAGCCCATTCTTAATTTATTATTAAGTCCAACAAATCAAACACGTGGAAATGAGAAAAAAAGAAAACACGTGATGAATGTTGTAATTCGATCCGCCGGCGACTATGATAGCAGTAAATTTATGGCCGCCGGCGAAGAAGAGAAAAACAGATTTTCTTTCTTCTGATATGTTTTTTCTCAGACAGTTAAAGTTTCTGACTATCTTGAAATTGTTACTTATTTATGATCATCGATCTGGTTCTTACATTTCGCGAGGTTTTGACTTTAAGTTAACTAAGTTCATGAGGTTATAATTTTACATTATGTAATTTTGTAATTTATTTATATAACTGGTGATGTATCGCTGCAGTGCATCGAATCTTATGCAATTTCTGTGATAGCCCGTAAACGTTATATATTTATAATATATATTATTTACATCAATATATTTTGGGGAATAAATTCGAATCTTATTTTCAATCACATCATCAGCGTCTCTAAAAAAAAAAATGGTCCGCCTTCTTCTGATGTTCTTGCATGTCCAAATAAATCTTTCACACATGACTCTTTTTTTTTATTTATTATTTATGCCTAAAATCCCATATTTTTTAAATATATACCTAAAATTTTTTTTTTTGAGCATATCAAAAAGAGAAAGTCGTCCGTGACAATTATTACACAGTCTTGTTTCTTTTTGGAATAATTTTTGCGATTGTTTCTTGAAAAGGGATGTGTAGCAGAATTGAAACATGGCATTTCTTAGATGCTTAACATTCAGACAGCACTATTCGTGAAGAAAGAATTAATGGCGGAATATATGTTTTTTTTTTCACTTTTTTGAGGTGGACTTAACAAGCGACATGCGAATTTTCTTACAAGATATTTGTTAATTAAAAAGTAAAGAAAAAATCTTCCAAATATATATATATATATATATATATATTTGGGAAATATCACTGTTATATATACGTAAACTGTACAAAGACCGTACAGGGAAGGGGGCCGACCCACCACGGGCGGTGGCCGGTACCATTGAAGTCCAATAAATAACTCAACTCAATGCATAAAAATAAAAATAAAATAAAAACTACGAAATCTTCCAAATATGCAATTCTTGTTGAGCATTAGTTCTCAGAATACTAACACGAAACCATCCACCAAGCGATTCCATATATAACAATCAAGAATCATTTTTATTATTATTATTTTTTATTTTCTCATTCAATCTGCAGAAGCATTGCAGCTGAAAGACCTCTATCGACTGGCAACTTATTGTGCTGACACGAAAACAACCTTTCTGATTTAGGGGAGTAACATTTTAAGATCACCTAAATTAAGACGTGTCAATATATATAGGAGAATATGTTTCGAAGAAGCAATCTGAGGACAATTAATGGTGAAAACTTGAGTTTTAACCCCGAAGTTAACACATGTTAGCCACATGTGACCATTAACTTAGTGAAAGCCTATGTAGCGCTGGGACAAATTTGGTTCAAATCAGTATTTCCGACGAATTGAAGCAATTTGAGGATAATTAACACCGGAAATCTAAATACAACCAGTAACTAACACACGTGAGGTGTATATTTCAATTAATCTAAGGTAAAGTTCTACGTGGTACAAAATTCGGTCCAAAATCAGCATGTACGACGCCACATAAGATTTTTAATTGTTAATTACAGCCCACGTGTGTTAATTACGTATTGAAATTAATTTTCAACATTAATTGTCATTAAATTGCTTCAATGTGAAACTTATGGTCCTAAAATTATTGCTCCTTTATTTAAGTGTTCTTAGAATGTCACTTCCCCAAATATACGGAACCAAAAAAATTATGCATTTTCTTTAAATGATATAAGGCAAAATTATAAGATTAGGTCACCAAGTATACAAGTTTTTGTGTTTGGGTCACTATGTTTGATAATTGCAAAAGTAGGTCACTAACTTTGTATTTCAAAATAATTGTGGGTCATATTTTCAATTTTAGGTCACCAAGTATATATTTTTCGATTTTGGGTCACTATGTATACATACTTTTATTTTTGGGTCACTATGTTTACAAGGTTAATTACCAAATGAGTGACCCGAAATTGACAATGTATATACTTAGTGACCCAAAATCGAAAAATATATACTTAGTGACCCAAAATTGTTTTGACATACAAAGTTAGTGACCTACTTTTGCAATTATCAAACATTGTGACCCAAAAACGAAAGCTTGTATACTTAGTGACCTAATCTTATAATTTTGTCATGATATAATAGCAAATGATAATCAAACCCTATTCTTTTTTTTTCTTTTTGTAGTTTTGCTCTCAGAACTGTTGCATATGAAAATTATAGTCTGTGTGTGTGTTGTATGTTTTACATAAGAAAACAGACAGAATTCAAGTGCGCTCGTTGTTTCAATGCATGAACAATAAAGGGTTTCTCTGTTACTCTCTTCTTTTTTTGTATTATTATTATTTTGAGAGTGTATGTGTGTGTGTGTGTTGCAGTGCAGAGGGGACAGTGGCATGACAAAGGCTTTGGGTGGATCTGTAATGAAAGAATGCCCCCACTTTCATGCAGAAGTTTTGATCTTATTGTTATAAGAACAGGATACACAAATATATGGTGTTGAAAAATCAGCAAATAATAATAAATATTATTTATTATTGTTATTAATATTATTATTCTGCGTTCCTATCACCCCATCTACTGCTGCTTATATTACAGCCATCATGTGTTCCTGCATTTGTGTTGTAGTGGTCCCTTTAAATTCTATTATAACAAAAGTTGTATTATTAATATGCACAAATACATATGTTTATTAGAGTTTGCTAACCGACCCCAGTTATTTTATTACACTTTCTAAATGTATAGGGTACTTCCTCTTATCCAATATCAGGTAAGTAATATTATATACATACATATTAGAGAAAAAAACATTATATACATATATACATTAGGGTTTTCTTGATTTGATTTCATCGATAAAATGTCTATATTCTTATTTTTTCAGTCCTAGCAGTTTCCCGCTAGTTTTCTAACAACATATTTTTTCTCTATAAACTATATATTCTAAGCACATGTGAAGAACATGACTTAGAGAATGATCCCACCTAACATGGAATGTAATAGTGTATTTTTGTCTATTTTTGAAAGAACATCGCAACAAACAATTACACATAAATGGAAGGAAACAAACCAGAAAAAAAATAAAATAATCTTAATTATTTGTTTCATTGACAAAAACCAAGAAACAACGTGTAGACTGTGGACCAGTGTAATAAGAAGATTCTCTACTCAATTTCGTGTTTTGATCTTTTATATTCATGTGTGTAAAACCAGCTTTGCTCTGCTGTTTATATTTACTGTTATACATATACGTGTGTTGTTTGATTGTGTGTTGAAATTATCGAAAGAATAACATAGATGAACGAAAAACATTGCCTCTAAAAAAAAGGTGCAAGTTGCCATAAGCAGAAATGTTTGTGAGTTAATGTCCTTATAAAAGTTCGTAGTTTATGTGTGATGAGCAATTATGTTTTGGTTGGAACAAAATATATAGAAGTAAAGAATGATATATCTTCTTAACTTTAATTAAGCTTCACCTAATAATAATATTAAAAAACTCACACCAAGAGATTATGGTAGGATTAAAATTCACTACAAGCTCCCATAAAAAGAAAATTCAAACTAGAAACGAAAGAAACTTAAAATAAATAACAGTAAAATATTATGCCTCAACCTTCTATTAGTTGAAGTGTTCATTTACATGCCTTTTTTGTTTCCTTTAGAATATACATGCCCAAATTTGGGTGTATGTATATGAAGGCATTTGATATGTATTGACCAACGACCTTTTTATTTATACATTTATTTCTTTAAAGTTTCATCATCACTTATTGCATAACTTTTGAGTGCGATGAAAAAAAAAACCCGAAAATTGCTTTGATTGTGAATATGCATTCCATTCTAATCCTTCCACTTAATCACGAACACCCAAAAAGATAATCTTTTTATTGTCTTTGGAGACAAAGTAAAGTTTAAGTCGATCCATACAAAGTAAAAACCGCACAAACGACATTGATTATTCTACCCAAGTGTCTTGGACTTAACGGAAAAGATCAATTTTTCAAAAAGAATTTAGTATAACCGACCAATCACGGATATAATTTAATAAAGATTTCATCTTTACTCGCCGATAATATTGAAAAACACTTAAAAAATGGACTTTCAAACTGTCAGTTGAACACATAATATAAAACTTGTAATGTAATAACAGATGTAAGATTATCAACATAAACTAGGCTTTTTATGCATTATTTTATATTATTATACGACGGAAAGTGTCTAAAAGAAAAGAAAAAAAAAAAGATAAGATAGGCCCCCACGTCCACTCGCATATTTTCAGACAACGGAACTCAAGTAGTTTCCTTGTCGACACGTCTGGTTTATCGAAGCAAAAGCACATTGTGTGTGCCTCATTACCATCAAGACTCTATCTTCCCAAACAACTATATATACATTATAAGCATATGTGACATTTTATTGCATGCCCCAACTGCCATTCATGTCTTAGCTTTTTCTGAGAAAGAAAAACCCCAAAACTCCAGCAAAGATTCCATCTTTCCTAATATATTCCCTGCCTCCAAAGCTTCTTCCATTACATCACCTATAGTGATTATATTAACACCTCACTGGCTGAGAATTTTAGCAGCTAATATGTGCAACTCAAAGCCATCAACGCCTCCTTCTTCATTCATCCCTACTTGTAATAAAAACCATTTCTTGGTCCCAAATAAGACTAACATGCCTCTAGGCCTCGATGGTGATGATATTAACGAGCTTCAAAGGTGGCCTACTGCTTCCGAGGTATTTAATCAAAATAAATTCAATAAAATAAACCTATGTATTGCTATATATATATTTATATATATGCATATTTATGCCAGGCCCTTGAAGAAATGAAGGAGATAGGAAAAATATCAGGGCCAACAGCAATCACAGGGCTAATACTCTACTCACGAGCCATGATCTCCATGCTCTTCCTAGGCCACCTCGGCGAGCTCGAGCTCGCCGGCGGCTCTCTCTCCATGGGCATGGCAAACATAACCGGCTACTCCGTGATCTCGGGCTTAGCCATGGGGATGGAGCCCATCTGCGGCCAAGCCTACGGTGCCAAGCAGATGAAGCTCCTCGGGCTAACCCTCCAACGAACCGTCCTCCTCCTCCTAGCCACTTGCCTCCCAATCTCTCTCATGTGGCTCAACATGAAGAGGATACTCATGTGGTGCAACCAAGACGAGGAGATTTCGGACACGGCTCAGAGTTTCATACTCTTCGCGATACCGGATTTGTTCTTCTTGTCTCTCCTTCACCCGCTGAGGATCTATCTAAGGACCCAAGGCATCACATTGCCGTTGACTTACTGCTCTTTGGTCTCCGTTTTGCTTCACGTGCCGTTGAACTTCTTCCTCGTCAAGTACCTCGACATGGGCGTCGCCGGCGTGGCCCTAGCGATGGCCCTCACGAACCTCAACGTGGTCCTCTTCCTCATCTGCTTCGTCTACTTCTCCGGCGTCTACAAGGACTCGTGGGTCCCGCCGAGCGCCGACTGCTTGAAGGGGTGGTCGAAGCTCGTCTCCTTAGCGGTCCCCACGTGCGTCGCCGTGTGCTTGGAGTGGTGGTGGTACGAGCTCATGATTATGCTCTGCGGGCTGCTAGCAAACCCTAAAGCTACCGTGGCCTCGATGGGGATCCTCATACAGACGACCTCGTTGGTCTACGTCTTCCCCTCTTCGTTGAGCCTCGGCGTCTCCACGAGGGTGAGCAACAACCTCGGTGCTCGAAAACCGGAGAGGGCTAGGTTTTCGATGGTGGTCGCACTTTGCTGCGCGGTGGGGTTAGGTCTCTTGGCCATGTGCTTCGCGGCGGCGATGAGGGACAAATGGGGAAGGCTCTTCACCTCCGACCCGGAGATCCTCGAGCTAACTAGGGTTGCGTTGCCTATCGTCGGCCTCTGCGAGCTCGGGAACTGCCCGCAGACGACGGGCTGCGGGGTCTTGAGGGGCAGCGCGAGGCCCAGCGTCGGCGCCAACATAAACTTGGGCTCCTTCTACGCCGTGGGGATGCCGGTGGCTTTCGTGATGGGATTCGTTTTGAAGTTCGGGTTCGGCGGGTTGTGGGTCGGGTTGCTGGCGGCTCAGGGCTCGTGCGCTTTGGTGATGGTGGTGGTTTTGTGTAGGACCGATTGGGTCCTGCAGGTTCGGAGAGCTGATGAGCTCACTAGTAATGGTGGTGGTGGCAACGATGGTTCTTGTATTAATGACATTAATGGCGGTAATGGCGACGTTGATGATGGTGATGGATGTGATCTTGATGAGATTTTGTGTGCTAATGATGAGATTGTTGATGAGGCTGAGTCGGATCCTCTCATAACTAAGATTGTTTTGCGTTAGGTTATTAATGAGTTTAGGTAGTAGCTAGTTTAGTAGGGTAGGCTTTGAGTGTTTGATGTGTTTCATTTCATTTCTTTTTATTTTACTTTTTGCTTTTATTGCATGTTGCAAGAGAGGCTATGATCGTGATGTAAAAATTGTTTGGAAATGAAAACTTTATTTCTATGAATTGGTTTTTTTTGTTATGTATGAGAACTTTAGTAGGGTTTTTTTTCCTTATGTATGAAAAGTTAAAAAGAGGTCGATCAGGCCTTGGTCTAGTGGTCAAAGAAGAGACCTTAAGGACTTTGTGGGTTAGGTCGTGAGATCGAATCCTCCTTCCCACAATTTTCTTGAGTAGTCTCATTGGGCTTTATGGCCCATGACTAACGTTGTCAGGTGAGTTTGAGACGTATTCATCTGGCTTTGGGGATTAGTCCCATCTCTGAGTGCGTGACGCAATTAAGCCTCCGTCAGGTATGTGTGGCACAAGTCAACGCCGGTATTTAGGGAGTAACTCATAGTCAGGTCGAGTGGGAATACATCGGGACAACTCATAGTCATATGATGTGGAGGTTTATGGTTCGATCTTTTTTAACACTATATTTATTATCATAGTATGTACGAACTTAGAACCATATATATACAAATTACGGATTAGTTATGTTGGAAGCCTGTGTGTCTCTAGTCGAACATGCAGTTCAAACTCAATGCAAAATAAACTTTATCGGAATATAGAAACTACAAGTTGTTGCGTGGGAATACCAACGGACATGAGAAAAAAGTTAGAAATATATAAAAAAAACTCTTTGTTGGACGAGTATATCATATATCAGATTAACATTTCCTCTTGGTTAACAAATCTGAAGCATATTAAATTAGGATATAAATTTAACCGTAAAATAAAAACAAATGAATAGCAAATTCGTTGCGAAGTGGTGGATGTATGATATGAGATTTAATATATTTAAACTGCGCGCGCATGTGCTAGCATGACATGACTTTTCAAAACATGCACGAGTGTAACACAATACATCAAACAATAGAAACAATAAATTGCATTTTTTTTGCACTGCAATCATTCTATTAGATTATAATAATCATAATAAATATAATAAAATATTTTAAAAGAAATAAAGTTGAGCTGTCGGTTGTTTTAGAGGCTTGTAAAGAGGACACTCTTGCTCTTTTTCATTTGTTACGTTCCATATTAGGTTACAACATATCCACCTTAAAATGACATATTTAGTATATTAATATTTTATTTTTCCCACCAATTATTGCAGCCCACATGATTTGGAATGCTTTAATATATTATGAAGCTAACTATTTCTTTGATAAAAATAAATAAATAAATCGGTCCCACTTATAATAATGCGTATCATATAATTATTATTACTATTAATATTAAGAATTTGATCATGATATACTCATACCTTTTTTCCGTTTTCTAAAATGCGTTCATCAATGGGAGTACATCCACTTTTTCACTTATATATAATATCAAGAAAATATTTAAGTTTCTCTTTGGCATCAAATGCATCACTTGCCACCTTTTAATTGGTTCTGTTTTTAAAATAACCCCCTTGTCATTAAAATAAATAAATAAATTATACGTTACAGTTGTATTTATATGAAACCACAATGATCTATTTCTAACAATATACGTATATATTTATATATATTAGGGGCGTATCGTATTGTGCAAAATAGAATGTTACCCTCTTAAGTTAGTAAATAAATTTATATAAACTTTAATTTTAATATGAGATATTTTTATTGCACTGTATGTAGCCTAAAACCGCAGGTATCTCATGAAAAAGAATTGAACACGTAGTTGATAAACTTGGTTCTCATTAACAATTTGTATTTATTTAGTGCCATTTATATATAAATGTCTTTATTATATGTGTCCAAATGGGAAACACCAGGCCATGCATATGCATCTGCTATATAATTGGATAGTGTAAAGTTCAGAACCTGCGTGCATGAGTGAGTGAGTGTGTGTGTATTTTTTTATAAATATTAAATTGAATATTATAAAAAAATTATAAAAATTAACATATATATATATATATGGGAATCGAAATAAAGGGAGGGCCCTGGTTTCCATTGAAGAAACAAAATATTCCAGCTGTGAGAGTCTGTGTCTGCTTCTTACCATGACAAAAGACTGAAGCTGTGACTCTGCGCACCATTTTCACAGACGACCCCCACGATCATATATTGTATATATATTTATTTTATTTCATATATATGTGTACAAAGCATACACATCACTCTCTGTTATTACGAAAATTAATGTGTCAGAGCTCTCGCAATACTGTTTTGTTTGTATGTGTTTTTTACTCTGATACGAACAAGTACACTTAATGCCTACTTTTGGAGAAGCAGTGTTGGATTATTATGGGCGTAACTTTGAAAGAGGGAGTTAAATTAAAGTTTATATTAGTATATTGGAGATTTTGATGAAAAGGTTTTTAATGATTTCATTAAGAATGTTCGGACCACTCGTGTCGTTTTCGGGTGGTGACTTTCGTTATTTGGTCCCAACAAGTTAAGTAAGAAGAGTTGGCATCAATTTTAGTTTACTTGATAATTAATGGTTTGAATACTCGATTTGCATTTCGCCACTTTATGATAATTTTTAGGAAGAAAACCACTTTTGGTCCTCGATGGACAATTTTAATCCCCGATGTTTTCACTTACCACATTTAGTCTTCATAATTGTTTGATTTGAACGAATTTCGGTCCCTCAGTTAGATTAAACGTAAATTTGGACGTAATCTGTTATGCGAATCGCAAGTGATATACTACAATCTCCCAAAATATTGTTTATACGTCTTTTTTATCTTAAAATCCCTTAATTCGTGTCCTTCATCGCACAATAAAACACAAAAATCGAAAGCATAAAAATCTAGATTGTGGGATGAAAGAGATAAATTTAGGGGATTTAAGATGAACAGACGTTTAAAGTGTATTTTGGCGGCTTATAAAATATTATGTGCGACTCACATGAAAAAATTCCGTCCAAATGACGTTTAATCTAGCAGATGGACCAAAATTGGTTCAATTGAACAACTATAGGACTAAATGTTGCTAGTGGAAATATCAAGGATCAAAATTACTCATTAGATAAACATTGGGGACCAAAAGTGGATTTGTCCCAAATTTTTATTCTTAATTCAAGGAACCCTAATCCATGGACCAAATAAACAACGTTAACAACATTAGGACATATTTTATGGTGACAGACTTATTCAATATATATTAGATTCTTCAATACATTGAAGAATTAAGCCTCCGTCAAATCTGTGTGGCGCAAGCCCACATCGATATTTAGGGGTTAGCCATAGTCAGGTCGAGTGGGGATACATCGAGACAGTAAAAAGAAATACCTTGAGGAATCATCCTCGTCCACCAAGTCTAAGACCCCACCGACGACTTTATGGTAATGTTGCAGAAAATTCTAATATATATATATATATATATATATATGTATAGATATTCATGTTTCACTTAAATAACTATGAGATTAAAATTTTCATAACGAAAATAAGTAAGTTTTTTTTACCACAACCAGGGACCTGCACTAGGGCTATGTGATCCATTGAACCCTCCGGCTAGTCGGAGTACTCCTTGAGCCTAGGGGTGAAAGACGAGCCGAGCCGGCTCGGAAAAAGCTCGGCTCGAGCTCGCAAAAAATGAGCTCGAGCTCATATAAGTCGAGCTCCAGATAATATTTGTCGAGCTCGAACTCGCTTGAGAGAGCTGATCGAAAACTCGCGAATAGGCTCGAGCTCGCACGCTTTTTTTTTAATTTTTTTTTATAGGTAAACGAACGAATCTAAAAGCTTGACGAGTTTGATGAACTCGAGCTCATAAATGAAGAGCTCGAGCTCAATAAAATGAACCGAGCTTGGCTTGAACTCGGCTCGTTGACATCCCTACTCGAGCCAACTATAATAATATGTATTTAACATGCATATAATGTGTATCATTAGCCTAGAGTACTAATTGCAGTTTGGTCTTACAAATGGTCATGTGTCCATTTATTTGTGATCCATGTTTGTTTCTATCTTATAATTAACTTTTTACCTCATTAGATTTTACATTTATATAATTTTTTATCCTCAAAAATTTATGAACTCTTGGTATGTCAGTGACCAAGACCATAATGTAATAGTTGTAAGATGTTATTGTTTATTATAAAGTTATTTTTTATGAATCAAAATTTATATAGTCTCCAATTTTTTTCAATATGGTGACATTTGAATTATATGATATCTTTATATTGTTTTTCTCGGTAGCTGCACCTGTAGAAAAGTCATCCGAGATGTGATTGAATAAAACAGATGCTATCATTTCATGTATTTCAATAATTGGACGTAACATATATTTACATATATGCCTATCTCCTTTACAAAGTTTCAATAATGGAACTTGTTATACATTCCCCTTTGTGTGTATTGGTTTTCTCTTATATTATGGTACGTTGATATAAATTATACTTAAATTAATTATTTTATTAAGATCATATTGCTCACAACCACAACCATGATCTTGGAAATTACTATCACTACGATATTAGTATATGAATAAGATGTTTATGTCATTTAATATAAATAAATCAAGCTATATATAATTATTGACTACAAAAGACAGAAATTTAAAAAAACAAACAGGGGTTCCTTTTACCTTTCACCTCAAGCTTTCTTATCCCTTCGTGCAGATTTTTCTCAGCTAGCTACATTTTACTTTGACCTAGTTCAAGAATTTTATCATATGTGTCGTAACGTAAGTCATTTCTATTATTTGTCATATTTATTTACTATAATGTTGCGTTATTGCAATGTAGATCATTTATTTTTAAATGATAAACTTCACCATAATATCATTTGAACAAAATATTACAATGAGAATAGTAACAAATCAATGATGTCCGTTTCTTCAAAAAAGAATATCAATTGAAAATTCTTCTTCAAGCACTTTTGATATCTCGTTTGTTTAAATCACCAATGCAAGCATGATGCCATCCGTTTCTCAAATCTGATATTGTAAAATCTTATTCTATCATTTGGATTATGTTATTAACTATTAAAGGCCCTTTTATGATATTGTTTGGCTTTTATTTCAAAGAGGAAGATCAACTTCTTTACATGACCATAATGCTACTTAAAATTCCAAAAGATGTGGCCGTTTCATTAACTAATTATAAACCATATATTTTCTAATTCAATTATGTTAAGCATTTTTTGAAATTTTATTCCATAATATCAATTGATCAATGAACCAATAAGTAAATCTGTTGAAGAAAATGAAGGAACTACAAAAACATAGAAATCACCCATTATATTCCATTCGTCAAGCACTTTTGAATGTATCTTCATTGTGTGAATCATCAATGCCGGCACGATGTCCATTCCTCAGACCCATGTAAAAGATTATAACAAGCTCTTATTCAAGAGAAATACTCTCATACAAGAGAAGAAAACTCTCATGCAAAAAAAGAAAACTATCATACGAGAGAAGAAAACTCTCAAGACGAAATATATTGAAAAATTAGAAAATTGAGAAGGAGAATATAAAGATGGTGGGTGCTCCAACTCGGTCCATCGGCGACCATGCTATATATATATTCTTTACTTTTTTTCCGTCCTATGAACAAAATCTTAGATTTGCATGAACGACGACTTAGAAATATTTCTCACACTTATCACAATAATCTAAACGGTAACCGATAATGTCCTCGCGGTTCTTGGAAAATAAGAGAGATTTTTAGATGACTTAGAATCTAAGGGCTATTTTAGGGTGACTGGTTTTTTTTAATACAATAATGTTGAATTTCTGACTTATTTCTGTCGAAAAAAGGATGGGAGACTCAAATTTTTTAAAAGATGGAGTTAGTGACATATTTTGTAATTATCTAGTGACACAAAATAAAAAGTCGGTATATTTACTGATAAAAATTAACCATTTTGCCGCTTAAAACATTAATCATATATAAGATGTGGAAATCTTGATTAGCTTATTCAAACTAACCTATCTCTACTATAATCAAACAACTTGCCTAATCAAAATGAAACTTAGGCAATGTTATTTTCACGAATTTCGTACTTCATATGACGGGTTCATAATTAGATAGCCGACCTAAAATAATTTATGTATTGTAGTATTTGTATGATATATGTTATAGATAAGAAAAGATCACTGTCCAAGGCCTGCAACGATAGCCCAAATCACATTGTTACAATGTTAACTGTCGCTGGCTTGAACCCATTTAGGATCCGATTCCGAACGCCGAAAAAATATTTTCATACCTAACTTTGTTATGTACGAAAAAAATAACTTTGTTATGAATATTTTATTAAGTAAAATTGATATTTTTTTTTATCAAAACCATCGGACAATTATATAAGATATGAGCCTCATTAATATTCTCTTATGATATTTTTAACAATAATTTATTAATGCATCAATTATATAACGGACATGACCCGACGGTGCACGAGACCAAATGTCATAAAACAACTCCTGCGTGTTCGGTTATAAGCAGCACCTTAAGGCTCAATATTAAATTTTTGAAGCTGGACCAATATAAATGTGGTACGATCCTAATAATAGCGTGTTTGCTTTGACGTGGTTTATTATATCGTTGTAGGTACAATTTTCACAATAAAGACAAAATTGTCCTCGTCATCTTCTAAAACGAGAAACAGTCCCCCATCGATATTATTTACAGTCAAAAAAAGATCAATTTCAAGAGATGAAACCCATCTGAGTAAATTGTCTTTCACTGTTTCCAGTTAGCTTCAGGTACGTTTTGGATTTGCTTTTACCTGCAGAATCCCCCTTTTTGTGTTAAAATCGTGTTCGGCCGCGTCATTTATTGATTTAGGAATTGTAGTTGGCTGACTGTAAGATTAATTGACGAGAATCCTCATAAAATCTGGAAAGATGTTACTTCACTTATTGTTATTTGAACTGGAATGTGATAAGAAAAATCACAAAATCTTGATAAGAAACCAGAAAATCTGCAAGAAAATCTTGAACGAGTCTTAAGTAGCCACCTTTATTCAATTAGGGTTGATGAAATGCTTACTGTGGTGGCTTCACTGACGATTAATGTCCATCTCTACCTCTTTCTCTATAAATAAGTAGTAAGTTCATATTGATTGAAATGAACGAGCTTCTCCAAATTTAAAAAAAAAAACTGGTATGCCTTACAAATTAATAGTTTTCTCTATATTTTTCTTAATCAGTTCCACTTTGTAATTTGTATGGGCACCATGAAACATGTATGGATCTTGGACAGTTTCAGACACGGGACAAGTATCTGTACGATAAGAATTGGACCGAAGAAGTTGATGGACTAACCTTGAATGTGCACTAGTTCAAAAATAGAAATTCTTATAGCTGCATTGATAGTTTTTGTCACATCATAATATAGAAATTAACATGTTTGAAAAATTACCGTGAATATCACAGTGAGGTGGATTAAGGTGATATCACTAATTTCTCCTCAATACTGTTTTCGACAAGAATCAATATTGGGTTATCTTCAGTACTTATATTCTCGGGATCAACACTTAGTTTGTCTCATTAACTTCGTTTGTGGTGGGTACTGTATATTCCTCCGATATTTTCCGGTACTGGGCCTTCACTACCAATTTCTTCGAACCCTTCATTGATGTCTTGGGCGCATTGCTCTGCAGCGATGGGAGCTTTGTCTTCATCCCTAAGCTCATCCAGGTTGGTCTTCTCCAACATATCACTTAGTCGATTTACATTCGAAGGAGAATAATCTTCTGTTGGAATTTGGGCTATAGGCCCAAATAGGGTTTAGACCCAATAAATAAAAAGCTTAACCGATTTTAATTAAATCGAGAAGCCGTCGTTCGTCGAAACCCAAAATTGATGAAAGATTCAAATTCTAGTTTCGAGGGGAATTTATCGAATACTAATTGGCTCAAAACCGATGTCGGGTGAATGAGAAATTAATTTTCGAACTTGGCCAATAAAGAGATGAAATATATATATCTAATATATAAGGGAAATGTTGTTGTCTCACATTGGAAACTTCATCACTTTTTCACTTGTTTATAAGGAGTCTCCCTACATGGGCTACTCAAATAGCTTGCCCAAGTGGTTGGTGGGTTATGGGCTTGTGGGGAGGTTTTGGACCCAATTATAGCCCAAGTGCGAGGCGGTGCCCGTCCGAACCCGCGCCTCGCCCGAGCCAGCGCCCGCGCCGAGGCCGAGCCCGCGCCCGGGGCCGACACCGACCCGAGCCGTGCCAAGGGCGCAATGGGCGTTTTGAGGCGCACTTTGCACTTAGCACGGCGCATCGGAGCGAGGTGCTTTGAGGAGCCCTTAATTTTATACTCCGGTGAGGCGGCGGCGGTGATGTCACCTGTGACGTGGCAAGTGATGCTGACGTGTCAGAGGACACGTGTACAAGTGAAGCTGACGTGGCGCTGACGCAAGCGCTGAGTGGACGACGATGACGTGTGCGGACCCGTTGGGTCGCGATGGTTCGTGAAGCGGGTCGAACGGAGTCGGAGCGAGGAGCTTTGAGGAGCCCTTAATTTTATACTCCGGTGAGGCGGCGGCGGTGATGTCACCGGTGACGTGGCGGTCCCGATGACGTGGCAAGTGATGCTGACGTGTCAGAGGACACGTGTACAAGTGAAGCTGACGTGGCGCTGACGCAAGCGCCGAGTGGACGACGATGACGTGTGCGGACCCGTTGGGTCGCGATCGTTCGTGAAGCGGGTCGAACGGAGCGGTTCGGACCGAACCGTTGGGTCAAGAATTAACTATTGACGATTGGGCCCAGAAGTTGCGTCTATTCGCAGAATGGCCCCCAGTCAAAGTTTCAGAAATGTCTAAAAGACCCAACAGTTGCAACGCTTCGCGAAATGACCCCAGAAAGTTTCGCGAGCTATAAATAGGCCCCTGCAGAATTGGAAAAATCATTCAATCGACCCCCAGCATTCTAGAGATAGTTCATACACAGTCCTAAGTAAAATAAAAGCAAGAAAGGCTCGAGTCTTTGAGTAGATTCGCCGATAATTTTGTATCGTTGTGCAACGTGCAAAATTCTGAAGTCGTTGTATCTTCGGGACGGATTGCGATAACCCGAGGCACTGAAATACGGGGCAATAACGTCTTACGGACATCGTACGTAATACGTACCTCGACTTCGACTCTAACAAAAATTCTGTTTGAGTTTTTGCAGCCACCGACCAGACGATATACACCGGAACCAACATCTTCTTCTTGTAATTCTTCGAAGATGACGTGCGTCAATTCTTCGATCGACAACATCTTTCCATTGAATACTCTGTAGGACTTACTGGCGGCTGAGTACCCAACTAAGAATCCTTTATCTGCGCGTCTCTCAAATGCTGAGATGTGGCTTCGATTGTTGTGGACGAAACGACGACTCTCGAAGGTATTGAAGTATCAAACGGAGAACAAGTTTCCTGTCCAGATCTCATAGGGTGTCTTCCCGTGGCTCTTCCGAATCATAGGCCGGTTCTGCGTGTAGCACGACGTGTTGATAGCTTCTGCCTAGAATTTCTGAGAGATATCGGCATCGCAAGCATGGTCCTAACAGCTTCCGTTAACGTGTGATTCTTGGTTCCGTTTCTCTGTTATGCTGTGGTGTCCTGGTAGCAGACAACTCATGGCGTATGTCATGATCCTCAAGATAGGTGTTAAGTACGGCATTTAAAAATTCAGTACCCCTATCACTTCTAATTATGTTAATTTTAGATTTTTGTATTCTTTTAAATACTTTTATTAGAGCTTGGGCCAGTTGATCTTTTGTTATTAGAAAGATCATCCAGGTATATCTTGAATAATCGTCAATGACCACGAGAGTATACTTTACTCCACCTAGGCTTGGTACCGAAATATAACCAAATGGATCCATACGTAACAAGTCTAGGCAACATTTCGAGGAAGTTTTTGATCTATTTTGAACGTTGACCTAATTTGTTTGCCGAATTGACAAGCAATGCAAGCCTTGTCTTTAGCAAAACTTAGTTTGGACAAACCATATACTAAGTTGTTTAAACTAAGTTTGAGATAGTTTTGAAATTTAAGTGGTTAAGCCTTTTATGCCACAACCGACACTTGGGTGCTTTTCGCAACCAAGCATGTTGGCGCAAACACAGCCCGTTCCACAACTAAGCATGACTTTGCATTTTTCCTTCTTGAAATCATAAGTATCGCCATTATCACATAATTTGCTAATACTTATAAGATAGTAATGAAGGTTCTTTACAAAACATATATTATCTAACGTAAAGTTTCAATGGGTAAGCTTACCCTTGCCCATGATCTTACCCTTGCCATTGTTACTAAAAGTGACAGTTTGACTGTTACATGCCTTGATGTCGGTGAGGAGCTTGTTGTACCCCTTCATGTGCTTGCAACACCCGTTGTCCAAGTACCAACTTGACTTGCTCAGCTCACTTGTGTATTCCTGCAAACGATGATTGTTTGGTACCCATGATATGTATGGGTCCAACAGGAAGTAAGACATTGATATCCAAACTTGGATCACCCTAGTGTGTCTCTCAGTGCTGGAATCGATTAAGTACTTAAGTTGAGGACCGAACCTTCTCTGGTACTCTTTTTTCCCTTGTGGAACACGAGTCCTCGATCTTGGTGAGTACATGGGCCGAGGACCGGGTTGACCCGAATACTGTTTTTTTACGAGACTTATTGTCTCGATGAATTTTCCATGTGCATCGCGGGCATTCGCCTATTGTCAGGCGTTGGCTTATAGTTAGTTGGAGGCCTTGAGGCAACCGTAGGGTTGTGCGTAGGCGTAGGCGTCGGCCTGTAACCTATCCATTCGATTCCTAACTTCAATAACTGATTATTGAATTTTAGAGTTTCCACTGATTCAGTGGGCTTCACAAACTTTATTTGGTTCGTGAGAGCGGGTATTTAGCTATGCATGATATATGTGTATCCTAGTCCCGTTTAATCACGTGCTTTTTAACACCCCCTGTAGTGTGTTGAGCTTTCTTGATGAATCTGTCTAAGATTGGATAACTTCGCCAAGTTCCGTAATATTGGACTTCATGTTTTGAGTATCATGCTTTAGGAACTCATTTTCGGTCCTTAATGTATCGACCTCGGCCTTTGCCCTGGTGAGGTTTTGAGGCTCTATGGCATGTAAAACCTCGGGTACTGTTTTGTGACCCTTAGACTTAATCTGCACAATTAATTGCTGATACTCCGTCGTCGTCTCGTGAAGGGCTTGTACAAGATTTTCTCGAGAAAATTCATGACGAGAAAATTCAAATACCTCATCGGCGAGGTCTGCCACGAAACACTCGATTTCATCATCACTTGATGACTCGTTCTCTGACTTCGGCTCTTCTGAGTCGGTCTCCGCCCACTTCAATTTACTATCCTCATCCACGAGGACTTTTGCCTTCTTGTTCACCTTCTTGCCATTGTCTTTCCTGGGCATTTTTCAATCGACAATAAAATGCCCTTTCTTGTCACAATTAAAATGTCATTATTTTCGTCATTTTTCGAGTAATTTTTCTTACTCGAGGGAGTTGGTAGATTGGCTTCTTTTCATGAAACGCCCAAACTTCATGATGAAGAGAGCCATCGCCTCTTCGCATTGTCCTCAAAGGACTTTAATGTGCTCTTAGCAGCAGCAAGTGCCTTCATTGGTTGCACGGGGACCGATTCTTCCATGCGAGTTTGGATTCAAACTCATATGCATCGAGGTCACCGAACAGATCATGCAGCTACAACTTGCCTAGATCTTTCACTTCCCTCATCGCCATCATCTTGAAGCCTCATTCCCTCCGCAAGGGCGGAGAGTTCGTTGATGACGGTGGTGAACCGGTCTTCGAACTCCGCCATCGTTTCGCCTAGTTTCATCTTGACGGCGTCGTATTTTTGTACGGACACAACGAGTTTGTTCTCCCTCTTTTGGTCGTTTCCTTGACAGATCTGGCACAGCTTTTTCCAGATCTCGCTTGTTGTCTTGCACAACATCACCTGCCTGAACGTTCCAGTGTTCAGGGTCTTGAAGAGCGTGGACTTGGCAATCTTATCCAAGTTCATCAGCTTCTTCTTCGGATCCGTCCATTCGCTCTTAGGCTTTCGAATTTCTTGCAGTGTGCGATTGGCCGCGTAAGCCAGGTTAATTTTTAAGAGCTTCGGTGGTCCGTCTGTGACTATGTCCCACATATCTTCATTCTGAGCAAATAGGTGGCTTTCCATATGTATCTTCCACTCAAGAAAACTTTTTCGGCTGAACATCGACATCTTGCTATAAGTACTCATCTTGACATGCGATTGAGAAAACCCGCTCCGATACCAGTTGTTAGGTTGAATAAACACTTAGGAGTTTTCTTCGTTTCATGAGGTTGAGTAATGGTTTTAGTTCAGTACTCAGTTGTTTTCGGTCCTCTCTTTGTGCTTTGCCCTCTCTCGCCTAATAGTGGTGCGGAAGTTACCACTGCTCAATCTTTATTTGTGTGTTGGTGAGTTTGCTTGCACACATGACTTTGTTTATGAAAGTTCGAAGCAGAATCGCCTACGTCTCCCCTTCTTCCCCGCAAGGATGGTACCTCTAGAAGTTTGAGATATTTTACACAAGTACTACCAGAGCTACTTCTAGCTAACTTCTACGACAACGGCTTTTTACAGTCCGTTGTTTACAGTGTTTCGCTCACGAATACACTCACAACTGCTTTTTAAAGTCAATTATTTACAAATGAGATGATCACTCTAATCAATAGAGTTTGCTCTTAGTTGTTCGTAGTTAATTCTCGTGTCTGTATAGTAGCTTTTGAACTCTTCGGCCTTTTATAGCCTTCACCCGAGAAGTAGCTATTGCATTTGAACGTTTGAACTCGTCTGCAACAGCATTGAATTCTTTCCTCTTTTGGGGACTGTTGACCTCGATACTCTTTGTTCATCAGAGTACCTCTTTTACCACTTCGGGTAATTAGCTGTGGTCAACATCCGTTGCCGCTGCAGCCTTGCATTTAATGCCCATGTCCCCTGTTTTCCATCATGTCCTATGACTTCATTCTTTAGTACTCTCTCTTCAAATCTTCTGAGTACTGCCATGGCAACTTCAGTCCTTAGCGCAATCACCAAAGCATTAAGTATCCAACAACATGTCGCTTCGTATAAGATCGTTAGAAGTAATTTCTCAGATAATGGTCCACATGTTTGTTGTATATCGTGAAATACCGATAGCAAGCAATCACATTCTCAACTTGCTTCATGAATAGCTAGAATCTTTGCATGACTAGATAAAGCAGCGGTTAAACTATCTTTAAATGATCACACTGAAATATCAATTCCTTCATATGTAAGAAATTGCCCGTTTGTGATCCGGGTATTATGTAGGTCAGATAGAAATCAAGTATCTGCCATCCAATTAAATCTACTTTCGGTTCATTAGGATAAAAAAATCACATATCAGTTGTTTCCTAAAAAATATGTTCAACTCCGTTCCAGTGACTACGAGTCTGTGACAAACTATATCTCGTTAATAAATTTACTGTGAACGCTATGTCAGAACACTCCTTGACGTACGAATAATAATAATAACACTCCTTGACGTACGAATCTAAACTACAAGTCAGAACACTCCTTGACGTACAAGTCTAAACTACAAGTCATATCACTCCTTGACGTACGAGTTTAAACTACAAGTCATAACACTCCCTGACGTGTACGAGTCTAAAATACAAGTCATAACACTCTTTCACGTACGAGTCTAAACTATAAGCCATAACGCACCTTGACGTACGAGTCTAAACTACAAGTCATAATGTCACTCCTTGACGTACGAGTCTAAACTACAAGTCATAACACTCCTTGACGTACGAGTCTAAACTACAAGTCATAACACTCCTTGACATACGAGTCTAAACTACAAGTCATAGCACTCCTTGACGTCAGAGTCTAAACTACAAGTCATAACACTCCTTGACGTACAAGTCTAAACTACAAGTCATAACACTCCGTGACGTACGAGTCTAAACTACAAGTCATAATGCTCCTTGACGTACGAGCCTAAACTGCATGTTACTCCTGGCTCGCACGAGTCTAAACTGTGAAAGGCGAACATTAATGATAAATACATATGTTTAAACTGTTATTTTATCTCACCTAGTTTAGGTGGTTAAATAATGAATACTCATGGCCCGCATGAGTCTAAATTGTGAAAGGTGAACATCAATGATAAATGCATATGTTTAAACTGTTATTTTATCTCGCCTAGTTCGGGTGGCTAAATAATGAATACTCCTGGCCCGCACGAGTAAAAAACTGTGCATAGGCACTCTAAAAAAAATCTGAACTACGAAAAATGACTTGATCCCTTAAAAGGGTACGTAGGCAGCTTGGACATTGTCTAAGTTTAGTCATAAAACAAAAGCGAGTAATATCTTCAGGTGAAATATTTTTTGAAACGGACGACAAATACTTCAAGTTAATTTCCTTCAAATTGTCGTTAATAAGACTTGAAGTGGGGGCATTTGTAGACAATTAAAATTAATTGTCTATAAAATTAATTTTGAGATTTACTAAATTAGTTCCAATAAATAAGATAAAACTTTATTAATTAAATTTCTATATTTGAGATTTATAAAATTAATCTCAAATAAATAAATAGCTAATTTAATTAATCCATACCATAAATGATGATATTATTATTCCTTTTATATAAAAAAATGTCTTTATAAGGCAATCCTTGTAGAGATTTCTTAAATAAGTAAAGGAAATCATCAATTATGGAGAAAATCAAATCAAATAAAAGCAAATATGGAAAATTGAATTAAATTAAATTAAATATGGAGAGAATCAACCTAAGATGATATTTTCCATTCTGGCAAATTCTCTACGCCTATAAATACGGAGCTTGAGAAGTTCAGAAACACAACGAACATCGGAGTGAATATAGAACTTCGAGAGACGATATAAGACTTTTAAACGAATTCTCTCAGAAAAGTTCTTCGTATTCAAGTCTTAAATTTGAAGATTTGAAGATCGACGCCGAAGGTTCGAAGCTCGGCGAAGAAGATTTAAAGATTTGAATATTCGAAGGTTTGAAGACGAGGCTCGAAGATTCGAAGGCGAAGCGCGAAGATTCAAAGATCAACCTCGAAGATTCGAAGACAAAGCTCGAAGATTCGAAGACGAAGATTCAAAGATCAAGATTCGAAGATTCGAAGACGAAGCTCGAAGATTCAAAGACGAAGCTCGAAGATTCAAAGATCAAGATTTGAAGGTTCGAAGATGAGGCTCGAAGATTCGAAGACAAAGCTCGAAGATTCGAAGACGAAGCTCAAAGATTCGAAGACAAAGCTCGAAGATTCAAAGATCAAGCTCGAAGATCGAAGATCAGAAATCAAGAATCGAAGATCTCATATCGAGATTGAAGATCGGAGATCGAATACTGAAGATCAAAGAATGAAGATTGAGACTTGAAGATCCAAGATCGAGCTCGAAGATCGGAGATCAAGCTCAGGACTCAAAGACCAAGACCAAGAGCAAGCTCGAAGATCGGAGATTAAGCTCAAGACTCAAAGATCAAGATCAAGACTCGAGCTGAAGACTTGAAGCCCGAAGATCAAGACTCAAGGATAAAAGATCGAAGATCGGGATCAAGAAATCTACACCAAATCTCAAAGCCATTCACCAAGTACAAGCATCAACTTCGTGATCAAGCTCAAGAGCCCAAGAAGAAACTTTCAAAAAGGTCCCTTCAACAAATAAAGTTCAAGCGTTGAGTTCGTGATCAAGCCCGAAGGCCCACGAAGAAACGTCTGAGAAGATCTCTTCATCAAATTTCAAAGAAGTCTTCAAGATTCGTGATCAAGCCCAAAGGCCCACAAAGAAACTTTAAAGAAAGCCCAAATTCAAGGAAATTTAAGATCGAGAATTTTCCGCGAAGCCCTTCAAAATAATCGAAGTTGAAGAATAAGAAGAACATATAGAGATTGAATCTGCTAAATTCTCTTCAATTTTCATTTGTACTATTTATCTTGAATATTCGATTTTCGAATTAAAGAAAATACGCTACAATCCGAACGAAAGTTGATTTTGATGATGTATAGCACACTAACACAGTCTTGATGTTTTGTTTTAATATGTAAGTATACGATTAGTATAAGTGCAAAATAAAATGATTATATCTCGATTATACTCATACAATATCGCGGCGTAGGCTGATTTCGAGGACATATGGCACCCATGTTGATAACCTGTTTTAAAATTGTCTATTAATGACGATTATAAATATTAGAGAGAATAAGATAAACAGCATATCATTCAGCACTTTTAATATGATTTTACCAAACGCAAACAACCTATCTACCAATCTTAATAATATAATATTACATTTATAATTCTAATCAATAAAACAATGACATCTAACTTTCTCAGCCATCACACACATTCGCCATTACATGAAGTTCTAGCTTCTTATAATTATTTACCTTACGAAAAACCCTAGTCGTCGGAGAAAAAACCTCTAAAAAAACATATTTTTCTCTCTTCGCCGGCAGCCATAGATCTACTGCCACCATGATCGTCAGTGGGTCGGATTGGAGCATCCATTATGTGTTTCATTTTATTCCTTAAATTCCATGTGTTTTATTTTAGTTTGTCCTTTTTCTCTCGTATGAGAGCTTTTCTTCTTTCAAATGAGAGTTATCTTCTCTCGTATGAGAGTGTTTTCTCGAATAAATATTTTCAATGATCTTATAAGATATATCTGAGATATTGGACATCGTGTTAGTATTGGTGATTCAAGCAATTGATGATACTAATTTGAAGTATTAATTGTAATTGGAGATATAACTAGTTAATCTTTCTTTCTGTTTTTTCCTACTAGCTAATTGATAATTTGTTTATTGGCTTTATTGTAATATTTTGTCCAATTGATTTCTATGAAATGAAATGAAATTATTGTTTTAAAAAAATATATAACTATCAATTTTTATTTTAACCACCATTCAAAATTACTATATATCAACACGCTTAATTAATATTTCACAATATTCATAATAGTTTTTTATTATTAAATCTTGAATGCCTCAATACAACGAATGCAAGGCTTATAGTCCACATTTTTTCGGTTGTATATTCGTTTTTACTTTCTCGAATTAATCATCACATATTGCACTTTCTTACCATCAATGTTGGTCTGCAACATTTCACCCTCACAAGTGGTGAAAATGGGTTCTGCAATTATATGTCAAACTATGTAATTTTAATATTAAAATTAGTTAATGACTACACACACAACCTTGTAGCTAAACTATGATTAAAATACTTTTTCTTCCCATTCATTGCATACTTTTACCTACACTGAATGTAATAATTCATCCCTAAGGAATAGGTCCGGAGTTTCTGGAGGTCAAAGGTTCAACTCGATTCAGCCTAGCCCGAGTACATAATGTAATAAAATACCATTTTGTAATTTGGATTAATATTAAAGAGTGTTCTAATATCTTTTATATCTTCTTGATTAATTTGCATGTTTGATCAAAATTTATTGTTTTATTAAGTTATCCGTACAAATTTTGTTTAAAAAATAATCAAATAGCGCTAGGCTGTCGATTCTTGTAGCAGAACCAATCCACTGACTATAGTTTTATTTTTTTGTTTTTTATGATTATTGATTGAATAATTCAATGCATTATTGGTCTTGAATGGGTTCTCTACTTTTATAATGCCCATTCCACCTTAGCTAAAAATGCTTGCTTTGATGAATCTAATTCTTTTTTTATGTGGGGACGTGCTATTTTTCAAACATACTATTAATATTTTTTTTTATATATTAAGATTTCGATATTTATGGATTTGTAAAACAACGTGTCAACAAATGCCAAACCTTATAGTTAACGATGTTAAACACTAAAAACATCTTTTAAAATAAACCTGAAAATCATCTTTATGTCGCAAAATCATGATCGATTATTTTTATTTTGTTGAAAAAATGATCGAAATCAAATTTGTTCTAACATGTGATGTATTGAACACTTCTCAAATGAAATGACTTAAAATAAAAAATAGATATTCATGCAAATTAGTCATGAATAGGTTTGAATTCATTCGTCCTAAGTTTGATTACATGGTATTTGCATGGAGGCTAGGGGACACTGTGGAGGTCTCATGTTATTATGGAAGCACGAGATTCAGATCTCATTACGTTCCTACTCTGCATATCATATTGACATTAACGTTCGCATGGAAGGTGATTCTTGGCAATTTACTGGTTCGTACGGGGATCCATGCACTAATCTACGTTAAAAAAGCTGAAAACACTTGGTCTAAAATCCTCATAAATGTGGCTTTGTGCCGGAGATTTCAATGAAATTGTGTCACGAGAGGAAAAGATTGGAGGTCGTGTTCATCCATAATGGAAAATTGAGGTTGTTATAGAAAGACATTTCGAAGGTCTGTTTCGATCTTCATCTCCTACTTTCGACGCTATTCGGACCATTCTCAATCGAGTATCAGGAAGATGAACGATAACCTTCTGTGTTGGAAAGAGATTGTATAAAATTAAAAAGTGATACACTACCTTCAAGGTTAACCTTTCAGTTGAAGTGGTTACTCAAAATGGTATCAGAGCTCATGGACCAAAGAGGTCTAAGGTACAACCATACACTCCCGAAGAAGTGCAGAGGGCCCTATCAGGTATGTTCCTTTTCAAATCACCGGGACCGAACGGCTTTCCCCCTTTCTCTTCTACCATAAATATTGGGATATCGTTGGTCCTTCCACCAAATCTATTCTCAGTTTTTTAAATTCCGGTATATATCTTCGTCTTTCTTTCACAACACTCATATTGTCCTTATCCCTAAAGGTAAAAATCCTGAGACCTTGTCCCAATTTCGACCAATTAGTTTATGTAATATTATATACCGAATAACATCGAAATGTGTAACTAATCGGTTAAAAACAATAAATGAGCGGTTAATATCCCCTACCCAATAAGCTTTTATCCCTCACCGTTTGATCTCTTTTAAAGTTAACCATGATCTTAAGGAGTTGAGACGGGGTCGCCAGGATTTTTGTGCGTTAAAGCTTGATATGAGTAAGGCGTACGATATTCTACAAAGCATACGCAACCTATGGCAGCGATATTGGTGGAACGCTAGCGATCATAGGAGTATCCATTATGTGTCATAAATAATATTCCTTTAAAGAATAAAAGCAAAAACAAATAAAAAATTTTAGTGTCATAAAAAATAATTCGAATACAATATTCAAATAAAATAATACATTTTCATCACTCATTATTGCATTTCATCGTCGGATGTTATTTCAAAAGCATAACCTAACGCTTTGTAACTGCATTATTTGTTGCCAACTAAAACGCAAAGAGATGTTGTTATCCGTCTTTTCTTTCGACAAAAACACCAATCAATCTTTGCCGTCAATTTCTTTCTTTTCAAATACATTATTGCCAAGAATAATCACAATAATAATACAAAAAATCATATAAACACTGCCTTTTCATTCAGAATCAGAAACCCCACTTTCAGGCAAATAGATTTATGTTCTCCGAATCAAACCATTCCACATATATTTCTTTAAATAAAGAGAACAGAAACAAGATAAAAAGGAAAAAAAGGATAAAAAAAGGCTAGCTAGAACTTATATTTATCTTCTTTTTCTTCTTATGCCGATGCTATTCGTTGCGTTGCCATTAAGCATAATAAATAAATTATGATATATATTATATATATAAAATATCAATATAAGCTCAAAATTGTCCCCAAATTCGATCTATCTCACTCAGAACATTTTACTTATCGTAGTTTGTGAGAACTCGAAAGTACGCACATATCCGCTGGAAGTCATAAACTTGACATAATCGGGGTGTGAAGACCATTATGGCACTGTGTGTGGACGAACAACAAAAGAAATGGAAAAAAGAAGAGCTCAAAACCTAAAAATTAGTATTATTCTTTTTTACAATAGGCCAAAAAGAAAAAGGAAAAAAAAAAAGGTGGGACGGATTGCTCATGCAAGTAGCTCTCGGTGGCCTAATTTTAATCTTACATATTTTTTTTACGTAACACATAAAATATCCCACATTTAGTTGCCTATATACATTACCAAACAAAAAATTATATCACACGTCGAATTGATCCTTAGCATCCTCGACGGCGAACTTATTGCAGCAGTTAAACTTGCACGGATCGGCCTCCGCGAGCATCTGAACAACCTCGTTCATCGTCGGCCTCAATCCCGGGGCCTTGCTCGTGCACCGTATAGCGATTTTGAGAGCTTTGATCATATCGTCCCTGTAAGAACTCGAGACCCTCTTGTCCAAAACTTCGCGGGCTCCTTCCTTTGTCTCGACCTTTGTCGACACCCAGTATATGATGTTCTTGTTCTCCCCGAACTCGGGCTCCACGGGCTTTTTCCCGGTTATTAGTTCCATCAGCACGACCCCGAAGCTGTACACGTCGCACTTCGTCGTCGCCTTCGAAGAGTATGCGTATTCTGTCGCCACAAATCATTACCGAGTTTTAAAATGCAACCGCGTTGTATGAAAAAAAAATAAATATTTCTTCGCTCTGGATGGCTGAATGCTCGTGTATATGTGTTGAATGACCACTTCACCGAAAATCACCTAAAAGTAAGCTTTTAGATGAAGTGGTCATTCAATATGCTATCAGACCCCAGACCTGTAGGTCATGGTTACAAATCCATACGATGATCCATTAAATGAAAATTCCACGTTTCAGGCTAGATAGAAAAGAAATCAGCCTAGGCGTGAGGGGTGTATTGAAATAAGATATAAGTTATGATACACTCCTGCAAGCTTAAGCTTTTTGGTGAAGTGGTCAGTCAACTATATTTGATTATTATTAATGGAACTTTTGTCAAAAAAATAAATAAATCGTAATCAATATATGAATTCGCAATTAACTTCGTCGGTCCCTATTTCCGGCTAGGTATATAATACGATATACGTCTATATAAATACCTGGAGCTAGGTAACCGTAGGTCCCGACGATGTCGGTCATGCTCGAGTAGTCCTTCGATCCTCGGGCTTGCAAAACCTTGGCAATCCCGAAATCGGCGACCTTGGGATGATAGTCGACGTCCAACAATATGTTGGTCGACTTGATGTCCCTATGAACGATCGGCGGCATGAGGTCGTGGTGGAGATAGGCCAAGCCCTGGGCGATCCCGAGGGCAATCCCGTGCCTCGTGGGCCAGTCGAGCACGTCCTTCTCCCTATGGAGCGTGTCCCAAAGGTTCCCGTTCGTCATGTACTCGTAAACGAGGAGGCTACAATCGGAGCTCGAGAAGTAGCAATAGAGCTTCACTATGTTCTTGTGCCTTATGCTCCCTAGGGTTTCCACCTCTGTCTTCAGCTCCTTGTCCAGGGTCATCTCGTCTCCCGACGAACCGCCGGTCAGGGGCGGGTTCACGTCCTTGGCTGCCTTGCGGCTCCACAGCTTCTTGACCGCCACGACGTCCCCGTTGTTGAGCTCGATCTTGTACACCGTGCCCGAGCCGCCGTAGCCTACTATGTTCTTGTCGACCATGGACTCGATGATCTCGCGTTGGTCGAAGCTCAACCGGTGGAAGCTCTTGACGTCGTACGAGAAGAAAGAAGACGAGAGGGACTCCTCGTTTTCGGACACCGCCTTGTCGTTGTGCAGCCACCTTTTAAGGAACAAGACGGTCCCGATTATTACGATCCCGATCGATATGCCTACGAGCCATATGCAATTCACCTTCTTTCGGTCGTAAGATTCCGGGCAAACGGGTAGATCCGTGGCGGGCGGGTCGGCGTTTTCGGGCACGCAAAGGCTCGGGTTCCCCGAGAAGCTCTCCAAGACCCCGCCCTTCACGAACGGGATGGGGACCGGGCCCGTGAGGCGATTGTTCGAAAAGTTTAAGGAATTCGGTAATAAATTGCCCAAACTCTCCGGGATCGGCCCGGTTAAACGATTTCCCGAGAGGTCGAGGAGGTTGATGGACTTCAAATTTGCGAGCGATTTAGGGATCGAAGATTCGAGCTCGTTGTTCGCGAGCATCAATACGTTGAGCAACCGAAGGTCTCCTATCTCGGGAGGGATCGGGCCCGAGAGGAGATTGTTGCTTAGGTCGATCTTTACGAGGTTGACCGCCCTCGAGATCTCCGGCGGTAATAAGCCCGAAACCCTATTCCCTTGCACGAACAGCTGCGATAAGTTCCGCGCGTAGTGAATCGATTTCGAGACCGAACCGCTCAATTTATTGTTCGATACATCGACGATCGAAACGTGCGGGAGAGAGAAGATCCCCTCGGGAATTTCCCCGGATAAATCGTTGTCGTTGACACGAAAACGAATCAACGACGTGCAATCCCCGTAGCTACGAGGGATCTCTCCCGAGAAATTGTTCTGAAGGAGGAGAAGATAGTTGAGTTTCTTACCACTGCATAAGCCTTTCGGTAACCCTCCGTAGAGCCGATTTTCGGACAAATCGAGGCCCACGAGATCGGAAGATTCTCCTAGGTTTCCCGGGACTTCCCCCGTAAGAAAATTGCTGTAGAGGGACACGGTCTTTAGCGTCGTCGAATTGGCAATAACCCTCGGGATTTCTCCGACAAGGCTGTTGTTGTAGAGCTGGAAAACCCTAATTTTCGGGAGGCTGCACACGGATTCCGGGATTTCTCCCGTGAATCTGTTGACCGACATGTCCAAGTCCGTGAGCTGAGTCAGATTCCCGAGCTCGCGGGGGATCTCCCCCTCGAGCTCGTTGTAGTAAAGCTCGAGCTGTACGAGGTTCTTCAGCAGCCCGAGCTCCCTCGGGACCCGACCCGTTAAGTAATTCCCGCTGAGCTCGAGGTCGATGAGTGACGTCATGTTGCCTATCGAAGGAGGGATCTCTCCGTAAAGCATGCACGAGGTTAAAATCATGTACTTGAGATTCCTCAGGCCCGAGATTTCTTCCGGAAGCTTCCACTTGTTGAACTTCCCGTTCTCGTTGACGCTGAGGAACTCGAGGGCGGTGAGGTTCACGACGGAGGCAGGGAAATCTCCGGTGAAGAGGTTGTAAGAGAGGTCGAGGACTTTCAGGGACTTCAACGGGGATAAATCTGGTAAAGGGCCGGAGAGATAGAGGCGGCTGATGTTGAGCTCCTGCAGGGACGCGCAGGTGGTGAGCCCACGTGGAAAGCCACCGTCGTCAAAGGTGTTGGAGCCCAGGCGGAGGATGCGGAGGCGAGGGAGGTAGGAGCAGATTTCTTCTGGGATTTCGCCGGAGAGGGACCAGCCGGAGACGTCGATCTCTGACACGTTTCCTTCTCCGTCGCAGGCGACGCCGGTGAAGTTGCAGTAGGGTTTTATTACGTTATTTCTGCCGGAATTTTCCCAGTTGGAGAGAGAAGCCCCGGAGAGGGTTTTCCTCGCAAGGTTGAAGAAATCGTCGGCGGCGGACTTTGCAGCGGCCATTGGAGGTTGGCTGTGGTTGTAAAACGTAAGCAGGAGAAGAAAAATAAGGTAAGGCTTTTGCCTTTTGAAGGCCGTGTGAAGGAGGAGCATTATTGCTGCTGATGATTTTATTACAGCAATGGAAGAAAAAGGGTCGTCTTCGATCGTCGGAGGTTTTTTGAAGAAGAAGAAGAAAGAGAATGTTTTGTCTGTGTGTGGAAAAGGTGGAGAAGAAAACGAGAAATATATAAGTGGAATTATGGAGGGGATCATTCGGTTGTGCAGTAACAAAGCAGTAGCACTGCGGAGGATTAATCGATGATGGTGACGACGATTATGGGAGATGAGAGATGTCTTTGCGTAAAGAAGCTTTTTATTTTTCATTTTTATTTTTAAATGTGTTATACCCTTTTCCACTAAGTCTCTCTGGGAATATAAGCGCAAGGGGGGATCAACTTTGTATGAAAGTTAAGAAAGGGAAGGGAAAGAAAAACAAGATAAGATGTTTTGTTCCAAAATTTGAGTGATGTGTGTTGGATCCTTTTTAGCCTCTTTGGATGGTGTGTGTCAAGTGATGAAGACTTGTATTTTATGAATATGTTTATATATGTATCTTAAATAAATAAATAAATAAATAACAGTTCTTGATTCTATAGGAGTGTATTTGAGCATTTCTTTTTTGATTTGGCTGTATTAACATCATGGAAAGATGTCTTTTGCCTTTAATGTCATTATTTAGCTTGTGGGTCCAATTTTTTAAAAAATTAACAGATATTAATTATCATGTAGAATTTCAGTATTTTGCCACAATGTCGCTTTTTTTAGAGGAAGTATTCTATATAATTAAGTGTCACTATTATCTCCACATTATCGCTTAGTATAAATCGAATGTGAATTCGAAAAAAATAAATTCGAATCTGAATGTCTACAACATAGATGTTTCTATTATTTTAATGTCTTTGATTAATTTAGTTTTAGGATATAATGCATTATGAGTTTTGAAGTTACAATCATTTTTTTATAATTTGGTCCATTTGTCATGTTGATCTAATAATCTTATAGCATAGTTCAAAATTTCGAAGCATATAACTTCTTAAAATATTGGAAAAGTTTTCCGAATCGCGTAAAATCAAGTTACATAAAAGTTACATAAATATATTAATCGGGAGAATCTATTTTTTATGAAAATTTTCAAGTTAAATTATAATATTAGTTGTTGAATAAAGAATTGTGTTGTCATTCAGAAAGGAAGGATAACTATGAATAATTGATTTCATATTCAAATGGGATAACTACTCTAACGGATCCTGAAATTATATATAATTACAAGCAACCCTTCCAACTTTTAAAACGTTATAATTTCGTTGGAAAAGATTTTCTACAACAATGGACATTTGCAATTTTAAAAGCCATTAGTACCTATTTTTAGTTCTATATCTATGGTGCTCGAATCGAATATTATAGTAACTTTATTATGTTCTGATCTATTTGTAGTGGGAATAAATCTTGTCAGTTTTTTTTATCGTTACACATATATGATAATTGATAATATATGTTTACATTTGCCGTACAAAAGTTGCTAACAGGGATTAGGTTAACCTCGGCCTCACTTTGTTTAAACGTTAATCATATTAACTAATTATCATACTTAAACTCATTAAAATTAAAAAAAAAAAAGAAAAACGAAAATATGGCCGCCGTACAGATGCAATAACTGACTGAACATGGGTCCATCTCCCACTTTAACCATAACCATACAATCGATATGAATGCATTATCTTCTCCATTTTAAAGAACAAAGGGTAACCACACACACCTCTATCACAAACCTAAAACGACGCGAGCTGTTCTCTTCGTTTAGTGCCGGAAAACAACTTCTCAAACCAAGAAAACAGCAAGCATTTCAGCATATTTACCAGTAAGCATTCGTTACATGAAAACTGCAATTTAACGTCGAAAATGGTGAATTTCCAGTCCATTACCCCCTAAAATGTATGGGTTATTTAGTAGATCATGTGTACTAGCCAGAGTAGGGATATTTCAGTGGTTATTACGAGAATTCGGACCTGAAAATACATATTTTGAGGTCCAATTTTTGTGCATGGGACCCCTGCGTGCGGGTACCATGCGATATAGGTGCGGGTACCATGCGCAATACGCGCGGGTCCCCTGCGCATGGATCCATGCGTTTATGCGCGGGTCTCATGCGTTTATGCGCGGGTCCCTTGCGCATGGAGCCATGCGTTTATGCGCGGGTCCCCTGCGTTTATACGCGAGTCCCCTGCCGTTGTGTGCGGGTACCGTGATCCCATGTTCGGGTCCCATGCGCTGAAGATCATACATAAGCACGATATATGACGACAATCATTTTCTAAACAATAACATTGCAAAATATTGCAGGTGCTCAATATGACAATTACCAACATTGTATTTCAATTCGATGGTCGGTGGTTAATCGGCGAGGACAATACCTCGACTTGGTCCCCTGCGTCAAATTGTAGCTGGCATTCAATTTTGGTGGATGAGGACGCATGCACGTTACAAGACGTAAAGGAGCAAATTGTAGCGGTGTTGGCGTTTCGCAATGACAATGCGAGGCTAACACTAAGCTATATGCCAAATGTACCCTACAGTTATCCCAGGCCCATACATCGATAACGACTATGCTCTACGTGCGTACTTGGGATTTGGTGGCCCTCAATCGAGACCCGTGATTCATGTCGAGGTGGTGGAATGTGCGCATGTGGCTCCGTCGGACGCATTTGCTGGTTCTTCTAGTAATAATACCGGGCTCATAGCCGATTGCGATGAAAATGCGCAAATCGAACCGTTTGAGGGATACGGTTGCAGCCCTTCTAACCAAAATGAAGATGAGGGTCTTGAAGATATTGCTGGACCGTCTGGGGGTAGGGATTACTCGGGTTGGCATTCGAACGAAAATGAAGATGGGCCAATTGAAAACACTGACGAGTCGGAGGAGGAATTTGTAGCACGTGATCACAATGACGATGAAGATGACGATGTAGATCGTAACCCGGTAGAAGAGGCTGCTGATGGTACTTTTGCATTTCCGGACGGTTCAAGCCTACACGTTGGGCAGTAGTTTCGTGACAAGGCGGAAGTTATCGAGGAAATATCTAAAATCGCCTTGGTTGCGTCGTTCGAGTGCAAATTAGTAAAGTCGAACAAGACTTTGTATGTAGTAAGATGTGCGATGGAGTAATGTTCGTGGCGCTTTCGAGCTGCAAAAGATAGGGATTCCCCTTTTTTCTCGATACGGACATATTGCGGCACACACACATGCGGCGTGTCTCATCGACGTCGAAGTCATCGTCAAGGAACTTCATCGGTTGTGTCTAGGATGCTTCTTGACAATTTTAGCGGGCCTAAAGACATTCATGCGCCAAAGGCTATCATGTCTATGATGCAAAGTAGGGGGGTGAATGTTTCTTATTACAAGGCTCGGTAACGGGGACGATTGTTACGCGTTGATCCTGGCATACTTGGAGGCTGTGAAGCAAATGAACGTCGGAAGTGTCACGGATTGGGAGATGGACGAGGAAAACAGATTTAAATATCTGTTTTTGGCATACGGTGCATGCATAGCGGGATTTGCTTTCATGCGTAAGGTAATTTCTATAGACGCCACCTTTTTAAAGGGAAAGTATAAAGGGGTGATGCTTGTTGCTACGGCGCAAGACGGCGATTACCACCAATATCCTATCGCATGGGGTATTGCGAGCACCGAATATACCGAATCTTAGTCATGGTTCTTAACGAGATTAAAACGGATCATGGCCGATTCAAATGACCTTGTCATAATTTCTGACAGACATGGCGGGATAAAGACAGCCGTCCCGGCAGTTTTCCCAAATGCGTTTCACGGGTTCTGTGCGTGACATATTCAACAAAATATAAAGACCCTTATGAAGGAGAAAGGTGCGTGTGCGTTATTCCTTAATATTGCGTACGCCTACAAGACGAGCGATTGCGATCGATTGTTGGAAACGCTAAATGAACGGTACTTAAACGTGCATACGTATCTTGATGAGGGTACGAAGACAAAATGGACAAGATCGTATTGCCCGAGAACAAGGTACAACATCATGACCACCAACGGCTCGGAATCGATAAATGTCGCTCTACGTGCGGATAGAGAGCTTCCACTCATAGGATTGTTGGATTCGATACAACGTTTGACGACAAGTTGGTTTAGTAAGCATCAAAGAACTTGCGAAGCTTCGATGGCAGCCAATGTCACGTCATTTACGCCGAAGGTCGAGTCAATCCTACGGTCTCACTACATAAATTCACAAAATCTATACGTCTCGGAAATTGGCATTCAACGGTATAATGTATACGGGCATGGAGTCAACGAGGTGGTCGATATCGAGACGAAGTCATGTAGTTGTAAGATGTTTGATATCGATCGTATCCCATGTGCGCACGCCATTGCGGCTTGTGGACACGCTAATGTAGGGGTATATTCGCTAGTCCATGCGTATTACAGCTTGGAGACATGGAAATTAGCGTACGAGGGTACCATATGGCCTGTCACCGAGCGCGTTGAAGGAATTGTGAATATGTTACCACCACTCGTTGACCCAAAACGCGGAAGAGCACAAAAAAATAGAATGCCATTCGTCGGAGAATTCGGTAGGAGGGGTTAAATCCTATGAGTTTGATTTGTACATGTGTAATTTTTATGGAAATTCGGTATGTTGTATTGTTTGATACGTATAATGTAATAGGCATGGAAATTTAGTGGTTAAATGGATGTTTGGTTAGTTGGCCCTAGTGTGCGGGTACCATGCGATATAGGTGCGGGTACCGTGCGCCTTGTGTGCGGGTACCGTGCGCCATGTCTGCGGGTACCCTGGGCCATGTGTGCGGGTACCGTGCGCTTGTGTGCTCGAAATCCAACTCGAAATATACAACTCGAAATCCAACTCGAAATATACAACTCGAAATTCCATTATTACATAAAACTGTTCCAGATTTACAAAATTCCCGAATACAAAATTATTGAAATACATAAAAATTATTGATACCAAGAAGTCCAATCGTTAAGGCGAATGGAAATACATAGAAATTCCCGAAATTGCGTCATTTGCCGCCCGGTAAGCTCCGCGACGTTATCGCCCCGGAATAGCATAGAAAATGCGACCCGCAACACGTGAACCCCACAATCGCCGCTGAAAACAACCAAATATTTAATAATGAGATATGATGTACTAAAATCAACTTCATATCAAAATATGATACACTTACGAATTTTCTTGCTTCTTGAAGTTGGGGACCCTCTCGACCTTCCACCTCCTAAATGCGTTTGCAATCAGACCAAGCTTTTTGAGCACGATCGGGACAGCTAATTGTAGACCGGCGAGGGCTGCGTGCATGTTGCGCATGTCGACATCGCATGACGGATCCGAGTCGAATACCCGTATCGTCTTGTTCTTCCAGTCGAGGACTGCAAGAACCCAATGGGCGATGGTCTGCACCGGCACCACGATATAGTCCGATGTTTGCCATGACACGGACGGCCAGTCCTGATCCCGACCCTCTGCGTAGTGGACCAAAAAGGCCAGCATGCCCTTGACAAATTTTCCGTCCTCTATGCAGTCCCGATCGATGCTCTCCTTCATCGCAAAACTCATGAAGGAGATGGCAGGAGAGCAGAAGGTATGAATCCTCTGCATCTCGAGGAACCCTCTAATGCTTTCGTCAATGTGCTATAAAATAAAAGGAAACAAGCTAATTAATAAAACATATTAATGCATTTAGACGTATTGAAGTTATCAATCCTTCTTACCGCGTCGTCGAACCAAAACGAAGGCGTGTACAGCTGCTGAAACCACGCTTGCTTCGGTACGATTTGGACAAGCAAAGGAGCCAGTCGCTATCTTCCATCGTATCGATCCTCTGTTTTTGCCGTGCCCATAACTTCAGCTTTCTCTTCATGTGCCGTTCCAGAATTGGGTTTATGCTGTTTCGCACACGGTTCTGGTTCGGGTCGGTGAATGGGGTCACTTGATACTTGGAAGGCCTGGTTTCCCGAGGCGGCGTCGACTCCACCGCGGCCTCGGGCTCGACTGCGGCTTCGGTTTTGGGTTCCCCCGCGGCCTCGGGTTCCCCCGCAGCCTCGGGTTCCACTCGTGCGGCGTCGGCTTCCACTGGGACCTCGGCCTCTCGGGCTGCCTCGGGTTCCGAAGGATAGAACGCCTGGTTGGAGCCACCGGCCTCATAATCTAACAAGATAAAACTCCAACGTCAGAAAACTATCGATATTGCAACAAATTATTTATAGGGGCGTACCGTGCGACGTGTGCGTCGGAAAGTCTCGGTTGGGCCTGTACCACCCCTGCTGCAAGTTGTGCTGCAATTCAGTCATCGACTGCTGCAACCCGAATATACTCGCGCCCCACTCTTGAGCCGTGGACCATCGTTCGTCATACGAGTCCCGTAACTGCGAGATACTCGTAGAAACGTCGTCGAACCGATTATTCACCGTCTCTAAATTTTGGTCCACGCGTCTTGTGAACTCATCAAATTGCTCCCAGCTGGGGCCCGAGTACTGCTGTGGAGGAGGGGACGGGTACCGTGGGTGTGAAGGGCCCGAGTATTGATGTGGAGGATGGCTCGGGTACCGTGGAGGTGAGGGGGGACGAAATTGGTCCGCCTCTTCCTCGTAGAATGACCGCTGCGATAGTTGCGGCATGCTTGGCGAAGGATGCGTTGGTGCGACGTCCTCCGCGGCCGGCAAATGCCGTACGCACTTAAGCTCGACACCATCCTCGAGGAGCCTCGTTATATGGTCGAGGACTTCATGCCGCTCCTCCACTTCGAACCGACTATATCGGAAATACGGCTTGTTCATCTCCGATACTGTTGGGCTCAGCATCCCCGATACGGGTGACCCCTTTACGGCGTTGAGGATCGTCTCCATCTTCGGAGAACCCTTCGTCGACCAATCATTGGTGACGTACCGGCATATCCGCGGGGTCACCACATCCGCCTCATTTCTACGATAGGCGAACGCGTACCGAATGCCCAATATGCACTCGTACGCCAAAATCTAGAATGCAAAGAAACCAAATTAGCAAATATATAATCACAATTAAATATATATTTATAAGGATTTTAAATAATGAACGACCTGAAGCGGATGTACGAAGCCACTAATCAGTAGCCCGCAGTGTTCGCTGCCCCCGTTGCGGGCTCGTTCCCGCACAAAATCCCTCTTCTCCCTTAGGTTTATCTTCAGCGAGCGTATCACCTCTTTGAACGCTACGCTGCCCCAAGGATAGTTGGCGAAGGCGACTTCGTCTTCGACCAATGAAAGCAGCCACACCCGAAGAACCGTATCCTTCTTCGACGGTCGAGGCAGCAACACAAATGCGGCAAAGAGAATGTCCGCCAACTTCAACTTATCGAAGTTGACGTTTCCGTCATCGTTGGCTCCCAACTCTCGCAGCCGATCCTCGACCATACGGATTGTGGATCTTCCCGGAAAGTTTCTCTGGGCGAAATCACCATTGGGGTTTACTTCCGGGATATCGTCGGAGAACCTTAGCCCGGTAATCAAGCAATACTCCGCTTTAGAAAATCTGAGAGGTCGGTTGTTTATGACCATCCACAACTCCTCGCGCTCGTGAAGCGTAGTCTGCCTCCTCGTCAAAAACGTAATGAGCTGGGCAGATAGATTGAAATCGACGGCAGCCTCGACGAGTCTACCAAATGGACTCCCCGCCCTGTAACTCTCCCACTCATTTTCATTTAGATTGTTCCTGATCTTCGCGCTTGCCTCCGTGTACATCCCGGTCATTGTCAATCGGAACTCGAAGTCGTCGTCTCGGGATGACAATTGCTTCTTCAGCACAACCTGGGAATCATAAGAGTAAGTAACCAATTAGTACTCGCATGGTACCCGCACAGAAAAGCATGGTACCCGCGCATGCGCGCATGGTACCCGCACAGGAAAGCATGGTACCCGCGCACAAGAGCATGGTACCCGCACAGGAAAGCATGGTACCCGCACTTGCAAGCATGGTACCCGCCCAGGAAAGCATGGTACCCGCGCACAAGAGCATGGTACCCGCACAGAAAAGCATGGTACCCGCGCTTGCGAGCATGGTACCCGCGCACAAGAGCATGGTACCCGTGCATGCATGCAGGATACTCGCAAGCACGGTACCCGCGCGCACTATCGCATGGTACCCGCACTCAATCGCATGGTACCCGCACACAATCGCAAGGGGCCGCGCGTATGGGTACCGTGCGACTGTGCTCGGGTCCCAAGCATGCAATCACGGGTCCCCTGTTTTGCGCGACTGTTTGGGTCCCAATTGGTTTGACGCACGGTTCCCTTGCGAACAAGTGTCCAAATTGCACAATTGGGAAACCATGCGCCGGACCCAACCAATTCGACGCACGAGACCTGTTCCTGAGGAAGACGAAATCACAGTGAAAATACCGACACTCTTTTGGGACGCGCGTTCATTGCAATTGTAGTCGGTTTGGAGAATTTTCTGCTTCGGGTAAAGGTTGTTTCGTAGATCTGGAAATTTACTGCTTCGTTTCCGTTATGTGTCTTTCTTCAGTTTTAACTGTCAATTATTGTACTCGTTTATGAAGAAGAAGAAGACCCGTGACGCTACAGTGGGTGGAATCTATTAAAACCTAATTAGTTTTCCTTTGGGTAGTTGAATGGGTTAAATAAGGGTAAAGACGTCTTTTTCCCTGAGTTAGTAAGGGTAGAATAGACTTCAAATATTATGGAGGTCATTTTTTTAAAATTGACCCAGTCAAATGCCATTTACTTAAATAATCCTTCAAAATTTGGAGTATTAAAAGTTAAAACAATAATAAAATAAATTATTATGATAGTAATAAAGCTCTCGAGCAACCTCGTGAGCTTCGCTGAGTCACGATGAAGCTCGAGTTCGAGTTTGACTATTATGAATTCGAGTTTGACTTCAATCTAGCCGATTCAACTCATATATTTTGACCCATATGCTAAAACATCAAAGTTTTTTGAAATATTTTCTACTTCACAACATAGTCTGGGGTTGGAGCACTTATCATCCTCTTTATTTCCTTCTTTAATTTCTTTATTTCAAGTTTTATATTTTGGTTTGAAATTTGTCTTCTATCGTGTGAGAGTTTTCTTCTCTCGTAATGAGAGTATTTGTCTCTTTCAATAAGAGTTTGTTATATCTTATGCATAGATATGAGGAATGGACATCGTGCTAACATTGATGATTCACGTAATGAAGATACTGCCGAAAGTGTTTGATAAAAGATTGCAATTAGTGATTTTTATCTTTTTTGTCGTTTCCTCATATTCTTCAACATTTTTGCTTATTGTTTATTATAAAATTTTGTATGAAATTATTATTTAAAAAAAAAAAAAAACATAGCCTGGACGTTTTCAATTTTCATTTTTTCCCGAAAGTAAATAATTGCAATAAAGGCCCATTACTTATTGGGCCTTAATGGCCCATTTAGTTTCCGTTGCATAGTAAAGTTTATTCGACAGAAACTAACTTATTATCCACATAAATAAATGGTAAAATCAAATCCTATCTTATCATCTCACCATTTCCTCTGAACCAAACCTAGCGAGCGATAGAACAAAAATGTCCGTCTCCGCCATATTCGGCACGAGGCTAGCAGTCCCCCTCAAGCCCACCACCTTCTCCGCCGCCACTAAGGCGTCGCCGCCGTCTAGAGTTCCCGTCGGCGATGTGGGGTTGACGATTGAGTGCTCGTCGAGGCCGCAGAAGAAGGCGACCAAGCACCACATGAAAAGCCGTCCTCGCAAGAGCAACCCCTCCGACATCCGACACGGGCCCGCCGTCTATCCTCCGCTCCCTCCTCTGCCTCCGGAGTGGTCCTTCGTCGCCGAATCCGACGGAGCTGCGGCGGAGGAGCCGCAGGAGACAGTTGAGCCTCAATGATTATGTTTCTGTGTTCTTTCAATATGCTGCTGTTGTTGCCTGATAGGCTGATACCGTACATTGTTATTTTCGTTGATGTATTGTAATTTGGACTCAATGCGATTATCTTTCTTTCCCTATAAAGGTTCATTTACAACTAACTTAGGAAGGATATCGATAACAATTTCAACTCATTCGAAATTTGGAAAGAATATTGGTTCCTTCCTTAAACCAATCGGTGATAGTAAAAGAAGTCTCTTTGATTTATATATTGAGTCAGTGGAGTTAATTTTACGACGCACGACAAATACTCTCAACACTCCCATCTACATTGAATTTTTTTCGTTTCTTCATCAAGAACCGAGCTCCAACGAGGAACAGAACGGGATTCGTTATTGCGCTGCATTTCTACTACTATTGGAATCTTCGATATGTCATCGATACGTATTTCTTTTGTTTTACGAGAGCCCATCATTTAATTCTTGCTGGCCTCATGAACGAACTTGGGTAGAGGTAAGAAAGCAAGGTTTTTTGGACTTTAGAGACAATGGGCTGTCTATATTTTCTCAATTTTGCTGTAAAGATTTTATCTTTAGCCGTTAGTGGTAGGGCTGGGCAAAAATATCCGAAATCCGGTATCCGGTTTATAAAATCCGAAAAACCGGATATCCGGTTTTTAAAACCGGATCGGATATCCGAATTCGAATATTTTAGCATAAACCGGATCGGATACGGATACACTCGGTTCTAAAATCCGGATATCCGGTATCCGGTTTATTACTTAAAATAAATAAATTAATTAAATAATAGCTCAAAAATAAAGAAAAATTAGGCCCAAAAAGAGAAAAAGAAAGAAAAATAGCCCAATACGACCCAAATAAAATATATCGAATTGAATTTATATCATTCGTGAATATAAATTTGAAAACAAAATCTAATACGTTACAATCAATTTTTTAAAAAAAAATTAATCGAAATAAAAAATCGGATTTCGGATATCCGAAATTCAGATATCCGATTAAAATCGGATCGGATACGGTTATAGGTTTTAGATATTCGAAAATCTGAATATCCCGATTTCGGATATCCGAATTTGCTCACTCCTAGTTACTGGCCTGAAAAAAACTTTGTCCTGGTGCATTTTTGCATTGAAAGTTCAAAAAATCTTTAAAATAAAATTATGGCTCCATCACTGTGTTGGTGTGCTAGAGGCACCAACCACCAACACAACGATGGTAGTGAAAATGGAGCACCCGAACAACTTCGGCGGAGGATTTGACTGATCATCAATGTTCATATAAAATCTTCATAACAAGTCAACTAAGTTCATTCATGAATACGAGAAACTTATTAATTCAATATATGGATTCATGGGGAGTAAGTATGATTCATGTCCCTAGGGATGTAAATGAGCCCTAATTGGTTCCGTAGTTGGCATGATTTAAGCCTATACCGATTGGATCTAAGGTTAAATTTAGGCCAATTAAGAATTCAATTAGGATCTGTTTACATCCCTATATGTCCTCGTCCCAGCCAAGATTAGAAATTTTTTCCATCCCCACCCGCGAGCAGAGAAAATTGGGAAAATTCCGTCCCAATACCAAAGCTAGTTGTGTGCAAGTTTGGAGTTACATTTATTGTCAAAGACCTATTTTTTTATGATTGATTTGGTGGGGATTGGACTCGGCCACCTAAAAGATTTCCGGAGGATGGTGGAAAAGAACCACCTTAGAAGACATAAAATATCGCCTTTTTGAGCCCACATTGATGGATGAAATTCATTTTTTTAAAGGCATGAAAATTCCACCGCACATGATTATAATCAATTAAAACAAAATAAAAAAACCGTACTAAACCGAATGTGAAGTGATTGGAATATGACAATTAGAGGATTTAATGAGTTTGATTCCTTATCTATCGTAATCTATGTGAATTTTGGACGGTATACTGGAGATATTTGTCTCACGAAAACCCAAGACTATTTTACAGTCAATGATGAGATCTATATTCGCTTCAGATTTAAATTGTGGGGACTAAACAGATATTGGAAAAAATTGAAACTACACATATATTTGATGGATTTTTAGAAAGGATATATATATTTTGAAAATTAAATATTTACCTTAGTTTAAAAACACAAATTAACTATAATATAATAGACAATTATCTTGAAAATATTGAATAATTATTCCCATTATATATATGTCATGTCCTTCTAAACCGCCCGGTTCGAAGAACATTTAACAAACCAGGTGAACAATGAACTAAAGCGTTTCGCTTAAGAGAAACAATCGGTTTAAATTCTGACTGGCTGGCTCTCAACTAGGGTTTTATTACAATACTTCATAACGTTAACAATCTCCAATTTTGCTGAATCAACTTCGCCGAGAAATCCCCGAATCAGAGATTTAGTCTCCCGCGGAGGTGAAAAATTCTATCTTCTGTAACGTGGTGGGGACTTTTCATTCCGATTGATCAGTTATATTCGTGCTCTCAGGTTTTGCAAGTGTGAGCGAGGCTATCAATTTTCGGGGTTCTTAATTTTTTTTTGTATCTCAATGCTTTTTGCGTTGTAATTTGTTAACTCTCCCCATCTTTTAGAAAGACCGAATCTTCCTTACACTTGCCGATTTTTTTATTTTTTTTTGCAGCTCTTTAATTTTTGTTTGTGCTCAGTTGAGAGCATTCTCGTAGGGCCATGGCGAGCAACCCGCCGCCATCTGGTTCACAGGTGTGTACTATTGCTGCATTTTAGTTTTTTTTTTTTTTACCTTTCTTGTTCAATTATTACCTATCATGGTTAGTCTTGAATAATTCTTGGTCAAGTTGAAGCCTTTGAGGGTATGTAGGGTTAAGTATTTACTTCCACATTTTCATGTTCAGTTATCGAGCGTGTCAATAAGAGGTCATTTCTTACTTGTCCTTGTAGAAATTTGGCAAACTTATAAATGAAATTGAGTGAGAAACTAGGCATTCATAAATTGAAGAATGTACAAACGGTTAACGAGTTTTCCGGTTCCGTACCTAACTTTCCTTATGAGTTTAAGTAGTTAATTCGAAGATTCGGGACCTTTTCTTGACCGATTATAGGAATTTTTTATTTAATTTATGGGATTGATACTCTTATGCTCGACTCTAACGTGTGCACACGTGTCACAGTGGCCACCTCCAGCCTCTGGATCAATGGCCCCTCAGAGTTTTGTTCCTCCATATCCCGTGCAGGTAAGCAATTTAGTTTAATCTTCTCCAAGAATTGATTTTTTCGAGATTCAGATAAGTAATCTTGCTGAATTTTCATCGGCTCAGTACCGTCAAGGGGTGTCACCACAACAGGTGCAGGCATTTATTCCATCTCAAGCTCCTCAGCAATTTCATCAACCTCCATTTCCTCAAACCACACAACAAATTATTCAAAGATCTTCCCAACAAGGGAATCCTGTTCCAACTTCGTATCCTCAACCTGGTATTTCAATCCCATCAAGCATGCCACAGCATCCATCAACTGCCCCAAGCCATGGAGTCTCGTTCTCATCATCGTATACTGTAAGAAATTGGCACTTTTCTATTTTCACGGATGGGACAATCTTGGATTTTAACATGTGTTTTATTCATTTCCTTCCCAGTTTGCACAACCTTCTTTTGGGTTGCCACAGGGCAGCGTTGCTATGTATTCCCAATTCCAGCCTTCAAGCCAAATGTCTGTGTCTGTTAGTGCGGTGCAGCCTTGGTTGCAGTCGACTCAAAGCACTCAGGTTGTTTCACCATTTCAACAAACTAATCAGCAAGCCATTTCTGCAAGTGCCACAACTACGGTAAGTATTATTATGTTTTAATCGTCTTTTTAGATATGCTGATTTGATATTCATCCTTCTATCACTAAGGAACTAATGTTTGAACCAGATGCTGGTCGTATTGTATTTCCTCCACTTGCAATTTTTTTTCTCTCATTAAGTGACTGAGTTATGTCGGATTTTGTATTTGAAGTGACAAACATATCGTGGATAGGGATATTCATTAATTCAATTATTTTTATCATGCTTTGCATTCTGTTTTTCCCCACTGAGAAAGGGATTACATTTTAAACATCACCTTTGTTATATTTTAGTGGGAATCTCAGGGCAAATGAGATGCTGCTTATGTCACGCTTTTTTGTCTGAAAATTGTGGATTTGTTACTAACCATGTTTCTCTTTTTCCATGGATTTTTTTTCATACATACAGGTAAGCGGCGATTCTGGCAAGGCTCAACCGGCTGCTTCTGATTGGCAAGATTTTGAAGCTGCCGATGGGAGAAGGTGACTGTTTTATATGATTTTTCATGGATCATCCCCATTTTTTTTGTCAGCTTGTCCCAGAGGTCAATGGGATTGAGAATTCTGTGTTTGGGACTTGGTTTGCCACTTTGAAATTGAATGTATAATGGAGTTGACAGTAATCTCTTAGTCTAGTCTTAAAAAAGTTTTGGTTGTTGAAACATATACCATTTACCATGTGGCTTGTATCTGTCAATTTTGTGGGTTTTTATTCTTATGTGACCAAGTAATTATAAGTTAATAAATCTGTTCTGTTCAGGTACTACTATAACAAGGTCACAAAGCAGTCAAGTTGGGAGAAACCTCGTGAGTTGATGACTCCGCTTGAGGTGAGTTAACAATTTTGAGAGATGCTTGCTATGGTGTTACATCGTGAAAGTCTGTAAACTGTTGTTCTTGGTGGTAAACTACTGATTTCTCTGAATTCTGCAATGCTTTTTTATGCCCAGTCATGTGTCTTTCCAGTGGTGAAAAAATTTCCTGGAAAATCCAGGGATTACGATGGCTGCATCAGAAAAAATTTGACGAATGTGTTATATAGAGAATAACATAATCTTGAAGTATTCTTTTATGTGTGTGTATTTTGAGGTTATTTATTTATCATTTACTTTGTGTTTTGACAGAGAGCTGATGCATCGACTGTTTGGAAAGAATTCACGACTCCCGAGGGTAGAAAGTGCGTTGCTTCCCTGTTTTGTTAGTTTAATCGTGACAACTACTTAAACATAATCATTAAGAAAAAAACTGTATATATCTTCCCCGATTTCCATAAAATTTTCAATGGGAACTTGTGCAGGTACTATTACAACAAGGAAACAAAACAATCTAAGTGGACAATACCTGATGAACTGAGGGTATATTCGGAGAATTGTTTTGTCTATTGATTGATTCCTTGATGACAATTAGATCTTTAAGCTTAATATTGCACGTGTGCTTCAGTTGGCTCGTGAACAGGCGGAAAAGGCAGCTGATGTGGCACATTCGGAAATAAATGCTGCCTCTAATATTCCAACCGCAACCAGTGCCTCTTCGTTGGAGCAACCGTCTTCGGTCACGGGCTCTGACGCTCCCACAAATATGGTTAATGAACCTCCTGTAGTCACTGTGGTACAGAGTGAGCCTTCAAGAGCAAGCATGATTGGGGTAACCTCAGTTGGAGAAACAGCTGCTTCGATTCCTTCTGAAACTACGGGAAGCTCTGGTGCTCCAGTTTCAACATCAGTGTATGAAGTGCTTTTATAAACTTTGTAAACTCTGTTTTGATTCTTATAGTGTCTTCGTTGGTGTTTATGAGAAATGTTCTTGATCAGTGTGGGAAATATATCATCTCATGTTGTGGCGAGTCCTTCCGGGGGAAATTCTGTTCAAGAGAGTGAGGTATGGCTAGTGGAAAAATGCATTTGCCCTATTTTCCGCCCATCAATGTATTATTTAGTGGGAGAAAGCCTAAATTGGTATTTGCTCCCCGATGTTTACCCTATGGACCAGTTTAGTCTCGATGTTTCGTGTGGACCAATTTAGTCTCCGATATTGTAAAAAATGAACCAAAGTGATCCTTCCGTCAAGGTGTCCGTCAATCTAGACGGTTGTCACGTGTCAGCAGGCGATGAAAGCGCCAATTTATATAATTTTTATTGCGTGCTGACACGTGTCATTTTCCGTCTATATTGGCAGACACCTTGACCGAAGGACCAATTTGGTTCATTTTTGACAACATCGGGGACTAAATTGGTGCACACGAAATATCGAGGGACTAAATTCATCCATAGGGTAAACATCAGGGACCAATTTAGGTTTTATCCAATATTATTATTGAAATGTTGTCTTGATACTTTGCTTCTCCCTCATTTGTGTCCTCATCCCCATACCGCTGTCACAACCGCCACTCTGTCCGTTATCATTGTTATATTCTACCCACTGTTTAATTCTACTATTATTTGTTTTTCTACAATCATTTGTAGCAATTTTGTGATTTTAACCATACCGCTGCGAAATGCCCGAATCTTTTTGTATAGAAGATGCGATCTGTTGCACTGTAATAGGATTAACATTTAGGGTTCAATTGTTTTGCAAATGATTCTCCGTTGTGATTTTGCAGGATGCGAAGAAAGGAATGGATGCTGCTGTGAAGACGAATGCTAACCAATCAGAAAAGAAAGCAGTTGATGAACCCTTAACATATGCTACCAAACAGGTAGATCTTGAGTGTTTTATTAATATTTTTTAACTCTGGAAATCTGGTCTAATTTTTTCACGTTCAGGAGGCGAAAAATGCATTTAAAGCACTGTTAGAATCTTTGAATGTCGAGGCTGATTGGACTTGGGACCAGGTAATTCTTTTTAACATCCCAGCATCAAATATGTGTTCTTTAATAATTGAGTTCTCATATCTAAATATAAAAACTGTATCAGGCCATGCGAGTGGCAATAAATGACAAACGTTACGGTGCTCTTAAAACTCTTGGCGAACGGAAACAAGCATTTAATGAGGTGGTTCATCTCTTATGAATTATATAATATATCTACAAGTCTTCTGAAAACTGTAAGTTTTGAATTTAAATTGTGTATTGTTGTCGCTTTTCATCCTCTTTTTCGTCGCATATGTGCTCTACAGTATATAATGCAAAGGAAAAAGGTGGAGGCTGAGGAGAGACGTATCAGACAGAGAAAGGCCAAGGAAGAGTTCATGAGAATGTTAGAAGTAAGTTTGAAATTTTTCCCTTAGCAGTTCTTTAGTATTTCAGCTTGAATTCAACTTTCTAATGATCTCAGGATTCGACAATATATTGCTGCTAGTATTTTTGCAGTATCTATACTTTGCTTTCATTTGAAATAATAAAACCATTTCAATTTTATTTTAGGAATCTGAGGAGCTCACATCATCAATGCGTTGGAGGTTGTTTTCTCCCCCTATTTTTTGTGCACCTGTGTTATATGTGTGAAATTTTTCTTACTAAAATAATGGTTGATTATCCAGCAAAGCCGTGACAATGTTTGAAGATGATCAACGGTTCAAGGCTGTTGAGCTTGAAGCAGATCGCGAGGATCTGTTTAGAAACTACATGGTGGACCTTCATAAAAAGGCAAGCAAAACCAACCCACCCTTAATTGGTCTTTTAGGCATATTTGCTTAGTTGATTGTCATTGAACAATATTATTGGATTAACTTCTAAGCTGCAGTTTTGTGCTTCTTTCATGGTTTGGATTGGAGAAGGTGGTGCTTCATAGTCGTTTTTGAAAATCATCATTGACCCCATTGGAAAAAGTGTTTTGTAGATGCTAAATTGAATACCAATAAACATCTTGTAAAAGAGATTTTGGGTTCAGTTTAGTATATATTTCGTAAAGGTCACTTGGAGGATGTTGGTTGGTCCAGAATTTCATGTTACTTTAGTTTTTTATTAGCCTGTTTGAGTTGAGCCACCCCCTTAGATTCACAATGAAACTTATGCTACTTGTCCCTTTACGCATATATACATGTTATGTATTTGCAGCTACACTTAAAGTTCTCTTCTTTTCCAGACAACTTGTAGCCTTCGTAGGAAGTTTCTCTTCTTAAGCTTAAACAATTAAGCATTCAAAATTATTTCTGCCCTTCTTGAGGTTAATTAGGCTGGCATCTATAACTTTCAGGAAAGAGCAAAAGCTCAGGAGGAAGCACACCGTAACAAGCTTGAATTCAGGCAGTTCTTGGAATCATGTGGCTTTATCAAGGTGTGTGCTGTGTTTGAAAATCATCTTTCGTGTCTACACTGTCTTCTCCTCCATTTTAGTGTTTGAAAATTATGAGTAATGTGTTCTCGGTTTCTGGTGTATAGGTGGATAGCCAATGGCGGAAGGTTCAAGATCTCTTGGAAGACGATGAAAGGTGCACTCGACTTGACAAATTTGACCGGCTGGATATATTTCAGGTGAGCTCGTGTAGTGATAACTTGTGTCTTGTTCCCAGAATGCCTTGAATTTACTTCTTTTTTCTTATCAACATTTTTTGTTACATACATTTTGATCCCTCATCCTAACTACCTCTTGGGGATGTCAAATAAATCCTTGGTTGTTGATGAAGGATTATATTCGTGACTTGGAGAGGGAGGAGGAGGAGCAGAAAAAGAGACAAAAGGAACAAATGCGACGTGCTGAGCGTAAAAATCGCGATGCGTTTCGAAGCATGATGGACGAGCATATAGCTGCTGGCACTCTTACTGCTAAAACTCTGTGGAGGGATTATTGTCCAATAGTATGTTATTGTTTACAGCTGCATTAAAATTATTTATAATATTTTCCTCTTTGCTTAATGCATTATACAGTTTTTTTTCGCAAAAGTCTATGCTAATAGATTTCTGCCATATGGGTATAATAGGTGAAGGATTCTGAATTTTATGAGGCTGTTGCTTTAAACACGTCGGGTTCCACCCCGAGGGATCTTTTCGAGTATGCTGTTGAAGAATTGGAAAAAAAGGTGCGTGCCTTGAAAAACTCTCCTTGTTACGTGTTTGGAGTTGAGGAAATAAAATTCCCACAAACCTGAAAACTATGATCGACAAACAACTTATTTCTTTGGCGAGTGATATCTTGAAGACATGTTTCAGTTCCAATCATTTTGCATTCCTTGTGCAACGTAGTTTATTGAAATCATTTACAGTTAATATTTCCCTGACTCTTAAGTTGACTCTTAAATGCTACTCTTCACACGATGCCTATGTTTAAATAACTCTATGTATGCTGAAGCTTCTTTCTTTGTTGGCAGTATGACGAAGAGAAAGCCCGCATCAAGGATGCTTTGAAGTTAGAACAGGTAGCATTTTGCCACTTTTATATCCTAACATGTAATTTTCCATTTAAATATCGGTGGAATGTAAATGTAATATATTCATTTTTGTTTACAGGTCACAGTAGCATCGTCGTGGACGTATGATGACTTCAAATCAGCTATCGGCGAGAGTATTGCTTCTTCAGTGTCTGATATCAATTTACAGGTACCAATTTCCATTAATTACTTGGAAATTCTCTCATCTGTTTGTTCTTTTACTTATTTATTTGCCTTTAAATGTATCATCTTTATGTTTTCTTCACCTCTTGTGTCTAAGGCAGCAGTAATATATGAATGCACCTATGCTTTCTAACTAATCCTTTGCTGTAAAAAATTGCAGCTTGTCTATGAGGATCTGATTGGTAGAGCCAAGGAAAAGGAAGAGAAAGAGGCTAAGAAGCGTAAACGCCTTGTTAAAGATTTCACTGATAAACTCAGCGCCATCAAAGTATGTGAAATATGCTCTTCTACACACACACACACACACACATTCCCGTGTTTCATGTTGTTTTCGAATGATGTTTTTTGAACTGTTTGCTAAAAGAATATTATGCTGCACCTCTATTCTTTCAGGAGATAAATGGGCAGTCAAGTTGGGAGGAATGCAAACCACTTATTGAGGAAAGCCAAGAGTACAGGTAAAAATATAGAACCCTCAATTGAATAAGAAATATTTTATATCAAGTTTTTTTTTTTGAAGTATGTGACGTAACTTCCTATTAAATTCACAAACATTCCTTCAGCGCTGTGGGTGATGAGACCATCTGCAAGGAAATATTCGATGATTGCATATCTCGATTGCAAGAGAAGGTAAAGGAAAAGGAGCGCAAGCGAGAGGAAGAAAAGGTAATCGAATCCGTATGCAGTGAATTCCGTGGCTCTTGCCTTAATTTTCAAAGCGGAGGCCGATATTTCTCTGGCTCACGATGCAATATATCAATTTATTTTACGTCTGAATTCCGTTCATCTTCACCTGTGTACTGTTGAATTTATTAGGGTACCTTCATTTTTCGAATATTAATTTTTTTTTACTTGTTATGCTGGTTCTCGAATTGTGTGAAAATGCCGCATGATGTGTCACTCTTGATGCCTTTATCTTCCTATAATCCTATTTAATGTTAACATTTTCTCAATGCTTAAATAATGCTTGTACAGTTATTCAATTCTCTCCTTTTTTTCTGTTTCCCTCATCGCAGGCGAAGAAAGAGAAAGAAAGGGAGGAGAAAGACAAGAAAAAGGACAAAGATAGAAGGGAGAAAGACAAAGACAGGGAACGCGAGAGAGAGAAGGGCAAAGATCGTCCAAGAGAGGACGAAGAAGAAACCGAGGAAATGGAAGCAGAGAGTTACAGGCACAAAGATGACAAAAAGAAGGAAAAGGGCAAAGATAGGAAACATAGGAAGAGGCACTCGAGCACGAATGATGACATCAGCTCCGACGAGGACAGAGAGGACACTAAGAAGTCACACAGGCATAGCAGTGACCGTAAGAAGTCGAGAAAGGTAATTATTATATTTCACTATTAGCAAGTCTTTTTTAAGCCTCCTTATGTAAACAATATTTCAAATTAATGCCATTTCTTTTTCAGCATGCACATTCGCCCGAATCGGATGGTGAAAGTAGGCACAAAAGGCACCGAAGAGAACGTAAGGAAACATCTAAACGCAGCAGTGGGCATGAGGAGCTCGAAGATGGTGAGCTCGGTGAAGACGGAGAGATTCAGTAGTCCTTCATGCAATGGCTAGTGCTCACAACTCTCTTCTAGAAAACTCTGCATGAACTCATGGTACTTCAAGCAACTAAAAACTCAAATTTCAGTGCAAAGTAACAATTGCTTTCTCTTTCTTTTGCTATTACCATATAACATGAAAATGATGCGATGCTATGGGTCTCTGATATTTATGTACTTACCGTAATGGATTTTGTCCTGTACTTTGCCTGCTATCGGTTACTTCTAGGAGTAAATTTGGGCCATAATAGTATCTGTTTATAGTTTGTTTAATGATTTAATGTTGAAAGTTTGAATTCTCATCTATTGTATTTTGTTACTGCATCCTCATTGCCATGTCTTATGCAAAAGAGTGGCTTCTTACGGACAAGATTCGTAAACTTAGGACCATGTAATGATCGTACATATAACATACAATCCCGATAGCGATTACATGGCCTCTTCTTAAGTACTCTAAAGGGGCTCCTCTACCGTAGCTATTAGATAGATACACGTTTGGCCTGTAAGGATTCGATCGATTAGGGAAAAGATCGTAATTATTCTATATCCTCATGGCTGGTGATAGCATTTGGTTCAGACAAGTGAGTCTCTGTTGGAGGCACATGGTCTCCGTTAGTAACCGGTTCGAGTCTTGTTGGACCGAGAGGCAATGCTGAGTCAGCATGCAGAGGCGGTTCTTGAGGTCGTGGGTTTGCGATTTGAGTCGGTTTAGTTCGTTCTCGAGATCTTCGATCTGTTTCTTCTTTCTCAGACGGGACCTTCTTGCAGAGTCTCGATTGGACAGGGTTCGCCTTTGCCTTCGGTCTTTTGCCACCGAGCTCGAACCGTGGACCGACGGGTTCGAGTCGAGTAGGCGGAATATTTCGTTGATTTCTTCGGGGGAGAATAGGTTTTGGTTAGTTGAAATCATGATATCGGCCATTTTTTTTTCTTTTAGAGTAATTTTTTTCAAGAGGGCTTGAGGGATGAAAATATGAGAAAAGGGAGGTGTTTGTGTGTAGGAAAGGGGTATTTATAGGGTGGGGATCAATGTGATTTATGGGACCCTATATATATATATATTATATTGAATTTCAAAAGCATATATCACATTTTGGTTGGTTATCTATTGCAAAAGTGAATGAAATAAAGTTAGAACAGAAAAAAAGAATCTTTGGAAATTATGGATTTTGGAGAAAGGGGTTGCATTGCATGGAGAGATGGAATGCGAGGCAAGGTTTTGAAGCCGGATTAAAAAATTTGATGGTTTACTTTAAGTTTAGGTTTTAATCAGAACAAAATACAGTAAAATCGGCACCTTTAAAAATAATAAAAATATGATGAAATTAATAGAATGATTTATACATGTTACCGAAATGAAATTAAACTGGATTTTTACTTGGTTTGGGGTTTTAGTATTAAATGATCAGTGCGGTCCGGTCATTAAAACCCTGATGTGAGGGACATGACAAAGTACAAATAAATGATTGTGATCTCGAAACTTCCGTGATAAAATTATTTGTCGTGGAAAATTACTTTTTGATGAATAGATCGAACGAGAAACATCATGATAAAATTATTCTTCTCGGAAAATTACTTTTCGAAGGAGAAACATGGAGATATTGAGGAGCACACATGGGATCGGTAGGTTATGTTTATTGCAAAGTTTAAGTTCATTGAATTAGGGAAAAGCTAACTATATCTTGACTTATTACTAACTGTTGTTTTTACATGACAAGTTCATGTTATGTTATGTTAGTCCTTTGTTACACATTTCTATATGTGGATGAAATCAATTGGTTCTACGCTTACATTACTCAAGAAGGTTTACCAACCGAAATTATTGAGACATCTTTTCGGATAGGAGGATGTGACATGACTGATTTTGGCATGCAATATCATTAACTTTGAGGGGAAAGTGGGTAACATCATATTCCATATAAAAATTTAATTAAAAATGTATGTATGTAAGGGGTGGCAAAATTTCCACGGACCACGATAAATCATCCCACTGGGACCCGAAGTTATTTGGACAGGCAATTTTTGGTCAAATGGAGTTGATGCTGACTTCCCGTCAGTGAAAATGCGGGGCCGGGCCGGGAATGAGACTCATCTTTCCTACTCATCCCCGCCCCGAACTCGATCCCGTTTGGGTGAAACGATGATTCCATGTTCTCCAATTATAGTTATTAATAAAGGGATAATTGCTAAATTTGGTCACTCAGTTACAAGCGTATATCAGTTTTAGTCCCTCGAAAACACACATCATCAATATAAGTCCTTCAGTTTTTAGCCGTTAATCAGTTTTAGTCATTTCCATCAACTTTAACCGAATTGCCCGTTAAAACTAACGGAATTGACCGTTAGTGGCGTTAAATATTAAAAAGAAAAGAAAAATTGCTTAAATATTAAAATAAAAATAAAAAACAAAATTAACATTTAAAAATATTATTAAAAAACGAAATTGAATTTAAAAAAAATAAAAATATAATTCAAATGAAAATAAGAAAAGAAATTTAAAATAAAAATAAAAATAGAATCAAAAAACAAAATTAAAATAAAAAAAAATTAAATTTTGCTTCTTCCACGATAAATTCTCTCTCCAAAAAAAATTCTCCAACAACCATCTCCTCTACGAAGTGATCAAGAACACCATTTCGTCATTGTTACCCTTCTCCAAATCATTGTTACACTTCACATGTTTCTCTACTACAGTTGACAACGATCGTTCTACTTCGTCGACAACGGTGTTCGCGAAGTTCTGAGAGCGATGTCGGGTGATGCAGAGGAGGAGGCGAAGTTCTGACAACGGTTGACAACTTTACTTTTTATTTTTAATTTAATTATATTTTATTATTTAAATTTTAATTTCGTTTTAATTATATTTTTATTTTTTAATGTTAATTTTTTTATTCTAACATTTAAGTAATTTTCTTTCTTTTTTAATATTTAAAGTCACTAACGGTCAATTCCGTTAGTTTTAACGGTCAACTCGGTTAAAGTTAACGGAAATGACTAAAATTGATTAACGTCTAAAAACTGAGGGACCTATATTGATGAGGGGTATTTTTGAGGGACTAAAACTTATATATGCCTATAACTGATGGACCAAATTAGCAATTATCCCTATTAATAAATAATGAAAGAGGTCATTTAATCAAGGGTAAATTCCCTTTCAGTACCCATTCAAGTTTCAACTTCCTCTTAAATACTCCTCTAGTTATTTCTTCCTGTTAGGTACCCATTTGAAAAAAATTGTGTGTTAGGTACCTAAAAAGCGTTAAAAAGACAAAAATAACCTTTGTTCATTCATAAATATTATTTCAATTTTCTCCACTTTTATATCAAGTCAAATTTAAAAATATTATACCAACTGTTATCACTTTTATATCAATTGTTATCACTATTATACCAATTGTTCTCATTATTATACCAACATATTCAGTTATTATACTAACCGTTATCACTGTTATACCAAAAAAAATATTTTTTGCTATTATATGGAAGTGATTTTTGCGTATTATACCACAAAACATGATTATTATACCAACAAAATCGCTTATTATACCAATAAAATTGATTATTCTACCAACAAAATTGATTATTCTACCAATAAGTTCGAATGTATATCAAACAATTCGGATATTATAATAACATTACTTTTGGTATTACAATGATAACATTTGGTATAATAATTGAATATATTGGTATTATAATGAAAACACTTGGTATAATAGTGATATAATACTCTTAACTTTGACTTGGTATAACAGTGATAACAATTGATATAATAATTGATTATATTGGTATAATAATGGGAACACTTGGTATAATAGTGATATAATAATCTTAAATTTGACTTGGTATAGCAGTGATAACAGTTGGTATAATAATTAAATATAGTGGTACAATACATAGACCAGTTGGTAAAAATAAATCTGTAAAGCAGGGTTATTTTCGTCTTTTCAGGTGGTATTAAACACACAATTTTTCACAAATGGGTACTGAACAGGAAGAAATACTTGAAGGGGTACTGATCAGGAAGTTGAAACTTGAAAGGGTACTGAAACGAAATTTACCCTTTAATCAATACGTTTCATATAATTTTTCAGTTCGTATTTCAAAATAAAAAATTTAGAACTAAAACCAAAATCATCACATGCACAACCATTCAATTCAATGATTGACTATTATAATGATTTTATTTTTTTTATTTTAAGATAAAAGTTAAAACTAAAACAAAACTCAATCCTAAAAAAAAATCCAGATAAAAATCTAAGCACACATGCACAACAGAATTTAGTTCAATTACTTTATCGTGAATGTTTCATTATTTTTTTTGGTTTATTAAATGTTACTTAGTTTATTTTTTTGCTGCAAAAAACTTTTTAAGTTGTCAGATATATATGAATACTGAGAATCTAAATCCTCCATGGGAACCACGATCCCCGACGGTGATTCTACATCCCCGAACCAATTCATCTTAAGTGGTGAATTAGTGAGAATGTCATTTGAGACGAGGATTACGTATGGAAATGGTATGTCCAATATCAGCCCCGAACCCGCCCGTTATCATCCCTAAATTCATGTTAACCATTCCAAGCCAATGAGGTGTTGATTTAGTTATTCCAAAACCCAAAACCATTCAAGTCATTCACAAAAGCTTGAATAAAAAATACCACAAACCGAAAAGGAGACATTTAAAATATATATATATATATATATATATATATATCGTGAAAATCTTATATATAATATATTATGTTCAACCATTTGTGTGAATGGGAAGTTAGTTGAAAGGCCGTTGTCTGCTTTTATTGTTCAGGTGTGGGATCTGTCTACAGAACTAAGATTGCATGCACATATGCGTTTAGCTTAATGACGAAGAATATGCTAAAACAACCAAACACAACAAACCAGATTAGGTAACTCAATTTTGCATATATGGAAAAAGAAAAAGGAAGAAAATGAGGCCATATTATCTTATCTTTGCATATATATATATATATATATATATACATATACACACATATATTTGTGCATATGTATTATATATATTTACACAATCTCAATTCATGAACAACGTCAAAGACAATGAGAGGGCCATGTGGAATTACAGTTATCTACGTATATATGCTTTCTTCTAGTTACTTTTCCTTGCATTTTTCATGTTTGAATAGAAAAGTTGGAGTAAAGCATTCTTACGAAATAGTACTGTACAATTAAAATTTTATTTTCTTTTTCGTTTATAATATGCATTTTTAATCATTAGTAACGTGTTATTATATTATTTGTTAAAAAAAATTGGTAGTTAACCTTTTGATTTTATTGGCAGTTGGTAACTTTTTGTTCTTTATTAGGGATCAGCCGACAGTGGAGGCTAACATGCATTGCCATTTGCCTCTTTAGTTTGTAATGATTTCTAAATAAAGATATAATAAACAGGGTCGGTTCCCAAATTTTAGGACTGGTCTATATTAAACATGCCTAACAAATTTTTTTAATATATAGAAAAATAATAGGGTATTTAATTATACTTAATACTGAATATAAGACTAGTTATTACATAATTCAATAAAACTGTTGGAATTCATAATAAATAAGTTAACCAACATTTGAATAATTATTTAAGTTCATTATATCTAATAGGGTATCCCTATGCAATTGATTATGAGAATGTGTCATGCACTTCGAGGATTGAGACTAATCACAGGGCTAATTGTCAGCGTCCCAAACTCTACCCAGCGACGCAGTCAATGTCTCGACACAACCACCCACTGGTCATGCCCTCGGGACTATAATATATATATATATATATATATATATATATATATATTAAATTGTTATCGTGTTGTTTGGATTATAAAAATTCGAAGCATGTGCTTTCTCTAAAAGCACACAAAAGCCCAAAGAACCTACAAAATTAAAGTTAAAACTTCTTAATGCACGGTTATAAAATGTTATTGCACTTTTACTTAGAAATGTATCAATTAATATAAAAATAATATATACATATATATACATACATACACACGCACATAAGAAACTAATCGAAAGAGTTCATCACTTAGCGATTCCAATGAATTGAAATACATATCCAAACTATAGATGAATATGTTTCTTATTGTTTCTAATGCTTGATTATGCGCTCTGGCAATATAATTACAATGTGATGAAATACAATAATTATTACCTTTGTAGCAAGTGAAATGATATTACATTGATAAAGTGTCAAGTATGACATCTTATTGTTAAATTGTTCCATTTCTTTTTTCGAACCATAGTTTAATATATATATATATATATATAAAAGCAAAGATAAAGAGATAAATAGCACAACAAACTCATCCGGATACAATCAACTATCCAGTAGATACGAAATTACTACCTCAAGAGAGCGGAACTAAAAAAAACGAAAGAAAACAAGCATTAAAAAAACTTATAACATGAAAAACTAAAGAATCAATACAAATCGAGTCAAAAACATCACAATCACAACTATAGCTAATCAACCCAGATCTATAATACCTTTCACTACGTTTTCAACTTCAAAATCTCGTCGTCTTCGGAACTGACACTCCCAAAAAGAGAGAAAATAGCTCCCAACAAAATCTCCCGCGAATGGAAAAAACAGAAAAAGAAAAGGGGCAACGAAGCAAAAAAATGCAAGGAATAAAGATGATTTCCTCACCATCCTTAAAAAATGGTGACAAGATACAGACTTAATAGTACCATTACGACAATGCACAATATTACATCCTCTGTCCATATCAAAAATACACACAGACACCATTTCACAACACGAAAAGACCGAAAAAGGGCAGCAAAAAAATAAAAAATAAAAAATCCAAAAGATCAAAAGGTCCTCGAAAACTTTCTAATCTCGTACATGATGGAAGATATGGAGACCAAGTCCCGGTTCAGGGCGGCCCCACCGCCGGGGACCTTCTTGATGAAATCGGAGAGCCTCGTGTAGTAGAGCAGCAGCTGAGTCAGCGCGGCCCTGAGGATCTCCATCCCGCACAGAAAGTTGCTGAAGGATGTGATCACGCTGTTGTGCATCAGCTCGATGGCTGCCTTCCACCGGCTCGCAAAGTCCTTCACTATCGGCTCCACTTCGCCGATGGCGGGTGGCCGCTCTGAGCCCGAGCTCGGATCCTCCGCTGAGAGATTTATCAAAAAAAAAAAAATCGAAAATTTGCCAAAAGTTTAATCACATTTGGCATGAGAGAGAGAGAGAGAGACGAAGAAATACATACAGGCTCTTGTCTTTACGAACTTGATCAGGTTACCAAAGTGCTCGGCGAGTAGTTCCTCCTGCATTTAGTATCGTTGTTTAGAATCGAGGGCAACGTCTCGATGGCTACAACGATAAATAATAGGGATGCTGACGAATCTAATCAAATCACTGTATTCTATTTGTATTCGATTATCATGTCGAATATTCGTATTCGTATACGATTTCTATCGAATCTGAAATGATTCAATAGATTCAAAATTCGAATGTATATTTTTTCTATCTCTTCAACAAAAATAATTAATAGTATTAATATTTTTAAAAAATACTAACTTAATATATATTATATATTGTAATATCGAATCGAATATTTGATAAATACTCGAATCGAATATTGTGATATCCGTAATTGTATTTGAATATCATTCGAATCATAATAACTATTTTTATTCGATGTAGATATTCGAATTCGAATCTTAGATTTCGAATCGAACAAAAAATATTCGATTCATTTACAACCCTAGTAAAGAATGATGATTTCAAAGTCTTGGATGCTTGTTTAAGAAGGTAGGCTTGATTATTACCACATAAATGGCTGTATTGTTCTTCAGCAACTCTTCGAAATGCATTTGAATTTTTGCTCCGTCGGGACCAGCTTCCTGTAACATACGCGGCGATATTTGTTAAATAGTAGTTGAAAAGGTGACGTAAAACGATTCCAAATAGCGTCAATAACATTCAAATCCGGTCTAATTATTTTTTTGGTCATGTATATTAGAGGTGGTAGCGTTATACAGACACCTAAATTAAAGGGCCGCGCAATTTTAGGACAATGAAAATTTCAAATCCGAAGCAATTTGAGGACAGCTAAATAAAAGGTTGCAATTTGGGGACAATTAACCCAAGAATTTTGAAACTTACTGTCCTCAAATTGCAACATTTAGGTGTTCTCAAATTGCTTTAATTTCGAAGTTTATTGTTCTAATTAAAACTGCCAAACCCTAATTTAGTTGTCCTCAAAACGCACTCCCTCCAAACATACATGACTAGAAAATAATCAAGCGCTTCAAATTCCGAATAATATTTTCCGCATTGACGTAATAATTTTTACCTTCAACACCGCGATAGTCATGTCGTAGTTATTTATCAAGAACACTGTCTGCAGCTTCGGCTTCGCGAAAAGTTTGGCAAGCTTGACGAGTAGATCGTCTATAGCCATTCGCAGCCTCTCCAAGTTGAGCTCAATCTGTGGAGTTTTAGCTCGTTCACAAGAGAAATCGAGAAGTACAAAAAAAAAAAAAACATTACGTATGCTATCGATTGGTAAGGTAAGAGCTTTTTCGTGTGCTTCACTAACCTGACCGTCTCCGTAGTCGACGTTAAGCTGTATTAGTGAAGCTGTAAACTCGGCGTATCGCCTCATGACGTAATGGGGATGTATGTCTTCTTCCCATAATGCCCTTACGTTGGCGTTCCTTAGGCTGTTGAGGTGCATGTCAAATACCATCTTAAACTTCGGCCACAGAGCGATATTAACCTGCAGGCAGAGAATCATGTATGTAATAAATTCCAATTTGGAGAAAATGAATTCGTGAGAACTACAACAAACAGACGATGACAGTGGTGAATATGTTATGTAATTGATCTTATATCTAAAGACTGTCATGTAATGATGTACGAAATGCCTAAGTATGTTAGTAGAAATGCCGTAAGTTGTAAAGATTCTGGTGGGAATCGAATTTCTTTCCTTCTCAAAAAAAAAAAGACATGAATTCGAGGGACTCAAACAACTGATGTTCGAACTTCGAACGCATTAAAGCGATGCATTCAGCTAATCGAATAGCACGAAGGCATTAAGCAGGCAAATAAAGTCAGTAGGTTATCGACATCTTGTTAGCAAGTAAAACATGACAATTGTATCAAGTACGAAACGATTTTGATTAAGCTTACCTTGTCCAAATACGAATCTAGACATGGGATACGGCGACGGGACATTATAAGCTGAGAGGAAAGAAAGGAAATGAGATAAAAAAATTTAATTAGCATTACCATTACCACAAAGAAAATGTGCAAACACACACATATGACGAGTAGAGACACGAGCCAAGAGTTGTATCTCCATTTGAAGCAATGGAAAGATATAAAAGGATTGACTCATGAATCATGACTCTCGTATATATAGATCAAATGGTTTCTTGAGAAGATGAATTAAACAAGAAAAAAAGAATTTAAAACAAGCACGATACCTGGTGTTGATATACAATGCGAATCATAAGCATGACACCAATAGCATCATAACAGTTTGGGAGAATCGTATTCAAGTGTTCATCAATTACTGAGAAAGGCCCTGTTAATAGAAATATCAAATGAGTCTTTAGATATCATGATTGTGGAAAAAAAAAAACGAACTTCTTTGTACATATTTAGATCAAATGATGTGCTTCCGGTTATGTAAAGAGTATCAAATCACCAATTATTTGATATTAAATATTGACTACAACATTTCAAGATAAATGCAAATACCTGCAAATATGTCGTAAAACATTGATTCTTCATCAAAGAACTCATCGCAGAAAAGGTACCTATACGTTGCACCCGATAAAAAATAATACTAATTAGACACTGAACACAATGAACAATAAATAACTATTTATCCAGAATAGACGAGTTTTTTAGTACTCGGAAGCAGCAGTATCCATAAGCAGCTTGTGTAAGCTCCTGAAAAGTACTTCATAAGGATACTTTTTAGAGCTGGCTTCAGCAATATGTGGAATCAATGCAGGCTCATCAATTTCCTGTCGTAATGAAAGTGCAGTTATAGAAATTCAATCAGATGCTGAAATGAACATAATTCAAATAGCATGAGGATTTCTTCGAGATACTACAGAATTATCCCATGAATTCTTGAATTATATGAAGGCATGAAGAGAATAAAGTTTAAAGGAAATTTTAATTATATAATAGATTGTTTAGCATTTCCAATCATGTCTCTCAGTACATTCCAGGACAAAGTCACGTCAAGACAGTTGTGTGCTTCTGAAATAAATCTGGATAAGCTACGTGTGAAAGCAACTCTAATTGAGATTATTTGATACTTTTTGGAAATGAAATTTGTAAATGTAAAACAGGACTGCCACTAACTAACAAGAAAACATTTTTTTAGATGTTTCTGTTGAGAATAAAGAGCGAATTAGGAAAGGGAGTTAGTTCAATTCAGTATTACCTTAAGAATATTTATCCTTTCCCCCAATGCAAACACAGAAGATCGATTTTTCAAAGGTTCCCTTCCTCTCGAGAAAAGACTAAAGCTTCTAGTATCGATACCAATCAAATCACTAGCTGTTGCAATATCCAACTGCAACTTCTCTAATGCTTGAATATATGCTCCGATTTTTGAACTTAAAACCTGAAAAAAAAAAACCCAGCAACATGAGGTTAAATAAAGGCCTCCTTGCAATAGCAACGCAATGCAACAGCCAAACACAACGTTAATGCTACTATCAGTCTTGCAGCTGAAAGCTTGGAGTCCCCGTGGGAGACACCATTCAGGTGAAAATTTCGAATAACCAACTAACATCGAGTGAGGATTAATTGCTCTCTGACAACAGACACTTAGATGATGAACATGGCTCCTCAATGAAAAATTATGAATCAAGATTCAGAAGGTCAATCTTTGTCCCAAGGCAACAAAGATACGAGATTATTTAAAATAGTTTACAGAGGGCTATGGCAGAAGAGGTGGGTTATATTTCTAGGTATATATGCAGACTCATCAATGTAACTGAAATTCAAGAAAATGACAAACGAATAACTAGAAAAAGTGGTGAAAATGGTGACTCTCAAGTATGCTGGACCTTAAATGGAATATGTAAGTTGTTACAATATTCAGAATCTGGTATACCTTATTCATGGTGTCAATATATGCTGCACGGACCTCAACATATACTTCTTTCCCTTGCTCCTTGAGAAACAAAATTGCATATCTGCAAGTTTTTAAACATGTAATGCGTCCACATTGTCATTATAAATTATCAACATTCATGGTATAGGGAACAGGCTTGGTAACACACAGAAAATGTCATCAACTATAATGGAAGGCCGTCGACGGAAAAGCAGAATAGAAAGATTTCAATTCCAAGGAAAAGATCCTAGCACCAGCAAAATATCACAGGCTTCGAGAATAGTGGGTTAACATGTAGTGAATCAAATCGATGATAGGACTAAGAGGATTTAGGATACAAATAAATCAAGGACAACTAATTTTTCACACTCAACAACTGTGGCCAGATAATTGATGAACTTAAACGGTGGAACTATTTTAGTCAATAATATCGATACTTATGACGCAAGTTTAGTGGAACTACCATCGACTTCTATTGAATATTCTGATTTGTCTATCAGCCTTATCAAACCACGTTACTCCATGTCTTATTAATCAACGCCTTGTATATCATAATACATAAAGTCGCATAAACCTTCTCGTGTTAGTACACCAACTTTGCTACATAACTAAAGGGTAAACAACATAACAGAGCCTCAAAATGCCATTATAAACAGATCATATCTTGGGTTGACATACATTGTTAAACCAGACCAAAACCTCAGACTAAGGAACAAAATGAATTGACCGAGATTGATCACTTTACTCTATAAAGGAGGATTACTAAATGGTTAATTATAAAAAAACCATTTCGGAGACCACCAAAAAACATCATTTCAATCAATAACTATGTCCAGGTAGGTAAGTAAAAATAAAAGTGGCCGGTCAGTGAAAAATACCATAACATGTGTCCCACAGTATCCATATGGGCTAGAAAATGATTTCACAATATCATTGGAGTACCGTTTGAGCATGAATTAAGTTTTCACAACTTTGACTTACTTATATTTTAGAAGAACACTCTGTTGAAGGATCTGAACGTTGGTCTTGGGCTTCCTCAATGCATTAAGTTTTTGGATCATGAAGTCAAATATCTAATGCAGAGATGCCAAAAAGAAGAAAAAAGTGTTAGGAGGTAACTCTGTGATAAGTTCAATAAAAAGAAATATAAAAAGAGCAACTAGTCAAAAAAATAATAGATAAGACCATACACATACACTTCTCCCCCTTCGTAATGATACATTTGGTACTCAAGAAAAATATCAGTTATCACACGTCTAGAATCGTAGCAATGCCAATTACTCTTTAAGAAAGCTATGTATACCTTGGAAACTGCTTTTTGACGAAGTTTTTCCAGTTCCGGCTGAACATCTATCAAAGCTTTCGAAGTCTTCACCATGGTATCATTTTCAACAAACTTCAACTTTCTACTTAGAATCTCAAGTGTCTTCATGTATTCATCATTTACCTGTCATGATATCCATTAACTGAATCATGATAGCCTGCGAACCTGAATATTTCATATTCTCAGACTTAATCAAATACCTCTCCATCAACTATTATGTCTATCATTCTTGGTGGGACAATGATGTCCTCAACAAATTTAGCCAATTTTGATTCGGCGACCTGATAATGTACATAAAAAAGTGTGACAAGACATCAATGGGCACATAGATGCAAAATGATTCTTCATATCCATAATTAACGAGATCTCATTAACAAATAATTGCAAACTGTGTTCCACAATTCATTAAGGCTTGCCATGTGATGATTGGGTGGTAAATAAAGTTACCTTTCGATTCTTCAGCTTTAGCCCCATATCCATTGATTTCTCTTGAAGAATCTTTATGTCTGAACTTATCGAACCTATCTCTGCCTACCAGAGAAAGATGTTTAGAGCACTGACTAATAAACCAATATTTAAAGATGTTTTGGTTCCCATGCAACATCAACGACACAGTTGTGCAGCTCCGAAATCGACCAACACAATAGTGTTAAGCAAGTCATTCCTTTCCCCTTTTTCTAAATTCCTTAGAATTCTAGCTAAATTCAAAGAGGGTCCGAACTCGAAATTCCTAGTGCTCACATTTCAGAAAAGCCAAAAGACTGCGCATCTATTGATAACAAGATATCATACCTGAAATCCACTTAAAAGATTCTCCATTTGCGAGAGGATATTGTCGCAGTCATGAATTTGATCGTGTAACGAAACTAGATTATCGCTTTCTTTGATGTAATCCTGTCACGGAACAAAAATTTCTGTCAGATCCAAAGCCCAAACACATACCATAGAGCAGTCTTGGTGAATAGGGGAATTTTAAGCTCTTGATGAACCATACACCAAAAAATGTTAAGGAAATGGGATAACGTTCCAACACGTAAAGACGTAATATACTAGAGCAGCTTAATGCAATCTGAAACCTCAATAGAGTCAAGCTCAATTTGCCGTAAGTTGTTCTCTACATCCTTAGTGTAGTCCCGCAACTTGGTTCCTTTCGATAATATCATAGCAACCACCTTCAATTCCAAAATAACCAAGGAAATAGCTTAGAATGTTGTGAATATCATCAGCACAAAACGATAAGAAAAAAAAGTTAAGCCTTCTTTTCTGCTATACGCACATCATCAGTTTTACAATCTTCAAGCTCTTGCTCTAATCCCTCCAGTGAAATATCATCACTGTTACCACAATACCAAACAGAGGATATCTAATCAGTAATTAATCAATGATACCCTAACAAAAAGCACCATCGCAGAAAAAAATAGAGAAAAAAAAAAGCAGAACCTTGGTTCAGCTTCCGCGTCTTCGACCGTCAAATCACCGATAAACGACTTCAAATCCAACACAGAATCGTTGGCCTAAACGAACATAACACAGATCGTAAGTTCGGATTCACTCAACAACGTAATCAAAAGAGCAACCACAAGGAATCAATCAGTTTCTCGATCATAAATCAATCCACGGCTACCTTGTCAGTCGTCATTTTCGCTTCTGCAAACTGAATCTCTCTCCACAACTATCCGTTATATATAATGTACGCAAAAACTGTTGGAATTCAGAGAATTCACTGCCCAGATCTCAGCTGAGGCGAATCTTCTTTCACTTCAAACGTAATTATTATTTATTTGCAGCAAAAAGATCAGAAATTAACATCACAACCAGACCAGTATTAGAAAACTAATACTTGTTTCACAGCACAGCCCATAAGAAGCGAGTATTTGTATTGTATTACCATCAGACCCAGCTCAGTATCTTGTTGGGCCATCCTATTGAGCCTAGTATCTAGTTGGGCTTCACTATGTATAAAATTAGCCCAGCATTGTATTACGCTATCTTGTTATGCCTTATTTGGTTGATAGGTTTATATTTAGGAGGGTTTAAATTAGTAGGGTTTATATAAACTAATTAGTGTTTATAAAATAAAATGTGTTTGGTTAATTGGTTTAAATAAACATACCCTAGAGGTGTGTTTATTTAAACCCTTGTACAAGGGTTTAAAGTTGGTATACATAAACTCATAGTTTATATAAACCAATGAACCAAACACTTCAATATGATATAAACCAACTTTTAAAAGGTCTAAACCCATGAACCAAACAAGGCCTTATAGTTTCATTTAGACAAGCCTTCGGTCAAAAAGTTTTCCGAAAAATAGCATTATTGGCTAATTTTTTTGGTTAAGGACCTTAATTTAAGGGTAACTTTGTCATTTTACAATGAATCGGTGGTTTTCATTGAACAGTAGAGCAAATGACTCGATCCACGGATCCCATATTAAAAAAATAAGAGTATGAAATTGGAAATATAACTTCTAGGAAGCAGATGACCCAAACTATAGGTCTCTTACTATCTAACGAGAAACGGAAGAGGAGCCGAACTGCATTTTCTGCTCCTTATTTTCCAGAAGAGGAATCCATAATTTTGGTCTTCTACTCTTTTTCTGGGAGTACTTGACCCGAATTAGAAAGATAAATTGTGCAATAATGATTTGAAAATGTGATCTATTACTTCAATATTTACTACACACCACAAATATAGCTGATTACTAACACTATAATAGTTCATTTAAGACCGCTTTTCTGGAGCAGAGACTGTTTTCATAAAGAATCAATAGAGATGATTGTTGAGGGATATCTATGATAGAATCTACACTAATTGTAAACAGTGAGGAATGTACAGTAACATTGTCAATTTGGCATGTCAAATAGAATTACTATTTTACCCTTATACGTTTTATTTATTCTAATTTGAGTAATAACCGTATTACCCTTCAATTTACTGTTTATTATAATTATATCGTCAAAAATTAATTTTTTATATACTTATAAATAATTAAATTATAAATTATATTTCATATATTTAAATTACAAATAACTCAAAATATATTTATATATTAGACCAAGTGCATATTTAGCAATTATTGTTATGGGGTAAGTGTAGTTTATCTTTTCTATTTAATAATTGAAAAGGTACACATAAATCTGATAGTAGATTGGTCTTTGTAATGATAATTTTTTACGTTTTATATTTTTTATTATAATTATATCTCGCTACAACTCAAAATTTCTAAAAAATAATAAAGAGTTAAAATAAAAACGAAAATTTCTTAAATTATTATTAAATATCAATAATATATTTTACATCACAACATCAAATACTAGTATTCCAAGTAATATTATTCTTAACCTAACAAATTAGTAGTTGTACCTTTTATCATCTTTACTATTCAATTGCTTGTGCCTTCCACGTGACGTCATTAATCACGTATCTGGACCAGGTCCAAAAATAAATTCAATGGGTAAATTCCCTTTCAATACCGTTTCAAGTTTCAACTTCCTGATCAGTACCCCTTCAAGTATTTCATCCTGTTCAATACCCATTTGCGAAAAATTGTGTGTTTAATACCACCAAACATTGAAAAGACGAAAATAACCCTGCTTCACAGATTCAGTTATACCAACTGGTCTATGTATTGTATCAATATATTCAATTATTATACCAACTGTTATCACTGCTATAACAAGTCAAATTTAAGAGTATTATATCACTATTATACCAATTGTTCCCATTATTATACCAATATATTCAATTATTATACCAACTGTTATCAGTGCTATACCAAGTCAAAGTTAGAGTATTATATCACTATTATACCAAGTGTTTCCATTATAATATTAATATATTCAATTATTATACCAAATGTTATCAATGTAATACCAAAGATATGTTATTATAATATCCGAATTGTTTGATATACATTCGAATTTATTGGTAGAATAATCAATTTTATTGGTATAATAAGCGATTTATTGGTATAATAATCGTGTTTTGTGGTATAACACGCAAAAATCACTTTCATATAATACGCAAAAAATATTTTTTTTGGTATAACAGTGATAACTGTTAGTATAATAAATGAATATGTTGGTATAATAATGAGAACAATTGATATAATAGTGATAATAGTTGGTATAAAAGTGATAACAGTTGGTATAATATTCTTAAATTTGACTTGATATAAAAGTGGAGATAATTGAAATAATATTTATGTATGAAAAAAAGGTTATTTTTGTCTTTTTAATGCTTTTTAGGTACCTAACACAAATTTTTTTCAAATGGGTACCTAACAGAAAGAAATAATTCGAGGGGTATTTAAGAGGAAGTTGAAACTTGAAAGGGTAGTGAATGGGAATTTACTTTAAATTCAAACATGACAAAGCCTAATTACAGACAGATTACATACAGTAACAACACTCAACTTTTTTATGTCCGCCTTCGTACATTTCATTTCTTGATTTTCCATTTCTTTTTCAGAAAAAGTTCGCGAAGGATTCAAACGCTTGCCGAAGCCCCCTAACCGTAGACCATTCAATATATCATTCGAATCTTCTCGAGTTCAATTGGATCGGCGTTCGATCCGATTGTTTAGTATTGGAACGTCCGATTCCATCGGGTTCGGGGACGTTGATTTTCTTTTAGTGTGGGCAGAAATCGATGGAGGCGATTGAGGAATTGGCGCAGCTCTCCGAATCGATCCGGCAGGCATCGGCTCTTCTCGCCGATGAGGATCCTGATGAAACGACGTCTTCTTCTTCTTCTTCTTCCTCTTCTTCGTCTTCGTCGAGGCGTGGGTCGACATTTCTCAATGTTGTTGCGCTTGGAAACACTGTGAGTTGTCATTGATGATGATGATCCGCTATTGAACTTTCTGTTTAGATGATTCACTTTTTTTTTGCTGTTGTGTTGGAAACTGTTTGATGGTAAATCTTAAACGTGCATTCTTGTTACATGGTGTACGCTGTCGGGGTCTTGAGAATGTACTCTTGAGTGCACAATTTTGTATTCTCCGGTAAATTGATTGGGAATGTGGTCGATTTTCTTTGTGGGTCAATTGTATCTGTTTCTAGTAGTGCCCGTTTATTACTCTATTCTGATTTCTGATCGGGATAAGTTTTTTATGTACTAGTGTTTGGTTAAGATGATAGCCTACTATGAATTTTTTTGGTTGAGGTTATTCGCTTTGCTTCCCTTCAGGGATGTTGAACCTTTTTTTTTCCTTTTTGGAGATGAGCAGGACATTCTTCTTTTATACTTATCATGTTTAAAATCAAACACTAAGAGGTTTCCTCATGAGTGCAGATTGTGTATTTTCTGTGTATAACGGTTTGATATGCATAAATTGAGGATTCATGGTTACGTCATATAACCTTCCATATGCCGTAACATTCTGTGAATAGTATTTTTTAATGTGATGTCTATTATCAGGGTGCAGGTAAATCTGCTGTCTTGAATAGTCTAATTGGGCATCCAGCATTGGTAAGTACCCACGGCTTGTAGATTATGTACTTGACTGGTATTTTAATTTTAATTAAAGCGGTTGATTCCTAAATTTACAGCCAACGGGAGAGGGTGGTGCCACACGGGCTCCAATATGCATTGATCTAACAAGAGATGCATCCCTGAGCAGCGCATCTATTATTCTTCAGATTGACAGTAAAACTCAACAAGTATCTGCAAGTGAGGCCATTTCCTGAACTTAAAAACCTGAGTTCGGAGTCCATCAAAGTTGACACTGTTTATTAGGAAATATTTACAATGTTATGGTCTGATTTCTTGCATCGTGCTTTTATGTTTGGGTGTGCAATAGGTGCTCTTCGGCATTCATTACAGGACAGATTGAGCAAGATTTCAGGCAAGAGTCGTGATGAGATTTATTTGAAGCTCAGAACAAGTACCGGTGCGTGTCAAGTGAAATCTTTTGAAATTACCCTGTCCAGCATTCCCTTTGCTCTTCATTTCCGTATTGCATGTAAATCTCTTTTAATTTTTTGATGTGCTCTAAGATTTATTTTGTTTCCGCAGGTCCACCTTTGAAAATGATAGATTTGCCTGGGGTTGATAAAGGCAGTATTGATGATTCATTGGTGAGTGCGTTATATAAGGCTTCTAAAGTTCAGCTGTTTTTGCCTTATCATCATAATACCTTTTTTTTTCATTTGTAACAAAGTACTATGAATAGTCTCTCCTCTCTCTCTCTCTGCCTTTTGAGGGTGTAGGGTCCAAGACACTTGGCGGATGGGGAAATTTCTCGTTGTAGGGCTGCTTAATTAATTTTGGTTAATGAAAATGGCTTCAAGGAACCTTGTGAATTTCGTACTGTGCATCATTATCGATGCAGTTGATTGGTCTATGCCAGCCCTAAAGAATTCTTAGTCTCTTATCATTGTTGCTTGAATGGCCTTTTGCAGAGTCAGTATGCACAACACAGTGATGCAATATTGTTGGTCGTGATACCTGCTTCCCAGGCGCCAGAAGTGGCATCAGCCAAAGCTATCAGAGTAGCAAAGGAGCTTGATGGCGAATGTACGTCTTCCGTGGTGGTTTTATAATCTCTTTCAAATCCAGAAAGAAGGGAATCATAAAGTTTGTACTTACCCAATTATTTATGCAGGCACAAGGACTGTTGGAGTTATTAGCAAGATAGATCAAGCATCTTCAGAACCGAAACTCCTTGCTGCTGTGCAGGCTCTCTTGTCGAATAAGGGTCCTCGAAGTACTGCCGACATCCCCTGGGTTGCTTTAATAGGACAATCTGTGTCGCTAGCATCTGCCCAATCAGGGAGTGATAATTCTCTGCAAACAGCATGGCGAGCGGAGAGTGAGAGTTTAAAATCTATACTTCCTGGAGCTCCTGAAAGCAAGCTGGGGAGATTGGCTCTGGTAGAAACTCTTGGCGAACAGATTAGAAATCGCATGAAACTCAGGCTCCCAAATCTCCTGTCTGGGTAAGCTTGTGTTTTTGTATTATTTCAAGGATGGTTTTTCACTGGTAGTTAAATGAGGACAATCTAAACTACTTGTATTTTTTCTTTCAGCAACATATTTATGTTTTGGATATGCCAGAATATGTTTTTCTGGTTCATTCTCGCATGATCAACTACCAACTTATTCTATAACTTTTCGATATTTACCCTGGTTATCTAGACCTCTTTGTTTTTCATACTGAAGCATCCTTATATCAACTCTGTTCTCATACAGCTGAATTTATATCTCCCATAGATATGCTAATCCCAATGTATGGTATTGTGCGTTTTCCATTTGCTTGCTTTGGACGATTGCTTCTTCCTGTTTTTAATCTATTGTTATTATTTTCATGCTCAGGCTTCAAGGAAAATCCCAAATAGTACAGGATGAACTATTTAAACTTGGCGAGCAAATGGTTCAGAGTCCTGAGGGTACTAGAGCTTTGGCTTTAGAGCTTTGCCGTGAATTCGAGGACAAGTTCCTCCAGCACATCGCAACAGGAGAGGTAATACCAAGTACAAATTTACATTTGTTTTCATATTCTATTGGTATATATGGATTTATCCTTGACAGTACTTTCCTAAACTATTCTTCAAATTATCTTCGATTTTTATCCCATGCATGAATCTGATTGCAGTCCTAGATGTCTCTTATAATCAAGTAGAAAGTGAGGTAGTTGACAGGAAATTCATCTTTCATCGACATTTCTGTAGATTACGTCTTTGTGGATGGGGCGTATGGTGTCCTTGCAAACTTAAGCATGCATGACATTCATGTTATCTATTTTCATTGCCTCAGTTATGGAACCATTGCAATCGCTTTGTTCTTGTAATTGTTCTGTTGTATTTATGCATTTTATACAAGGATGTTCTCTTCTGTAAGCTTATATATAAGGGAGTCATGAAAATAATCTGAATTAGAATGTTACTTCAGGGAGGTGGGTGGAAAGTTGTTGCTTCATTTGAAGGCAATTTCCCCAATAGAATCAAGCAACTCCCGTTAGATAGGCATTTTGACATCAAGAACGTGAAAAGGGTAAGTCAGCAACCCCTCACATATTGAGCATCTTTGTGATTCTGATGATTTGGTATGTTCAGATCGTGCTTGAATCAGATGGCTATCAGCCTTATCTTATCTCTCCTGAGAAAGGGTTGAGGTCGTTGATTAAGAGTGTCTTAGAGTTAGCAAAAGAACCTTCACGTCTTTGTGTAGATGAGGTAAACCGAAGTTTTCTCTCCATCATTTTTCCTGAATATTCACGTCTTCGTTCTTTGTGTTTATTGCTTTATGTACTTATCTTTTTAATGATCATGGACATCAACGATAATGTCAATTTCTCTATACCCATATTTTCCAATGGCAAGTTTGTGCTGAATAATTTGATATGCTCTATCACATGATTTTCCATTCAGTGTTTGCTTGTGGAATTGTCTTTAATTTATATTTAAAAATCCCCCCTTGTTGTCCGTGCTCCTTTCTTGCAGTTTCCAATTATGCATATTGAAATTTTCAAATTAGGTACATCGGGTACTCATTGAAATTGTCTCAGCAGCTGCAAATGCCACACCTGGCCTCGGGAAATATCCTCCTTTTAAGCGAGAGGTCACCTCTCTGGTTTTAGCATTTGTTGTTTGAGTAAAGTAAATACATACTTCACAAATATATTAGTTTTATTGCCGACCTTTCTTCAGGTTCTGGCGATTGCCACAGATGCACTGGAAGGATTCAAGAATGAAGCAAAAACCATGGTTGTTGCGCTTGTTGATATGGAACGGGTATTTGTTCCTCCACAACATTTTATACGCTTGGTGCAGCGGCGGTAAGTCCATTCCTCTGATTTGATTGGATTTAACAGAGCATGCTTTGAGTATTTGAAATTTCTTTTTTTTTTTTACCTCTGTATTTATTTTTCATGTAATTATATCAAGGCTCTTGTAGTCATGGTCTTTTACCCTTCCATAGGATGGATAGACAACGACGTGAAGAGGAGCTTAAAGGTGGCCAATCGTCTAAAAAGGCTCTAGATGGAGAACAGTCCATAATGAATAGGGTGCAGAATCTAATTTATGGGATTTCTATTTCATATTTAATGATATAAGTTGTGTTCTCTTGTATTGTTTTAATCGTCGTTTTTTTTTTGTTTATTATGAATTTGAAGAATAGTTTATCTTGCATGCTATTCTCTTATCGAAGTTTATTGCTTGATTCAGGCCACTAGTCCACAGACAGGAGGCCAACAAAGTGGGGGAAGCTTAAAATCTGTCAAAGATGGAAAGTTTAACCAACAAGAAAAAGATAAAGATGTGCAGGAAGGATCGGGTTTGAAAACTGCTGGACCAGAAGGGGAGATAACGGCAGGTATACGTTTATATCTGTCCTGTTATCTGCCTTATATTTAAGTATTTTCTTGAAAATTTTGCGTCTCCTGAACAACAATTGTGCAACTTAACTTGTATTTATTCTTTTTTCCAATGTCTATAATTTCAACCAAATTGTTTGTTATGTAGCCATTAGGACACAGTGGAAACTAGTGTTAGCGGTCTTTGTTCTAGTTTGATGTTGGTGGCTTTGCTGGCTGAAATGAGGAAACATTGGGATTGTGTATAGAAAATCATTCGTGTCATGTACAATAATATCTGGAAGAGTGCCCTTACGATAGTTGGTTTTATTTTGAAAATTAAGTCCTTTGAAATTGTCTTTTCACAGTTTAGCTTTGTGGAATAAGTTGATACCTTTGTTGGGATTGTTTTTTGGCATTGTCTTAAACCCTGTTTTTCCTTCTTCAGGTTTCCTATTGAAGAAAAGTGCAAAAACTAATGGATGGAGTAAAAGGTGGTTCGTCTTGAACGAAAAAACAGGAAAAGTGAGAACCTTAACTCTGTAGAACTAAGCGAGAGATGATTTGTTTTCTCTATTTCTTGGGCTTGCTTTTATGTGATAAGTGCTGACCATAATGTGCATTCTTTATTTAATCATGCTTTCATTTCTCATTTATTTGATGCTTATGATCTAACATGCTTCCTTGCCAATTGATTCTGATTATCATTACTCTTATTTTTTTGCTTCAATCATGTTTAATTATCAATGCTGTCAAATGATTACTGTGGTGACAATGTTCTAATAAATGGTCAAATACAAATGCGTCCTTTGTGTTAATCTTTTTCCCAAACGCAGTGTCCAACTAATTATTTCATCTTATGCGGTTCTTTGCATGCAGCTTGGGTACACCAAGAAACAAGAAGAGCGTCATTTTCGTGGTGTCATCACTTTGGAGGTATCAACCAAATACACTATGCACTCCACGTGGACTATCTGTGCATTTTTTGAAATATAGTAATAGTAAATAATTATGAGCCTTATATATTAGTCAGAGGGCTTGTCACTGAAACCAGGATTCTAGTATTTGTCCATTATTTGCTGAAATCTGAATTGTTTTCAGTCAGAAGCATGCTGCATTATTGTCAGTTTTTCAACAAATGAGCAAGTTTCTGTAGACCTTCAGGTTATGTGTTATGACGAAATAATTGAATAAAAAATAGTACTTAAGAGGCAGAGAACGATTTGATATTTTCGGTCTATTACTTAGGAAATAAGACTCTGCGTGGTCTCAAATTAAGCCTTGACCAGGCTGAAGAAACCAAATTTACTACGTTGAATTCTTCAAAGTTCTCACTCTTCATGTGATCTGTGTCACCCAACCCCTGTTTTCATTTGCGTGTTTGAAATAACCAGGAATGCAATCTCGAAGAAGTTTCTGAAGAGGAAGAACCGCCTTCAAAGAGTTCGAAAGATAAAAAATCAAATGGGCCCGATAAGGAAAAGCCCCCCAGTCTTGTATTCAAGATAACTAGCAGAGTACCTTATAAGACCGTTCTTAAAGGTTCTTCCAGAAAAATCAGTTTATCTCCTTGGAAGCCAAAAAATCCACAAAACTCATTTTGATTTACTGGGAAAAAAAATAAACTAACTGTTGGTTTATTTATATCTGCAGCCCACAATGCTGTTCTTTTGAAGGCGGAGAGCGTGGCAGATAAGACAGAGTGGATAAACAAATTAAGAAATGTCATCAGTTCTAAAGGAGGTCAAGTGAAAATCGATTCAGGTCCCGTGCGACAAAGTCTTTCTGATGGTTCTCTGGTATGTTTTCCATTATTCTTGTCTTTCAATATTAGCGATAGGGGTTTTAGTACAACTCTACATAGTAACTAGTATTTTACACACACTCAATGCGTGTGCTCTGATATATCAATATATAAAATTATTTATATTTTGAATTATTTTTAAATTTATGATATTTAAAATATAAAGTTATAATTTTTAAATTAATTGTGTATTATTTCTAATTATAAAAAAAATCGATTTATGAGGATATGATAATAATAAATTTAAAATTGAAGGGTAGCAAACTAAAACAAAAAGTTATAGGGTAGTTTTGTTTGTAATCAAAAGCTAAACAGTAAGATTGTAATTTGCTTTGACAGACCAAATTAAATTGAGTTTTGTCTGTTCTTCGTGTATTATCTAATCCATTCGTATTACGAGATGCTTTCTTTTAGTATGCGAATTCTATTTTAGTTTCATTGGCCTATTCAGGACAAGATGGCCCGGAAACATGCAGATCCGGAGGAAGAACTTCGGTGGATGGCTCAAGAAGTGCGCGGTTACGTAGAAGCTGTTCTTAACAGTCTCGCAGCCAATGTGCCAAAGGTCATTTTTTTTCTTTGCTGAAAGATCCTTCTCCTTAGCTTTCTTTGATTAATGAGTTGCATCAATCTCTATAAATTATATCTTAATTTGATAACAGGCGGTTGTTCTTTGCCAAGTAGAGAAGGCTAAAGAAGACATGCTTAATAAGCTGTACAGCTCTGTGAGGTTAGCTTCATTTCTTGATTTTAATCATGCAGTAATATCGTAGAACGTTCATCATTTTTTATATTAGCTGTAGTTTCATGTTTTCGCCTAAGTCTTCAACCTAGTCTCCTATTCTTAGTAGTTATTACCCTTTGGATCAATTTAGTCCCCGGTGGTTCGCCTGAACCAATTTAGTCCCTGAAGTTGTCGATTTTGGACCAATTGATCCTTCCGTCACGATTAGTGTCAATTTTGACGGGTCTCCTTCTCCTTGAAAAACTAACTAAAGGAGGCCACGAAACTGAAATTTTCTCCTCCAAAATTCGAACACGAGCTCTTGATCATCTGCGTCGTCAAGCTCCATTAACGGTAGACGATTACGATACCAACTCCCAAATCTTGTGAATGTTCCGACGAACCCTCCATTTTACATTCTTCCTTTGATGACGGCGAACCCGTTAATTGACGTCAATCGTGACGGAAGGACCAAATTGGTCCAAAATCGAAACATTGGGGACCAAATTAGTCAACAGGGTAAACATTGGGGATAATTTTGGTTTCTCTCCGTAGTTATTACAACATTGAACGCATACATAACATTCTCACCTGAATATTCCTAAAAGTTTCTCTTCTTTTTCTTATATGAACTTCAGTGCCCAGAGCCCGTCGAAAATAGAAGAGCTGCTTCACGAAGACCCGAACGTCAAGCGCCGGCGGGAGCGGTTCCAGAAACAATCCTCTCTTCTTTCCAAAGTCATGAGGCAATTGAGCATCCATGATAACCGCGCACCCGTAACCTCCGACCCCTCTGGTGGAGGTAACTTCTTAGTTTCTTTCTCGATTTTCTCGTAAGTAGGACATTATCGTACACCGTACCATAAGTAACTAAAAAGGAACCAAACCCCATTTCAATATATGTAATTAGAAAGTAGGATGATGATATTTAATTTAGCATCCGTTTGCAATTATGTTTGTTCGACTCACCATTACCCAGTCTGATTCTGCTAATGATCACTTTCACATAAAAGCGTAAGCTTGACATAAGTGTGTCATATTTTAATTTTATATATTTTATTTCAAGTATGCGTCCTCACGTGTAGGCTGATTTATTTGTTAACTAACTTTAGACGTATAATTTTCTTGAATGGGTGGTGGCGAGGATTCGTACCCAAGACCTCTTTGGCATGGGCTCTGATACCATGTTAAATGGTCACGTCACGTAAAAGCGTAAGCTTGAAATGAGTGTATCATATTTCAGTTTTATATAATTTTTTATTTCCAACAGATATTTCGGAGTGTTTTGACATTAAACCATATTACACATATTCATGGTTGAGGATGCTTAGTTACATATCCTTTTTTTTTTTATTATCTTTATTTTCTCTCAATTTTTTTAAATAAAAAAAACAGACGGTGGTAGCCCCGTACCGAGCAGCCCGTCATCGGGCGATGACTGGAGATCAGCATTCGATGCAGCTGCAAATGGGCCAACCGATTCATATTCTCGGTCCAACAGCAACAGCCGGGCCCAAAACGGCGATTCGAGCTCGAGCAGCCGACGCACTCCCAACAGGTTACCACCTGCTCCTCCTCCATCTGGTTATAGATACTAGAGCTCATGGGAAATAATTCTTTTTTTTTAACTTCTATTGTTCGATGATTCTTGCGATTTAATTGACCTTAGTTTGAGAAAAATGTTTTAATCGAGAGATAATATATCTATATATATATACATGCATATATTTATATATGTTATTTTGTAGTTGAGATCTTGATATCGAAGTGATTTGTCTTGCTGAGTAGTTGTCGTTTAGAAGTGTCTGGATTTGTGGCTTTATAACAATTTAGTAAATAATTATTTAGATAAATAAAGACATAGCATGTTTTCAAATGTGGATTGATTTTGTTTTAGACGTCCATTACGGAAAAATTAATCCTTTTTTTTAAAAATATTTTCAGAAAGTAGAACATTATTATTTATCTTGTCAGATAAATAATGTCATATAATTCACTCTGGGTCTGGGACCACTAGTAATTAATAATCCTATTTCCTTGGTGAAATTATTGCTTTTAGAAATATATTAATTTTTCATTCCATATCTGCAAGCAAATCGAATTTACTTGGATACCCCTTTCGTATGTTGTGGTAAGATAACTCGTTATTTAATATAAATATTTATGAGTATAAAGTTTGAATATGAAATGAACAAAAGATTATAATCTTACATATCGATACACACACCTCGTGACAATTTGTTTTCCCTAAGGAAGGTTTGACAGCAACCGATACAAAAGAATAATTCAAACTTAATCTTCGAACAAATAAAAGATCTTCGGATAAATCTCATAGAATGATCCAAAGATTAAGTTTACACGTCAATTATATATTGAAATTAGCCTCACTAACTTAATCTATTAATATTCTTGTCTCCTCATTCGACCTTTTTTTACATATATATATTCCGTTACATGTGATTATATATCCTTCATTACAATGCAACAGAAGAAAAGAAAGCATCAACCACTTATATAAAGATTAGTTAAAAACCTCAAGTTCCTACGATTAACTCGAACAAATTTGTGCTTGAGTAATTAGATAGAGGTAAAAAAATAATTTTGATATGATAACTTCTTTCAATAAAGTTCTCTCATACGAACCATAGAAGGGTCGCACGACCCCTGACTCAGCATTAGCATGGTAGGAATCAGTGTAGCTCAAAATGTATTACAACTATAATAATCAGAATTACTTTTATAACATTAAGTTTATAGCATATTGATTTGTCTCTTAATACTTTTTATTTGAGGGCTTGATTATTCTTTGACACGAAATATGATATTTCTCTCAACCTTTTTTTTTAAAAAAGAAACTTTTTTGACCGCATATTATAAATCCTGAGTTCGTCATTTGCAAACCATACACAAAAATAATAATAATACATTTATACTTGTGTACATTACTACCCTCAATTACATGCACACACAACCACACACAAAACACACATATGAATATTGCTTTAAACTGCGCTTGGTATGAAAATTCCGATGTAGAAAAAAAAAAAGGAAAGATGTAATGTTATGACACTCAGAGCATAACGTGTCATTGCTTGATACATTAACATTGTTTTTTCTTCGTCTTTTTCACACACAAATTGCGCATACCAAACATACAAATGTTTCCTGAAAACAAAACCCTAATTTTGATTGTGTCATGTTTCAGGCCACCAAGAAGTAAGAACCGTTCTCTATATTAAATTGAAATCGACTTGAGATCTAACATGGGATATGCTTTATCAGAAGGGTAGATACGTCAATCCACAAACAAAGGGCCAACTCCATTTTTATTGCCATTTCTAGTGAGAGTCCTCTTTTCAGATTTTCAAATTGTAAGTTGCCCATAATTTAAAGCGTCGCTAATATCTAGCAAATAACTAAGTCGTTTTCATGGCCAGCTCTTTCACAACAGAAACTATTCAGAGATATGAGAGAGAGAGAGAGAGAGATAGAGAGAGAGAGACGTACATATTATACATACCATCCAAATAAGACCATAGTCTCTTTAAAAGTAGCTACTAGGGCTTTCTAACATCGAAAGAAAGAGAGGATACAAATAAGGGTCTCCGTAGTAATTGAAGGGCTAATCAAGTCTGTAGCGGTTTGAAAAATCGTGTTCGAGAAAACTCTCTTCAACTGATATCATTCGCCAGGAAATAGAAATATTTGCCTAAGGACAGGTTTGTGCTTTCTAACATAGGCTGAGATCATCATATTAGAACACGAAAACCAGGGAAACATGTATTTATTTAGAAAAATACGTCTTTTTTTTTCACTATTTCAATGGAGTATTTGGGGCTTATTTTGGTATCCGCTTTCAATTTCATGGCACTATTTTCAATGATGTTATCTTTATATATCATGGCAAGAGAGAGCTTGAACTAAAACGTATATAGCATCGCTAGTATAAGGGAAATCTTGTCTCTTAAATGAAAATTCGACCTTTTTTTTTTCCATTGATTTTAGCTGGAAAAAAAAAACGCATATTTCCGAGAAAATAGTTTCAACCTATGATCCATTCAAGGCCCAAAAATCTTTCCGCTCGTTGTGATAAGATCTGGAAATAAAATATTTTCCGTGAGCTGACGATTTGTTTCTATGGTTTTCAAGAAGTTCTATTCATGTATCATGCTATAAAAGTTCTTGCATATCACTTGTCATAATACTAGAGAGAAACTCATAGCTATTACTGATAAGATTAATGGTCTTGTTATGAATGAAAAAGGGTTTAGAAAAATGGGGAGAGGAAAGATCGAGATCAAGAGGATCGAGAACAACACGAATCGTCAGGTGACGTTTTGCAAGCGAAGGAACGGGCTCTTGAAGAAGGCTTACGAACTATCAGTTCTCTGCGAAGCTGAAGTTGCACTCATCGTCTTCTCGAGCCGCGGGCGTGTCTACGAGTACGCCAACAACAAGTAATAATGTTTTCTTTGAAACCCTAATATATTTTGGTATGTATTACTTTGTTAGTTTGCTTTGGGAAGTTTAAGGAGGTGATTTTTCTGGCTTCATATGTTAATAAGTACTTTGCGAGAGGGATCAGATGATGTTTTGTGCTATCTGATCTTGTCTTCAGTGATACCTCTTGGAAACCTGATTGTTCAGACATTTTCTTGGAACTTAATGTCTTTAGAAAAAAAAATTGTATAATAGCAGAAAAGAAATAAAGTTAATTTTTGATGTCTTTTAATATGTGTTGTTCTAAGCTTTTTAGTGGTGTATCATATTTTATCTTTATATATTCTATTTTAGTTCCCCCCCCTCACGTCTGTTATTGTCTAGTCTTAGACGTATAATTCACTTTTACGGGTGGTCGTGAGGATTCATATGGGTAAATCATTGAATGATCACTTCAACATAAATGTCTACCTTTTTAAGGGAATTTGCTAATTTTAGTTATTTATTTTATTTTCAACACGCCCTATTTATTCACAAATTTTTCCATCCATAATTGAAATATTGTTTGTAAATACAATTTAATTCCCTTTGTGTATAGCATCAGGTCCACCATAGACAGGTATAGAAATGCAACTTCATATAGTTCAAGTTCTTACACGACTCAAGAGATCAATGCTCAGGTTTGTATATTAAAATTCAGACAGAAAATGTAATAATACATGTCAGAATAGAATATCGAAAAATCAAATAAAAGAAACATAAAAGATTTATCAGGAATCAGGATTAAATAAGCAGCTTGGGCTTATTAACTATCTAATTGCTTTTGCAGTATTATCAGCAAGAGTCCGAGAAGCTGCGCCACCAGATTCAGATGCTTCAGAACTCCAACAAGTAATAATAAGATTAAGGGATCACAAAAATACACATAAACACACACACACACATACACATACGTACATATATACATGCACATATATGTTCTTTGGGAAATAAATTTGTACATAATGTTCGTCTTGATTAATCAACCAGGCATCTGATAGGAGACAGCTTGAGCTCCCTCAACGTTAAGGAGATGAAGCAGCTCGAAAATAGGCTCGAGCGCGGTATCTCGAGGATCAGGGCTAAGAAGGTAATTTTCATGCAATCGGAGTAATACCCTCTTGCTGATTATTTTGAAGCTAATCTTACTTTATAAATGTGCTTCGAAACAGCACGAGATGATACTTGCTGAAACTGAGATCTTGCGGAAGAATGTAAGCTGCTCGAAGAAACCCTAACTTTCTTTACATCTCTAATAAAAAATCTTCATTACATAAACTACTACTAAGACAACGATTTCGAAACGCAAATGAATGTGTGCTTCTAGGAATTTCCCCTGGAGCACGAAAACGCATGCCTCAGGGCAAAGGTAATCGTAATCCAAAAACATGTACTATAATAATAGCCCAAAACCCTAATCGTAAAAGATTTTTGGTCATCGTTCGTCTTGCAAGAAAAATGTTGTTATTAATAATAGGCAAAATTATAAGATTATGTCGCTAAGTATACACGTTTTCGTTTTTAGGTCACTATGTTTAATAATTGAAAAAGTAGGTCACTAACTTTGTATGTCAAAACATTTTTGGGTCATGTTTTCAATTATAGGTCGCTAGGTATACTTTTTTCCAATTTTGGGTCACCCATTTGGTGACTAACTTTGTAAACTTAGTGACCCAAAATCAAAAGATGTATACTGTGACCTAAAATCGAAAACATGACCCAAAACTGTTTTGGCATACGAAGTTAGTGACCTAGTTTTACAATTATAAAAAATAGTGACACAAAAACGAAAACATGTATACTTAGTGACCTAATCTTATAAATTTCCCTTAATACTATTGTATGATCATCAGATAGCTGAGACTGAGAAGCTTCAGCAGCTGAGCATGATGTCGGGAGAAGGACAAGACTATGCAATGCAGGCTTATCTCGCCGGTAATATGCTTCAACTGAACGCAATGGAACACACTGCGCCTTATAATACAATTGTAGACAACAAGTCTCTTCATCTTGGGTATTACTCGAAATCAATTCATACATACATAATATATATATATATATAGTTTTCTTGTAATGATTTTCTCTTACATGTTGCGCCCTTCCGTTGTAAACTGCAGGTGATTGATTCTCATGGTTTCTAAGACGTCTGTTGCTGAATGTCTGAGACAATAAATATACACGGTTGTATATATCTGTGTCCTTGATCTCTAGAACTATGTTTGTGTGTTGTTTTATGTTGTATGAATCTTTGATGATGCCACGAGAGAGTGAATAAGATCTTGCATTCTGTTTGAACATTGCTTTAATCAAGAAGAAGGTTACATGTATATGCATTGCATTTGCAATATGGCGGCTTCGAATCGAAAGAGTCAAGAAATGCAAAGATATGGACGTGAAAAGAAGCTGATGAAGAAGTCGAAGCCGGATACGTAGCCATTTGTTTGGAAATAAAACACCCTAATTTATCCCAAATCAAGAAGCACAACATATAAGGCAACGTGGGATTCCATTATAAAACAAATTGACAATAACTAGAATAACCCAACATTATTGTCCTCAAGATCATTTCCTTTCCCCACCGGTAGAAACAATAAGTAAAAGTATATGTGATGATATTTATATTTCTTTTTTTCTTATCTCCATAAGCTAACGCAATAGCCTGCAAATTACGTCAGCCAATTAAGCTTGTGTAAGTCCACGTGTGTTATGTTCACTCAAATATTTGGCAGACAGTGAGATCAGAACCTTAAAACGGGATATCGGTAGCGCCCGCCGCTTCAGAACGGGATCGGCGGCCGCTAGGCCAGTGATCAGTTTTGTATTCGCGGCCGTTTTCTCGCCGCGACGCTCGGAAATGGCCATATTGGCCTAGAAGGGAGGGGTTTGAGATTGAGGAGAAAACCTAAATTAGTTTATTGGGTATATTATTCTAGGCTATTTTAGTTTTGCCTATCATTAATTATCAATTTCAAATATAAGCTCTAAAATAGGAGCGTTCCGGTTGTTTCCAATGTTTGAAGAGGGTTTGATTAGTCTTAAATAACTTGTTACCTATTTTGAGTGACTTAATGAGTGTACTTGTAGTTTGATTTCGCTGGGCCCATTTGGTGTTTCAATCTGATGTCCACGCACCAGATTTTGACACATGTAAAAAAAATCAACTTATTTTAACACATTGTCACAATCTGGTATATGAAACACCAGATTGGAACACCAAATAGGAACAGACTATCTCATACCGTGCACTTGTGCTCATCGAGAAAATATTCATGACTTTATACCACCATGTCACTCTTTTGTAAAATTAAATACATGTGTAGAAATCTGGTAAGATATATACTTACTATTTGTTTAATCTTGTAGTTTTTTGTTCGGTAAATTTAGAGGGTTGTCGCTTTCATCATATCATTTTTTTTTTTTTTTGGTGAGGAAGATATCCCGATAGCGTTATCGTAGTCCTACACTTCGACTAAGTTAAATTATAAATAAATTTGAAGCTCACTGTCACATGATAAGTCCTAACTTTCAGCATGACTACTTCTTGGTTCATGAGACATATTCCAAATATCACAAACAATGACAGTCATTAGATTCAAATCTATGACCAAAAGGATTCAAATTCATAATAACCACTATGCTAGACCCAGGGAAGGACACTTAAATAAGGATTGTAATTTTAGCATGCTAACTTAGAAACTAATCAATTTAAGAACAACAATTACCCAAATAAATGCATACATTAATTAAGAACAACAACCGCCAATTGAATATTACATCACCTGTTCAAAACAGTGGCATTGTATATGAAAATAGACATCACGTCATCATAAGAGGTGACATTCAATCAGTGGTAAATTGCTTCTATTTTGAAAAGATTTTGAAAATTATTAGCTGTAAATTGCTTCCATTTTGAAAAGGTTTTGAAAATTATTAGCTGTGCGATATCCTTGGTACTTGTTGTCTTTCAATTATTAAAGTGCCTTTAAAGTTAACTGTTTTAAATTGCTATGTTATTGTGCTGTCTTTAAATTGCTTTCATTTTTAAAGTTAATTGCTACATTTTTAAAGTTAATTGCTATTATATTGTACTTGTTATGCTTCATTTTTAAAGTTAGTCTACGGCCGCGAGGTCGGTAAGCGTAACCCTCTGTCTCTGCTCCGGTTTCAGGTGCCGCTGGGCTCCAACTTGTTAGTGAGGAGAATTCTTCAGGAACATCAAATGCGACTAAGAAAATACCAGCCTTCATTTTTTTATTTTACACAATGATGATGATGATATCTAAAGATCAAATCTTTTTTGCAGCCTTCACATATTTTCTTGCGTTGTCCGCCTAAGAAGATTTTGATTCCAAGAGACAAGAAAGAAAACACCAACATTCACACAAACACACAGAGCACAAAGCTGCGTTTGCCTTCTATACATACACATACATCATTACTACTACAAGTGGAAACCCTTAAAAGGCTTTGCACTCAACAGACATAGTGAAGATTCTTCCCTAGGTACACCAAATGCCAGGTCAGCGACACGAGGGTGGCCGCGTTGAGCAGAGACGAATACGAATTCAGCTGACGAAGCCTATCGCCGCTGCTCGATCCCGTAATCGCCTGAGTAGTTGCTTCGGCCTTCTGAGGAGGAGTTGCTTCTTCACTCGTCGGTTTCCCGATTCCTTCTTCCTTCTCCTTCTTCATCCTCTCAAACATCACCTATAGATCGAAAAGGAATTTACAAAAGCTTATGTAATAACCACCTATAGATTGAAAAAGAATTTACAAAAGTTTGTAATAAAGCAGAAAACCTAGGAGCCCGTTTGTTACATGAATTCAAAAAATCTTAAATGATATAATAATTTATTGATATGTTTGGTAAATGGATTAAAAAAAGATTAATATATAAGAACGACAAAATTATAAAATTACGCCGCTAAGTACCGATTTTCGTTTTTGATCACTATGTTTGCTAATTGCGAAAATAAGTCACTAACTTTGTATATCATAAAAAATCTGGATCACCGTGAATATTCCGAAAAAAATCCGACCTGGCCGCTAACATGGCTGCTAACACGTCATCGCCCACGTCGGATTTTCGATAATTTTTACCGGAGTAACCTAATTTTGTTAAAACATACAAAATTTATGACATATTTTTGCAATTATCAAAACTAGTATCCAAAAATGAAAACATGAATAGTTAGTGATGCAATCTTATAATTTTGTCATATAAGAACTATAAACTCTATGTATATAGATTTAAATAAATTATGAATTATCATAAACTAATTAACCAAGATTAATTAAAATTCATATAAATTTTAATAACATATATCGACGTACCAGACGAGCACAACAAAATATTGTGCTATGTGGACTTTTACCTTTGTGGCGCGTGGCTCCAAGAAGAGCGAGTTAGCCAGAGTCATGACGAGGGAGGAGCCCAGCGCCGCCATGCTGAGGCTCGAGAACATCTTCCTCGGACCCATCAGGTGGCCGAGCATGGCGAGCCCAATGCTCGAGCCCATGGCCCTGAAGTACAACGGATAGATCTTGCTCTGCACCATGGCGAACTGGGTCCGAGGCAGCGCGTGGGCCAACACGTAGCTCGAGGCGAAGGTCACCCACAGGCTCGTGCCGTAGGCCACCGAGAATCCCAGGAGGTGGAGAACCCCCGTCGCCGAAGCCATCGTCCTCCACGGGACGAGGTAAGAGACGACGGTGGCCGTGCGGTGGAGGAGCGACTTAAAGCCCTTCTTCCCCTTTTGTGCTCCCCCCTTCGCCCTTTCCTTTGCTTCCTCTTTGACTTCGCCGGCGGTTTCTTTGGCGCCGTGGGCCACGTCGTAAGCCTTGTCCTTGAAACTCCCGTAAGCATCTTTCACGGCGGCTTCGGATTTAACCTGGGCCTTGTCGGCGGCCTCGCGGGCCTTTCCGGCGACCTTCTCCGCCGTCTGGCTCAGAACATCCTCTGTTTCCCCGGCCTTTCCGGCGACCTTGTCCGTCGTCTGGCTCAGGACATCCTTGGTTTCTCCGGCCTTGTCCGCCGCCGCGTCGGCGGTCTCCTCCGTGGCTTCCTTCGTCTGGCCGAAGACGCTCGCGACCTTGTGCTTGCACTTTCCGTAGGCGTCGCAGACGAGCTCCCTCGGGCTGAACCTAGCGTGGGGCGCCGCCGTCTCTTCTTCTTCTACTTCATCTCCTTCGCCGGCGAGCTTCTTCTTGGCGCCTTCGATCGTCTCTGATAATTTCTCCTTGGCGTGCGTGAGGCGAGAGGAGCCCTCGTCGTCGCCGTGAGCTTCGCCGCCTTCTGGCGGAGAGATTAAGACCTTCGTATTGCCGTCGCCTTTCTCGACCTCGACCTTGACTCCTTCTTCGCCTTGTTTCAGCACCGTCGACGGCGGCTTTGGGGAGAAGAATCCGGCGCTTGCGAGCGTTGTTAGCGTGAGCAGTAAACACAGAAGAATTTTAATTTTCATTGTTCTCTTCATTTTCATTTCCGTGGGCGTAAGTTATTACAGTGTACGGCGTTGATTTTTGATTGACAGTACGGTTTTGGGATGTGGAAGTTTATAGAGGATTCTTACGTGGCGACGTGGCGTACTGAAGTGGAACGCGTGGCATGACGCGTGTTGTTGTAAGAGCCTTCGCCTATCTTCTACACGGTGATATATTTTTCTTTTCTTTCCTTTCCTTTGAGGTATCGGTGTTGGAGAAAGGCCTTAGTGGATTATCTGATTGCTGGCTATCTTTAATTATTACGGCATTTCATATATTTTTCTACTAGATGTGGTGGCGTATTAAAATGTTGCAATTTTAGGACTTAAATCTTCAAACTTAAAGGGATATGAGGAAATTTAATTAAATATTGTAATTTTTAATAAGCTTTAAAATTGAAATATCTTGCGGATAATAAATTTTAAAATTGAAACAGTTTTAGGACATTGAATTTCAAAATTATGGCGTTAATTATCCTCGCTTCGATTTACACTCCGATCCGATTTTAGCCTAGACTCGCTGAAAAATATCGGGTCGAGGCGTATAATTCCTTAAATTGCTTAATTTTTAAGTTATGATCCGTATATTGCCAACTCTTTAGTTGTCTATAATGCTACCCCTTAAATTATAAGATCAAAAAAAATTTAAGGCTTAAACTTCTTAAAATTGTAAACATATTAGTTTATGTGTCCTAATAAAGCTATTACTCCTAATATACATGACCAAAAAAATAAATAGCGCTTCTTTTTTTTTTTGGTACTTAAATCATACTCATTTCGCCCCTAAGCTCTCATTAAGTTCACTTTTGAAGCGACTCCAACTTAGTATTACACGTAGGTATGTCCTCTAATATATACAAAATATACAAGTTAAATGTTAATATAATTTAAGCGGGACAAACTTGAAATATATAATTAATATATATTATAATATAAATAATATTGAAATATATATTCATTTATATATTAAAAATAACAACTGTTTTTTTAAAATAAAACATTCCAAATAGGGGGTCAAGGATGTGGTCAATGTTGTCCCCTTTAACTCAGCTGGGATGAGAATGGGGATTCCTCGTTAACTTTTTCTGTAAACTTTCAGTGACTTTTTTTACTTTTATTTTTTTAACAAATAAGTAAATATTTAACTTTTTATTTTTATTATTGATTTTCCTAATTTAAACTGTTTCATAGATAAAATTAAAAATATTTAAATTGCCGACTATTTTTTTAAGTATGTAAAAAGGGAAAAGTTTATTTTTGAGATATAATAGGCATGAGTAAAAAATTGAACGGTAAAATAATAATTACGCATGGCATACCAAATTAATTAGAGATAGTTATAGTATATCCTCGTATTAATATATAATATAGATTATTGAATAATTTCGGCTTCTAGAAAGATTTGTCCTCGAATTTGAAATTTAATATAGACTATTGAATAATTTCGACTTTTCAGTTCAACTAATACTATAATTAAAATATCATCATAGGTTATTAGACGATTTGAACTTGGAGCGAGACTAATCTCCCTATATCTATACTCTTTTGTTATATTAGTTAAAAGTAAGTTAAAAACTGTGTATCCAATAAACAATCAAATTTTTTCTTTAATTAATCATTAATAAAAAAATAATACTCATGTTGCTAAATAATTAAACAAAAATTAACGCGATCTTTTTACCTTTTATTTTTTTTTTATTTAGAAATTACTTTTAATTATTTAACAAATATATAAATGCACAACCATATAAGTGTTATGAAATACTAATATGTATTGTTTCTAGTTCACACCGATAACAAGTTACACCAATAATCTTACCGTGAAAAAGAATAACTCTTACGGTGCAAATTTATGATATTTTATTAAAATAATATACTATATCTTAATAGTAATAAAAAAAACTTAATTCAACCTAGGGAAGAAAGATTAGCAAAAATGGAATTAGGCAGTTTCTGTTATTAAGTTTTAATATAAAAATAATATTATAATAAGCTCTTCAAAGTTTGTGGTTCCTAGTAATACACAACGCTCAACTTTCAACCAGCTCTGCGATTCCTCGAACACCGGCTTCGATATACCATTAAATTTGCTTCGGAGCGCCTCAAGCTTAAGGATTTCAATCTCAGACGCCATCTTAATACGCTTTTCTTCCTTATTATTGTAAGTGGAATGATGAATTATGATCTTTCGTTAGAATTCTCGACAGCTATCCTATATTCTACCTTCATCGTTATTGTTTCTATTAACTATATGTTGATTTCCTCGTTTGTTTGTGTTGAAACGATATCGGAAGGACTGCATTGAGATTTGGGAATTAGGGTATGATAATTTTAATTGTATTTTTTCCTAATTTTTCCTAAAGTGCAATTGATTCATATTTGATCGCTTGTGATCGAGAATTAGGACGATGCCTCTTTAAATTGGATGTGTTGTTACTGTATCGTGCCTTGATCTTCCTGAAACATAGAATCTTGCTTGAAAATTTGAATCGATTTCAGATATTATATGTTTTCCCTCTTTTTTGGGGTTAATGCAGGTGAATAGTATCAAATGGGAGCTGTAAACCCAGAGCTTGAGGAGTTGTATTCTGAGAAAAAACGCATTAGGAATCCTTTAGTCCCCATTGGTATGCATTTCTTCTCTCTCGCCTGCACAGCCTTGGATCACTTGCTCGTTTTTCGTTACAAGTATCAATCCTTTTATATTGTTGTGTTATGGCTTAATTATTATTTTTTTAGTTCGGTATATTTGGGTGAGTGGCAATTTTAGGACAACAGTTTTCAAATTGAAACAGTTTGAGGATAATTAACGCTCAAAATCTAATTCTAGTCCGAAATTAACACACGTCGCCATACTTAACAATAAGGGGGGGGGGGGATTCGATGATTTGGATCAAATTTTTCTCGATGCCACGTAGATTATACATACTCCAAAATAATTGTCACGTGTTCCTCATGTGTGTTTATTTCTAGCTAGAACTAGGTTTCTTGTGTTAATTGTCCGCTTCAATTTTTTGGAGATACTAATTTGGACTGAATCTTTCCCGATGCCATGCAGGGGTTTCCTCCAAATTAATTGTCACGAGTGGTTCACGTGTATTAATTCCGGGCTGAAATTAGATTTTCTGCGTTAATTGTCCTTAAACTGCTTCAAATTCGAAACTTATTGTCCTAAAACTGTCACCACCTTAATTCAGGTGTCCTCCAAATGCCACTCACCAAAATATATAGGATTAAAAAAATTATTAAACCTTCTATTTGGATTCAACGTGTTGCCTGAGTTTGTTGATGAAAGTATTCGATCCACATTCCCTAATCGGGATTATAATCTTAGCTTCAAAGCTAAATACACGTCGTCATATCTACCTATTATTGAGTACTTCGTTCGTTCGTTCGATCGAATGACCTAAGAGAGTAACTCCCGTGCCTCAATTATTGCATAAAAAGGGCGACACAAATACATATTTATCTCAAGATAAACATGCATGTATATAAATTGATTCTGTGATTTGTGTTTTGATATGATCTTTCTTCCTCAGGTGCCCTAATCACAGCCGGCGTGCTCACGGCGGGTCTGATAAGCTTCAGACAGGGAAAGTCTCAGTTGGGACAGAAACTCATGAGGGCCCGCGTGGTCGCACAAGGTGGCACCGTTGCGATAATGGTGGGGACGGCTTATTACTACGGAGAGGATTTCGGACGGTCCAAGTCATGAAGAAAGAGGCTTCTGCTGCTGCTGATCTTTAACAGCTTTCTTTTGAACTATGGATACTTTTTATCTCATGTATTCATCATGTTGTTTGTGAACAGCAAGGGATAATTGCCATTTTAGTCCCTCAGTTATTACCCAAAATCACTTTTAGTCCCTCGAAAACACACCACATCAGTTAAAGTCCCTCGGTTATATTCCGTTAATCAATATTAGTCCATTCCGTCATGTTTGACCCGATTGACCGTTAAAATCTGACTAGCTCGACCGTTAGTCCCAAATTGCAAGGGGATTATGATTTTGCCCCAAAAAACCTAAATTACACCCAAAAAAATAAAAATCGATTCCTATAAAAAAAACCCTCAAAACCCGAGCATTTGCAGATGTTTGCAGAAATCATCAACGCCTAGCTCATTACCGAAGCTAAAAATGAGTACCAACTCGGGTTCATCTTCTTCGAACACAAGAACTCACTCCACCTTCTCTGGTTCATGTCCCGTGCCAACCGATCCATTATTTTGCAAATGTGGCATTGAACTTCCATTGAAGACCGCTTGGACCAAGGATAATCCGGGAAGAAGATACAGATGTTGTCCATTTTATAAGGTAACCAATTTCATTAATTCAATCGGCTCGAGATGTTAATTTGAAAAACAATTAATATGGTTTCAAAATTCTTGAACAAAGTAGAAGATACTGTGGAATTTTTCAGTGGTGGGATCCTGAAATGTGTGCTAGGTCAAAAATATCATTCCCGGATTGTTGGAAAAGTGCAACTCAATGGAAGAGCAAATGAGGTTGTTTCATGAGAAGGAAGGGAAAATGTTATCACAAATCAATTTGGCATGTATTAAGGAAGAGAAGCTGCAAGCTGACATTCAAGCTATGAAAATTAAAGAGCAAATGATGAATGATGAGATCCGAACTTTGAAGATGAAAGCAAATGGTTCACCAATATGTAGGTTGTTTTGGGTGTTTGTAGTTGCATCTTGTGTGTGCTTGTTGCAGGTTGTTTTGATTTAGGTGTGTATGTTGCCGGTGTGTGTTTTTGTTGCAGATTTGTGTTTTGAATGAAAAACAGAGGTTTTGGAAACCAATTTAATTACAAGATTCAAAGGTAACTTATAAGACAATTGAGTTCATTACAAGGTTCAGACGCAAAACAAACCAAATCCATCCAAATACATGATAAAAAATAGAATCAGAAGTTACCCAATACATAGACATTCAACTCACAGACAAAAAAAATTCAGACTAAAACCAATACTTTGCTCAGACAGCCCAACTTATTTCTCCAATTCATTACACCCTCCACTCTTTTTAGTTGTCCCATATGCAGCTCTAAGGTTGGGAATAGTAATGAAATTCACGCCACCTCTTACAATTACAGGTGCCTTCACAGCAGGAGTTATGCCAACAAGAATAACATTGTTAATGAACATCCCAAGCAATTACTCATACAAAAAAGATAAATAAGCTCACATTGACTGAGGACACATGGTTTGAGCTTCTAGATATGTTAATTTGCACATTTCCTGGCCTGCTAACCTACAAGAACATGAAAGGAAATTACTCAGAAAAACATGACTAGAAATGACTGGAAATAGGGATGTCAACGGGGCGGGCGTGGACGGGGATCTATCCCCTATATTATTTAAACTACTTTTTAATATTATTTATATTATTTTAATATTATTTAAACTATAATTTAAAATTATTTATATTATAATAATATAAATTGAATATAATAAATATTATTTATATAGTAAAAGAAAGAACTTACGGACAGTTTTGAAGGCCTTCTAACTGAAACTGCATGCTGTGAACTCTTGAGGCTGATTAGAAGATGCAGATTGTGAAGGCTGAGGTTGATCTGTTGATGCAGACTCTGAATGCTGAGGTACTGATTTGCAAGTCCTAGCATTGTGCCCCTTTCCTCCGCACTTTCCACATTTAGTAGGATTTTGTCTTCTTTTCAGCTTTGTGGCATTGGGAGCAGCAGGGGGCTCATCAGCTTCTCTTTTCCTCATCTTCTTTGGCCTTCCAGGTTTATTCTCATACACAGGTGGCAGTGGAGGTGGCAGATCACATTTAGGCCATAAATTAGGTCCATTTACTCCTTGGATTGCATGTTCATAAACTTTCAGATATGTGCTCACCTTGTAGCAATCATGTACATACTCTTGTGGATCTTCGTTTCTACACCAAATGGCTGAAATGGCATGCCTACAAGGTATTCCAGTCATGTCCCACCTTCTACATGAACATGAATGTTGAGAAACATCAACATTATGCTGATCAAAAGGCCCTGTGATCTGAAAACGCCAATCATCAGATTTCATGGGAATGCATTCACTAGCCTCTTTTATGTTCTTACCCAACTGCTTGGTGATTTTAGGACAAATGACAGAATTCCACTTCTTGGCTTTATCCCTGTTCACTTGCAACCTAGTCATAATCAGCATTCTGATGTTCTCCATCATTGTTATCACTGGTTTGTCCCTTGCAGAGAGGATGAATGAATTGAAACTCTCACACATGTTGTTGAGAAGGATGTCACACTTTGAATGTGTGCTAAAATGAGATCTTGTCCACTGCTGAGGTGGTTTGTTCATCAACCATTCATATGCATTTTCATCTAACTCTTTCATTTGATCCATCTTGGCCTTAAACACTTCAACTCTTGTTGCCCGAGCTGCAGCCCATAAGGTATTTTTGATTGACTGACCACTGAAACCATCTCTCTTCATATTACTGTGTAAATGCCTTACACAGAATCTGTTTTCAGCCGCAGGAAAGAGATCTTCAAAAGCTGGGATCAACCCTTTCTGCTTATCACTCATGAAAATCCATTCAAGTTGATTTTCAATACCTAAGTCATTATGTAGCAAAGTAAGAAACCATGACCATGAACTTTTGTTTTCATTCTCCACAACTGCAAATGCAATTGGAAACATGCAATTATCAGGATCCACACCAACCGCAGTCAATAGTTGTCCACCTTGAGGCCCTTTCAAGAAACATCCATCTACCCCAACAACTTTTCTACAAGATTTGAAACCATCCTTACATGCCTTGAAACAGATATATAACCTAAGGAATCTAGGTTGTTCTCCCTCAATTTCTGGCTGAGATAATTTTAATATAACAGTAGAACCAGGATTACTCCTAAGGAGTTCCATACAGTAATCTCTGGTCTTATTAAACTGTTCAGTCAAATTTCCATCAAGGAGTTTCATAGCTTTCACCTTTGCTCTGTAAGCTTGCTGCTTGGAGACATTAGCCTTTAAGCTAGTGCAAAGCTCACTTCTGAATTCCTTAACTCCCAACTTAGGATTATCTTTGAACTTCTTCATAAAAGTCTTTCCCAACCACCCTGATTTAAGACTTCTATTGTTCCAGTTCCATGAGCATGTTGCATGTTCTGGATTATATGTCTTAATCACCCATGAATGATCAAGATCAGAAACAAGTCCCAAATACACAAGCCAATCACAACCCTCTGTTTTGCACCTAGCCCTCAACCTTTTCTTATCATTTTTTTCAAAACTAACTTGCATTCCTCTTCTAAGACAATGTATCTCAATAGCAAATTTAGCCTCTTCCTTTGAACTAAATTTAAGCCCTAACTTCAATTCTGGATTCTTACTCTCAGTTTTAGGATTGTACTTAGGATACCTAGGCTCATGCTCATCATCAGACCCTACCACACTATCAAATGAATCACTATCTTCATCATCTTGTCGCTCAGATTCAACATTCTGAAGGTTGTCATCAGTAGTAATTGACTTACCCTTTCCTAACCCATCAAACTCTAAATCAAAATCAACAAACTCTTCAAACAGTCTATCATCCTCATCCATATCATACTCACTATCACATAATTCTTCACTTTTATCAGAATCAGACTGCATATCATACCCCACTACAGGCTCAATTCCAAGACTAACCCTTGGCCCAACTCCAAAACCAACACATGGCTCAACCCCAGACCCAACCCCAGACCCAGACCCAACCCCATAACCCGGAACATCATATAAGAAAGACATATCAATGACATCTTCAACTCTAGATTTAGTTCGATCAGTGTGGCTACCACGAATTTTATCAAGATGCTCAATGTACAGGACCACCAATTTGTCACTTGGTATGAGATTTACTATGTTACGAACATCAGAATCGGTGTTTAGCTGTCTACTGCTGAAATGTAAACAAGGACCAAACTGATGCCAAAATACAACTTTCTCCTCATCGTAACCTAATTGCTGTGCAACATTCTTCAACTCAATTAGACCCATCAAATCCCAATCTACATAATCAAAGTAATCCACACTACCCCCTACGTATGTTCTAACGGTGTAGGCTCTCATTTCACCACCATGGAAAAGCTTCACACTGGAAAACGTTTTTTCATCAGTCCCATCGTACCTGGGGGCATCGCTTGCTGCATTGGATAGTCTTCTCGCCATCACTTGTCTCAATTGTAGGGTGTTTGATTCTTTTACACTAGTTTTTGGGGTTTTGAGGGTTTATTTTGTAGGAATCGATTGGTATTTTTTTGGTGTAATTTAGGGTTTTTGGGGCAAAATCATAACCACGTTGCAATTTGGGACTAACGGTCAAGCCCGTCAGATTTTAACAGTCAATCGGGTCAACATGACGGATTGGACTAATACTGACTAACGGAAAATAACCGAGGGACCTTTACTGATGTCGTGTGTTTTCGAGGGACTAATAGTGATTTTGGGTAATAACCAAGGGACTAAAATGACAATTATCCCGGAACAGCAATAATAATGGTGGTAGAGAAGATGGGTTAAAAATATGGGCCAATATAATCTAGTGGCCCATTTAAATGCTGCAGCCCAATATCTTTTGTGGGCTCGAATCGGTTTGGCCCGACGGATCAATTTCTCTTGCCAATTTTTTTCTTTCTAATTTACCGCTTCATCATTTTAATTTTTTATTTCGATGTATGCCCAGGGGCTATAGTTCCTAACTAGTATTTTTGGCTTACTCGATGCGTGTGCATAAATTATAAATATTTATATTATTTTTCATTTGTAACTTATGATGATGCGATTGTAATAAATAAAAGTATAATTGTAAGTATTTATTAGGTCAAATTAAAATTAACTTTATACATCAAATTGACATAATAATAGAATAGATACTTCGATTAAGTTTACTCTTAAATGAATCTAAACTAAAAGTGATCTATGAAATGATAAAATTTCAATATGGCTGTTAAATACAACGAGGAATGGCACAAGTTTCAACACTTGGGAAATAATAATGAGATCCGTTCGAATATTTAAGGAGAAGCATATGATGAGTTGTCAATGCCCATTTTCTTCTGGCTTGTCGCACGAATATTTGAATATTTTATAATATTCTATTTAACTATTCAAAGAAGACTTGTCGAGTACCTTCACTTGAAAGATATTTTTTATATCAGATTTGCCCAAAAATAATAATAATAAATATTTTTAGTGCGTCACATTCAACAAAACATTACTAAATTAACAATATGAATAAGCGAGTTATTCTGAAAGCAACACTAATATATCATGTATTATAATATCGTCATAAAGTATCATCACCATACTCGTGAATGATCTTATTTTATATTCTGTCTACCTATAGCTTTTTTGAATGTTGTCAATAATGACGGCCAGTGCTAATATAGAACTAGTATTCAAAAGCACTCTCGTATGCGTGTGGAAAATTTGATTTATTATTTAAATAACCGAAAGTAAATTGTAATAAGAAAAGGTAGTCTGAGCGGTAGTTTTGAAGGGATTGGACGTGCCAATTTTTATTTTATAAGTTAGGAACGCCTGTATTCATTTTAATTATTAATAATTGAAGATAAATTGTAAATGTTTAATAGTGATGTACTAAATGACAGTTTTTAACTTGACATCAAACTTAAGAACATTTTCAATGAGTCCGTTTGGTTGGAGGGATGAGTTTAGATGGTATTAGTTTAAGTTGAGTTTATTTAATGGGGGGTATTAGTTTTTTTGGATGTTTGGTTGATGGGATTAAGTAATGATGTCCAATATGTTTGGTAGATGGATTTAGATGGTATTAGGTTTAAATAAACAAAATTACAATTTACCCCTTCACTTAAAAATACGTATTAGGAGAGAGAAGAAAGAGAGAGATGGGAGAGGGAGAGAGAGAGGGGGGGAGAGGGAGAGAGAGAGGGGGGCAGAGGGAGAGAGAGAGAGAGAGAGGGGAGAGAGGAGTGAGAGAGAGAAGAGAGACACACGGGGGAAGACGAGAGAGAGAGGGGGAGGAAGAAAATTTATAAAAAAAGAATAAAATAAACAAATAAAATTTAAAGTAAAAGGATAATTTTGTCCAAAATGTGTGGGATTAGCTAAAGGGAGGGGGGAGGGTTGCTTTAAATAATACCTTATAGGAGGTATTAAGAGGGTATTAATTAAACCTCCCCTTTAAATAAACCCTCTAACCAAATACCCCTTTAACTAATCCTAACCCTCTTAATCCCTCCTAATACCCCCAACCAAACACACCCTAAGATAGAGTACACAACTTTTCCAACGAATATTCTATTTTAACAATATTACAGAATTTGCAGACAGTCATAATCTATATTTAGAGTAATTCTATTTCTCAACTCTAAAATAAAGTTTTTAATTTTAATTTTATTTTATTTTAAATTTTAAAATTTATGTAATTATGTTCAAAATATTTCATATTATCGTAATATAAACTAAAAGTATATAAACACCACTAAATATGGATTCTAATTACAATTTACTTTATCTTAAATATTAATTATTATGATATATTGAATTTTAATAATTATAATATTGGGTAATATTAAATTTAAAAACTTAAGACAAAAGCTACATTATTATACGTGTTTTTTATTTTTTTTTATTTTTTTTGTTTTTACTATAATGCATTTCATAAAAAAAAATATATATTTTTATAGAGAATATATGTGTTTGTTTTGAAATTAACATGCCAATTATAAAATGTTTAATATCGAAAACAAATTATAGAATATAAATTATAAATAATTTTTTTCCCATAAATTTAAACATAATTTAAATTTAATTGTTTTGGTATTATAAATAATTATAATGACGCTAAGTATGAATATGTATGTAATATTATTTTTAGAGTAAAAAATAGACTTAATGGGTTGTAGTAGAAAATAAAGTTAATGAGTTGGAGTAAAGGCACTGTAACAATAATATTTTTGCGTAAATTCAACTGTATTTTTGTGTTGTGAATTGGAAATGGCCTCGTAGAAGAGTATAGATAGCGAACATGCTAAAGGCCCACCCTATATAGAATATTACCTTAAACCTCTTGAGGTATTATTTTCCACGTGATATCTAAACTTTTGAAAACTTCATCTTGGAGCAAATGTAATCTCACAAATAGTCTGTATTGCATTATTAAACATTACAAATTCAAGTTGTATTCCAAGTTGTCCCGACAGAGTAACTATTTTTTTTATACATAACATGTGTTACATATTTAAAAATTTAATATTAAATCGTATATTACTGCCAGGGCAATAACACGCAAGGTTTATTTATTTTAAAGGGTAAATTACTAAATTAGGTCACTATTTATGACTTTGGTGTTTTTGGGTTACCAAATTTTATAATTGCAAAGTTACACTAAATAACGTATATGATTTATTTTGGGACACTTTTTGAATGTTCCGACAAAAAACGGTTGTATTTCATGCGGGGCACTTCAATGCCTGCGTACGCCGATTATGCCACATATAAAATCCGACCGTTTTTGTTCGAAAATTCAAAAAATATCTCAAAAAAATTAAATACGTTACTTAGTGATCTAAGTTTTAAATTATGAAATTTACCAAAACACACTAGAGCCCTAATTAGTGAGATAATTTAGTAGTTCGACTTAGAGGAAGAAAAAAAAAACGAACGACAAAAAACAAAAAATAATATATAAGTCACGCCATGCAATAATGAATACTAAATTTCCCCGAGATTTCTCCAAAAGATTCAGATCTATGAACATATTACTGGTACCAACTCATCTTCCAACAACACAGAAAGAAAGAAGAAAAGATGGAGCTGTAAGAAGGAAAATAATGGCTCCGAAGCTCATCACAAACCCTACTGTTCTTATTCTCACGCATCTTCTTTTCTCATCAGCAGCAGCCCTTTACAATTTCACAATAGCTAAACAAAACTGCAGAGACCGTTGCGGAGACGTACAAATCCCGTATCCATTCGGGACCGGCGAGGGCTGCTACGAGAGCAGCGGCTTCTTCACCACCTGCGACAAGACCAAGCTTTTCTTACAGAACACTTCGATCGAAATTACGGAAATATCCCTCGACGGCCAGCTCACGCTTTTGCACTACACGTCAAGCGAGTGCTACAGCCGAAACCGCACTAGGGTTTCGGGCAACGCCCCTTTCATCGAACTTCCAATATCTCTTACCGTAAACAACACCGCCAACAAGTTCACCATTGTCGGGTGCGACACCTACGGGTTCGTCACGGGCACCCGGCTCGACCGCGACTACCAGACCGGCTGCAGCGCCATGTGCTACGCAAAGGACGATTTGATCGAGGGCTCGTGCACGGGCTTAGGGTGTTGCCAGACTTCTATACCTAAAGATGTTTGGAAGGTTGCTGAATGATCATTTCACCTAAAAGTTTAATATTGATGGAAGTGCATCATATTTTAATTATGTTTATTTTTATTTCCAACACCCTCTCACGTCTAGGCTGATTCCATTCTTTTACCTAGCCCAAAATGTCTAATTTCTTACATGGATGGTCGTGGAGATACGTACCCATGACCTCCGTTAGTATGTGCTCTGTTACCTTGTTGAATTACCAATACAAGTTAATTTCGAAGGGAGTGTATCACATTCTAATTTTATTTATTTTTATTTCCAACAAAGGTTGAGTTGAGCTTGTATAGCTATGACAACTACAGCCGCGTGTGGGATTTCGACAGGTGCGGTTACGCTTTTGTTGTCCAAGAAAGCGCATTTAGTTTCTCGGCGGATAATCTAACGAGCTTGGGGAACGTCGGGAAGCTTCCCATGGTTGCTGATTGGGCAATGGGGAATGGAACCTGCGAAGAGGCTAAGGCGAACCGTACGAGCTATGCGTGTAAGAGCGAGTATTCCGAGTGTTATAAGCCGGAAAACGGATATGGCTATAGGTGTTCTTGCTCGAAGGGTTACGAAGGAAATCCGTACCTAACCGATGGTTGTAAAGGTCTGTTTTTCCCCGACTTTATGATCAGTTTAATTGTTGGATAATAAAATTCCCTTTAGCCCTAAGACAAGTTTTAAATTGAGGTTTCTTTCCTAAAACTAAATAGTGATAGGAGGAGATGCCTCATTAATTTATATAGTGAGTCGGGTGAAGTTAATTTTTCGATGTGAGACAATATAATCTCAACAACAGGAATCCAACATGTAAGTTCACATGCCACTCTAAAACCAGTTAGCGATAGAGGGAGCAACCCGCAAGTTTATTTGCATTCTATATACTTTTTACTTAATCGACTTGGGATTAAATTTGATACCACTACCTTAATATACCAACTTTGACCCTTTTTTTTTTGCTCTTCAAGCATTAAGGCAAAGATCTTGTTGTGCAGATATAAACGAATGCGAACGGAATCTCCATAACTGCGGAAAGAATGAGTATTGTGAGAACGAGGCCAGCGGTTTTAGCTGTAAATGTCGAAGCGGATACCATGGAGATGGAATTAATGGCGGGAGAGGTTGTTATCGCGATGAATCGCTCGTATTCAAACTCGTAGCAGGTAAGTTAATCGTATCTTTTTATATCTCCAATATCAGAGTGCCACTCTAATTTTCTGGGGAAGTTGGATATATATATAGGGATTGCAGTAGGAATTGTAATGCTGATGGTAGCATCGTGTCTATTGCACACGGGACTAAAGCGAAGAAGGTTGATTCGAAAGAGAAAGAAATTCTTCCACCGAAACGGCGGTACGCTGCTGCAAGAACAGCTCGCTCGAAGAGAAAGAACCCCCGGAAGCACGAGACTATTCAGCGAAATCGAGCTGCAAAAGGCAACAAAAAATTTCCACAAGACTATGATCATCGGACAGGGAGGATTCGGGACCGTGTACAAAGGTCTTTTACCCGAGAATAATATTAATCAAGTCGTCGCCATAAAAAAATCCAAACAAATCGAACCAAAGCAGGCGAAGCAGTTCGTGAACGAGGTGATGATACTCTCCCAAATCAACCATAGAAATGTGGTAAAGTTCTTAGGCTGTTGCGTAGAAACTCCCGTCCCTTTGCTAGTGTACGAGTTCGTAGCCAACGGTACGCTCTTCGAGCACATTCACGATAAGGAGAGGTCCCGTTTTCTTACGTGGGAGATTCGTGTAAGAATAGCAACCGAGGCCGCGAATGTGCTTTCATACTTACATTACTCGGCTTCTACGCCGATCATACACAGAGACGTGAAAACCGCAAACATACTTTTGGACCACACGTTCGCCGCTAGGGTTTCGGATTTCGGGGCTTCGAAATTGATCCCTTTAGATCAAATGCAGCTGACCACTATGGTTCAAGGGACGTGGGGATACTTGGATCCTGAGTACATGCAAACGGGTCAGCTGACCGAGAAGAGCGACGTGTACAGCTTCGGGGTCGTGCTCGTCGAGCTTTTAACGGGGATGAAGGCGTTGAGCTTCGAAAGGGATGATATGGAGCAAAACTTGGCCTATTTTTTTCTTTCCAAGGTGAAGCAAGACAAGTTATTTCATGTACTCGACGATAGCATGACAGTTGAAGGAAACGAAGACCAAATAACGAGATTCGCTTCTCTCGCGAGGGGCTGCTTGTGCGTGAGGGGCGAAGGTCGGCCGAGCATGAAGGACGTGGCGATGGAGCTCGAGGGACTGATACGCGGCGACGGATCGAAGCACTCGTGGGATCGGGGTTGTAATAATGATGAGAGTGAGGTGGAGTCTTTGCTAGGGTTTAGCTGTAATAATGCATCAACTGCTTCGTTTGATGGCGTTCGGAGTTATTACACCGACGCGACGGTTGAAGGAGGTTGTAGCAACGTCTTCTCATCGAGTATAGGCTCACGTATCTAGCAAAGTGATGTTTAAATGTGTTATGTACTTTATATCTTATGAGTATTTTATGTTTCAATTGCTCATGTAGCTTCTTTTTTATTCACGTCTCCAATTGTCCTATAATTACAATATTGGAATATTATATAAATGTGAAAAGGGAAAATTATAAGATTATGTCACTAAGTATACATGTTTTCGATTTTGGGTCACTATGTTTGATAATCACAAAAGTAGGTCACGGATTTTGTATGTCAAAATAATTTTGGGTCATGTTTTCACTTTTAGGTCACTAAGTTTATATTTTTCGATTTTGGATCACTGAGCGTATACATTTTTCAATTTCGGGTCACTCATTTGGTAACTAACTTTGTAAACATAGTGACCCAAAAATAAAACATGTATACTTAGTGACTCAAAATCGAAAAAATATATACTTAGTGACCTAAAATTGAAAACATGACCCAAAATTATTTTGCAATAAAAAGTTATTGACCCACTTTTGCAATTATCAAACATAATGACCAAAAAATGAAAAACTTGTATACGTAGTGACCTAATTTTATAATTTTGCATTGTAAAAAATCTGGCGCAACGGAAGTAATTTATGGTTGTCGGATTAACTATCCTATATTATAAGAGAGAATACAAGGATTTTAAATAATTAATACCGACTATTTTCCGACTACAATTTCCTATCAGTAAGTCTTCTACCGACTACGCCAAATTAGTCCCAAATGTAGTCGGTAGACGTCGTACACCGACTAGAAATTGGTATCTAGCAACTGCACGTTGTATTCTTTTGAAATAATTTTTTTTAGAATATTTGGATATATTTGATGTACCTTTAATTTGGTAGAATATTAACATATTTGATATTAGAAAAATAAATAAAAGAAAAAGTAAAACGTCTAATTTTTGCCTAGAAATCTTCTAGGCTCTGAGACCGTATAGGCGCTAGGCCCCTTAGATGTCCGACCAGCGTTTAGCAAATTTTACAACATTGGCTGTACATGATTACTTTTTTTCGATAAAGCATTCTATATATCAACTGAAACCACTTGATTCAGTTCAACAGGGCTATTGATTGGTAGGAAAGATATGAAATTAAAGCATGATAAACTCCAAGCTTAAGCTTTTTGTCATCCTTGTTATAGACCGGTTATCGAAGCCTGGGGCGGTAACTGATTGCAATAAAAAGACCGTAACATTCCATTTAACTAGAGAAGAACCTTTCACTTTTTCAGGAGTTGCAAAAGTTCCTAAAATATCCGCATTAAAGGCTCGACGATTGGTAGATATTGTTTGTGAGGCATGTCTCATTTACGCCACAAAATCAGTGATGTGCCAATTATTAAAGACTACCAAACGTATTCTTAGACGAGGGTCAACCACCTGATTGGGAGAAAGTTTTCTGTCGAATTACCGTCAGATACAACTTCAAAATCCAATGGATCCGACTGAACTAAAAGAATTGAACGTATAACTACAAGAGCTACTCGATAACGGTATCATTCAAACCTAGCTTTTCACCTCGGGGCACACTGATCCTATTTGTAGCGAAGAAAGATGGTTCAATGAGGTTATGCATCGATTATCGAGAGTTCATTTGACTTTGTTTAGGGTATTTTTTATGAGCTTTAAACGGAACTCATACGTTTTATTTTCCTATGTATGGATCCAATAAATCTCGAACGCCAAATCCCAATAAGCCATGTGGGGTTCCACCCTGAATAGCAATTGGCAATAGAGGGAGTAGTCACAAACTTATTTTCACAATTCTTTTGTCTAAGCAATGTGGGACTTGGATTGATACCCAACAATCTGATACCTAACAATCCTCCCCTCAAACTCTACCGAGCGGGCCTTTCCTTCAACGATAATCATCTAAAGCGGATCGATTCGCTCTCAACCGAGCTTTCATCGCAATCTGCACAATACTTTTGCACGGCCGGGGACACATCGTGCACATCGTATTTGGGAATCCCTTTGGGTGCTTGATTCTTGATCCATGATCTAGTATTGATCATGCGTTCGATCCACGCTCACCCTACCATTTGTAAGGATCTAAAATTCCCGAAAAAGCCCAACCTTCCACTTTAAATACCAATATAGAGGGAGTAGTTCACAAGCTTATAAGGACTTCACATTCTTTTGTCTAACCACTGTGGAGACTTGAGTTTGATACCCAACATCTTAAATGTGTACCGTTAGCATCTTTTAGATGTGCGTTTTGGGGTGGTCGTCAACATTTTTAGGTAAAGTAATCAATTAACATGTAGAGAACTCGGTTAAAGAGATTATAGGTAAGGTAACGGCTCCTCACGATCACCCGTAAAAGAAAAAAAATCAACGTGAGTGGCGTGTTGGAAATAAAATATATAATATTAAAATATTATACATGAAGTGACTATAAAATATATAAAAATGAAACTATGATATACTTCTGACAAGCTAAAACTTTTGTAGGTAGAGTTAGGGTTAACAACTCATACCCAAATCTTAAAATATGAATGTTTAACGATTTGTGAGTTAGGGTTGCAGTTTCTATGAATGCACAATGAGTTGCATTTGCTTTCTCGGATGAGTAGTTACCAGATTTCTTTTTTACTTGAGGAATCTATCGAAACAATGTTAGTCAATATAATCCAATGTTACCCCAGATTATTACTTCTGTTCACAGTCCCCTTCAGTTACTCGCTGTTCTATTGGCAATTCTAATAAACCTCTTTCTTGACGTGTTAGCTGTTCCAATAGTAATATTACAACAAATCCCCAAAATCACATTGAATAGTATTCATCAATGGCACACTCTTTTCCCATGATTGATTGATCATATGTCTAGACAAAGACCAAGACTTCGCATACTCTATTAAATCCATCACTTATGTGGTCCATGTGAAACAACAAAATACACATTTAACGACTCACAACTTATTACCATCCATGTAATGTAATTACGTACCAAAATATCCCACTCATATCCGCAACAAAGGGTTAAGAACAAAAAAAACAGAAGAGAATTAAAGCATGGCATCAGACTTTCTTACTATGATCCTCTTGTTGATCTTATTACTAGCCTCAGCTATCGATCTTGTAGTTTCAGCAGAATCGTCCCTTTATAATTTTCCGATAGCTAAACTAAACTGCGTCGATCGTTGCGGAGATGTAAGAATCCCATTTCCGTTCGGCCTCGGCAGCCAAGACTGCTACCACAACGGCCGATTCTTCACCTCATGTAACCGTACTTTTTACCCGCCAAAGCTGTTCATAGAGAATTCGACGGTTGAAATCACAGATATATCCCTCGACGGTCAGATTACGGTCTTGAATTCTATCGCGAAAGACTGTTACAGCAACGGGACCATCGTTTCTTCTTCCAACGCATCGCTCGAAATTCCCGAGCCTTTTATAGTAAACTACACGGCCAACAAGTTTACCACCGTGGGGTGCGATACAGTGGGCGTCTTCGGGGGGGATCGCCTCAACCGCACGTACGCAACGGGGTGCACCACTCTGTGTTATGCGAAGGGCGATTTCATCGACGGGCCTTCGTGCACGGGCGCCGGGTGCTGCCAGATTCCTATACCTAAAGGCGTGTGGAAGGTGGAGATGGCTTTCGGTAGCGTTTTTAATTACACGAATATTTCGGAGTTCAACGAATGCGGTTACGCTTTCGTTGCTGACGAAAGGGCTTTTAGTTTCTCGGCGAATAATCTTACCAGCTTGATGAGCAACGTCGAAGAGTTTCCAATGGTCGTCGACTGGTCTATTAGTAATGGAAGTTGCGAAGAGGCTAAGGCGAATATTTCGAACTACGCATGCAGAAGCGAACATTCGGAGTGTTATGAGCCCAACAATGCTTATGGCTATCGATGTTCATGCACGAAGGGTTATGACGGAAATCCATATCTAACTGATAGTTGTAAAGGTACGATTTTTTCTCGGTCTCATTGAGGTAAGTTTCTGCTTGTAAGCATCAAGACATAATAAGTATCATGTCGCACAGATATAGACGAATGCCAAGCGAATCTACACAACTGCGAAAAGGATGAGTATTGTAAGAACTCTCCAGCTGGAAATTTTACCTGTAAGTGTCCAAAAGGTTACCGGGGAGATGGAATAAAAGGCGGGAAAGGTTGTTACCGCCGCGACTCACTTGCGCTCAAACTTGTAGCAGGTGAGTTCATAACAATTAGTGCAAAAACGATCCTTCCTTTTCTGTAAACAGTAATTTTCTGGTAATAAGCTGACAGTTTATGTTTGTATTTCGCGCATGAAAACTGCAAAAAAAAAAAAGGGATTTCTTCGGGGATCGTTGGCCTGATGCTAGCAGCTTGTTGGCTGCACTTGGAACTCAGGCGAAGAAGGTTAGCTCGAACAAGGGAAAGGTTCTTTCGACAAAACGGTGGAACGCTTCTGCGAGAAAAGTTTGCCCGAATGAGATCCTCAGATGCTGCCACAATCTTCAGCGAAACTGAGCTACAAAAGGCAACAAACCATTTCCACAACAGTAGGATAATCGGTCAAGGTGGTTTCGCAGTCGTATACAAAGGTATTGTTGAATGATCACTTCACCTAAAAGTTTAAACTTGACGGGATTGTATCATTTTTAAATTTATATATTTTATTTTCAACGCTCCCTCAAATTTAGGCTGATTTTTTCTTATCTAGCCTTTGACGTGAAATTTTTTCTTAATTGGCTGGTCGTGTAGATTCCTAGCCTTGAACTCTTTGGTCCCGGCTCTAATTTCATGTTCAATGACAACTTCACCTAAAAGCGCTTAAGCTTGAACGGTGTCTATCATTTTGAATTTGTATAAATTATTTCCAACACACTCCCTCACGTTTAGACTGATTTCTTTTCTTATCTAGTCTTATATGTGAATTTTTATGACTGGTCTGGGGATTCCTACCCGTGTCCTATTTGGTCTGGACTCTGATATACCATGTTTTCCACTTTATCTAAAAAGTTAAACTTGAAGGGAGTATATAATTTATTGAATTTATATATTTTATTTCCAATAGGTATATTACGAGACAATCGAGTCATCGCAATAAAAACACCCAAACTAGTCGATCAAAAACTAGTCGACGAGATGCAAGTCGATCAGTTCGTGAACGAGGTGATAATCCTCTCACAGATCAACCACAGAAACGTCGTCAAGTTCCTAGGTTGCTGCGTCGAAACTCCAGTTCCTTTACTAGTGTACGAGTTCATTACAAACGGTACGCTATTCGAACATATACACGATAAGGCAAGGTCGCGTTTTCTTACATGGGAAATTCGTGTAAGAATAGCAACCGAGGTAGCCAATGTGCTTTCGTACCTACACTCTTCGGCTTCTACTCCGATCATACACAGAGATGTGAAGTCTGCAAACATACTCTTAGACAATAACTTCACCGCTAAGGTCTCCGACTTCGGGGCTTCGAGATTGATCCCCGTAGACCAAACTCAGCTGAACACGATGGTTCAAGGGACGTGGGGCTACTTAGATCCCGAGTACATGCTAACAACTCAACTGACCGAGAAGAGCGATGTTTACAGCTTCGGAGTCGTGCTCGTCGAGCTTTTAACCGGGATGAAGGCGTTGAGCTACGACAGGTCAGAGGAGGATCGAAACCTGGCCAACTTTTTCCTTTCGGCGATGCAACGAGACAAACTATTTGAGGTACTCGACGACAGTGTAGGGGGCACCGAAGGAGACAACGGGCAGCAGATTACGAGGGTGGCCTTGCTAGCAAAGGGCTGCCTGTGCTTGAGAGGCGAAGATAGGCCCAATATGAAGGAAGTGTCGACCGAGTTAGAAATTATGGTTACGCGCGAAGCGAAGCACTCGAGGGAAAACAATGTTGACGTGTCTGAATATTTATTTGGCGGCTTTTCCGGGAGTGAAGGTGGTAATAATACTTGTTCCAGTGCTGCTTTTGACATGATGCTTGAAGGACAGAGTGGACGATAAATAAAATAAATAAAAATAAAAAATGCATGGTAATCATAAATAAGCAAGAACATGCACGAGGCTATATCAATAAGTGTTTGAAGGTTTTACGAAAGTACGATTGCGTCCATGGTTGTATATTCTATTTGTGGAGTTCTTATATTGAAGAACGAGAAAAGTAACATGTTTGTCGTCGGGTGTGGATTCAGGTTTTCTAATGTGGGAGGTCATAAAATTAATAATGTATACGCTCGGCCTTTGCGATGAGGTCGTTCATTTGCCATCTTCAGTTTGTATAAAAGCTTTTGATGTAATTTCATCTGCACTTAACACTCTCGAAAATCATTATAACGATTTTTTCGATTTCTTGTATTGTTCCAAATGTTTTCAACAAAGCCCTAATTATGAGAAGACACCATACTAAGTATACATGTTTCCGATTTTTTTGTCACTATGGTTGATAATTGCAAAACTATGCCACTAACTTTGTATGTCATAACAATTTTGGGTCATGTTTTTAATTTTGGTGCATTTTGGATAAATGAGTTTTATGCATTTTAACCTTTTTTAATCTGAATATAAAATTTAGAGTTTAAAATTCAAGCAGTTAACTAGATGAGCTTGAGTTTAATTATATATACCAATGAGAGTTTGATCCAAGTGTTGAGCGACTTGGTACGCTTAAGCAAAGTCTCGGGTTCGAAATCTTGTGAATGCAAAAACTCTTTTTTGGAAGCCTCACCCTCTCATGCAGGTGCACGACGCGGGGCGATCGGATTAGTCGGGGCAACACGAATACCGGCTGTCATCCGAAAAAAATAAAAAATTTAATTATAAATCATCGAGCTCGGCTAGTTTAAACACATGATGCTTCAGCTTTTTATAATTTTTTAATCCATTGAGTTGTAAAGTATCATCTCGTCGAGTAAACAGTCGAGCTTCATCTTAATTATATATCATCGAGCTCCCTCAAGATCTACTCGTTTATACTCTTTGACTTACCCTCACTATATATATCTTAAACAACAATTAACATTTTTAGGTCAACGAGACAAGGCAATAAGCAATAATAAATTCTATATAAATAATTGAACCAAGTTTGAAGGCTAAGCAAGCTTTTCACTTTTTAGCCTTTGACTGCAGCAATAAGTTATTTAACCTAAGTCGTAGGTAGCTCTTATTGTACTTGCACTTGTCCTCCTCTCAATCTCGATGGTAACTCACTCGCATGTGCATTTCTGGAATAATTCTTACATCACGTATACTTCCAAAAGGCAATGTCACATGAATTCTAGAAAGAATATACTCTTATATTTCCAATTTATTCACATTTTTGTGACCAATAAGATATAAACGTTCTTTTCCAATGCATAAAACATTAATATTTTTTTTTAGCTAATTTATGCCGATCCCAATAATTTTAAATAATTGGAAAAATAAATACATCATCTTGACTAAATAAATCTCAATAAGAAAATGTAAGTTGATTGCCGTCCAAATATTTTCATAGTATATTTGATAATCAATAAACTTGGGTAACGTTTTCTGAATAATTTCATCCAGTAACATAAGCTTTTGGATCTTATAAACTCCTTAATAAGCTAATAAGAAACAGTCACCAATGATGCATCTAATTCCAATTTAAAAAAAAAAAAGAAAATTAATAAGGAACGTAGAAAATAATTCCAACAATACTGTTTTCTCTAAGAATACACCTAGGATTTTAGTTAAGCATCAATTATGGCGATTAAGAAGATAATGAGGGCGTGGCTTTACAGGAACATAAACACTCGAATCCGAGACATCGCAAGCACTCTTGCAGGAAGTATACAAGCCGACGAAGCCAAGTCTCTCGCTTAACCTCCTCGTACTAAAGCCAATCTTGGAACCTCCCTTCAAAGTCTTATTACCAAGATCGTCATCGTGATCCTTCGAACACTCAACTAATGCCGCAAAAAACGGATCTTTCCTTAACTTGCTATACTTTCTGGCCGGGTTCATCATTATTTCTTGATTATTACTGACATGCAGCGACTTCACCGGTGGCAATGGAAGAAGGAGATGGCGGTGGTGGTGGCGGTGGTGATCGCCTGTGGCTGCACTTTTCTCCCTATTGATGATCTTGAAACTTCGAGCCTTGGGAACTCCAGGGTTTTCTTCCCAGGAAAATGGGATCATCCCTTTGAAATTAAGAGGTGTTTTCGGGCTGTAATTAGTAGTGGAAAAATCCTCCTCGTTGAATGAAAACGAAGATGCCGAATCATACGAATTCGACCGAGACGAAGCCGAGGAAAATGACGGAGTTCGACGGTTTCTGGGTTGGAATTTTTGTCGGGAGATGGAGTTTTCTTGATCTTTGGTTTCTGTTGGTGTGTTAGAATTTGAAGCCATTGATGCCTTTCTTGAGGAAATCTTGGAGAGAGAGAGGAAAGAGATAAGGGATCTAGTTGTGTGGCCGCGGCGTTTGAGTTATGGGTTGTGATTTATGTTAGAATTTTTTAAATATATAGTGATAAGTATGTATACTTTATTTTGATTTCTCATCTTACGTCGGGTCGGGTAGTTATTTGTCAAATTTTCATATATAATTGCTGTTAAAATGCAAAGGTAATAAAAAAAAAAGATTAGCGTAAACGTACATATATAAATAGATATATTGTAGATTTTTAAATAAATTTGGTGGAAATTGATAAATAATAAATATCACGTACAAGAAGGATGGCATTATGCAATGCGACAAACAGGGAAATTAATAATGAGTTGAATTATTGCGGACAATATTATTTGTATATTGAGAATGGGTGGACATGTCACATCGACGTGACTCGGAGGACAAAGTTTTTATGATTATTTTACGATTATTAGAAAATTTTATGTTGCGTTTTTGTATCACCCCTTTCCTCCATGAACCACTGTTTAAAATAAGCATATAACGTATTAAAACTTTGGGTAAATTGAACACGTAGCGAAAATGTAAAGTGCCTTGAATACTTCAGAACCAATAGTTACTTTCATATATTTGCGTCTCATTTGATTGTATGATATGCAAGATATAACCAAGATATCATAGGAATGCAAACGAGACCCGCTCGAGCTCGAAAATTATATCTTATTAGGCAGGGCTCAAACTCGAGCTCTACCGGTCGAGAGCTTGAGCTCAATGATAAATATCAGGTTCAAGCTCGTTTTTAATGAATTGAGCACGAGTTTGAAGCTCAAAATTATTTAATTTAGATAACAAAAGTTTTTAAAAATTTAGTAAAAACGTGAGCCTCGACTTATCTTATAGTATCACCATTTTCCTCTTCCCGTGGCGTGGAGACGGCAGAAACTTTCTCTCCATTGGTCGACTCCACATCCCGTAAAGATCATTGCCTCGTTTTCTATGGAAACCTTTATATTGAATCACAAAATTACCGATACCAAAATACTAAATCCTAATGTTTTTTTATATATTATCCGTTTCATACACTATTCTCACGGAAGTCAAGTTTCCAGGGAAAATTATAATATTATGTCACTAAGTATACATACTTTCGTTTTTTGGGGGAACTATGTTTGATAATTGCAAAAGTAGGTCACTAACTTTGTATGGCAAAATGATTTTGGATTATCAATTTTAGGTTACTAGTATATGTTTTTCGATTTTGGGTCACTAAGTATACATTTTTCAATTTTGGGTCACTCATTTGGTAACTAATTTTGTAAACATAGTGACCCAAAATTTACATGTATACTTAGTGAACCAAAATCGAAAATATATACTTAGTGACCTAAAATTGAAAACATGATTCAAAATTATTTTGCCATACAAAGTTAGTGATCTACTTTTGCAATTATTAAACAAAGTGATCCAAAAATGAAAACATATACTTAGTGACATAATCTTATAACTTTGCTCAAGTTTCCACATTTTTATTATTGTTTAAGTTACTATGAGAAAGACAAAGAAAAATATATTATACAATAAAATAACGAGGGGCGGGGATTCTTCGTGGGGACAAGGCCCCCTACAAATTCCCGTAGGAACGGAGACAGATAGAATTTTTTTCCTAGGAAGAGGATTGTTAAATTTTCCTCATCGGGCCCCGCGCACATGCGACGCACATAAGGAGAGTGACCGTATAAGCTTGATGTGGTTCTTTCTTAAATCCAATTGGTGATATGAAGAGTGACCCATCAAACTTATATACCGGATAATTTTTCTTGTCGTAACCAATGTGAGACATTTGACCACATATTATATTCTTCGGGGATTCCCCAATAACTATTTATGGCGGAGAAGCCCAGCTGTAAAGAAGTGTAGCATATATCTTTTGTTTTTCCCATTTTTACAACATTCTACTAGGGAGACTATTTTATCATAACTCAATACAAAACTTGTATATATAAATAAATCATCATTGGTGAAAACTATACAAAAAGTGTGTGGCTTCAAATATTAAGACTCCCTCTGTCTTCAATTGCTCAAGAATATACAAACAACCAATATATATGCAAATATAAACACACTGAGCCATTACATCATGATCACTAGTACACCAGATGATGACTCCATTGTTGCATAGCTTGGTGACCTTCATGCTTCCCTTCCTTTAACGACGTCGCATGAGCACAATCGTCGTAAGTATTCCCCCGCTTCTGCGATTTCTTACGCGGGAACGGCCCGTTCCCGCAACCCTCGGGCCCCCGAAGCCCGTAGGTGTGGGCCCAGCTTCGGGTGACCCAGTGATCGGGAATGCTCAAGAAGTGCGTGTTCACGAATTTTCGAAACCTCTTCTTGTATTCGATAGGAGATATTATAGTGGGCAGCTGATTTTTGGGCACGACGAGGGACGATTTTACCCAATTCTCGAGCTGCTTGTCCCAAGTGTACTGCCGGAGGTAGTCTATGATGCCGCACGACATGTCCTCTCGCCGCGTGTCGACCCCGACGAGGAGGGAGTAGTCCATCACGTTGATCGACTGTGTGAAAATATATCGAATTGTTCGAACTTAAATGGGTTTTCGATTGCGGGATTCGAAAAAAAAAATTGACAATTTCAACAAGAGAAAAAACCGTGAATGGTCGATAATGTTTTTTAGTCCGTGATGTTTCGCTTGAACCAATTTAGTACCTGATGTTGTCGATTATGGGCAAATTTGGTCCTTTCTTCGCGATTAACGTCAATTTTAACGGGAATCTCGTACGTGCCCCACATTTGGTCTCTAAAAAACGCATAAATCATGTCTGGATCGATAAATTGAAAGGACTACTGAAATGAGGCCACGAAAATAACCCACAACACTAGAGCTCGCGGTCGAATTTTGGAAGAGAAATTTTCAGTTTCGTGCCCCTAATTTCAGTAACCCTTTCAGTTTATCGATCCAGACATTATTTAGTGAGTTTTTATGAGACCATGTGCGGGGCACGTGCGATATTACCATTAAAATTGACTTTAACCGTGACGAAAGGACCAATTTGGTCCAAAATCAACAACATAAGGGACCATTTTGGGTTTTCATGCGAAACATCAAGGACCATTTTGGGTTTTCTCCCAGATATTGTATAGAGCAAGTCGAACTCACATTGAGGAAATTGGTGTCGTTGTACACCGCCCGCTGCAGGTTCCTCTTCGAGCTGCTGCTTACATAAAGCGGCATAGAGTTGACGTCGTTGATGAAATTCTGATCGAGGAGGACTTCTCCCGAGTCGCCTCCGGAGGGGCTGAGCCGGGCGTGGAGGGCGCCTTTGAGGTCGTATTGCCTGGACGGGCTCCTGCCGAACGAAAGATTCTCCATCACGACGAGATCGTGCCTCGTCTCCTTCGCGTTATTCGTCGCCCTTATTACAACCTTAAAGATCGATATTCGCAAGAATCATACAAGATGGAGCGGGAGATGCGACGGTAAGGAAAAAAAAAAGCCTTAAAATTACTTTTTTTTCGTCCTATTAGTTAGGGGTGACACTTTCAGTATCCAACTTATGCTGTTGCAATTTAAGGACGTTTGACTTTCAAAATTGAAGCAATTTAAGGACATAATGCGTTAAAAACCCTAATTTTCGCCCAGAATTTCGACAAGTGATCAGCCGAATAATTTGGGGGGTGGCGTTGGAGTTGCTTATTTTGAGGATAAATCCTACGCGGCCTTAAAGGATACTAGCTTTCAAAAAATTGAGATAATTTTTAAAGTTAATGTTCTTATATTGCAACCATGTAAGTTAGGTGTTCTGAAACTGCCACGTCGGATTTGTCCCCAAATAAACAACTCCGACGCCACATGTGATCTATTCCTAAATTATTTGGCATGTGCGAACCGCGTTTCGAAGCCCCAACCAAAAATTAGGTTTTCAACGCATTTTGTCCTTAAATTGCTTCGATTTTAAAACTTAAAATGTCCTTAAATTACAACCACGTAAGTTACGGACTCCCCCAACTTACAGCACAAAAAAAAAAAAAAACCCCGAAAAATAAACATCAAAGATCACAAAAGCTCACCTGATATATCCCGAGAATCTTGGCGAGGCAAGTCTGATTCCCCATCTCGTAGCACCGATCCATGTACTCGAAGTAGCTCGGGGCGAACTTCACGAACGAGTCGAGCTCGATCCTCTTCACGCACTTCACGATGAAGCGGCCGTCCAACGTCTTCGCGAAGAACGACCCGCTCTTACCGCCCTTTGCGTCCCAGTTCTTACATCGGCTCACGCACGCGATGAAATCGTCCTCGGCGTTGCAAAACCGGTCCCGAAGCCTCCGAAACTCGCCCGCGTAGAGGCAAACCACGGAGTACTTCCTCTTCGTCGGATTACTCTTCGAGAACCCCATCGAAATCTCCGGGTGATCGAAGCCGTTCGAAGGGTCCGAATATTCTACGCCATCGTAAGAATCAGAACGAGAAGTGAGAGAGAATATTCGCGTTAGGCTCTTCGAGGCGTCGCTCGCTCTCCCTTTCGTTGTGCATTCGGAGGTTATTACGTCTTTCAAAAGTGCCAAAGCACACGCGATAATGCTCGAGGGTTCCTCTTCGTAGTCGGAGACGATGAAGTCTTTATTACCACCGCGGAGAGGTATGTGTAGCCTCGAGCTCTCTTCGTCGATTAGTTTCTGAACGAAAGAGTTCGAATCGTAGCTGCCGAAAGATTCGATTTTCGGTAAATACCCTTTTTGTAAAACTTCCATGTACTCGTTTCTGATCTCTTCGAAAGGAGCCCAGATTCGGTTTTTATCGTCTGAATATGGACAAGAGGGCTCATTACCATCATCGTTCGTGCTTGTCTGAATGAGTATATCATGAACGAGGTTTTCTCCGTCAGCTGGGACGGGAAATTCTTGGACTTTTAGGGATAAAGAAGAATTTTTTTCGAACTCGATTTTGATATTCTCCTCCACGGATTCGATCGCCTTGAGACCGGAAGAGGAAAGCGCGTGTATTCTCCGGTCCCATAAGTATGCTTCGAGGAGGAGATCGAGCCTTGCCCGGTTTAACTTCAGGATTTTGTGCACGGAATCTTCCTTAGCATCTTCTTTCAGTTTCAGCTCGAATCGGGATTTTTCGTGCTCGAGCATCAGTAAAATGTCTCGAAAATCCTTGATGGAGCCCTGAATATTGAGCTTTGCCCCGGGAAATCGCGAGCTTAGGTCCTTGAGACAATTTTCTATGTCGAAAAACGTCGAAATCCCGTCTGCATTTACCCTTTCGTAATCGTCGTGAAGAAGCCCGCCTCGAATGTTAGAGTCGAAATCCATCCGCGGAGGCGGTAGAGAGATCGAATGAGTCGCAACCGGCGAATATTTGAACATTGCAACCATCGGGCCGAGCCTGCATATTACAGCGAGATGCAAAAGTACATTATAAATTAATACACTTGGAAACACCAAAATTTATTAAATAAGGGAGTTGTTAATTAATGGAGTATACAAATGAATATTTTATTAACTTGGAATGACATACCAAACCCCTTTAAAATTGTCACTTAATTATTGTACCATATACGTATATCAAATGAATGACACGATTAGAAAGAACCATTCAATCTCCCTTTTAATTATTGTACCCTATACGTCTATCAAACGAATGACGAACTGTTCAATCTGCCACCTTATTCGACGAGATTCAAGGTGAAATTATTTAAACAAAAAATATCAAATAGTAGTTTTTTCAAAAGTCATTCATAAATATTCAGGTACTAGTATGTGGTATATAAGAAATTAATAATTTTTATAGCTTATATGGGGTCTATAGATATTAGCAAAAAATATATTATCTTATAATATTAGCGACTTATTTATTTAGCATCATCAGAGATTTGACAATAAAATCAAAACGTACCCGAAGAAGTAGAAGAAATCCCGATGAAAAGAGTGCTCAAAGTTTGTGAAACTGAGCTCCAAAAACTTCCCGAACGATAACCTCTCCGTAGAAGATGAAAGTAAGACCCTCTTCGCGAGCTTCGTGCTCGCATTTTCTTGGAACGTGGATTTACCGAAACGCCCCCACATCCAAATCTTTCCCCCGGGCAGGTATTTGCTCGTCGGGAGCTGCTTGACTTTCATAGTAACTTGCTTGCCGTGGTGTGCGTAGTGATAAACGTGGGACTCGTTCGGTTCCCCGCAGATCCTGCAATAAAATCCCTGCAACCAACGAAAAGACGAATTTACCCTTTGCATTTTTCCTGCAATAACAGAGAAAGCTCCGGGTTCTGACAATAACCTGATTCAGCAAATGATCGCGTAAGAGTTTCCCGAGCTGAACATCGAAGCTTCCGTATAAATTAATGCGAGAGAAATGGCTCTGCTCGCATATAGAGCCTCTTTCAGCGTTTCGAGTGGACATTACAACCAAAATACTCTCCTTCTTACTGGTTGTACATTTTTCGACACTATCATTTCGGTCCCACGTGTCTGAAGATATTAGATTATCAATTTTCTCGCCATTAACCGTATTTTCTTCATCGTGTCCAAGTTTTGGCTCGTCATGATCCTCATCATCAACCTCTGTCTGAAATGCAATCACTGAGTTGCATGACTCATACGAAGACGCTGAATCGGGTTCGTCGATTGCATCGTTTTTTCGTCCTATTTCATCGGTGCCGTGAGTAATGGGAACATCGCACGCAGAAGATTCTTTAATGTCTTCATCGAACACGGATGATTTCTTTCTGAAAGAGAGATTTATCACCTCCGAGGGATATATAGAGGAAAACATTGCGCTTTGATCCAAAAGAAAAGAGGTCTCGAGGATCAAGTGATAAGCCGCGTTTACTGCAAGTCGAACTACGCGTTTGATCCTCTTCAGCTCGCTGCTTCTCTCCCCCATCAGCAGAACCTGTACGATCCCGAGAAGTTGAAAACAGTTGTGTTTGAGATTATTTGTCCCACATCGAGAAACTAACTTCACACGATTCAGTATATAAATCGAAGAGGCCTTTCCTCCTATCACCAATTAGTTTTATGAAGGAATCGCCAGTTTAAGATGGCATCAGAGTGGGTTCGATATGCGTGTTATCACGCTTATTTGACTCAATGCCACCTGATTTGATATGTTCACTTGTTAGGCTTTGAATCTCCCCACAGGTGAGGGAATGTGCTAAGATCATTTGTCCAACATCGGGAAACTAACTTCACCCGACTCAATATATAAATCAAAGAGGCCCCAGCCCCATCACAAATTGGTTTTAGGATGAAACCCTCAGTTTTACAAGGTATCAGGGGCGGGTTCAATCTGCGTGTTACCACACTTGTTTGACTCACCGGCACCCGATTTAATGCATACACGTATCAGGCTTTGAATCGCGCCACGCGTGAGGAGTTGTGCTGAGAGTACTTGTCCCACATCGAAAAACTAACTTTACCCGACTCAATATATAAATTAAAGAGGTCTCTCCTCCTATCAACAATTAGTTTTAGGAAGGAATCCTCAATTTAACATGGTATCAGAGCGCAGAGCGGGTTCAATCCCCGTGTTACCACGTTTGTTTAACTCACTGCCACCCGATTCGATATGTCCACGTGTTAGGCTTCGAATCGTGCCACACGTGGGAGGCGTGCTGAGATTATCTGTCCCGCATCGGGAAACAAACTTCACATACTCAATATACAAATCAAAGAAATCTTTCCTCCTATCACCAATTGGTTTTAGGATATGACCCCCAATTTAACAAGCTGCACAAAAAAAAAAAGATTGCTCGACGATCTCCGCCGTAGACAAAAAGCTGACACTTACCGTGCAGACACGCTTACTAGGAGAGCCCTCGAGGAACATCAGAGTCTTGATCGGCTTCTTATTACCTCCTTCCGCAATAAAATCGTGCTCCTCCACGAATTTTTCTATGTAAAAAGATTCGCAATGCATGAGCTGCTGCTGCTGCTGCTGCGGACCCGTTAGGGCTTCCGAAGACGGGACAACAGAGCCTATGCAGCTTAAAACTCTCTGCTGTCGGTGAGCCTTCATGTCGAAGATTAAAGTCATCCCCTTCTCGAGAATAGATTCTTGTATGTCGCGGGAAACGGTCTTCTCCACTAAGATAACGTTCGGCTGGTCCTTTTCTATCATCTCCATGACGGGTCTTAGGCTGTCTTTTTCCTGTCAGAAGAGACTATTACATGTGAGGAACAAAGAAAACGGTTAAATGGATTCTCGGGTTTACCGTAAATAAGTCTAACACTTCAATTTACTCCGAATAACTTCACGAGCAAGTACAGTGCTAAGATAGATAAATAAATGATGAAGCAGCGTTACGTGATCTCTCTTCTTCTTGGTACCTGATCGATCGATTCGAAAGAGGATAATTCGTCGGAAGAAATATCGAGGGAGCCGTTGATAAGAAGCAATCTCGGGTTTCGGTAGCTCGTGGGCATGTGTTTGTGGGAAGCGTGCTTCTTGAAGACGAGGCCTTTGATCACTTTACTGCACGGAGAAACGCATGCTAAGGCAGTGTTTGGTTTGTGGAAATCAGTAGGGAAAGGAAAATGAAATGGTATAGGAAAACTAGTTTTTAATGTTTCGTTGGTTGAAAAAATAGATAAGAAAAAGAAAAGAAAATATGATTAAGTTTATACTTAAAACTAAGGAAAACTCATTTCCTCACTGTAGAAAAACATATGAAAATCATTTTATCTCCGATTTTCTTTTCCACTCACGCTACGTTCTTTGTTCCAAACACATCCTAAATTTCATTCAAAAATTCAATCTTCGTAGCAGAAAAAATGTTACCTTTGCGAAGGCATTCCCGTTCCTACGCATTTGATCTTCACGCATCCCTCGGGATCCATTGCATCACCGGGCTTCACGAAAGAAGCAGCTTCCCACGACAAAGAGGTCACTTTATTGACCCAATTCTCGCCGCAAAATCCAAGAAAATCGAAGCCCGCCGATCGAAACATATCGCTCACTAAGCCCTTAAATCTCCCGTTTCTAATATCATCCAAAGCTCTCACCTTTTCCTCCTTAAACTCATCTTCATCATCATCGTAATTTGCCACGCTGTCGATGACATCATCATCTTCTTCGTTTTCGGGGTCCGGTGGAATCCAAAACTCGACCTCCAATTCGTCGTTCGAAAGGGGTTTCAAAGAATCGGTATCTCTATACGAAGAGCTCGAGCTCGAGTCCTCTGTACTGCTTTCATCTTCAAAATCCCTGAAAATTTTCAAGAAATGGACACTAAGTAAAATCCCGGGGAAAAAAAAATACTTCGCAAGATCTTTAACGAATCATTCGCGAATTGAAGCTTACCGATCGCAAGAGCTTGCCTCGACAGAAATTTCACCTGGTAATAAAGGAAAAGAGATGTAAGAAAATTACAAATCTATCGAATAGGGTAACGAAAAAATAAAGAAAGGAGAAAGAAAGCTCACTGCAGCTCGAGACGGAGCTATCGCTGCTTCTGAGTGATGAAGAAGAGCTCGTTGACGACATCGTAAGACTTTGGACAAGTACTTCCTAAGCTATTTGAGTCTTCGAACTACGTATGTTGTCTCTGTGTCTGCAAATTCAATTGAAATAACTTCAAAAGCTCGATCCATTCGAACAGAAAACGAGCCCCCATTGCTGGGAATCGTTTCGAAATATAAGAAATCTGTAGCAACATTTGTATTCACAGAGAAATCGAACAGAAAATATTAGGCCTGATAAAGGCGATGTTTATTAGCTTCTACAACTGCCCATCATTTGCAGATGTAAGAAAAAAGGTTTCCTAATTTCGAACGAATTATTATCTTACAAAACGCCAAAATCTTGTAATAGAGAAGCAGAGACAATAATCTGCTGAACTTCATTTACATTGATTCACAGTAAACCCGAAAAATACGAAGAATTTTAAGGAATTTTTAGCATCGTTTCAAGCTCATCTAAGCTCCCACAACACATTTTTAAGAATGTAATAGAAAAATGATGGTTTTGGGTAGCTTACTGCTGAAAGCATCCAATGAAGAAGCAATCGTGGCCTTCGAAAGCCTGCAAAGAATATTGTCTACGCGAACGACCGCCAAAGCCCAGATGGCATATTCTTCTTCGAGAAACAAAGATTTCGAAATTTCGGACATATAAAGAGCTCAAAGGGTGGGTTTATGGAGAAAGAAAAGTATGTTTATGTTGGATAATTTTTCGAGAAAAATAAATGATAAATTAAAGAAAGGAAGGCAACGAAATGAAAATTTATACTTGTCTCCAAAATGGGGTCCCCTCCAATATAATAAGTGTTTAGCTTCTTCTTCACAAAAAAATAAATAAAATTTATTTGCAACCCATCAACGATAAACGAGTAATGTCTTAACGTAGTAGATTGACATGTAATGGGACACATGGTAGTAGTAGTAGCTCCCTTTTGTTTTTTGAAAGTCAAAAATTGTGGAAAATTAATAAAACACCTTAAATTTCGTGTGTCATTAAAAATTTAAAACGTTTCGTTTAGCAACTAAGATCATGGTATTTGTGAGATTACTTTGTAATTAATGAGATATATGCTCATGTGGTTCTAGGAAGATTCTTGATTTATGACTTCGGAACTCTTCATGAGCTGCAAATGGATAACGTAAAGTGAAATATTGGAATTATATACATATATATATATTTATATAAATATATGAATAAAAAGTTTTATAGTTTCACCTTATACGAGCACTTGTTACGTGTCATCACAGCGCCACATAAATATGTCACATCAATATAAGAGGTGATGTGCCAATAATTGATGCCTATACATTGATTACAACATGTGACATTTATATAACATCAATCAGTGTAAAACATAGCATGTGCTCATATAGGTATTTACATAAGATGTATAAATCTTTTCTATCAAGAATAAAATTAAATTAAATGCATCTCACAATGTTATTGTAGTCTCCACACTAATTTCAGTCAGAAGCGATTTCAAACTTTCGTGCCATCTGTGAAAAATACCGACTTCTAATAGAACTAATCATGATGATCGATGGAATTTGTAATCTCACCCAAGCCAAAAAAAAAACATCGGAGTTCATGGGGTTTTAACCCGTGAAAAACAAATCAATTTCATTGCATTAATTAAGGAACATATGCTGGGTAGTAATTTGTTCTAATTTGGCTTTTCGCCTTTAATATTATTTTTATAGATATGTTAATGTTGCTATGACTGATTTCAAATTCCTTTTTTTTCTGTCCTCTATGATTAATACTTAGCTTTGAATGTAAAGTCCGTTGACAGCTCGGTATCGCATTGCTGGCAAAAAACTAATGCAAGGAGTCATAATGTATCCGTCTTAAGAAATATATATATATATATATATATATATGTCTATTTCATTAAATGGTAGTGTCCGATTCGACGATATTACTTACTTAAATAATTGCATAGTAAGTATCTTCCTTAATAGTCTCCGTTACACTATTATATTAATAAATAAATCATACTTTCGACTTGTCAATGTGGCGAATATACTGAAAGCACTAGTTTATCATAACAAGAAACATACGTGTAGAGTTTGTTTGGATTTTTTTTCAGTTCATATGTATCCTTATTCCACATAACTTATAACTATAAGTTAGCCCTAAATTCACCTAACAACGATAGTCATGGAATATAAATCTAACGAAGACTACTCATATAAAATATTGTCATGAGTTAGATACTACTCAATTGACACGAGAATTGTATTTAATAAAATATATTATGATTAAAGTAAACTTATGCGATTAGCCATAAAAATAATGTTACGGAACAGCAAGAAAGGCTTGAGCTCGAGCAATAAAGGCTTGAGTTTTATAGCAATTTTAGTCGCGGGTTTACTACGAAACACATAAAGAAAATCGTTATATCGTCCAGGCAAATTGCGATAATCCGAATGCACTGAAATAGGATGTAATAACACGTCTTACGAACATTGTATGTAGTACATGCCTCGACTTCGAAGTCCTAACCAAGTTCTGTACACGTTTTGCAGCCGCTGACCAGGCGTTCTGCACCAGAACCAACAGATACAAGACCAAAAAGTACATTAGCATGACAATATGCAGTACCCAAATTAAGAATAATGCATTACCTTATTTTGTCGGTCCACTTAAAATATAATAATTCAATTTGTCGAAAAAGTAGACTCCAATTCGTTCCGAAATATAAAGTTAAGTCATCTATTTTCTTAACTATTAAACATAGTAACTCGAAATTGATATACTTAATGATATAATATAAAGCACTAACTTTAATTTATTGATCAAAATCAATCAACGATGCCGTCACAGGCAGAGCCAAGATTTATTTGGTGGGTGGTCATTCTCGTTCACTCCAACGTTCATGGATCATCGAGCTTGTACATAAGACCACCACATTGATAAGAGGTAATTAAACATATAACAAAGATCTATTCATATTTTTGTTCGTCGACGTTATAATCGCGTCGCACATTATTTTAGCTTAAGAATCTTTGATTTAACGGAGAAGAATGTACTCAACTCCTCAAACTACGACAAAATCTTGGTATACGACGACATCTCAGTGATGAAATGAAGAATCTATTTTTCTAAAAGTAAAAAACAAAGATCTAACTAAGTACGAGGATCGAATTAAATTTAAAATATAAGTGACACATCTATGGATAAGGTTTGATAACAATGATCAAATAAATACAACAAATTCGAATGTTTTCAATTATATATATAATAACGTTAAATTGTGAGCCTATTATTGACATGACTACGCGTGCCACGTTGTAGAATGCTAATACTTGCTATATCCCTGCATATTAATCGCCCGCGTGTATATAAAAATAACCGGATATGTGGCTTACATTTTAGGAGATTTACTAGCTACAAATAATGTTGGGTCCAGCTACATGCGGCCGCCCACAAAATAATATTATAATATAAAAAGAAAATTATAATATTATTTTAATGAACGGTTCGTATTGAAGGGCGACGCGGTGGATTCCTGTCCACCGGTTTTGAGCGGTCCAGAAGAGCTGAAGACATCTATAAATAGGCTGAGGATTCTTCAGTTATTATTATCCCAAATCAAGTGAAGATTTCCAGTGAGAGAGAAATAGTGAGAGGTAAAAATACTTATCCACCTTCGGGTGGATAAGGGTGAGAGTGGGTGTAGTTTTACTGGGGTAATTGAGAGGTGGTACAAAAACATTATCCGAGTGGGTAAGGGGTCTCGAGTTTGGGTTTAAACACGAGCGTTATTTTGTACGATGTAATATTCTCAATATAGTAAAACTGGTGCTCTCCGTGGAGGTAGGCGGTATTGGCCGAACCACGTAAAATCTCGTGTTCTCTCTCGGTGTCATTTCGGCTTTTATAATTATCCCGATAAATTGTCGAAGGGTCCAAATACAACCGCCGCATGGCCCGAATTATTTTATTGGCGCATTTTCCCCAACAAGTGGTATCAAAGCCTTGTCCTGCTGGTATTGTGATTATGCTCTGTGGTTGCAGCTGTGTCTGATCTTCCACATCAGAAAAGATATCAAAAGGGTTTAGCGGTCCGGGGGAGCCAATATTAGAGCGAGTGTTCAACGAGGTGATGCCTTGTGCCGGGGGCGTGTTCCGTTCGTGAGAAACGGCGGTACAAGATGGGATATCGTTGATGGGATGCTCGGTGTCGGGCGGAGCTTGTGCGGCGGTGGAAGTTTTGGCAAGTCGTGGCAATAGTACTGTGTAAGTAAGTTCTGTCTAGGTGACTGGTGCATAAGTGGGACCGGTGTGACCCCACCAGATCTTCCTGGGAACTTACTTAGAAGGGTAATTCTGTCTAGGAGGCAGGTCGCTAGCCTTTCCTGGGAATTATCTGATCAGTACTATTTGGGCCGGGGCTGTTGAATCTCTGCAAGGATAATAGCGACGGATAACAGCACTAAAGGGCGACAATTTTGATGGTACGGGAGGTTTCGCTCTGCGGCAGAGAAGAGTGAAGGATGTGCTCGTTCAACAAAGCTTGGCGAATAGCTTTGGAGGGAGACGAGGGAAAGCAGAGGAAAATGACTGGGAGGATTTGGGGTCAAGATGTGTCGGAGAGGAAGAAGTAATGCTCTTTTACTTCTTACCTCGCTTCCTGATTCGGGTGATAATTTGGTCACAACCATCTGGTACGGAAAAGAGCCGGTGAAGGCGGCAGATGGTGGAGTCAACTCTTTTGAAGCGTGAAAAGAGAAGGCGGCCAAATTTATGCTGATAGTCGGGTGTTGGCTATACACGGAGAGAATCGTAGAGGAAGGTGATACGCCAGGGGATTTGGGGACTGCAGCAGGTTCAAATCCAGGTGGCGGGAAGGGCATGTGATGCTACAAAGGTGGTGAGCCGGGACACATCAGGAGAAATGGTCCGACTTGGAGGAAGAAGGACAGACGGCTAGGAAAATTCCACAACAGAGGTAGCACACGGTTCATCTTGGAGACGTTCTCACAGTCTCTAATGATGGCGCTCGTTCTCAGAAAGAAGGATATTATATCTGGGTTTACTCCAAGAGGATATTTTGATGCGTTTCGGGAATACGAACAGGTTTTTTCGATCTCCATGGGCCGATGGATATCGTTGTGTTGTTCATGGTGTTGGAACGGTGAAGATCAAAATGGTTGAAGGAGCGGTGCGCATTTTTGGTGGTGTGACATTGTCCCAAAGTTGCGTGGAATTTAATATCCTTAAGCCAGACAGATTCCAAGGGCTATGGGGTTTCATAGCAGGGGGAGTCTGGAAAATCACACATGGCGAAAATGGTCCTACCAAAGGGAGAAGAGCGAGGAAGTTTGTATCGTCTGAACGTGAGTATGGTATACAATACTCAGACTTCGATGGGTTCACAAAAATCGCGCGCGCGTGGGGCAGACGATGGTGAGAAGGGAAATCCTGCTGGGGAAGGGGTTGCATCGAAGTCCCTCTTCGAGAGTCGACGGGTATAGTCGGCTGGCAGTTGCACATATGATTGGCCGTTGAGTGAATCAAGTGAGGTGGGACCGGAATTCTTGATTCGGATTATGTGTAGCTGGTACAAGGAAGGCCAATGGACGTTCGTGGTACTTACGAGCGAGAAACTCTCATTATAGTCAGACTCGCTGGATGGATGCTTGACGGTGCTGAAGACGATGGTCAGGAAGGTGTCGAGTGAGGCTGGAGGGGGAGAATTGTTGGGTCCAGCCACATGCGGCCGCCCACAAAATAATATTATAATATAAAAAGAAAATAATATTATATTATAATATTATTTTAATGAACGGTTCGTATTGAAGGGCGACGCGGCGGATTCCTGTCCACCGGTTTTGAGCGGTCCAGAAGAGCTGAAGACATCTATAAATAGGCTGAGGATTCTTCAGTTATTATTATCCCAAATCAAGTGAAGATTTCCAGTGAGAGAGAAATAGTGAGAGGTAAAAATACTTATCCACCTTCGGGTGGATAAGGGTGAGAGTGGGTGTAGTTTTACTGGGGTAATTGAGAGGTGGTACAAAAACATTATCCGAGTGGGTAAGGGGTCTCGAGTTTGGGTTTAAACACGAGCGTTATTTTGTACGATGTAATATTCTCAATATAGTAAAACTGGTGCTCTCCGTGGAGGTAGGCGGTATTGGCCGAACCACGTAAAATCTCGTGTTCTCTCTCGGTGTCATTTCGGCTTTTATAATTATCCCGATAAATTGTCGAAGGGTCCAAATACAACCGCCGCAGGGCCCGAATTATTTTATTGGCGCATTTTCCCCAACAAATAAAAGGCAACGCTATATGATATAATAATATATATGTATAATAAATTATTGAATCAATGCGTTGAATTAAGGTATAGATTGGTAGAAACATAAAATTGTAATATTAAAATCGTAGCTTTCAAATTATATTTGGGAAATATCTTTCGGAAAAGTAAATTTAACGCAAATATTGTTTTGTTGCTATGTCAAATATTTAAGGATGCTGACAAACTGTCTAATTTGAAAAGCACCCTCTAATAATAATAATTATAATAATTATAATAATAATTATTATTATAACAATAATAATAATAATATTATCGGGTTTCTTGATCAAGAATGTAATCTGGAGTTATCAATGCTATGTGGCCCAAATCCCAGTCATAATTAAGTTCATTGGGTTGCAAATTCAATGAAACACACAAATGATATACAAGATTGTATTTCGATTTTTACTTACTAATATAGACATACTATATATTCTCTAGCAAAAATCATAAGGGTGTACACTCGAGTTTCGACTTGCTTTTTAGGCTCGAGCTCGATTTCTACGAATTATTTATTTTACAACGAGTTTGAACACTCAGATTCTTGACTTCATTTACTTGATAAATCAAACTCGAGCTTTAAAAAAATAATAAAAAGCTCGCAAGCAAAGGAGGACAGACTCACGCTAGAGTTTGGATGGTCCGTTGATCCTCCGGTCGAGTGAAAGGCCCATTATAATTTTTTTATTAGAAACCCATGATATTTTATATGAGCTCCTTCTCAATGTTTATTTGTATCGGGCTTTTAGATTAAAAACAGGTTTTTAGTTTATTGTCGGGCTGGAAAACACAACCGAACACTATATAGCTAATATTATGGAAACCAAATGGGCCCTAGAGGTATACCAACAATAACTAGGGCAAAGGTAAAAAAGGTCAGTGTTAGTCGTAGAAGCTTAGGTTTGCACCCGCATCATGAGGAAGCTCAAACTTAGGTTAAGACTCGAGTCGACCCATGTCTGCGGACTCTACTCATTATTCACCTTCACTTGCCAATTTTAGTTATTTATAAAAAAATTGGCAAAAATATAATTTTAGGTCACTAAGTATACATGTTTTCGTTTTGAGTCACTATGTTCGATAATTGCAAAAGTATGGCAATAGCTTTGCATGTCAAAACAAATTTGGGCTACCCTTTCAATTTTTTGTCACTAAGTATATGCGTTTTCAATTTTAGGTGAATAAAGTATACATGTTTTAAGTTGTTGGACCGTTATGTTTACAAGGTTAGTGACTGATTTTTGCATTTATAAAAACATAGTGATCCAAAATCGAAAACATGTATACTTCGTCACCAAAAATTGAATGGGTGGCCCAAATTTGTTTTGATATACAAAGTTAGTGACATGCTTTTGCAATTATCGAACATAGAGATCCGAAAACGAACATATATACTTAATGGCCTAAAATTATAATTTTCCAAAAAAAAAATAGTATTCATAAAAAATAATAATACGTTATTAGATTGAAATCTCTGACGCGGATTTATGGCCCCGTAAGCTACAATGAGCCGCCAAAGCTAGAAAGTTTTTGGTGCTCGTTTAGGTTTTATGAAGATACGAAAATTCCCATGCGCATGTATAGGTTGGCGATTTGAGCTTTGAGCTGAGCCCCTTCTTTCATTAATTTTGCTATATCTTTATTCTTTTTCTTTTCTGATCTGAATGATATAAATACTAGCCAGCTTTTATTTGGCGGCGTTATCCTATAAATGATACTTTTTTAATTAAAATGTTATTATTCACGGAAGGGATTTATTTATTTTTCGTTCATATTTATTTTAAAATCAAATTATGTTTATTGTTATTTTAAAATCAACATATACAAAATTACCATATGTTAAAGAAGTACATTGATTTTTATTTCTATTTTTAAAGAATGCCATATGAAGGGGGGTCCCGTCACAAATGGATGTAAAAACACTAAGTAATAAACTGAATGTTGAATGAAATATTGGGACAACACTCACATCAACACAAAGGCGCACAGCGGAATATATGATTACTTAGTGAGAAAATGTTGAACACGAGATGTAAATTCTGTGCAGCAAGTTATAAAAACTTGCTGCGTGCCTCAAGGCGAAATTCCACTAATAGCAATGGATGGCAAAACAACTACCCGAAGATAGTACAAAATAAGCCTAGAAAAACTACGAATCAAAATGATCCTGAAAACTACAAAGTCATAAGACTTTTGTAAAATAAAACCTAGGCTTAAATAAAATATCGTGATGGCTCTCTTGTGATTTTCTCTCGTTGATATGCCATAGCCTTACTTAATGTGTTTGAGAGAAGTCCCCTTTTATAGATTTCGACTTGTGACTTCTTCAACACAGACTTGGTCACGTCCACAAATATAGTTGTGACCGTTGAGAGTTGATTCGGATCAGCTCCAATGACTTGGTCTTGACTTGAGCTCTAAGCTTCCTATTTTTAGCAAGTCCACTCCTAAGTTCGCTCTCTCTTATTCACACTCATTCCACACGCATTTGACTCATTCCAGCTCTTATCCAACTCCTGCAAAACACTAAAAATAGCCTAGACACGGTTTAAACATGTTTTGGGTATGAAAGATAAAACTGAGAAAGGAGACATTCTCGGGCAACAAATGTTGACCAGAATGTTGCCCCAACATTGCCAATGTTGAAGACTCAACATCAACAATCTCCCCCTTTTTATCTTTCTTCCCAAAACCAAAGCAGACAAAGCAGACGTTAGTATTATTGAAACTCCCCCTCACGGCAAAATCTACTCAACCACAAAGCATTAACAAATGGTTAGAGTAATCACGAATAGTTCATAAACTATTCAAAGTACTAATGAAATAGTACAAGCCATAATAAGGTCTTAAGATAACCATCTGCAAAACAAATTTGTCCATAGGCAAAATATAAAACATACGCAGGCAAATTAGAACCACAAGTCAGGTAGGCAAAAACATGCAAGCACACAAATGACTTAGACCACGAAGATCTATATCACAGGACTCTGACTCGACGTAGCAGCACCATCATCTGTTCCAGCTTCACTTCCAGCTCCTTCTTCCATTTCATGATCTCCCCCTGTCTGTTCGGCCTCCTCAGCTCTGCCATGTCCACTTGGTCCAGCTTGATCCTCAGCCCTAGCTCCTTCTGCCCTATTTTCTCCCCCTTTTTGGGAAGAAAGACGCCTCTGTAATACATCCCTTTGAGCCACCAAAGCTGCGATGGACTCATTGAGGCAATTGATAGCCAGTTCTAGTGCGGATGTTGATCCAACATCCTGATCAACATCTGAAATGAGCTGTTCTGGCGTGCACCAAGGGAGATCTACATGTCTGTCTGGGCCCGCGAGATGACTTGGTTGAATGGCATAGGGAATCCTTTTAGAGATAATTTTATCTCTCTTTGTTGGTTGAAACCCACCTTGAACCTGAACTCCATAGATGATAGAGGGATACGGAAGAATTCCCTTCCCTACTTTCTCAGCTTGGTTCGACATATGATTGAGGATCAACTCTCCCCAATTTAAAGGCAAGTTGCGACCAAGAGCATACAGCAAATGTGCCATGCTCTCAGTCACCCTTGTTTCGTTCAGCGTAGGCAACCAATTACAAATCCCGATCTTAAACAGCACAGAATATAAGGACGTCAACGAACTAACTGCACAATTACCAGCCCAAACACTCACTCTACCCGCAGTTATAAATCGTACTACCTCATCATTGTCATATTCATTCCCCATCTCCACATCAGGTGTTCCCAAAAACTGATTAATAGCATGTGATGACATATCATACAACCTCCCCCTCAAGAAAACTCTCCCATACTTTGTAGAATTCAGTTTGGCCACATTAGAGAAAAGATTAGCATATACCTCACGGACGACTGAATCGCAGTACGTCCCTAAACTCCTCACCATTTGCCCGAGATGTCGTGACTCCAGGAATTGCATGACTCCGTACTTCCTGAAGTTCGCCACATCTACAATTCGCTCAACCCGCATGAGTCTTTGACTCAGGGAAGTCCACAGCTCCTCATTGGCTGTGTGGTAGAACTTGCGGTTGGGCAGTGGATCATCCCATGTTGGATCAACATCTGATTCAACATCTTCATTAGCTGATTGGCTTGGTGAAAAATCACGGAGGTTGGTGTCAGGTTGAGAGGATTCCTTAATATGAGCTTTCTTGGAAGGTCTGGCTTCACTTTCTATTGGCCTCTTCCCTGCTTGCTTCTTCAACCTGCTCTTCAAGGAAGTTAGAGTCTCGACTAGATCAGACTCGGCCGTGTCTTCATCCTTTGATATGTCTGAGTCAGTGAGTGACTCTGCCACCGAGGATGATGTCTCTCCTCCTAAGACAATGAAGTCTTCATCTGAGCTCTCTGAGTCGAGGCTGTCATGGGTGGTGGAGTCAGCAATCTCGTCAGAAGAATCACTGGACAGGGCAATCGGCTCATCAGCGTTGGACGTGGGGTTCAGGGTACGTCGAGTACGATTGCTCCGGCGCTTCTTCAGAACAGGGGCCTGCACATCAGCAGGAGATTGTCTTCGTCGCTTCTTCGCTTGAGTTTGGGTTTCCTCCTTTGAAGTTGGGTCTGATAGAGATGGGTCGGTTGAAATTGGAATTGCTTCAGCTACAGAGGTCATCGGCGGGGCGTCTTCATCTTGACTCCTTTGGCTTTTATTAAGGGTCTGAAGTAGGGCATTCAGAGTCATATCATCATCATCTTCGCTTTGATTGTTCATCGGAACAGAGGATTCTTGATCGGGGTTCGCCGTCACGGGGTCTGCCGTCTGAGTAGGTCGTGTGGGTCGAAGTGGCTGAAAAGGTCCGGTGTAGACGACAATGTCTCTAAAACCTGAAATTACTTCGAGCGGCACTGGAAAATCAATGTCAGGTACGAATGTTGGATCAACATTCGGTTGAGAAGAAGAATTTGACATATTATCTACTAAATCTGGGGAATAACAATCGAAAATATGGACAGAATTGAAGATCCTAGTATCACAAAAAAACAGAGAGAAATATTTTAGAGAGAGGATTTGATTTGAATAAATAGGGTTTGAGAATTGTGGAGCTTGATCAAACTAAGTCACGGCACACATATAGAAACAGTTCTAACGGTCACAAAATAAAACAATTTACTTAGAAATTTTTGCACAAATTGGAGTAAAGGACTGAAAAATAGCCGTTGGAAACATAATGGCCGTTTGAAAGTATCTCCTTGGACTAGATCAAGACTTGACTAAGCATGATACTAAATATAGTAAACGAACAAATTGGTCATGCAAAAACATAGGAGCATATCAGATTATGATTCACCCAAAAAAAATTACCAAGTCAAAAATCAATATAGGATCGTGCAATACTAACCTGTTAGATGACAATGAGGATCACTTGAGACAAGAGTAACGAGCTGTTCTTCGAGCAAATCTAATGCAATTTTGAGAGATATCTAAACTAGGCATATGAACCTAAAAAAATGCTCGACTAAAAACTAATGTAGATAATCGAAAGCACTGAAAATATAGCATGATCAAACTATCAGTTACACATGTTGCCCCAACATAAGGTTCAACATCCTTACTCCATAATCAAACTGGCAGTTACACATGTTGCTCCAACATAAGGTTCAACATCCTTACTCCATAATCCTAGACTTTTCTGCTCTATCCTCTCAAACTAGTCTCCTTTCATTTTCTGCCCGATAATAATTTTTTTTTATTTTTTATTGAGCACTGACCTTATTCCCTAAACATCAAGGTTTGGCTTTTTGTCGCAAAGAGTACATCGTCACCGCGAATGCCGTGTACCTAGGGAATCTTATTACCAAATACCTATTTTGTACAAGGTTCATGATCAGGCCTATAAGCAAGAGATTGGGTCATTTAAGAAGACTGTCAAGTAGGATCGAGTCATTTCACCGGAAAACAGAGAAGAATATTGAATCAAACATTAAAGCAGTAACTATCAAATTTGACATAAGCAATGTTGATCCAAATGTTGAACCAACATTCAGATAGACTGTAGCAGACTTATGGACTTTTTCAGGTCCGAAAACCTTTGAAAATCCAATGCTTTCGTGAAAATGTCAGCTAACTGATGTTTCGTGTCAATATGCTCAATGCACACTAATTCTTTCTCTACCATGTCTCTCAGAAAATGATGTCTTAAATCTATATGCTTTGTGCGTGAATGCTGAATAGGGTTCTTAGATATGTTAATGGCACTAAGGTTATCACAATACATGAGGACTGACTCGCACTCTAACCCATAGTCACATAACATGCTATTTAACCACATTAATTGCGTACAGCAACTACCCGCAGCAACATACTCAGACTCAGCAGTAGATAACGACACACAATTTTGCTTTTTACTATACCATGCAACTAAATTGTTACCTAAGAAGAAACAGCCGCCACTAGTGCTCTTGCGATCATCCTCGTCACCTGCCCAATCAGCATCACTGTAGCCTATAAGACTCATATTAGTATCTTTAGAGAACCATAATCCTAGGCTACACGTTCCACTCACATATCGAAGTATACGCTTAACAGCATTAAGATGGGAAACCTTAGGCTCAGATTGATATCTAGCACATACACATACGCTATACATAATGTCAGGTCTACTGGCTGAAAGGTACAACAAATTGCCTATCATAGATCGATACAATGTTGGGTCAACATTCTGTCCAACATTGTCTTTACTTACCTTTTGCGTAGACCCCATAGGAGTTTTCATTACCTTAGCCGTGTCCAACCCGAACTTCTTGACAGTGTTTTTTGCGTATTTCTCCTGAGACATAAAGATGCCATCGTTGCTTTGCTTAATCTGTAACCCTAGGAAAAAGGTTAGTTCTCCAATCATGCTCATTTCAAACGTGGAGTTCATAGCCTGTACAAAGCGATCTAGCATCGATTGTGAGCTTGAGCCAAAGACTATATCATCAACATAAACTTGGGCAATCAAAATATCAGAATCGACCCTTTTTACAAAAAGAGTGCGATCTGCCTCTCCTCGTACGAACCCAAATTCAAGTAAAAATGTAGCTAACCTACCATACCAAGCTCGAGGTGCTTGCTTCAATCCATAGAGAGCTTTCTGCAACTTATAAACATGGTTAGGAAAATGTGGGTCCTCAAATCCCTTCGGTTGTTCGACATAGATATCTTTATCAATATATCCATTTAAAAACGCACCCTTAACATCCATTTGATGTAATGTAATGTTAAGCCAACATGCAATAGCCAATAACAACCTAATAGATTCTAACCTAGCCACAGGAGCGAAAGTCTCATCAAAATCTATGCCCTCGACTTGAGTATAACCTTGGGCTACTAAACGTGCTTTGTTCCTAACAACTCTACCAAGTTCATCAGATTTATTCTTGAAGATCCACCTAGTGCCTATGACATTAATGTCTTTCGGCCGTGGTACTAAGGACCAAACTTGGTTTTTCTCAAACTGTAGGAGTTCCTCTTGCATGGCATTAATCCAAAAATTGTCCTTAAGCGCTTCAAGGACATTTTTAGGTTCTACTTCATAAACAAAACAAGTAAAGCGTACCTCGGCATATACGGTGTTCATGCATACGTTTCTTACCATAGACTTATAATCCTTGCGCGGCTTGTCTCTCGTTCTCCTCCCTTCGTTCACATTTTCAATGATAAGGTCTGTGGGATGATCCTTCTGAATCTTAGCTGGAGGGTCTCTATGAACTTCACTGGGTCCAGCCTCAGTGTTCTGTTCTGGCACAGATGTTGGATCAGATGTTGGCTCAACATTGTCCACAACATTCTCCTCTGTTTCATCAACAGCTTGTACAACATCTGAAATATCAACTTGTGGAGATATTTTGCTAAGATCAGTAGCATCATCAAACACAATATTCACAGACTCCTGAACAGACTTCAAGTGCAAGTTATATACACGATAAGCACGACTATTGGACGAGTATCCAAGAAAAATACACTTGTCACTTTTTGAATCGAACTTGCTTAAGTACTCACGATCATTTAACATGTAGCAATAACACCCAAACACATGAAAGTACTTAACAGTAGGCTTTTTCCCATTCAACAGCTCATAAGACGTTTTCTTAGTACCATGCCTAAAGAACACACGATTCGAAATATGACATGCGGTATGCAATGCTTCAGCCCAAAAACGCTTAGAAATATTCCTAGATTGTAACATCACACGAGCCATTTCTTGTAAAGTCCTATTCTTCCTTTCAGCCACCCCATTTTGTTGGGGCGTTTTAGGAGATGAAAACTCATGAATGATGCCTTTCTTATCACAAAACTCATTAAAGTACTGATTCTCAAATTCTCTATCATGATCAGATCTGATGCGAAAGATAGTGGCACTGAAATTATTCTTTACAATAGCACAAAATGTTTTGAAGAAATCAAATGATTCAGATTTTTCGCGAAGAAAAAATATCCATGCAAATCTAGAATAATCATCGACGAGCACATAAGCATATTTCTTACCACCAATGCTATCTACTTCCATCGGTCCCATCAAATCCATGTGCATAAGTTGAAACAGTGAGCAGTTTTAAAATGTTGGGCAGCATGTTGGTCAACATTATGGCTAACATGCACTTGCTTACCCCTAAGACATGGCTCACATACAACCTTACCAAACTCCTTAAGCTTTGGGATGCCTCTAATGGCTTCGTGCTTGATAAGTTGCTCCAACGTACGGTAGTTGACATGGCCCAGCCTGTAATGCCATAGGATGACGTCGTCATCGGCTTTCGATAATTGGCACACGTCCTTTGAATTGGATTTGTCGCCGACTAGATAGCAGTTATCGCTTGATCTTATACCTGCCATAACTCGAACACAGCTGCTGTTAAAAACTTCACAACACTCCTTATTAAATCTTACCTCAAGATCATCGTCGCATAACTGACTTATACTGATCAGATTAGCCACGAGCCCATCAACATGTAGAACATTGTTCAGTTTCGGATAGTCGGGCACGTTCAATCTGCCTTGACCAAGAATCCGTCCTTTAGCACCACCTCCAAACGTCACAGATCCATTCTTTAAAGTCACATAATCACATAGATACTCTTTGGTGCCCGTCATATGTCGGGAACACCCGCTATCGAAGTACCAGGAACCTGTCACGTTAGCTCGCAAAGAGGTATAAACAACATGACATTTTTTAACAGATTTCACTACCCAAACTTTTTTAGACAACATAACAGCTTTTGGTTCACCAGAACTTGAAGGAGCGCCAGCTGAAATCACTCCAGACACTCCTTTCAACGCTCATTTCTCAATGTTGAGTGGAATGTTGGATAACATTTCAGCTAACATTGATTTCTTCGCAGAAATCTCCCTCTTCAATTTCCAGCAGTATGGCTTAATATGTCCGGGCTGCATGCAATGAGTACATTTAAAGTGTCTATCCTTAGACTTACTGGTAGCATGCTTAGTACTCTTTTTAATAATCACGGTCTCACTAAAGTTCGAGGTTTCAAGCTTTTCTTTAACAAATGTAATCTTAGGTCTATCATGAGTCACATGATTAGGAACATCAAGAGAATGTTCAGTATTGTATCCTAGACCTTTCTTATCAAAAATACCTAACGATAATACCTCATCGGCCTCGTTTTTTAGAATTTACCATTGTTCATTTTTTAGAACGTTTCGTCGGCCTCGTTTACTCGCTTCTGAAGCTTGTCGATTTCTTTATCTTTTCGTGTCAATAATGCTTCCAATTTGTTCATCCCTTCAAGTAGGCTTTTGACCATCTTTTCGCTTTTCTCATTCTCCTCGAACTGAGTTTTCACGATAGCATTGAGTTTCGAGTTTTTCGCCTTTTCTTTCTCATATTTTGCGGACAACAACCTTACGGCTTCATTGATTTGAACTTCAGCACAGAGTTCAGTTTCCAGATCTGCCTCATCATAACTAGAATACCCATCAAAACTGTTTGAGTCATCATAATCAAAAATGATATTTTTCTTAGATGTTGAGTCAAATGTTGGCTCAACATCAGTTACCGCAGTGAAGCCGATTTGATGATCTTCTTCTTCTTCGTCGTTTGAGAAGGACTGAATGGTCACAGATGATTGCTTGGACTCCTTTGGGCATGGTTCCTCATCTTCATCATCGGAGAGATCGATCCAAAGAGCTTTGCCGTGCTTGCGAAGAGTGTTGGCACATTCATTGGCGAAATGACCCCAACCTTGGCATTCATAGCATCTAACAGAATCATAGTTGAAGTTCTTCTTCTTACCATCAGATTTGCGTTTGGTAAACGGAGGAGCAGATGAAGGTTCAGCTTTGTCATTCTGGCTTTTTCTGAATGTTGGGCCAACATTTTGCTCCACATTTTTCTTCTTGATAAACTTCGCAAATTTCTTTACGAACATAGCCATATCGTCCTCATTGTCAGGGTCAACCTCAGTTTGAACCTTGGATGGCCGACTGACAAGAGCAAGGCTTTTTCCGCGAGATGCCCTCTTTTGAACTTCGAGATTGGTCTCGTAGTTCTTCATAATATTCATCAAGGTGTTGAATTCAATCGTGCCTAGATTATGTGCTTCCTCGATGGCCTCTACCTTCACATTAAACTTTTCAGTTAGCGTACGTAAAGCTTTAGAAACCAGTACCTTATTAGCAATTGGATCTCCAAGGCTAGCACACTCGCTCGAGATTGTCAATAGCTTGCCGAAGTATGTGGTAACATCCTCGTCTTCCTTCATTCTGGTGTTTTCAAACTGATTGAGGAGATACCTAAGTTTGGTTTCCCTCACACTCGCATCGCCTTCGCAGTACCTCTGTAGGAGATCCTACGCATTCTTTGCCGTCGTGCAATTCTGAATGATCTTGAACATGAAAATGTCCACCGAAGAGAAAATGGCGTTAAGGGCTTTGTCGTTGAACTCGGCCGCATTCTTTTCAGCAACAGTCCATTCTTCGATCGGCTTGTCGACTACCTCGCCATCTGCGTCTGGAGGAGATCGAGGTGGAGAGTATCCATTGAGAACAGCCTCCCACGCTCGCACATCTATGGACTTGATGCATTGGCGAACACGAACCTTCCAATAAGCATAGTTGGAGCCGTCTAACACAGGGACTTTGCCGATGTAATTGGAACTTGTAACATCCATTGTAGAGGATTGTCAGCGCTTAGTAACGTCAAGCGTTCGCTCTGATACCACTTTGAAGGGGGGTCCCGTCACAAATGGATGTAAAAACACTAAGTAATAAACTGAATGTTGGATGAAATGTTGGGACAACACTCACATCAACACAAAGGCGCACAGCGGAATATATGATTACTTAGTGACGAAAGTGATGAACACGAGATGCAAATTCTGTGCAGCAAGTTATAAAAACTTGCTGCGTGCCTCAAGGCGAAATTCCACTAATAGCAATGGATGGCAAAACAACTACCCGAAGATAGTATAAAATAAGCCTAGAAAAACTACGAATCAAAATGATCCTGAAAACTACAAAGTCATAAGACTTTTGTAAAATAAAACCTAGGCTTAAATAAAATCTCGTGATGGCTCTCTTGTGATTTTCTCTCGTTGATATGCCATAGCCTTACTTAATGTGTTTGAGAGAAGTCCCCTTTTATAGATTTCGACTTGTGACTTCTTCAACACAGACTTGGTCACGTCCACAAATATAGTTGTGACCGTTGAGAGTTGATTCGGATCAGCTCCAATGACTTGGTCTTGACTTGAGCTCCAAGCTTCCTATTTTTAGCAAGTCCACTCCTAAGTTCGCTCTCTCTTATTCACACTCATTCCACACGCATTTGACTCATTCCAGCTCTTATCCAACTCCTGCAAAACACTAAAAATAGCCTAGACACGGTTTAAACATGTTTTGGGTATGAAAGATAAAACTGAGAAAGGAGACATTCTCGGGCAACAAATGTTGACCAGAATGTTGTCCCAACATTGCCAATGTTGAAGACTCAACATCAACACCATGGATGTAAATGCATTTGAAAAAAACTAAAACAGAAACAAAAGTAAATGTAAATAAGAATAATCTTTAAAGATCTTAGCTCTTATTTTCATTGCGTGCATTCATTATAATTGGTGCGACAGAAGAATTATTCCATTGTGGGCTACATAAAAGCCTGAAAAGCCCCTAAATCTATATATTGCTTACGCCTTTTGTATATATAGATTTATATACTATACCATTGTTTTAGAAACTGATTTTTCAACCGTACAAAAAAAGTTACTTATTTAAGATCAGAGTACAATCAATAATAAAAATATATTTTATGATTCAATCATACAATCAATTTAAATAACATAAACATACAATCAATTTGATGGACTTAACTTTTCAGGTCATGACTGATTTATACATCGTGGGTAAAATAAAAGTAAAATGTATCAAGAGTCAAAATTAATTGTAAAATGACGTGACAAAAACTAATACTATAATAAAATTTATAAGGAGTTACCATTTGCCAACAATGTTTTTTGTACTTATTTATTTACTAATTTATTGGAATTTTCATTTTTTTTTCATTAAAGCACGAGCTTTATAGCTATGAGTCAATCGACAACCTTGTATATACGTTGACTAACTGAGTGAAGCTCGAGTTGACTCAAGGGCTTTCAGAATAGTTAAGACTAAGCTTGATCTCAATAATCATGTGCTTTAGTCAATTTTCAGTCGAGTGTACTTATCCATAGTGAAATTGGTCGAATCATCTTTCACCCTTAATATAATAAATATATATATATATATATATAGTTACATGCACATAAAGTGCCAAGCATGGTTAAGTGTTCGTCATTGTTTTAATTGTCTGTCCTAAATTAGAAAATGCATGCATATCATTACAAGGTGACAGCTGTCAGTGTATCGATTTAATCTAGCTTACGATCGATATCGTGTCTTTAAATTGTTCGCTACCAATTGATATTTATGTAATAATTAGCTTTAAATCTTTAGCACTTTTAGCTAATCGTTTCGTATAAAATTTAATTACCAACAGCACACACATTGGCCACGTACGTTCTAAAGCCAATGCTACTACTAAATATTCGATCCATTTAAAATAAAGATTTATCTTATTACAATCTCTCCCCAACTTAGCAATATTAAATAACCCAATTCACGTTTTGCAATAAAAAATCTCCTTGCTCCAAATAAAATGGAACCTTCTTCCTCCTCCGTCAGTGCCTTCCACACGTTCCTAACCAGAGGCCTCGACGACCTGAGAAGCGTCGTTGATACCGACGACTTCATGTCGGTCCATTTCTTACGGAGGGCTCTGACGCTCTTGAGATCGTCCCACTCCCACCTGACCCACCTCGCCCAGAAACTCCGGTTGCCCGCCGGCGAGAGGTGGCTCGGCGAGTACATTGACGAGAGCTCGAGGATTTGGGAAATCTGCGAAGTGATAATAATCGGAGCTTCGAAAATCGAAGGCTACAGCTCTTCTGGGCTCGACGCCGTGTCGATTCTTGATGGGCACAGGGTTTTGAATCCACATATTCTCAGACAGGTTAGGAAGAATCTATTTTATTTAATTTCTGAAAGAAAAAAGATTGAATTTTTTTATTTGACTTTTCTCAACAGCTCCGCCGCGAGCTGTGGAGCTGCAGCGCACGAGCGGCGAACCTCGAGTACGAGAACGGAGCTTTAATAGAGGCAAGAATCGACATTACGTCGTTAAAGCTCGACGAGAAGCCGCCGACGGAGTCGAAGCTCAACGGGTTCAGCGGATTCAGAGGAGCCCTCTACGCCATGAGGAACGTCGCTTCGCTTCTGCTCAAGATCCTCCTCGGGGGGCTAGTCTCGTCGTCCTTCAAGGCGTCCGCCGCCGCAGCGGACGGATGCGCCGCCGTCATGGGAGGAATGAGCTTCATGGCCTCGGCGGCGAGGCTGCACCAGAGGGTTGCTCGCGAGGTCGACGGTCGGATGCACGGGGCGGTGCTGCTGGAGGAGTTCGGGAGGTCGAAGGCCAGCGTGGAGGATCTGGTGGCTGAGATCGACCGGAGGCCGTCGTGTCGCGGTGGTGTGAGGGAGGGAGCTGAGAGGCTGAAGGGCTTGTTTGGGGGTCTGAAGGGGGAGAGTGAGTGTTTAGTGTCAGAGTTGGATGACTTTTATGATGAGATCGTTGAATCTAGGAAGAAGTTACTGGATATGTGCAAGTCATAGGTAATGAGGTAGGGCAAGAGCTAGGTAGTTAGGTAGGTGTAATTTTTTAAGGTTATTTTGTTTCTCATTCTATATAATTTATTATCTTATTTTTTTAATAAAAAATCTATCTACCTACGTAAGCATAAGGGAGTCCTCCAAATAACCACCCTAAGTCCCCGGGGCTACGTTCTAGTGGCATGGGGTTTGGCATGTCAACCCCTAGGTCACGGGGTCCCACTTGGGTGAGATTCACCTTGATTATCGTTGTCAGAAAAGTTTCGAACATATTCATCTGACCTCAGGATTAGTCGCACCACTGGAGTGTGTGACGCAATTAAAGTATCCGTCAGGTCTGTGTGGCGCAGATCCACATCAATATTTAGGAGTTAACTCATAACCAGGTTAAGTGGGGATACCTCGGGATAGAAAAAATTAATCACCCTAAAAGTTACTTAAATTTTGATTATGATGGTTCATGATACCAGAAAAAATCCGTTTGCCTTTCCGTCGTCCGTTCGCCGTGTCCTTTGTCTATCTTCCGTGAACGTCACATGACCTTCGGGGGTCTTTGCCTGCGATGCTTGGATTGAGGGGGGTTAGAGTCCTTCCTGCCTCAGTCAGGATGGTATTTCTTTCTCTGTCCCCGCATTTTTGAAAAATCTCAATTCCCGTTACAACTGCATCATGGATGACATTGTCTCCGTCTCTTTGTTGAGATTATAAAAAGTGGGTGTTGTCTCACATCGGTTAATTAATATATCAGACTCAATTAATAAACCAAAAAAATCTCTTCATATTCGCCAATTAATTTTAGGATATAACCCTTAATTCTAATAGCGTGGATCCCCGGTTCCACAATGGTGACTATTGCAACTCTAACAAACGAAGAAAGTGAAATTAAGGAACGAAGCGGGCATGAATGCGGAGATGGCAGTGAAGTGTAGAAACGAGACAGGGAGTATAGACCCCGTTTTGCCCCCGCTCGGGACGGATTTCCGAGGGCAACAGGGGATCCCGTCCCCGGTGACAAGCCAAATGAGAATCCCCTATAAGAAATGAAACATATGAGGTAGGAGGCTTTAAAATGATTCATAGTTTCAATTAGTTGTATCGCAAATTAAAAGGGCAAATTTCCAATTTTCAACGAGCATAAAATAAAAGCAGAATTTCTCTGTTCATGTTTCTGACTTCCATCAAAATAAAGCATTATGTGTGTGTGTGACAACAGACGGAGACAATTTTATAAATTCTCTTCTAATATTTCCTTTTCCAGGCAAAAAAAGCTTAAAGCAACAAAATCATGTTTTTATTGGGTTCCTGACATTACCGTCGAATATGATCATTACTGTCGAATATGCGACGACCCTGACTTCCTGTCTTACTATTTTCCCTAGCCGATCTGCATTGTCCCAAGTTTACAGAGACTTACGATATTCAAATCAGTCCAACCGTATCCGAACTATGACCTTTTTAGATGTCACGACCGATCACTTGACCTATCCCGTGCTCCTTTGGAAGGCGAATACCTCACAAATAAACAATATAAATTTAAAATGTGATACGGTCTTTCAAGGTTAGGCTTTTAGGTGATGTGGTCACCCAACAATGTATCAGAGCCAATGTCAAGATGTTATGGGTATAATGTCATCACGATCAATCATTTAAGAAAATCTCACGTACAATGCTAGATAAGAAGAAAAATCGGCCTAGATATTAAGAGCGTGTTGAAAATAAAAGTGATTGATTTGAATGGTCATTCAACAAATTTCATCTTTTAATCTTCGGGATAAAACCCATTTTTGTCCTCCAATGTTTGCCTTATGAACAAATTTAGTCTCCGGTGTTTCAATTAGACCAATTTAGTCTCATACCAATTTGGTCCCAACTTGACGGAAACCGTCAATTTTAACAGAAGACATGTGGCATCATCACAGCGTGCCACGTGTCTCACAGTTAATGATTTTCCGTCTAAATTGACGGTTTTTGTCAAGTTGGGACCAAATTGGTTCATTTCCGAAACATGAGGAATAAATTGGTCCAATTGAAATATCGGGGACTAAATTTGTTCATAAGTCAAACATTGGGGGACCAAAATGAGTATTATCCCTTTAATCTTCTATCACATCATCTCTAAAATGGATCGTTTCCGAGGTCATGACATAGTGGATAGGCCACATATTCGATTACGTATGAGATCTTTGACTTTTGTCATTGGTGGAATGTGACTCAGCAAGTCAATAGGAGGTTTGGATAGAATAAAAAAAAATCTAAAATCGATCTAATCCGAAATCAATGTACACGTGCGAAATTCTTTACAATATCGAGCAGCTTGGTCGTAAAAAATAATCAGCTTGGAAAAACCATTTCTTACAAAATACAAAGAATCCCCTAAACCCTTCAAACTGCATTGTAGGAACAAATCTACAGATCTTCAAATAAGCTAATACAAAGCTCCCAAACAAAATCGAACCTTGATTTTAAAAACAAAACAAAGATTCAATTTTCTTGTGCGTCTCAATCATTTGACAAGTTCTCGATATTTCTCTATATGCCGCGTCGCTTTCGAGGAGGTACCCACTTTGTCAATTTATTACAGTTGTGCGTCTTTCTCGGTCTTTATGCGAAAATAGATACTCTCCAACTACTCTCCAACCAATGCATTAACACACAACATTATTTATTTAATTCAAAAGTCATCGAATTCATTCAATATCATGGAAATATCTCGCTTCTTCTTCTTCTCCATCTTCTCCGCAACGCTGTTCTTGCAGCTGAAACATGGCTGCTCTCAAATTTCGAACGAAACCACAGACCAAAAAGCTCTAATAATCTTTAGAAACTCCATAACCTCAGACCCTAACGAAACCCTAGCCAAGAACTGGTCCGTAAATTCCTCCATATGCAGCTGGCTCGGCGTAACCTGCACCAATCAAAGAGTAACTACGCTCAACTTCTCGGGCTTCGGGCTCGAAGCCGCCTCCCTCGACCCGAGCCTCGGGAACCTAACCGGCCTGGCTTCGTTGGACCTAAGCTCGAACCGGTTCAAAGGGACCATACCTCACCAGCTGGCTAACTTGCGGAGCCTGAAGGAGATAAACCTTGGATTCAACGCCCTAACCGGCGAGATCCCGCCGTGGCTCGGGGCCTTGCCGGAGCTCGAAGCCATTTACTTGAATAAGAACAACTTATCCGGAGCAATCCCGCCGGAGATATGCAACAACACGAGGCTTAGGATAATTGATTTCGATCGCAATCTTCTCGCCGGAGAAATCCCGCGGGAGATTGGTAATATTAGTTCTTTGCAGTTTTTGGATCTCAAGTACAACGCGCTGATGGGTACCATACCGTACGGAATCTTCAACTTGTCTGGTCTGAAAAGCATTGATCTCACCGGTAATGACGCGGATTCAAAATTTTTTGGTTTAATTTTTAAATTTCCTAATATCTGGGTATTGTTGGGATATGTTTTTAAATTTTAGTACTACTATATATATAGGGCTCGTCCCGAAGGACATCTACGTTACATGAATTATTGGTTAACTATTCGTTTTTAGTTTAAATCTCTGATATTTTATTTCGTTCGAGCAAAATTGAACACAGGTAATAGCTTGTCGGGCGATTTACCGAAAGATATGTGCGATCGTACGCCGAACTTTGTCGGCCTTTACATATCTGCGAATCAGCTTAGCGGGCAAATTCCTTTCGGTATTTCCAAGTGTAGCAATCTTCAAGTGTTGTCCTTGTCGTATAACCATTTTAACGGAAGCATACCGAGCTCGATCGGGCTCTTGAAGGATCTCACGACGTTGTATATCGGAGTAAACGAATTCCACGGTTTGTATCTGTTATAGTCGTTTTCGTTGGAATTAAAATATATAAAATTAATATACGATAGAAACTAGGGATGGCAATGGGGCGGGTTTAGACCCGGACCCGTCTTGGATCCGCCCCGAACGAATTGGATTTTTTCTTATTATTCCGGTCTCGGGGCTCAAGGGAAAAACCCGGCCGAATCCGGGCGGGTCCCGGGTTTGTCCAACCCCGCCCCGAGACCCGCCCAATAATAAATTAATATATATTAATATTTTAGTCGTATATATATTTAAAATATTAGGACAATTAGCAAGACATTCATCGGCCTAGTGGTAAGGACTTGGTATAAGGAGGTTGATGTAGTGGGTTGAAGCCTCAACTATGTGCAAAAAATCCTCATATTTAATTTTTATAAAAATATAAAAAAAGGAAAAATAATATTACCGGGTCTGGCAGGTCTGACCTGCTTCGTTCGGGTCGGACCCGGGTCCAAGAAAATTTAGCCGAGTCGGGTCCCATGTCTGAAAAAACCCGGCCCATAACCGACCTGTTGCCATCCTTAATAGAAACACCTTTTAGGTTAAACTTTTAAAGTGAAGTGTTCATTCAACATGGTATCAGAAGGCGGCACCAATAGATGTCGTGACTATGAATCCTGATGGCCACCCATTTTAGAAAGTTAATCGTCTGAGGGTAGACAAGAAAAGAAATCAGTCACACATGTTGGGTAAAAAAAGTATATAAAATTAAAATATGACACACTATATTCAAACTTAAGCTTTTAGGTGAAGTGGTCATTCGAACAGTTTTTCTTACCGCACGATTTCGATTGTAATGATCATATACCTTTTTTTCCCCGAAGATTGTAATGATATACTTATTTGCATGATCTCAGGCGAAGTTCCGTCGAGCTTAGGCAATCTTTCGAAGCTGGAGATACTCAATCTCCGAGGATCGTCGCTGACGGGAAAAATCCCGCCTTTTATCTTCAACATGTCGTCCCTAAAAGCAATCGATTTGTCCAACAACAGCTTATCGGGGAACCTCCCGACGGGCGCGTGCGACGAGCTTGCCAATCTTGAGGAGCTTTATCTCAACGATAATCAGCTCTCGGGTCCTGTTTTGAACAACTTATGGAACTGTAAATCACTTTGGTACTTGTCCGTGGCGACGAACAACGTATCGGGAAACTTACCTAAGCAATTCGGGAATCTTACGACGCTCGAGTATCTCTTTCTTGGCAATAACAACCTCACAGGTATGTCGGAGAAAACCTAAAATGGTCCTCAATGGTTTGCCCTGTGTGGACCAATTTGATCTCTGATGTTTCACATGAATTAATTAAGTCCCCGTCTCCGATGCTGCCGAATTTGGACCAATTTGGTCGTTCAGTCGGATTAACGTCAATTTAAATGGAAAAGTCAGACATTCCCCACTTCGACGTTTAGTCGTCCCCAAACATCGGGAATAAATTGTTCCACATGGTAAACATTGGGATGGTTTTGCGTTTTCTCCCTTAAGTTTTAAAGTGAGAAGAAGATCACGTGTGGGGCACGTGCGGCTGTAGCGTTTAAATTGACGTTCATCTTGACGGAAGGATCAAATTGGTCCAAAATCGACAACATCGAAGACTAAATTACTTCATCTTAAACACCGTGGACTAAAATTGGTCCACTCGGTAAACATTGAAGAACCATTTTGGGTTTTCTTCAGTTGGAAAACCCATCAAACTACTGTTGTGTTTATTACAACTGCAATGAAGAATATGGTAAGAGAATCAAGAAAATAAAGTTGCATATATTTTTAAACAGGTGAATTACCAGCGGAGATTGGGAAACTCAATCTTGTGAAGATTAACGTACATAACAACGGACTATCCGGTCCCGTCCCGTCGTCAATCTTCAACATATCGACGGTGACAATGTTAGAGCTTTCTCAGAATTATTTCTCCGGGAAACTCCCCTCGAATCTCGGGATTTCAGTCCCGAGCCTGCAAGAGCTGTATTTGGCTGACAACGAGCTCGGTGGCTCGATCCCATCTTCTATCAGCAACGCTTCGAATCTGATGATCATCGAATTTGGCAGCAATTCTTTCGCGGGATCGATCCCGAATTTCAGCAACTTAAAATTCTTGCAGCGACTTTTCCTCGGTATGAACAACCTAACTGGAGAATCTCCCGGGAAAGAGCTTCAATTTCTGACATCATTAACGAATTGTCGTCAGCTTCGACAAATCGAAGTGTCACTTAATCAGCTGAACGGTTTCTTACCGTCTTCTGTGGGCAACTTCTCTACCTCGCTTCAGGTTTTTCGAGCATTCGGGAGTCAAATAAAAGGCTCTATTCCTAGCGAAATCGGAAACTTGATTGGCATGAACGATTTGTACTTGGATAATAACGAGCTAACTTCGGTGATACCAAGTACGTTGGGGAATATGGAGAACCTAGTACGCGTATACCTCGAGCACAACAACCTCGAAGGGAGCATCCCGATCGAGCTTTGCAAGCTGAGCAACTTAGGGGATTTGTATTTGAGCGGTAATGCTGAATGACCAGTTCATCTAAAATTTAAAACTTGAAGGAAGTATATCATATTTTAAAGTGACATATATTTTATTTCCAACAGGTAATAATCTGAGCGGCTCGATACCTCCGTGCTTCGGCGAGTTCAAATACTTGAGGGGGTTGTATTTAGATTCAAACGGCTTGGATTCTACGGTGCCGTCGAGCCTGTGGAATCTTGACAATCTCTTGACCTTAAACCTGTCTACGAACAGGCTGAGCGGTTCGTTGCCATCTGATATCGGGCATCTACGCGTTGTAAGAGAGTTGGACTTGTCTGCGAATCGTTTCTCCGGCGAGATCCCGAGTTCTATAGACAAAGCGGAGTCGCTGGTTTTGTTGTCTTTGGCGCACAACGCGCTCCAAGGGCAAATTCCGTCGTCTCTCGGAAACACAAAAAGCTTGGAATCATTGGATCTCTCCTTCAACAATCTCTCTGGTAATATCCCGAATTCGCTTGGAGGGCTCGCATATCTGCGGTATTTCAACGTTTCTTACAATAATCTAAGAGGAATGATCCCGAATTTAAATTTCACGGCGCAATCTTATCTGAACAACCCGGAATTGTGCGGCGAAGCCCGTCTTCAAGTACCTCCTTGCAAAGAAATACGAACGAGGAAAAGCTCGGGAAAAAAAGCCATATTTTTTTTGAAATACGTCTTGCCTCCTACAACGCTACTCCTCGTCGCGGTAATAACCGTGTTTGTCCTACTAATGAGACGGCGAAAATCGAGGAAGGGTCAAACAAAGGTTGACCCATCATCATCAGGCAGCGCGTGGAAAGGAAGTTCTTACGTACAACTTTCGCGCGCAACGGATAGGTTTAGCGCAAGCAACTTGCTGGGAAGCGGAAGCTTTGGATCGGTGTACAAAGGGACGCTTTCCGACGGATCTGATGTTGCGATAAAAGTCTTCGATCTTCGCTCGGAGAGAGTCTCCAAGAGCTTCGACACCGAGACCGAAGTGCTTCGAAACGTCAGGCACAGGAATCTGATAAAGATCGTAGGATGCTCGAGCAGCCCCGATTTTAAAGCTTTGGTTTTGGAATACATGCCTAACGGTAATTTGGAAAATTGGCTGCATTCTTCGGAGAACAATAAATTTTTGAATTTGGAGCGAAGATTGAGCGTGGCGACGGATGTGGCTTCGGGTATTGAATATCTTCATCTGGGATTCGATTTCCCCATCGTTCACTGCGATTTGAAGCCCAGCAACGTGCTTTTGGACAAAGATATAACCGCCCGTGTAAGCGACTTTGGCATTTCGAAGCTCTTCGACGAAGAGGAGTTTATGACTCGGACGAAGACCTTAGGAACTATCGGGTACATGGCACCAGGTAATTTTCGAACCGAGCTTGAATGTGCTTGTAATCGGCTTAAGTTTCATGTCCTAATTCGCCGTTCACCATTTTTAGCTGTTTAAACGATGACCTCACTAAAAGCTTAAGTTTATCAGAGTTTACTGTATTTTAATTTTATATATTTTTTATCCAACATGACCCTCACGTAGGGTTGATTTTCTTTCTTATCTTACCTCGACAATGAGATTTATATTTAATGGGTGGTCGTACCCACTAAAAGCTTAAGGCTCTAAGCAGTGTATCTTTTTTTATATTTATCTATCCAGCAAGGCCCCTTACGTCTAGGCTGATTTTTTTCTTATCTAATCTTAGACATGGAAATTATTTAATAGACGGTCGTACCCACAAAAAGCTTGAGGTTGAAAAGAGTACCGTAACATATTTTAATTTTATATATTCCAATATCAGATACGATATTCTTATTCTTATTATGTTTCTTCGTTTTCTTCGTATACTCAGAGTATGGGAGTCAAGGTATCGTATCGACTGCTTGTGATATATACAGTTTCGGGATAATGCTTCTCGAGATGTGCACGGGAAGGAAGCCGACGGACGAAATGTTCAGCGACGAAGCTGACTTGAAGCGTTGGGTGAGCGACTATTTACGCCAAGAAAAGGCGACCGAAGCCGCGGATGTACGCTTGCTCGAGAAAGAAGACGAGGAAGATGGAAAAAATTGCGATTTTACGGGGAGAACGAAGTGCGTTGCGTCTCTCATGAGTTTGGCAATGGAGTGTTTGAGTACTTCGCCTTTGGATAGGATTCGTATAAGCGAAGTTGTGGCCAAGCTCGAAAAGATCAGAACGACATTTTTAGCGGAAGCTAAAAGATGAGCGAATCCGATCATCGCGATTGAAGATTTCGGACGACGTTTAATATATCGAGCGCTCACGCTACCGGCGACCGTGCTTCGACTTGGACAACCCGTTGAGTGAGGCTATAAACAAAATATATATACTAGTATAAAAGAACTAAATCTGACTTTAAAATAATTTAGCTAAAAATTCAGCTTAGAATTTTTTTGTTGGAAGGAAGTATATCCCTATTTAATGTCATCTTAATCCCTACACCAGCTACTGAATTCATTTTTAAGCAAATCGGCCAATGGTGTGATTATACTCTTCTATTGGGGCATACTTAAACAAATTGTCAGCTGTAGGATGACACTTTGCTTCAAGCGGAGATAGTTAATTCTCGTGGTTTGTTCACACAGACTAAGAAAATCTAAGAATTCAAATGAGATCGATCCTCCGAGATATGAGATATGAGAAGTCTGACCCCGAAAAAGGAAAATCCTTTCGTTACAACTATTTTTATTTAATAGATGTGAAAGTAAAGAACGATCGACTTAATTACAAAAGCCCATATTTTCATTGGATGTCGAGTAATGTAAGTTGACAAATCTTTGTTTTTTTCCGTTCTTTTTGTGCTTTTCACATGTCCACTAACATTATTTTATTAAATATTAGGAAAGCCGGATCGAAATATTTCTTTGGTCTTCGAACAGCTAAGATTGAATGACTTCTGTCTCAATCGTTGACAATACTTCTTTGTCTTCTACTCACCCGTTTCCTTGAAAACACAAAACAATGAGATATATCACATATCATTCAGTATAACAAATCCCGAGAAATATAATTAAGTGGTCGGGCACATAATTTTCTACGATGAGCTCATTAATTCGATTATACTTAAGACTCCTCCATGTTACTACCTTCGAATTTTAATAGATGTCGTTTAAGGTAAATACGCGTATTTTAATAAATAGAGTAAAATTCTACATATATTCTTAATTAATTGTTTTATTTAATTAATTGTCCTTTTATTTAAGATGGATAAAATTGGAAAATTTTCTAATATTTGTATTGGAATTGAAAAAACGACATGTATTAAAAAATAAATACATAATCTAATACGACCTGCATATAAAATCCGAGGGAGTATTGTTTTGTCTCGAGTTGGGACGGACATAAGGTTTATGAAAATTATTATAGCACCGTAACTGACATGTTCAGATTTGATTCGCCCTATAACTGTAAGGACTATTATAATATATGTGTCTTTATAAACTTTCAATACCAAGCAGTATATTTGTATTATCCAGTGATAAATCTAAAAACACTGTCATGGTGAAGTCTTGCTTCTTCTTCATCGCTCTCTTCGTACTGCTCAAGCATAGCTACTCTCAGACGGATCAAGAAACCCTAATAGCCTTCAGAAACTCCATAACCTCAGACCCTTACGAAATCTCAGCCAAAAACTGGTCTTCAAATTCCTCTGTCTGCAGGTGGACAGGCGTAGCTTGCACCATCAATCAAAGGGTAGCCTCCCTCAACTTCTCGGGTTTCGGGTTCGAAGCCACGCTCGACCCGAGCCTCGGGAACTTGTCGCTTCTCTCTTCATTAGACCTCAGCTCGAACTCATTCAAAGGGAGCATACCTGATGGATTTTCTAGTTTGCTGCATCTGAAGGAGATAAACCTCGGATTCAACGCCCTAACCGGAGAAATCCCGTCGTGGCTCGGCGCCTCGCGGGAGCTCGAAGCCATTTTCTTGAACAACAACAACTTCTCCGGTCCAATACCGCCGTCGTTATGCAGCAACCCGAGGGTGAAGGTACTGAATATCTCGAATAATCTTCTCGAAGGTAATATCCCGCGGGAGATCGGCAATATGAGTTCATTGCGATCGTTGGATCTCAAGTTTAATGAGCTGACGGGTGATATACCTTATGGAACCTTCAACTTTTCGGGTATCGAATCAATTGATCTCACCGGTAATAGCCTATCGGGTTCGTTGCCTGAGGATATGTGTGATCATATGCCCAGAGTTAGCGACATTCGTTTATCTGCGAATCTGCTCAGTGGGCGGATTCCTTTCGGTATTTACAAGTGCAGCAATCTGAAGGTTTTGTCCGTGTCATATAACCATTTCGACGGAAGCATTCCGAGTTCGATCGGGTTGTTGAAGGATCTCAGAGCCTTGTATCTTGGTGTAAATGAACTCCGCGGTAAGTATCTCATAGGCCTAAATATTTTTTCTGAAGCACACCGTTGCAATTTCATGACACTAACTTTAAAAAATTAAAGTAATTTATTATTTAAGCACAATGAACGCCGATTGCACGTCAAGCCACCTCTTTTGATGAAGTGGCATTCCATCTTGAAACCAATTGGATGTCACCTCATACAGAAGAGGCGGTGATACAAAAGAGGTGGCGTACTGTCAGATTGGACTGCAACGTCTCTCGTCCTCAAGAGAGACGTCTGGCGTTCAGTTCGCGCTTGTTGTCCGTAAATTGCTTCGATTTTGAATGTTACATGTCCAGAATTACGACCCCTTAAGTTGAATATCCTGAAAATGTCATCCTCCTAATTTACGAGTACCGTAATTTCACATCCAAATTAAGGTGGTTTGCAAGTTTAGAATAATAACTTAAAAAATCGAAGCAATTTAAGGAGATCAAGCGCCAAGCGAACATCATGTCACCTCTTCTGAAGATGTGGCGTTCATTGACACGTCGTACAGAAAATGTGACAATACAAAGGAGACGATGTGGCACCCAGTTGCCGCTTGTTGTCCTTAAATTCCAAAGTTAGTGTCCTAAAATTGCAAACATTTAAGTTGGTTGTGTTGCGTTGCCCCTCTTAATTTAAGGGACGCAAAAAATAAAAATAACTAAGCCTATCGACCTCCACGTTGTTTCATTATACCGTGTTCTGCAGGTGAAGTGCCATCAAGCTTAGGCAATCTTTCAAAGCTAGAGATACTCAGCTTTCCAGGGTTGTTCTTGAAAGGGCAAATCCCATCCTTTATCTTCAACGTATCATCTTTAAAATCGATCGATTTATCCAACAACAGCCTCTCCGGGAATCTCCCGAAGAACGCGTGCGAAAACCTTCACGATCTCGAGCGGCTCAATCTCCGTGGAAATAATCTCACGGGTCCGATCTCACGCACCGCGTGGAACTGCAGATCCATTCGGTACTTATCCTTGGCGATGAACAATTTCTCCGGCAACATACCTAAGCAGCTCGGGAATCTCACAGCGCTTACGCATCTGCTTCTTGAATACAACAACTTTACAGGTATGTTGAAAGCCAGGGAGAAAGCCATTTTTGGTCCCCGTGTTTTTCTAGATGTCATTTTAGTCCTCGATGTTACCGTTTTTGGGTCGTTTTGGTCTCCAATTAATTTTACCGTTAGTTTTGATGGCATGACGGGACGACCCAGTATATTATGGCCGGTTCGTAATTTCCATCCAAACTAATGATTACGTTAACTAGTGGATCAAAATGATCCAAAATCAGTAATGCTGGGTACTAAAAGGGACGTGGAGTATGAGGGACAAAAAAATGCCCATAATCCTAACACCAGGGGACCAAAAATGGCATTTGCCCTTAAAAGCTACGTAAACTTCTGTAACGATACATATCGCTCGGGAATTTAAGAAAATGAATTCAAGTTTTTTAAACAGGTGAATTACCAGCAGAGATTGGAAACCTTAATCTCGTGGAGTTTAACGTCGGCGTCAACTTACTATCGGGCCAAATCCCGCCATCGATCTTCAACATGTCGACCTTAACGAAATTAGGGTTTACCGAGAATTATTTCACAGGACAGCTTCCACCGACTCTCGGGAATTCGCTCCCGAGCCTACAAGTGCTATATCTAGGCGACAACAAGCTCGGCGGCCCAATCCCGAGTTCTATCAGCAACGCCTCGAATCTACAGGTCATATATATGAGCGGCAATCCTTTCACGGGATCGTTCCCTAACCTCGGAGACTTAAAAGCCTTGCAGCGGGTCTACCTCGGCATGACAAACCTAACGGGAGAATCTCCTAGCGGAGAGCTTCAGTTTCTGACATCATTAACAAACTGTCGTCAGCTTGATATGTTCGAAGTGTCGCATAATCAGCTGAACGGCTTTCTACCTCCTTCTATAGGAAACTTCTCTAGCTCGCTTCGGGTTTTTCGAGCGTTCGGGAGTCAAATAAAGGGTTCTATTCCGGAGGAAATTGGGAACTTGACGAGCTTGAACGATTTGTACTTGGATAACAACGAGCTTACGTCGGTGATACCGAGTACACTAGGGAATCTAGAGAACCTCGTACGCGTATACCTCGAGCACAACAACCTCGAAGGGAACATCCCGAGGGAGCTTTGCATGCTGAGCAACTTGGGGGATTTGTATTTAAGCGGTAATAATCTGAACGGTTCGATACCTTCATGCTTCGGCGAGCTCAAATACGTTAGGGGATTGTACTTGGATTCAAACAACTTGGACTCCGAAGTGCCTCCGAGCCTTTGGAGTCTCGACAATCTCTTGACCTTGAACTTGTCTACGAACAAGTTGACGGGTTCATTACCGCCGGATATTGGGAATATACGAGGTTTAAGAGAATTAGACTTGTCAGTGAATCGTTTCTCGGGCGAAATCCCGAGCTCTATAGACAAAGCGGAGTCGTTGGTTTTGCTTTCTTTGGCGCACAACGCGTTTCGAGGGAATATTCCGCCGTCTCTCGGGAAAATAAGCAGCTTGGAATCGTTGGATCTCTCCTTCAACGACCTTTCTGGTAATATTCCGGAGTCGCTCGAGGGACTCACATATCTGCGATATTTTAACGTATCTTACAATAATTTAGAAGGGAAGGTCCCCTCTTTGAACTTCACGGCGCAATCTTATATGAACAATCCTAATATATGCGGAGGAGCCCGTTTTCAACTACCTCCTTGTGAAGAGAAAAGCTCGAGAAGAAAAAGCGCCGGTTTCTTGAAATACATCTTACCGCCCGTCATCGTAGTAATAACCGTGGTAACAATCGTGTTTGTCATACTAATGAGGAGACGAAAGCCGAGGAAGGACGACGAAGCTGTATTAGTCACCAGCGGTTGGAAAGGAAGTTCTTACGTAGAACTCTCGCGCGCAACGGATAGCTTTAGCGCAAGCAACATGCTGGGAAGTGGAAGCTTTGGATCGGTGTACAAAGGAACTCTATCCGATGGATCAAAGGTTGCGATAAAAGTCTTCGATCTTCGCTCGGAGAGAGTCTCCAAGAGCTTCGACACCGAGACCGAAGTGCTTCGAAACGTCAGGCATAGGAATCTGATAAAGATCGTAGGATGCTCGAGCAGCCCCGATTTTAAGGCTTTGGTTTTGGAATACATGCCTAACGGTAATTTGGAAAATCGGCTGCATTCTTCGGAGAACGAAAAATTTTTGGATTTGGAGCGAAGATTGAACGTAGCGATGGACGTAGCTTCGGGTATAGAATATCTTCACCTGGGATTCGATTTCCCGATCGTTCACTGCGATTTGAAGCCCAGCAACGTGCTTTTGGACAAAGATATGACTGCTTGTGTTAGCGACTTCGGCATTTCGAAGCTCTTCGACGAAGGCGAGTTTATGACTCGGACGAAGACGTTAGGGACTATCGGATATATGGCGCCAGGTAATGTCTTGTGTCTTAACTTGTCCTTGTTTTTTTTTTTGTCTTTTTTTTTGCTGTCTCGAGGTATCCCTACTAAGTCGACTACGCTGCACACTCCGAGGATGGAAGTAATCCTCAGGGCCAGCGTCAACTTGTCAGTTTCCACCCAACGTTAAAAGTCACGATCCCAAGTAGACTTGAACCGAGACCTCCCACACGAAATGTCTTCATCATCATCATCATTATTATTTTTTTATTTTTTTATTTTTCGGTTTGGCCCGATAGCCCTGGCCTTTGGACCAGGTAAACCCCGACTGCTGGCGCTAATAGCTAGCCAACTACGTCAACCAGGTAAACCATTCTAAGACATGTCGACATGTGATACAGTTGGGAGATTCGTCTCCGAAAATTATCCTCTCCAAAGATCTTGAGACCTCCAACATTATTTTATGCAATCATCATCATCATCATCATCATATTATTATTATTATTATTATTATTATTATTATTATTATTATTATTCTATTATTATTATTATTAGTATTATTATTATTCTATTATTATTATTATTATTATTATTATTATTATTGTTGTTGTTTTTCTTTCTTTGCTTCTATGACTCAGAATATGGGGCTCAAGGCATCGTATCGACCAGTTGCGACGTGTATAGTTTCGGGATTATGCTTCTCGAAATATGTACGAGAAGAAAGCCAACAGACGGAATATTCGGTGGCGAAACAGACTTGAGGAGTTGGGCGAGCGATCTTTTACGCCATGATAAGATAACCGAAGGTGCGGATCCGCGTTTGTGCGGCGAAGAAGAGAAAAGTCGCTTTTTTATAGCGGCAAAGAAGTGCGTTACATCTCTTGTGAGTTTGGCGATGGAGTGTTCGAGCAGTTTAGCTTCGGATCGGATTCACATGGATGAAGTTGTGATCAAACTAGAAAAGATCAGAGCAACATTTATAGCTGAAACAGACCAGAAGTAGTTACAGGTGTTTCTTTTGCATGTTGAGAATGAAAATTGTTTGTCTTGAATTTTCCTCATTTCATTACTGACTTCTGTAAATATACTATTATTTCATTACTATTAAAAATTAATTGTACTATTATTTTCATAATTTTTTAATTTTTAATTCATAGTCGGGTACCCGATCGAGTCCATTCGGGTAGCATTTTGCTACCCGATACCCGACCCTACTTTTTAATATCGGGTATTGGGTACTACCCGATACTCGATATTTTTTTCTAGAACCCGACCCGATCGTCCGATACCCGATGCCCACCCCTAGATATATCAACGTAACAGCGCAAGAAAGACGATTTATCGATGGGACGGTGATATTGAAGAGCCTTGAGTAAGATATTAGGGATTAAATGAACATTTAAAGAGTCTTGAGTTAGGAAGAAAATACCAAATGCCCTTGACATATGTGCACCAACTCAAAAATAATAATTGACTATATGAATAATTCGATTATAATTAAAGCGAAGGCGGTAGGTACTTAGATCGATCATCTAGTAGCTAATTTGGATAGAGAAAAGTGACGGAACACATGTGATTGTTCCGCGACAATGCAAGGGGATTAGGACACTCGTGTTTATTCCGACGTATGTTCCTATTTCTACAAACAATGCTTGATAGTCCGGTAGTTTTTGACTGTCGAGCTGAGCTTCAGTTGGGGTCGAGCTCAAACTTTCTCGTGATTGATTGAAAGCTTACGAGTCGATTCGCTAGTTTTTTTCCCTTAAATTTAAATTCTCAAACATATGATTTGCCACCACCGACGATGCGATAAATGATGTACGGTTCGTAAAGTTTGATTTGAAACATATTAAACGAACAGTTCACCTAAAATTTTATGACGGTGACAGGGTTCAGAAGAGGAGCTCATACCACAAATATCACGATATCTCGTAAAAGAAATTCATGATGTATAAGACTTTGATGAGAAAAAGATGAAGATACATTTTCTACATGTTTAAACTTTTAAATAAAATTTAACCAGAGCAAGAAACTAATCGATAGTCATGTTGAACCATAGTCCTGTCGAGGCTATAATATAAACACAACTAAAATTTAGTATAAAATAGTTAAATTTGACTTTGAATTACCTCACCTTAACGTCATACTTTCCTCCTATTTTATCAGCGCAAGGATATTATAAATAATACAAAGTCATTGGAACATGTGTATGAAAGTCATGGGGTTCACATTGGCCTCAATCATTGACAATTCATTCTTGTTTGATGTGCTGATACTGACCAAGTTTCCTTGACAATGAAATACCGACTTACTTATTTTTTCATTCCAGTAATTAGAGAATTGACATTTTAATTCCAGTAATTAGAGAATTGACATTTTAAAGACGGTAGTAATTTTATAACTATAAATTTTCAAATTAAATCAATACGAGGACGCTAAAAATCCAATTTCAATTCAAAATTAATACATGTAAGACGTACATAATAATTACAGAAGATGCTGATTTAAACCGAATTTTTTTCCAACACAAACATATGATTTTTCGCAAAATGATAGTCACATGTGGCTCACATGTGTTAATTTGGGTTAAATTAGGTTCCCAGCCATTAATTGTCCTTAAAATGATGAAATCTCGATATTTATTGTTCGGGATTCTTACATTTTCTGTCCCGATGTTTGACCTATGGGCGTTTTTGGTCCTCCATTTTTTCGAGTTACAGCTTTAGTCTTCAATGGTACCGATTTTGGGCGTTTTTGGTCCCTCGATTAACTTAATATGTTTGGAGGGAACTTAACATGTTACGCGCACCTGATTTAATGGAGACTAAAAACGCACATAGCCCAAACATCGGGGACCAAAAAGGTCAAAATCCCTTATTGTTTTAAAATTATTCATCAAAATGCTACTTTCTAAATATACTGGACTAGAGAAATAATTAAGACAGTAAAAAATAGGGCTAATTAGGTTTCAGGCCCCAATAACATACTTTCATTAGAATTTGTCCCAACAAGTTTTAAAATAGAAATAAGGACACATTTTAAGTTTCTCTTAGAGTTAAAGACCCATTTGCAAAGAAAAGACTCATTTGCCCCTCCTTGTTGCGAAAATTACTTATATTTGCCACCATCTCTCCCAAACGACAACAAAAAATCATGTTCAATTCAAAATCAAATATTGTGTTCGAAAGGGGGCTCAATCTCGACGTTGATGACCAAATAAGGTTAAATCGACGACAATTTTAATTGGGTGTTAATAAACAACGAAAAATTACGAAGTTTATAATGGAATAATATGTAAAAATGCAAGTCGAAAATCTCATTGAAAAAGGAGAAAATATGGACTTTAATGTCAGAATAAGGTGAAATTGATCATGCGTTTTAATAATCAACGAGAATTATTGATGTTGATCGTGGAAGAAAGAAGAATTTTGATGCGAGCAATGATTAAAGCGTTTGAACGCTCGTTGGGTAACACTTCATCCATTTGGGTAACACTTCATGCCTTCTGGATAACACTTCCTGTGTAGCAAGCAAGAGACTAAGAGAAATATATCGAAAATCACCTACGACACCCAAAAATCAATGAAACCGCTCGGATCTCCGACATTAGTGGCCGAATAAGGTTAAGTCGGCCTCAATTTCTCATAAAATTTCATAATCAACGAAATTTTTTTAAATTTATAATGGAATAATATTTCAAACTCAATTCGTGGGTGAAATCTCTACTTTAATGGCCGAATAATGTAAAATCGACTCAATTTGTTCATGGATCTTAGTAATCGTCGAGAATTATTGATGTTAACATGGAATAACGAAGAAATCAGATAATACCGAAGATTAAAATGTTTGCTAATTAACACGCTACATGCGTAACACTTCCTACAACAATTATAACACAAGTGTTATAGTACATAACTAATATTGCCGCAAATATAACAAATCATTCAGAAAAACTAACGCTTCATTTATTGTCAATAACAAATTTTATACACAAGCAATGGATCGCGACGAATGTTATAAAAAAAGCCAACGACACTAAAAAACGGTTGAAAATCACAGAAATCTCGACGTTATTGGCCGAATAAAGTTAAATCGACATCAATTTCTCATGGGTCTTAATAATAAAAGAAAATTGTTGATGTTGATACTTCAAATAAATTCGAAAATTGGAGTGAAATCTCAACTTTAATGCTCGAAAAATTGTGAAATAAACTCAACTTAATAATGAACGAAAAATATTGATATTAATCATGAAATAATGCAAAAATTGGCTTTTTCCCAAATTAAAACGTTTTTTTAGATGATTCACACTTTCTGTTAGAATTATAACACATGTACATGCAAAAGAAACACTTCATGAAGAACATTCTAGAAGGTTCTGGAATTTCATAGAATATTAACACATCACATGCAAATAATACCTCATGTCTGACAAAAATTAACAATATAAACCCAATTTATAACACGTTTGTAGATACTGGTACTACATAATAGTTTCACAATACCACATTACTAATTCAAATAATTTTCGTTCATAAATGCACTTTTTCGGATGTTTAAGATTGTCCTTCATGGAAATAGATGATGTGATGAATTTAAACCACCAAATTCCTTTAAAAGACATGTTATGCGAATGTTGATGTTAAAAGTGGAATGTTGAAGTCACTAGTCATGTGAACATGTAGTCTTTCATTCCAAAACATAGAATATATCTATCTCATTGAACCTAACATTATGAATTTCATCACGAAATTGTTCAAAGTTCAACATTAAATCACGAGTAACATTTTATAAAACATATACCCTAAATTCTAAGCTCCGAACCCTAAACACTAGGCCCCGAACCTTAAACCCTAAATCCGAAACCCTAAAAATTTTTATTGTTGTATCCTATAAATCATAAGTTGTATATCATATTACCAAATTTTTGTGTCGTAAATCCTTAATCTTAACCCTGAAACCCTAAACCCAAAAATTAAATCTAGAAACCCTAGCATGTAAAAAGCAATATGTAACAGATCATTCATTTCGGATAACACTTAAACACTTAATCCCTACCATTTTATGTATTTTTAAGATTATGCTAAATATGAACTTGAAATCAATATTCCCACCACAACACATCTAAATCTCAAACTCCAAACACTCAAATTTAGAAATTCACCCCAAACTCAAGTAAAGTTCAGCTATTCCGCCAAACTCAAAGTTATACCAATAAACGACAAATGATACCACTTTGATCGTTTCTACCGCATATTTATTAGAAAAAATAAATGTTTGACACGGAATATGTGGTTTAACATCATCAAATCTTATATTTCCGTGAATGACAATCTTATACATCCGAAAAATGCACATTTATGATAAAATTGAGTTGATTTAACATTATTCAACCATTAATTTCGAGTAGCCCGTTTTTTCAACGGGATTTTTGAATTGGATTTAATGCATATTCATTCTAAACTTAATTAATCTTCTTTGATTATCAAGACCCAAATTGAGGCCGATTTAACCTTATTCGCTCACTAACGTATGCTAGCGGTTTCAACAGTTTTTTGGTGTTGTGGTGGTTTCCGATCTATTCCTTTTGGCCCCTTATGTTACCCAGGAAGTGTTATTCAGAATGTAGGAATTGTTACCCAGAATGCAAGAAGTGTTACCCAGAATGAAAGAAGTGTTACCCAACAAGCGTGTTAATTTGCAAACGTTTCAAACTTGGTTCCCATTAAATTCTTCGTTTTTCCATGGAAACCACAATAACACATGGTCTTCTTAATATACCTTTTAATTCTTTGTTGATGACAAATGCATCGAAATAATACCAGATCAAGGAAGAGTGCTTTACTCAAATTTATTTAGGCAATTTTCATTTCAATTCTGTTAACTTCGAACAACGAACGATTGAGCTACACGATGGGGGCGACGTAATGTCCAGTCTATGGGTGTCAACAATGTGTACCTATTGTCCGCAATGCCGGCCGAAAACATGATTCGATGCAAAATTAATTTTTTTATGTGTCGAGATTTCGAAATATTTAGCACTACGATCTTATATTTGTCGACGTAAAGATCATAATCAAACTTTGAGGACACATTCTACTTTGTTTGGTAAGTGGGGTTGGAGGAAGGGGGTGCTCGTGCGAACGACGAGAAATTTTGATCGTAAGAACTATATTTGCTTCTGTTATACCACTTATAATCATCTAGGTAACATATCAAAGACTCTATTATGTTGTTAATCAGTAACGGAAAGCATGCGTACAATACCGCTACTTAAAATATTTTTTATAAAGGTATTTTGGTCAAATCAACTTTTAGGTCTTTAACTCTATATTTTTAGCGAATTAGGTCCTTAAAAATGTTTTTTTACTGACGGACATGAAGTGTTTTTTGAAACTTTAATAGGGTCTCGTAGTAAATTGTCCCTAAAAAATATGTGATGCTGTCGCTTTCAAGGACTTACCAAGTTGTCGACGTATGCAAGTTGAAATTTTTTCTCGGTCAAAAAAACAATTACATACAAAAGTGCTCTTTTTCCAATATCATAAAGGAGGTATCAACAGCGAATCCAATTACAGCCCATCATGGAGAAATCCTGCTTCTTCTTCTTCTTCATCATCGCTCTCCTTACACTTCTCAACCACAGCTACTCTCAGACAGCAACTAGAGATCAAGAAATCCTAATAGCCTTCAGAAACTCCATAACCTCAGACCCTTACGAAATCGCAGCCAAGAACTGGTCTTCGAATTCCTCTGTCTGCAGGTGGACAGGCGTAGCTTGCACCATCAATCAAAGAGTAACATCCCTCAACTTCTCGGGTTTCGGGTTCGAAGCCACACTCGACCCGAGCCTCGGGAACCTGTCGCTTCTCTCTTCATTAGACCTCAGCTCGAATTCATTCAAAGGGAGCATACCTGATGAATTTGCTGGTTTGCCGCGTCTGAAGGAGATAAACCTCGGATTCAATGCCTTAACCGGAGAAATCCCATCGTGGCTCGGTGCCTTACCCGAGCTCGAAGCCATTTTCTTGAGCAACAACAACTTCTCCGGTCCAATCCCGCCGTCTTTATGCAGCAACCCGAGGGTGAAGGTACTAAACATCGCGCGTAATAATCTCGCGGGCAATATCCCGCAAGAGATTGGCAACATGAGTTCTCTGCAGTCGTTGGATCTTAAGAATAATGAATTGACAGGCGAAATACCGCACGGGATCTTCAACTTGTCGGGGATCGAATCGATCGATCTCACTAGCAATAGCCTATCGGGCGTTTTACCGGAGGATATGTGTGATCGTATCCCGAGAGTTATTTCCATTCGTATATCCGCTAATCTGCTTAGCGGGCGGTTTCCTTCCGGTATTTACAAGTGCGGGAATCTGCAAGCCTTGTCCGCGTCGTACAACCACTTTAGCGGGAGCATACCGAGTTCGATCGGGTCGTTGAGTGATCTAAGATCTTTGTATCTCGGAGTTAACGAATTCACGGGTATGCATTAAAATCATGGCATTTTTCCTCTTAGGCTTAATTATATATATTTTTTTGCCATGTATGTTTGGGGATTGACATTTTATACAGTTAAATTAAGGGTTGTCAATTTTAAGAAAACAAGTTTTGAAACTGAAGTAATTTGAGGACGTTAAGTTTCAAAATTCTTACGTTAATTGCCTTAAAAATTTTATGTCATAACATTTGCAGACCTGTATTCTCAAATTCTTTCAATTTTGAAACTTATTTCCTTAAAATTGCAAACATTTAATTTATGTACCTTATAATGCTACGGACCCCAATATACACACAAAATAAAAAATTGTCTTTCTTTTATCTGATATTTTGCTGAAGTTATAACATGTTTTTGAGCGATTTCAGGCGAAGTTCCGTCGACCTTGGGCAATCTTTCGAAGCTGGATACCCTCAGCTTTCGAGGGTCGTCGTTGGAAGGGCAAATCCCGCCTTTTATCTTCAACATGTCATCGCTAAAATTGATCGATTTATCCAACAACAGCTTATCAGGGAACCTTCCGAAGCGCGTGTGCGAAAGTCTTTACAACCTCGAGCAGCTTTATCTCAACGATAATAATTTCTCGGGACCGATTTCAGACAACGCGTGGAGCTGCGAGGGCCTTTGGGTCTTGTCTCTGTCGAATAACAATATCTCCGGCAACATACCTAAGCAATTCGGGAATCTTACCTCACTTAGGTATCTGTATCTGGACAATAACAACTTCACAGGTATGTTAAAAAGTCTTGTGAACTGCTGTGTTTATTACATTATAGGATTTGAGATTATAAGAAGGGTTAATAATGTTTTCAGTCTTTTATATTTGAAAAAGTGACATTTTAAAGGTACCCAAATTAGGGGCCGATAGTTTTAGTACAAAAAAATTTCGAAATAAATTGCTGCAATTTTGAGGACAGCAAGTCTGAAAGTTTCAAAAATAAAACAATCTTTAGGGAATAAATTTAAAAAATTTGGCATTAACTGCCATCAAATTGCTTTAATTCTGAAATTTACTGTAACAAAATTGCAACCTTTAATTAGGCGTCCTCAAATTGCTTAAATTTCAAAACCTATTGTCCGTAAATTGCATTCTTTAACTTATGTGTCCATCTAACACCACCACCCGAATATAAATGCCAAAAAAAAAATATTAAGACTCATAAGAAAATGAACTTATGCATACATACACTGCAAACAGGTGAATTACCAGGAGAGATTGGAAATCTCAATCTTGAGGAGATTAATGTCCACAACAACCGACTTTTCGGTCCCGTCCCGTCGTCGTTCTTCAACATCTCGACGGTAACAATGTTAGAGCTTTCTAAGAATTCTTTCTCGGGGCAGCTTCCACGCACTTTCGGGTTTACGCTCCCAAGCCTCCAACAGCTATACTTAGCCAACAACAAGTTCAGCGGCCCAATCCCGAGTTCTATCAACAACGCATCGAATCTCGAGATTATAGACATGGGATACAATTCTTTCTCGGGTTTAATACCGGATTTCAGCGGTTTAACGTCCTTGCAGCGAATTTTTCTCGGTCTGAACAACCTAACGGGAGAATCTCCCAACGGAGAGCTTCGGTTTCTGACACCGTTGACGAAATGTCGCCAGCTCGAGGTTCTCGAAGTGTCGCAAAATCAGTTAAACGGAATTTTACCGCCTTTTATAGGGAACTTCTCTAACTCTCTTCGGGTTTTTCGGGCATTCGGGAGCCAACTAAAAGGTTCTATTCCTAGCGAAATCGGGAAGTTGACGAGCTTAAACGATTTGTACTTGGATAACAACGAGTTAACATCGGTGATCCCGAGAACGTTAGGGAATCTGGAGAACATCGTACGCATATACCTCGAGCACAACAATCTCGAAGGGAACATCCCGAGCGAGCTTTGCAGGCTGAGCAACTTAGGGGATTTGTATTTGAGCGGTAATTTTGAATGATCAGTTCACCTAAAAGTTTACATTTAAAGGGAATATATTTTTTAAAATTATATATTTTATTTCCAACAGGTAATAATCTGAACGGATCGATACCTCCGTGCTTCGGCGAGTTCAAATCCATCAGGGGATTGTACTTGGATTCGAACAACTTGGATTCTAGCGTGCCTTCGAGCCTGTGGAATCTCGACGATCTATTGGCCTTAAACTTGTCTACGAATAAGTTGACGGGCTCATTACCGCCCGATATCGGGAATCTACGCGTTGTAAGAAATTTGGACTTGTCAGTGAATCTTTTCTCGGGCGAAATCCCGAGCTCCATCGACAAGGCGCAGTCGCTGGTTTTCTTGTCTTTGGCGCAAAACGCGTTTCGAGGGCCGATCCCGCCATCCCTCGGGAACATAAAGAGCTTAGAGTCGTTGGATCTCTCCTCCAACGATCTCTCCAGTAATATCCCGGATTCGCTCGAAGGGCTCGACTACCTGCGGTACTTCAACGTTTCTTACAATAGTTTAAACGGAAAGATCCCGAATTTGAATTTTACCGCTCAGTCCTATCTGAAAAACCCTAATTTATGCGGCGAAGCCCGTCTCCAAGTACCTCCATGCGGAGCGAATAAAACCTCGAGAAGAAGAAAATCCGCCGCTTTCTTGAAATACATCTTGCCTCCTATTATAGTAGCGGTCTTCGCGGGAATAATCGCGTTTATCGTACTAATGAGAAGGCGAAAATCAAAGAAGGGGCAATCGGGGGTCGAAGATGGATTCGCTAACAATAACGCGCCGTGGAAAGGAAGTTCTTACGTAGAACTTTCGAGCGCGACGGACAGTTTTAGCGCGGGAAACATGTTAGGAAGCGGAAGCTTCGGTTCGGTGTACAGAGGAAACTTATCCGACGGGTCAAAGGTTGCGATAAAAGTCTTCGATCTTCGCTCGGAGAGGGTCTCCAAGAGCTTCGACACCGAGGTCGAAGTTCTTCGAAACGTCAGGCACAGGAATCTGATAAAGATCGTTGGGTGCTCGAGCAGCCCCGATTTTAAGGCTTTGGTATTGGAATACATGCCTAACGGAAATTTGGAAAATTTGCTGCATTCTCCGAAGAACGATTTGTTTCTGGATTTGGAGCGGAGATTGAGCGTGGCGATGGATGTGGCTTCGGCTATAGAGTATCTTCATCTAGGGTTTGATTTCCCGATCGTTCACTGCGATTTGAAGCCGAGCAACGTGCTATTGGACGAAAATATGACCGCTAAAGTTAGTGATTTCGGCATTGCGAAGCTCTTCGACGAAGGCGAGTTTATGATTCGAACGAAGACCTTGGGGACTATCGGGTACATGGCGCCAGGTATTGTTCGAACTTGTCTGAAAACCCTACTTACAATTATCCAATGGGGTGAAAGATGAGTCGAGCTCTAGACTCGTGAGCTTTTCATTAATTTATTTTATATTTTTTATTTCTTATTAAAAAAGAATTAGATTTAAGCTCGAGCTCAACGAGCAAATTGGATCACGATCCGAGCTTGAGCTTAATGTCCATAAAGCTCGTCGAACTCGAACCCATTATAAATGAGTTAAAGCTCAGCTTGTTTACACCCCTGGCTAATACTATATTCGCCGTTCGAGGGATTTTTACATTTTTTGTCCCCAATATTTGGCATATGGGCGTTTTTGGTCCCCCATTATTCCGAGTTACAGTTTCAGTCCCCAATGTTGTCGATTTTGAGCACTTTTGGTCCCCCAGTTAACTTAACCGTTAAGTTGGACGGAAATACGGGTCGGGCCGGGCTAACTCGAATTTTGAGGGCCAAAGAAAGGGAAACATGGTCCGGCCCGTATTTCCGTCCAACTTAACGGTTAAGTTAACCGGAAGACCAAAAACGCTCAAAATCGACAACATTGGGGACTAAAACTGTAACTCGGAAAAATAAGTGACCCAAAACGCCCATAGGCCAAACATTGGGGACCAAAAATATAAATATCCCGCCGTTCAACATTAATATTACACGTTATTATTTTTAACTCATTCTTTTTTTTTTTGCACAGAATATGGGAATCGAGGTATCGTATCGACCCGTTGCGACGTATACAGTTACGGGATAATGCTCCTCGAGATGTGCACGAGAAAAAGGCCCACGGACGAAATGTTCAGCGGCGAAACGGACCTGAAGAGTTGGGCGAGCGACTCTCTATGCCGAGATAAAATTACTGAAGTAGCGGATCAACGTTTGCTCGGCGAAGAAAAAGATTCCGCCTTTACTGCGAAAAAGAAGTGCGTAACGTCTCTCGTGAGCTTAGCGATGGAGTGCTCGAATACTTCGCCGTTGGATAGGATTCGTATAGGCGAAGTTGTGGCCAAGCTCGGAAAGATCAAAACAACGTTCGAAGCTGAAACTAGCAACAAATAAGCAGAAAAGATATGCATTCATCTGTGTTCATTTTTTTTATTTTTTTTTCAATCTTATGTAATGAATGACTTGGCTATTTTATTTAGTAATGTATATTCGGAATCAAGTAAATTTAAAGAGGTGACATTTTAAGACATTTGAATTGAAAGAGGCATTTTAAAGGGGTCAGGATCCTCTATCTCACTTTCTGTTACTAATTTTGAAAAAATCATTACACCTTCACCTGATCAATGTTTAAACACACATAAACATTCATCATTCCGAGTGCTTAAACACCATAAAGGTATCTTGGTGAATCGTAGCGACAATGTCAAATATGGGTTTTGACCCGTTAGCAACGATCAAAATCAAAACTGGCAATTTGAAACCGGCGGCGTTTGCCGAATTTAATTTAACTTTTTATTTTATTTATTTTTAAATAGATTGTTGAAATTAAGTGTCCGTTTGAGATCGATGGATAAGATTAAGTATCGTTGTAAATCTTATCTATAAATATATTTATTAAAGAAATTGATTTTCACAACACACACTATCAAGCTCGTTCTCTTTATATACCAGTCTATGAAAATACGTGTTATCAAAAGACTCTTATAATGAAAATTCATATACAAAATATAAATACATTTCAAGTTTATATAAAATTGCATTATATATAATAATAAACGCATCAATAGTAAAACCAACACGTAAGTGTTCCTAAATTAAGTCATCCCATCAAAATTATATTTAAAGTCAAAGCAATGAAATAAAAGTAATAATATAAATAGAAGGGTAAATTCCTATTTAATACCCTTTAAAGTTTCAACTTCCTCTTAAATACACCTCGAATTATTTCTTCATGTTATGTACCAATCTGAAAAAAATTGTGTGTTAGGTACCTAAAAAGGGTTAAAAAGACAAAAATAACTCTTCTTTATACATAAATATTATTTCAATTATCTCCAGTTTTATATTGAGTCAAATTTAAGAATATTATACCAACTGTTATCACATTTATACCAACTGTTATCACTATTATACCAATTGTTTTCGTTATTATACCAATATATTCAATTATTATACTAACCGTTATCACTGTTATAAAAAAAATTGTTTTTTTGCGTATTATATGAAAGTGATTTTTGCGTATTATACCACAAAACACGATTATTATACCAACAAAACCGTTTATTATACCAATAAAATTGATTATTCTACCAAAAAAATGATTTTCTACCAATAAATTCGAATGTAAACCAAACAATTCGGATATTATAATAACATTACTTTTGGTATTACAGTGATAACATTTGGTATAATAATTGAATATATTGGTATAATAATGAGAACACTTGGTATAATGGTGATATAATACTCTTAAATTTGACTTGGTATAGCAGTGATAACAGTTTGTATAATAATTGAGTATACTGGTATAATAATGGAAACATTTGGTATAATATAATACTCTTAAATTTGATTTGGTATAGCAGTGATAACAGTTGGTATAATAATTGAATATATTGGTATAATAATGGGAACATTTGGTATAATAGTGATATAATACTCTTAAATTTGACTATGTATAGCAATGATAACAGTTGGTATAATAATTGAATATATTGGTATAATACAGAGACCAATTGGTATAACTGAATCTGTAAAGAAGGGTTATTTTCGTCTTTTCAATGTTTGGTGGTATTAAACACACAATTTTTCGCAAATGGGTACTGAACAGGAAGAAATACTTGGAAGGGTACTGATCAGGAAGTTGAAACTTCAAAAGGTACTGAGTAGTAATTTACCCTAAATAGAATTAAATACAAAGCAATCATGTCGAATACATCAAATGTCTTTCAAATTCAAATCCAAATCATTAACGGCATCTCGTGTCTCAATGATCCGTGGTTGCTCATTAATCAAATTTTTCATGCCTATAATTTGAAAACAACACATTAATGTATAATATGAAAAATGACATACAACATACAAATAAATTCTCCTAAAAAAATTGTATTCCGTTTGTTAGGATTGGGGACCGATTTGTGAAAATTAAAACTGTAATGGACGGTCCTAACGCAAGTTAAACCGTTTGTTCAATCCAGCAGTTTAACATATTCATGTCAAACACGATTAATTTTCTAAAAAAACTAAGATCTGAAAAAAAAAAAAAAAAAAAGTTCAACGTACGTAAACCAACAGTTTGAACCATAACAGCCAGTTTCAAAACCGTAACCATATCCACCCGAGGGAAAGGTTTAGCGAAGATTTAACCGATTCCAAAACCGTAACATGTGGTGTACCGTAACAATCTCTGTCATTTAAAAAACGAATATTTTTCTATTTAAATTAGTATCCAACATATAATAAAAAAAAATTGACTGAGTTAACATAATGTTACAGAGTTCGATCTAAAAGGGCAAATACGAACACGAGCAACAATAAATATTTAATAATGCATGCCATGAATATAATTGAAATAGCATCACACCCTCATTTCTTCTTTTTTTTTTCTAGTAAGAATGGTGGGTTGCACAAAACGAGTAACCAATCCTCCATAAGTTATTTTCATAAGAAAAATCTCCTGCGGCTTGTATCCATGTCAGGCTGATCATGAGAAGAGAATATTAGGAACAACAATGTTATGATATTGAAAAATTCAAAAAGGAAGAGGACCTATAATTAAAAAATCAAGCAAAAATATTTACCTTGTGTGCCCATTCGTATTCGCCACCTTTGGTATCGAAAGTACCGTGTTGTAAACTGACGAGCTTCAGCGTGAAGCGAGGGCCACATTCCTGTAAATTGAATCGATATTGTTTTCATTCAAACATAGCAATAAATATGAATAGAAAAATAACTACAGAACCACCTGAAGCCGGGCAATGACTCTTTCCTTTGCCTTAGTTTCTTTCACTGCTTTCTTGTCTCTCTCTTTAGGATCAGATTCCTCCTTACTTTCCTTTGTTTCGAAAATATAACTGTCGGATTAAGTTCTCGTATGAATTTCGATTTTTCATGACGTGCCGCCCTTTGCTATAAAAGAAAAGAAATTAAAATAAAAAAATGCAAACCGGTGATGGCGGAAGAAGATGAAGTCACGTTGATTGTGGAAGGTGACAACTCTGCGGCCACGGAAGTTGGGAGATTGTGGGAATAAAGACTGTATCAGCCTGAATACAGCGAGCAAAACAGAGGATACGAAACTTACATGCTTTATGCGTTGGAGACAAAATATTAAATTTATAAGCTCTGGTTAATAATATATTACCTTCCTATACGATGCCCCAACCGTGTAGTGAAGTTGTTGAGAACCAACTCAGGGTCGTGACTGGTGGGATTTCCATGATTCTGCAACCAACAGTAAGCAAAAAAGTATAACAAGGCAACCAAACAAAGAGTAGACAAGCACAAATGACTTAATAATTTGATAGTGATCTTATTACCTTAATGTCCTTCCGCAGAACTAGCTTTGATAGTTTGAAGTGTGCTGTGGGGCCATCAGGCAGGCCAATAATATGCAAAGCATCTGAAAAAAAAGCTCTCAAGAGTTGGGATAATTTTAAGGGCTTCGATATCGTAAGTGGGAAAAAGAAAGTTTGCCAGAGTAGAAAACTAGCAAGTTTAACACAGACACAACGGAAGAGAAGCTGAGAATAATAATCTAAACTTCCATAGCAAGAAAACAGCATTTTTCTAGGACTACTTCCGCTTTTCAGAAAAGAGGATACAAATTTACGAAAATATATATATGACACATCACGAACAGCCTGTGCTGTGCAACACAGGAAGTTAAAAAAAAATTTGGCTTTCATCATCTTGTCTGTGATTACATAGCAGCGGAGACTAGCGAAAGATAATTAATTCAGTGAAAGAAAAACAGTAAATTAACTGCTGAACCATTCTCCTCCTATCCGATCAGGGCTTAGGCCACAACAGAAAAAACACTTCAGACTAACTCAAATTCTGCATTCAACAAGTTAACTTATGAGAACTAATATGAGATTGAGACCAACCAACCTGGTTCCCTACGGTTGGTGTGAACAACCATGATTGATGTGAAGTCTTTATTCTTTGCGTACGTAACAATCTGAAAGTGGGAAGACAACCACCAGAAAAACCGGTCATGATGCATAACAGCAGCATAAAACATCCAAAAAAGCAAAGACAAAAAACCACAGACCTTCTTGAGATCATATGTTCCTCTCTTGTAGTAATGAGCATTGGGAATCACAGATAAGAGATCTTTAATAAATGCAGGCCCCCTCTGCAAAAAAATCACAACAAAAGGCCCCGAAAAAAACACGTATGGCATCAATAGAAGCCAATAGCAACAGGAAAGAAAGCTGAGATGCGTGAAAATTTATACTACTACGTACAGTGGAATTAAACCGTGATGTGGTGATCAACACTTTAGGAGGAATATCCTGCCTCAGAATCGAACTAAACTCATCAGCATCATTTCCTGCAAAAAGCTCCTCATCGTCAGGCTTGCACACAGTTTCATCGAGTTCCCGCGTGTTCTCAATCGTTCGGGGGACTTTCTTCGGAGGTGGCTCTTCGCCGAGCTCAAGGGCCCTTTTCTCTTCTGCTTCACGAGCTTTGGCCTTCTTACGTTTGTCGAGCTTCTTCTCGTGCTTCAGCTTTGAGTGGACTTGTGACCTCTTCTCCTTGTTTTTGATCGTTGATGGAAGTACAAGCTGTTTTGCCTTCATCTTCTTACTCTAGCTAGAAGCTTCTCTACAAATGAAATATATCCGAAATAAGAAAACCTAACATGACACAATTGGGTTAAGAAAGAATATGAACACCCCTAGCCGTGGTTCGCCGTTGCGGCGATATCGGAGCGGGATCGGCCCTCACCACGGCGGAGATACGGGTTGGTGCGGTGTCGGTTCTGTCTCGGGCGATCGGCTGGGTCGGAACGGAGCGGCCGATTATCGTACGTCGCGGCCAGAAAAGAAACTCGTGCGTCGGCGTCTGTGGAAGAAGGCGATTTGAGTTGTAAAAAGAAAAAGTAGGGCTATTCTGCAGTATTTTATTTGTTGGGTCTCTTAAATAAATTGGCCCAATATACCATTTTATTTGACGGGTCTATTAAACTAAGCCCAATTGGCTTAATTAATTATATTTTAATGTGTTAGTATGGAGAATTCACATTATAATAACAATGAGATATTTATGAAGAAAAAAAGTAAGAATTTTTACCTATCACATTACTCGATGTGGGATTCATGGTTAGCCTTAGAAAACATTATTGCACGTAATGACCCAATTCAATTAACGTGTTATATTTACGATTCATATTTTGTCAATTAACGTGGTAAAAAATTTCAAAAATGCGTTACAGCTATATCGTTATTTTTTATATTTTACATTTTTTATAAAGCTCAAAATAAATAAAAAAACATAAATAAAAAACTCTAAGACTTGTCTCTACTAAAACCTCAGGCCTGCAAATTCGATTGATTAGGCGGTTGTCCATCTCCGTCCACTGCCCATCAGTTGATCCCGTCGAACACTGTTAAAGGAGTTGTGGCACTCATCGACTCGATTTAAATCCAAGAAAAACCCAAGGGACATAATGAAGATGAAACCGCCTACCCATCTTCTTCAACCGATGTACGCATATACCTCGAGCACAACAACCTCAAAAAGGAGTATCCCGATCCAACGTTGCAAGCTGAGCAACTTAGGGGATTTGTATTTGAGCAGTAATATTGAATGATCAGTTTCAGGGGGTATATCATATTTTTTTTAAATTTATATATTTTATTTCCACCAGATAATAATCTGAATGGCCCGATACCCTCGTGCTTTGGCAAGTTCAAATCCATCAGGGGATTGTACTTGGATTCGAACAGCTTGGATTCTAGCGTGCCTTCGAGCCTGTGGAACCTCGACGATCTCTCGGCCTTAAACTTGTCTACGAATAAATTGGCGGGCTCTTTACCGCCCGATATTGGGAATCTACGCGTTGTAAGAAATATGGACTTGTCAGTGAATCTTTCTCGGGAGAAATCCCGAGCTCCGTCGACAAGGCACAATCACTGAATTTCTTGTCTTTGGCGCAAAACGCGTTTCAAAGGCCGATCCAGCCATCTCTCGGGAGCATAAAAAGCTTAGAGTCGTTGGATCTCTCCTCCAATAATCTTTCCGGTAATATTCCGAATTCGCTCGAAGGGCTCAACTATCTTCGATACTTCAACGTTTTTTATTATTCAGACAAAGACATTGGGGACTTATCTGGTTCATGGCTCCAGGTAATGTTCGAACCAAACTCAAATCTACTCATGATTATGTCATTACTAAATATGACGATACTAAGGGTGAAAGACGAATCGAGCCCAATCACGCTCGAACTTCATCATTACTGTTTGAAATCTCACAAATCATTATTGTTCGAAAGCTCACGAGCCGTCGCCCATGAGCTTTGTATTAACCTTTTATTTTATTTAAATTTTTAGCTTCAAGCTCATAACTAGAACTCGACAAGCAAACGAGGTAACGATCCGACACCGAGCTTAACTGACACTATAAAGCTTGTCGAGCTCGAGCTAAAAAAACGAATCAGAAACCCTAGACGATACTATATTCTTCAATAAGCATTATTATTATTATTATTATTATTGTTTACTTATTTTCTTCCCTTTTCACTCAAAATATGGGAATCTAGGTATCGTGTCGACCTTGCGACATAAACAACAAGTGTGTAACGTCTCTCATGAGGTTGACTATGGAGTGCTCGAATACTTCTCCATTAGATAGGATTCGTACAGGCGAAGTAGTCGCCAAGCTCGAAAAAACCATAACATTCGAAGCTGAAAATAGCAAGAAATGAAAAGATACGTGCTTCATTATATTTTTTTAATATTTTGTTAATTTTATGTAAGAAACAAATAGATGGCATACTTTTATAGTATTTTATATTTGGGAAAGCCGCATTTTAACTACACCTAAATTTAGAAGGCAACAAGTTTAGAACAACAAATTTTAAAAATTGTAGTATTTGAGAATAAATAAATGAACCTGTTGCAATTTTTATGACAAATAAGTTTAAAATTTGAAGCAATTTCAAGCCTATATAAGTTTTGGTAGAATGAATAATTTTCACTTGCCATTTACATAAGCTGTACACAACTATAAATTTGAAGATTAAAGATATATAAGAAAGTAAATTTTAAAATTCTCAACATTAATTATCCACAATCGCTTCAATTCTAAAAATTATTTTCCTAAAAAAATAACCTTAAATTAAAGTGTCCTTGAAACTAATCGTCCTAAAATTACTAACCCTTTTAATTTAATTTTATTATAACACCACTACCCCGAAAAATTGGGAAAGAAAAAAGACACAATCGACCTCAATATAGCTCGTAATAGAAAAAAAAAATTAGAGAGCAATATGAAGAAAACTAAACACGAAAGCGAATTCTGGGAACGAAACGGATCAGCATTTGAATTCGATCAACGCGGGAGACTCGTGCAGCAGCCACGGGACAAGAAGAAGAAGCGAAAAAAATGTCGAGTTGAAGTCTAAAATGCATTTCAATGCTAGAAAGCAAACCACGCCTTTTCTTCACAACTCGTAGGAGTTCATTCATTTAATATCGAAGAGGTTGCGAATGTCACAGTGCAAAGTCTCAAACAAGGACAAGGGGCCATCTTCTCTTCTGTCCCGTCCCGTGGCTGCCAAACACGACGTGTTTCCCGCTCAAACCTTTTACTTTATGCCATCATTTCCATTTCGTTCCCGAAAAAAAAAAGACGACTCTAAACACTTGAACGTATAAGCAAATCATAAAATCCCAAGTAGCAATACTTCAGTAGAATATCATGGGAATCATAATCCAAAGACGAGAAAAAAACAGCATTCGACGAAATAGGAATACCACGAACTATTATAAAGATTCATAAAAGCACAGCAAACATTAACCATCAGTCTCGGTTCAAATCCTTATTATTTGCCTCAAGTAAAGGATTCACTTATCTTTTCCAGATAAATCATGCCCAGTGAATTAACCCTAGAACAAAGAGAGAATAAACAAAACAGTAAGGAAATCATCACCATTTTCTACGAATCAAACAAGCATACGTTAATTCGAGGGAGAAAACCTAAATTGGTCCCCCCAATGTTCACCGTATGCACAAGTTGATGTCCAATGTGGGCCAATTTAGTCCCCGATGTTGTCGAAATGAACCAAAATGGTCCTTCCTTCTGTCAATGAGACCGTCAACGAAGAAGGAAAACGACGCGTGTCACCACGTCAAAGAAAAAAAAAAAAATTGGCCTTCATCACGTGCTGACAAGTGCCATTTTCCATCTACTCATCAACGGAAGGACCAATTTGGTTCATTTTCGACAACATCGGGGACTAAATTGGTCCACGCGAAACATCACGGACTAAATCAGTCCATACGGTAAACATCGGAGACTAGTTTAGTTTTTCTCCCGTAATTCTACAAAATAAAATGAACAAGAAAAAAAATTACCTGAGAGAATACAAATCAGCAGCATACTCTTTAATTCGCGAGCCCCCGCGCACCGGTGCCGGCCGCCAGCTCAGCTCCGGCACCAGAATCGGTGTAGTTGGCTGATTGCTATTCAGAATCCTCATCATAAACACCTTCACCGTCGGAGAGATCATCGAAAGTACGCACATCCAACTGATAGCGGAGAATCCCACCGATGCCACCAAATCCCCTGCAGAACTGAGAACCCTCCTGCGACTTGTTTGTGACGAACTCGAGAGTGCACCCGAATTTCCTGTACTCGTTGGCAAACCACTCGAGGAGCGACATTTTCTCCACAACCTCCAGCTCAGCTTTCGTCTCCTGGTCCCTGAAGTTTCCCTGATCGGATTCCTGCTCCTTGTTGAAGTGCTTAATCAATACTTCACCGGTGGCAGCGTTCTTGAGAACATAACGGGTCACATCGAGATTTTCCCACACGATTAGGGTTTCAACGGCCCCCATTTCGAGCACCTTTAAAGTGTCATCGATGCCGAAAACGTACTTCCCCGTGTCCTGACTAATCTCCTCAAAGTACTTTCCTATCAAACGTTTCTCCTGTATGAACTTCACGTTGGCCAAGATCTCCGAAGAAAGCTCGATCGCTTGGTTGAACCCGTTTTCCCCTCCGTAAGAAACGTCCACCACGTTCAAAATCTTCGCCTGGAGACGGGGATCGAACATGTCCGACTGGCTCAGCTCCGTCTTAAAATCGGCGGACCCCGCGAGGATCAGACCCGCAACGTTCGGCTGGCTCGTCTGAGGGTTGATGAAGTACTGGGTCGCCAGCTCAGCGGTCTTCCTCACGTAGTTGTGCCTCTTCTCCATGCGGAGACGGGCGAAACGGAGAGCCGATTGCCCCCCTCTCCCGTGCTTCTTGGGGAGGTCGACGGTGAACTTGTGGAGAATCTCCCTCGTGTTGCCACTCAAGGTCCCAAAGAGGGTCCCGTTGCCGTCCATCACTATGAAGCCGAATTTGTCGTCGGATTCGAGGAGCTCGTTGAGGGCCTCGGTGTGGAACTTGTTGTCGCAGAGGTAGAGGGACGCGTTGATGGGCTTGAAGGGCTCGAAGTCGATGGTGATCTTCTTTTCTTTCCCGTCCTCGGTGACGATGGTGCCGGTGTAGAGCACGAGCCCGTTGGGGGGGACTTTGCTGTAGAGCTTCAGCCTCTGCTGGGCGGAGGTGATGGCCCCGAGGACCGACTGGCGGTTCACGCGGCTCTTGATGTTGGAGGCGGTCCCGTACTCGTCCCCGAGCATCTTGGTGACGCGGGCGACCTGGTCGCGCGGGGGCATGATGAGGGAGATCATGCTTGTGCCGTTGCCTCGGGCGGCCTCGAGGGCCTTGATGAGCTTCTTGATCTTCCATAGCTCGATGTTCTTGTCGGTCTCGTGAACGTCCGCCATTTCGTTGTTGGCTGTTATAAACTGATGCTGCACGAGGCTATGTAAGATGAATTGATTGATGACTAATAAAACGTGATTAAGACAGTAAAATGGTGAATCATATCAACAATAGATAGGAAAGGGAAGTAAGATTTTTTTCATTATGATCGATAACAGACAAAAGAATACATGAGATTGAGAAGATCATTGTGCTTACAAAACCAGCTTAAACAAAAGCACCAGTGTCATTCATCATGTAAAATAACTACAAGAGGTGGCTTTGAAAGACAATTCATGCCATCGATTGATCGCCTTTCAAAAAACACAGCAATAAAATTAAAATATTTAAAAAATAACGGGCTGAATTGGGAAAGCTGTTTCAAAAATAACTCAGGTTTCATACAACTATCTTATCATAACAAGCAATCCGGGAATCTCACAAAGAGGGGAAACCAGTTTATGAAAAGAATAACGTTCTTACTTCAGATCTTGAGATCAGATTAGCAATTTACACACGCGAATTCCAATTACAGCCAGATAAGATGTTAATTCACGAAACGAATCCATCCACAGGACGGAAAAATACTAAGAGAAAACAGATCTAATCTATTCGATTATCAGCAGCAGCAGCAACAAACGACAGGTGTTAAAAAGAGAAAGACATACCGTGGGCGATAGAGAAGAGAGGGCAAAAAAACCTAGCGGCACGGCAGCTGCTTGAGGATTAGAATAAAATACCCAGTCCCTACATTTATATACGAAGGGTAAAATTGGAAATAGAAGATGGGAGCCCTAAGTGGACTCGTAAACTTAACCGACCTTAAATGTTTGTTGGGCCTGAGTTTGGGTTATTTAATTTTTTTTACTCAAGCTCGAGAGCTCGTGAGATTCAATGAGCCACGTCCAAATTCGAGCTCGTAAATCGATTCTAACTCATCTTTACGCAAGTGAATTGAGTCTCACTTAAAAATTGTCAATTTGATGCAATATAATTAACCATTTAGATTTTAGCTGTAAATAATAATTGAGAAAAAAAATAAAAAATTAAACCCACCTTAGAATCTGATATGATTTGGTCTTTCATTTATTTTCATTTTAATAAATAATAATAAAAAAATTATTACAGTCATAATCACCCACACATGAATAAGAAATTATTCAAATAAATCCTCTCACATTAATTGTGGATAATATTTTTTTAATTATACATTAATAATTTTTGTATGCATTAATTTTGATTATACCAAAATTGAATGTGTGCACATACTAGTTCTATTTAATAAGAAATAGCCATCAATTGATCCGTCAATTTGGCAATGCATGTTAAAGTTATCTGTCTTTCTTTTTTTCTTTACTCCTTTATATATATGCCAGAAATCAATTTTTTCTTTAAATACTTGATAACACAACTTCATAACTATTGCATACAATATTCACCAAGAGTTTAATAATATTCTACTTGGAGGTATAACTTGTAATTTCATACAATAGAATCAACAGTACATTCATATTAAACCATATCAAACATTCAGTCATATTCAACTATATTAAAAAGAATATATCAAAATAATCCATTATTATTGTCAGGAACAATTCAGTTTATATTCATCTAAACCCTCACACCATTGCAATTCTATACATTCCATGTCATGCTGTAAGTGGTATATCTGAATTGACAAATCTTCCACAAATTCAAATTAGCTAATAGATCCTAAAGAACAATAATACATCATAAATCAAAAGATCAAACATCACATGGTATCCATTTGTTTCCTCATAAAAAATCAGTCCAAAACTTGATCAGAAGGTATCTGACCGAAAATATCCGGGCAGCCTTCCCAAGTACACCGTTCCCGAGCCTCCCAATACCCGCCTACGTAACGGTACGTCTCCGATCCTTTGCCCTTTGCGAACCAACGCGGCTTCCAACCGCTCTCTTGCATCTTCCGGGCCTATTTCGCAGCGTGTAATAAACATGAACGTTTACCCGTAATAAATTCGAAGAAACGAGTCCCGGTTTTTCTTTGGTGGCAATTTTGATTCAGTCCTCAAGAGATGTTTCGTTCAGGTTTGTTTGATATGATACCGAATTTCAGAATTTCTTAGTGAAATTTTTTTAAGGCGTAACAACTTTTTTCGTCCTATAAGTTAGGGGGTGGCACTTTTATGACACCCAACATACACGGGGTTATTAAATGACACCGACTTTCAGAATTGACGCAATTTAAGGACTCAACGCGCCAAAAACATAGTTGGGTCCTTAATTGCTTTTAACTTTGAAAATTCTCCTTAAATTGCAACCCCGCCCCCCTAACTTACAGGAAGAAAAAAGTAGTGCGGATGCCATTTTTGGTCCCCAAATGTTATGAGTATGGCCGTTTTTTGTCCTTCATGTTCCAAGATGCCATATTTAGTCCACAACATTACGATTTTGGGCGATTTGGGTCCTCCGGTTGATTAACGGTTAACTTGGGTGGAATTATGGGCAGGGCCAGCCCGATTTATGGGGCGGGCCAGAGCCCCCATTCTTTGGCCTACAAATTCGAGCCGGCGCTGGCCCATAATATTTGATGGCTCGAGACCCATAATTCCGTCTAACTTAACGGTTACATTAACCGGAGGACTAATATCTCCCAAAATCGGTAACATTGTGGACTAAATGTGGCATATCCGAACATGGGACCAAAAACGCCCGTACCCCAAACATTGGGGACAAAAAACGGCAGTTCTGCGAAAAAAAGTAGTTAATCCTAATTTTCAGCCTTATCTTTCTTACCTGACGTTGACGCTGTTCAAGCCTCAATTTTTCAGCATTCGCCATCTCGAACTCTCCGTTCTCCAAGCACCTTTGATCGGGCCTCAGTCTCGAATCTGTCGGTGGCAACGTTTCCTAACCAATGCCGTATCATATCATAGTCCGTTTCATTACATAGAATACGTGTTTTTAACTCGATGTTACAGAAGTTAATTTACCTTAAGCCCTGGTAGTAGCTCGTTCAGTGTGATAGCAAAGCGTGTAAGATTATAACGCGTGGGGAACTTTGGAGGTTTGCTACGTTTCCACAGCAGCTTAGCATCGGAGAACGATTCGTGGCTTTTCCCTTTACAGTCTCCGTTGACGTAGTGAATGCTCTCGTTCCATTTCCCGAATACGGTTGCAACCGTTTTGCCGCTGTGGTCTTGCACGAATCCTTGCACCTGCATGAATTTCGGGTTTTCTTGTAGCAAGAATCTGCCCATTTATTAACCCAAGAGCCACTTATTACCTGATGAGGATTTCTGTCGATAATGGACTGTTCCTTAAACTTCAGCTTGCAAGAGTAGTTACGGTTTCCTTGTATTTGCATCGTACCGTAGTGATCGCAGTACAGTTTTCCCAGGATGAGATTATATATAGATGTTGTTACCTGTCACAAAAACAGTTTTGTAATATTCAGTTATTTCAAATTTGGATACTTCACCTAAATTTATATATTTTATTTTCAACTCACACCCTCACGTCTGGCCGATTTCTTTCTTATCCAGCCTTAGACGTGGAATAATAATTTAATCAGTGGTCGTGAGGATTCGTACACATGGCTTCTGGGTCTGGGCTCTGTTACAATACTGAATGACCACTTCATCTAAAAGCTTAAGCTTGCAGGGACCGTATTGTATTTTAAATTTATACATTTTATTTCCAAACACAGATATAAAGGAGTAAGGTAATCCCGATGCCGAAGATGATACATACCTTGCTCCATTGGAAGACTTCACCATCATCAAACTCCAGGGTTAAAACTCCGACTGGATCGAGCTGAATCGAACGGCCCCAGAATTTGCTTTTCAGATTGCTATCTCCGTAGAATTTCCAGCCCGTGCCCTCGCAGTGGCAAGCTACAACCATCGGGTGATGACTCACCTGATGTAATAAATAATTGGGTAACATCGTCGTATAATACTCTAGTGACAACGTATTATTAGTTACACAACTGCAGGTCTACATAGTACCATTTTTCTTACCTATTCGAAAAAACATGTCAATTTTCTAAGGAAGCAGAGACAATTCAGAAGAAAAGATAAAAGCAAACCTTTTCTGAGAAAAATCGAAGGCCTTTATCAGGATAATCGGCCTCATAAGTCTCTCCCAACAATGGATTAAATGGTTTGCAGGTTCTTCCTTCGGTTGAAGCGTATCCAGATACTGCGAACGCAGCCACGTTTAGAATCCTCATCAGGCTGTTACCCTATAAAACATATCATACGAAAAAGCTTAGATTAGGAACAAAAGGAACTATATAAAATTATTAAAAGGCTTAACTACATTTTTCGTCCTATTAATTAAGCGGTTGCACTCTTAGGACCACAACTTACGGGGTTGAGCAATTTAAGGACACAATGCGTCGAAGACCTAATTTTTTGCGGAATTCGACACGTTATCCGCAAATGCCAAATAATTAGGGGATAAATCTTACGTGGCGTCAGAGTTGCTTATTTGTGACACTTTCATTTGCAATTTAAGGACAATAGCTTACAAATCGAAGCTATTTAAGGACACAATTCGATTTCCGACGCACTATATCCTTAAACTGCTTTAATTTTGAAAGTTATTGTCATTAAATTGCAACCCCATAAGTTAGTTGTCCTGAAAGTGTAACCCCCATAACTTACGGGACAAAAAAAGTTGTTAACCCTTATTAATAACACAAGTTATACATTCTCAAAATGACCATTAGGAACTTACTTTCTTTCCCCACTCGTAAGCCCGATCAAGGAGATACGAATACTCCAAATCTTCAAAGCACTTCTGCAGAGAAGACAAAGGCTCATTGAAGTATACGGGAAGACACACTTTAGTTAGATCCTTGCCAATGTTGTCTTTGATCATTGACCACAAGCTCACTCCTTTCTCCTTCTCTTTAGGGTCGGGCAATCTTTTTCTACGCTTTACGTGTGGGAAGCTAACTCCGGCCGATCTAATAGCAGGCTCCACATTATCATCACAATCTTCGATTGCGTTGCTATCGTCTTCATCGGATGAGATCGATGATGTCCTACATTCAGAGGATCCATTGCTCTTGAAAGAGCTCGAAGAAAGGAACTCACGAGTGTCGAAGAAAGTGATGTCTTCTTCATCTGTGTCGTCTTCTGCTGCTCCTGCTCGTTCAGTTTCATCTTCAGACTCGGTTGTGCTTTCTGTAAGAACAAATGAAAGGATAAGGAGAAAAGAGTGAGATTACGTAACTGGACGAATTTTATAAGGGTGTTAACAATTTTAGACCAACTTACGTAGTAAATCAAGAAGAGCCAGAGTAAGCTTACCACTGAATTTGTCTTGTCTTGATCTTCTAACATCATTCAACTGTCTTTGGCTTTCGTCAACCACTGTATTCTCCAGATCTACCTTTTCTGTCTACATGGAAAAAGAAAAAAAAAAAACAATTTTTTTAGCCCCTTACAGTGAAGCATGATATTTTTCTTACAGAAAAAACCGAAGAAATAATAACGACAGCATGCAAAGAAATAAGGATCAATATTATTAGATGCTTAATTCATGTGATATGGTTGACATCCTCATTTTTTACCACACTATCAATTGAAAAGATGTCTCAGAAAAACATATACTTAAGACGAAATCTGATGATGATTGTATAGTCATTACCTATAATTATTGCAATGTAATTGGATAACAAGAACAAGGCATGCAAGATATTATGAAACTGCTAATCAAGGAACAGTTAAGAACCAGTGGTAAAGTTCTTTGATACATTTCCAGAGAGATTTTACAAAACTGCTATGTAATCTTCGATTACTCGTACCTCTAACTGTCTCAGGGTGTCCATCAAGAGCCAGTGCTTCTGTTTCAAGATCATTAACTGATTCTGCAGCGATCCAAATTCATCTTTCACAATCTGTTCGACATCACGAATAGCAGAATCACTTAGCCCTTCTTCTAACAACCTCTGCCTTAACCTTTCAATGGAGACAGACACGTTCTCCACGGGAGCCATTAACTCGCTGTTGGACATCCTCGGGAACATGTCTTTCACAGCTTGTAATGCTTCCATCCAAGCCATTCGGTCTTCTCTGCTCTCAGCCCTCAGATGAAGCCTCTTCGTGCCCGTGAAAATGGAGAACCTTCGATCATCTGATTTGCTCTCGCGAATTGAAGACACCTAAAGAGTGAGGACTATGTAAGAGTTAACTCATATATAACGCAAGATCAGCAAAATGAAATAGTAGCATGATAAAAAGATAAAATCATTACATGGATTCTTCACAATACTCAGACAAAACTTTTGAAAGAAATTGCAGTGTAAAAGCAGAAAGAAACAACGAAAAGCTTTGTCCATGTAAAAACAATACTAGTAAGGATGATAACCTTCAAAAGAATAAATCATGTTGCCACCACATAACTTCGGACATATATACCTCAGTGCTTACAACACTAACTAAGGATATGCTGAGATCATCAACTAGAGAATATCTCCACAAAGAAACAAAGATTTACGAGAATAAACCACAACATCACCAAATCGCATTCAAAGCCAACAAAAGACAAAATCATTCAAAGTCAACAGCAAAAAAAAAAATTCCTTCAAAGCTCGAACCTTCAGATGAACTTCGCCAACAGGCTTCCTCTGGTCGCTATGATGATTGTGATGACTACGCTTCCGCGACATTCTCTTCATGGATTCGTCGCCGATAACTTGCGAACCCTTCTCCGTAGCCTGATTCAGAATAATCCGATCAGGACCGTGGATCTTGTAATAGCTCAATACCCCATCTTGCAAGACGAACCACCTCGGCCTCCATCCTCTGCCGTAATTCACCCATTTGTACAGAATCCCGCATACTCCGCTCCCCACTATGTTGTTGATCTTCAATTGACTCTGAGCGTGGCTGTGGTTGTGATTCGCCACACCGGCGTTGATCGGAGCGCCGCCGCCGCTGTTCGCGTGATGATCGGACCGCGCTGACGGAACCCTAGATATTTGGGGATTTTGGCTTTTCGTAGATGGATCGGCACCGTTCTTCGTCGACATCTGTGATACGCAGCAGAAAGGACGCATCAGCGCGATTCATACAAACCAAATACAGGCATTACACATACGTCGATCTACGACAAGATCATCCTATAATAATCCACAACTGCACGGATCGAATTTTCCCTTCCCTCTTTCTATGCAGATTCTTTTTGGAGTATGTGAATGTATTAATTACGTGACAGAGTGTCTATTTTCAAATGTGAATTCGCGTGGATTTATAAAAGTTGAGTATGAGAGAGAGAAGAGAGAGAGGTGGTTATTGGGTAAGGATCGACGAGAAAGTTCACGGTGGGTGATGACGTGGCAACGGGCCGGCGATCCCGGCGAGGTGAGAGCGTGACGTGTGGGTGAAGCTTGTGAAGCAACGTGGCGATGTCCTAAATGGGAGGGCACTTGTGGATTTTACTACGTTAGATTTTTCAGAAAAAATTAAATATTTAAAAAGATAAATTGAAGTAGATTCGAATTTTACGAAATGGAGCATATTATATTCCAACCAGGTCCTTTCTTCCGTTGACCAAAAAATTAAATTGAGACCGAAGACTGATTCCGAACTTCAATAAATCGAGTTTGGTACAGTATTATAAGTATTAGTTAGTAGAATACTTCGCATAAAAATTATTATTGTACCTATCTTTTCAAATTGGTAGTTAAATGCTGTATGAAAATCTAAATGTGGTGATGATGTTTTAGTGCATAAAGTGACCTCTTTTATTTATATAATATAATTCAAAGCAAGACGAAACATCATATTAGATTTTATTCTATTAACATTTTATCTTTTCTGAAATTGAAATATAAAAGGCAATGAATACCATAGGGTAGAAAAGATGAGCGGAGTGGGTTTACGATCGCAATGAATTGACTCAGTTGAAGCTCATTTGAGGTGTCGGATTCGAGCTTTAACGTTCATTAACGCACAATAGGCTCCTAAAATTTTTATTAATATTAAACTTTTAATCTAAATATTAAAATTTCAAAGTTCAACTTAGAGTTGGGCTAACGATCAGTAGAGTAGAGTCTAGCTTGAACATAATGATTTATCATTTCGATCTTTCGGCTTGTTTACACCCTAGTTTAATATTTTGTATTTTTCTATACAAAAACATCCCGCCTTTTTTTCCTTTTTAAATTAATTTCCATTCCCAAGTTAAATGATATTAATTACTATATTTATGGCGTGACAGGTATAATTTTGTCCCAAGATAATAGTAGCCTAGGATTATCCCGTATCACACCATTCTTTTTAGGGTGCTACTATTTACACCCCTTCTAGGGGGTGAAAAGTACCTAAAATTTGTAAAAATTAATTAATGTGTATAAATTTCAGGTGATATTTATAAATTTCATGTAATTATTGACAAACATTAAATGCGTAATTTCTTGCAGATTAATACATTCGTTTCAAATTAGTTATTTAATTTTTAATTTATTTTTATATATTAATTTACATTTTTATAAGTAATTAGATTTAATATTTTTGATTAACTATATTAAAATTTAACTTACTTTATATAAATTTCATATAATATTGATGTTTCTTAGTATTTATACAGATAAGAAAATATCATTTAAAGTTCCTATAATAATAACATATATATACACATATGTTAGTATTTATTGATGTAGCTTATGTTTTTTCTTATGCGTTTTTTGCCAAAAATAATAACATATATATACACACATATCTAAATCAACAAAAAAGAAAAAGTATCATTATTACAAAGCTAACCTAGAAAAGTCCATAATTTATATATAATATATATATATATATATATATATCAATTGAGTTTCAATTTATATGTAATAAAGAGCTGAAATAATAATAAAAAAAAGAGCTGATATAATATAATAATATTGTTAGTTTCGATTTATATATAATAAAGAGATGAGATATAGATAAGTAATAAATGAATTTAAAAGAAAGTAATGAATAAAGTATGATAACTAATAGGGGGGTGTAAATAGTAATTGAGGGGATGCCAATATAATTTCTCTTATAACATATCCTTTATCAAAAAGTAATTAATTAACTGTTTTTTTCATTAATGCACGAGTTCACACGTATCTAAGTTATCCAATTTTATTAATTCTAAAAAAAATGTTATCCAATTTTAACTACTATCACTTATTTATTAAGTAATGTCATATATATTTAGTTATCTTAACTATATCTTAAACTTAATTTTAATATACCATATTATACGACATGAAAATAAAATTTATCAATATTAATATTTAATTTATCTTAAATATATGAAAAAACAGATGTTGCAATAGAAATCTTTACAAAATTAATATATACAATTAAATATTAAAGGTAATAAATAATTATTGGTAATATTAATGAATTGGTTTCATCAAATACAAAATAATATATAAATATTATTCAACGTTATTTATTTACTAATTTTTTAAAGTTAAATATAATAAATTATTTATTTAGAGTTTAGATATTTTTGGAGACAATAATTAATAAAGGCTTGTTCAAACCTTAAAAATTGAAGTATTTATTACCCTAATTATTAGGGGGTGCAAATAGAATTAAGAGGGGTGCCAATAGAATTTCCCTTCTTTTTAATGAGGGTTTTATCACATTTAAAACATACTCATAAAGTCAGATCAAATAATACAGATACTATATCTCCAACATTTAACATGTATGGCTTCTCCAACGATACTAAATGTCGTTTTAATTACACAAATTGACAACTATTTACATATTTAATAATTTATTTTGCTTTTTTCTTTGGAAACTTTGAAAAGGCTGTGCAACAAGATCATTCTTTGGAATATCCGAATTTGGGATATTATAAAATGGCTACTTACATAAAACGTTAAAGAAAACAAAATTAAGGGAAAACAATGGCACATATAATGTTTCGATGAGAATGTAAATCATATGTTAAAGTGACGCGGGGTTTGAACCCATATGTAGAATAATACTTCTATTAACAGTAGAATTTGCTACATATATATTATATATTATTGATAAACAATATATTTATTTATTTTTAAAAAAGGCGAATAGCCCGCTATGGCTTGCCCGTCCCGCCCCGCGGGCTTGCACGCCTAGGCTCGTTCCCTGTCGGGCCTAAAAAATCCAGGCCCCCGAACAACTCTACTTATAATTGATGGAGTTTTCATTCTGATTTTGGGTTGAAAAATTCTTATAATTGGGTATTAGAGTTTCGTTGGATTGATTGCATTATTAACTAAAAGAGACGTTCTCAACAAAAATGAAGATATGACGATTTCTCGAGTTTACCGTAGAAGATTAGTTTGAGTGTAGACGTCGTTGTTGAACTATTGAATAGTTCATTATTTGTTTTCTATCTTAGGTCAAGTTTGGGTCTTTATTGTGGGAGCATTTATCCCTACTAGTATGTTTATTTGTTGGCATAGAAAACTCTTGTGTTCTTTAATAGTTGAATTTGTTTGAATTTTGAAATAAATTTTATCCAAAAAAGAAAGACATTGAAGAGGTGCAAACAATAATTATTTTTTATTTATTTTCCAACATATTAAACATCAAAGTCTATTTTTTTCTCCAAACAATAGTTGTATTAATAACAACAAAATATAGACGGAATAAAGAACCAAAGATGCTTTATCCGATAACATTGAATCATCATATGGAAAAAAACTCATCAAAAGAGAAACGGACGCAAACTAAAAAAGAAAAATAAAATGGAAAGAAAATCAGATCCAATGTTTGAACGATAAGAACTAGAAAATCGGATGAAATCACTGTTCCACACTGCATGTTTGTCTCAATCCGTTAAATTCTAAATCGCGTGGTTCATAAATTATCTGTTTAATTTTTTTAAATTTCATATTCCATCAAATTATAAAATCATCGTTATTTCATGTGATTAAAAAATAAATAAACATATCTAATTTATTTTTTGTTTCATGATGATCAAATTGATATTCATATCTTATATTTTTTGATATTGAGACACGGAAGGTAACGTTCAGACATTAACATGTGATTTCATCAACCGCAAAACCTCCTTCACGCTACAAGCTGCTTAGTCCATTCAATATTGGAAACTGAGACAGAGCTAGTTACCACAGGCCACAACACAACCACCAAAAGAAACAATTAATATGGCTACAAAAAACACGTAGAAATGAAAACAAATTTTCCTCCTAACAAAACTACCGGTTAACTTATATTCCATAAATAACTCGAGCAAATTTTATATCATCATTGCAATTTTTATTTTTATATTATTATTATTATTATTATTATTAAATGTCGTTACATCTGTAGAACAATGATGATTCATGGGCAGAGAAGATATATATATATATATATATATATATATATATATATATATATAACCGTGTTATTAGGGATATGTACATGATTTGTGGGGACTTAATTCATTATGAAAATCGTGGGGTTCTTTTCCTTGTTTTGGCCCTTTTAATTATGACCCTCATTCTTGTATTTTAATAGTCGATACGTTAATTTTATTGAATTTATCTATATAGTCCTATATTTTGTTTAGACCCATAACTTCAAGTTGCATTGTTTTAGAATATAGGTCAGAAAGAGACCTTATAATCGTTATCGTTGGACCCATATGGTTAAAATATGTACAATATCATGTCATAATTCATTAACCGTGCATGTGTAGCAAAAACAATAAATCAGCAATTACTTTTAGGACTTTCTCATCTACAAAGAGAACCAAGCTTCGGCTTCACAATGAGATGGGGCGGGGCTTATCCCATTACCCCACGAGAATTTATTTTAGGCTAACAATCATGAAACCCCTAGATTTGAAACTCATCATAAAAAATCTATAGTTTTAAAATAACATAAAACTGTTGGTTCCGGTGTGTATCGTTTGATCGGTGGCTGCAGAAACTCGAACAGTAACTCGTTAGTTTTTGAAGTCGAGGCACGTACTACCTACGTTGTCCGTAAGACGTTATTGCCCCGTATTTCAGTGCATCGGGTTATCGCAATCCGTCCCGAAGATACAACGACTTCGGAATTCAATTTCGTTGCACAACGAATCAGAATTATCGGCGAATCTACTCAAAGACTCGAGCATTCTTGCTTTATTTAAGTTGGTCTGTGTATGCACTAACTCTAGAATGCAGGGGGTCGATTGAATGAATTTTTCAACTTCAGCAGGGGTCTATTTATAGCTTCTGAATAGGTTTGGGGCGATTCTGCGAATGGTTGTATCTTTTGGGCTGTTTTGAACTTTTTGCACCTTTCGACCAGGAGCCAAAGCGCGAATAGTCACAACTTTCGGGTCCCTTCGAAATAGGTACCCTTTCAGCCCAACGGTTCGACCCGAGCCGAACCGGCGCGACCCATCGCACCCCACCGGACCCTAACCGATCCGCTACACGTCACATATCCATTCGTCGTCCACTCGGCGCTTGCATCAGCGCCACGTGTACACGTGTCCTCTGACACGTCAACATCACTTGTCACGTCAATGGGACCGCCACATCACCGGCATCACCGCCACCGCATCACCGGAGCATAAAATTAAGGGTTCCTCAAAGCTCATCGCTTTGATGCGTCATGCCAAGTGCAAAGTGCGCCTCAAAACGCCCATTGCGCACTTGGCACGGGTGAGGTCGGCCTCGGCCCGGTCCCGGTTGCGGGCGCGGGCTCGACGGTACGGGGCACCGCCTCGCACTTGGGATATAATTGGGTCCAAAACCAAAAGCTCACAAGCCCATAACCCTCCAACCACTTGGACAAGCCCTTTTGAATATCCCATGTAGTGGGACTCCTTATAAACAAGTGAAAAAATGATGAAGTTTTCAATGTGGGACAACAACAAATTCGTTTATAAATTAAATATATATTTCATCTCTTTATTGGGCTAGCTTCGAAAAATTAATTTCTCATTCACCCGACATCGGCTTTGAGCCAATTAATATTCGATAGATTCCCCTCGAAACGTAGAATTTGAATCTTTCATCAATTTCTGGTTTCGACTAACGACGGCTTCTCGATTTAATTAAATTGGTTAACCTTTTATTTATTGGATCTAAAACCCATTTGGGCCCTATAGCCCAAATTCCAACAAAAACTCCATCGTAGTTTAGTTAACTTTTCACATTCTCCCCAATTTTATGGGATACGGTTATACGTTTTCTAAACCTTAAAGATTATGATGATATGTTTTCTAAACCATAAGGAAATGTCACGACGTTTACAAACTACAAGGTAGTCATGTGATTTCCACTTTAATCACACGGGGTATAGATGGGTTTACCCTTTTTATACGGTTCATTAAACCGTAAAAAATAAATGAAACACATTCTACAAATTTACCATAAATAGAAATAAGAACATACGCGTAAACCACTGGTGAGAGTTGATGTGAGCGACTAACAGAAGATTACTACTGAAAATATGAGACTGCAGTTAGAAAGGAGGAAAGGAATAGAGAAAATTCGAAAATATATGAACTCTCATATGTTGCCACATGAATATTTATGAGGTTTTTTTTTTTTTTTTGTCAATACTTAATACCGCCACCTCAGGATTTGAGAATTATATCTTAAAGGTCAATTAGTGTTGCGTGAAAGTATCTTTGTTTATTTATATTGAGTCGTGTTGATTTTAAATTTCGACGTGGGATATCAAATTCTAGCCTTCCTGTCTGTGGCATCAGTGTTATAATATAAAGATCATACATTATTTTGATGCAATTTTAAGTTTGAGGATACGTGTCATGCTAATCCTAAAACTTCCAACGACTCTCTAGCTTATATTTATTGAATTGAATAAATTTAGCCTCTATTGGTAATAATGTGCATTTTGAGAATGGCTTTTAATAGGTAAGTGAGGCATGTGTTCAATTTAGGGACGGCAAAATCCCCGCGGTGAACCATCCCCGTTGGGACCCGATGTTATTAGGACGGGGAATCCCGGTCAAAACGGGGATCGGGAATTGACGTGACTCCCCGTCGGTGAAAATATGGGGACGGGACAGGGATGAGATTCGTGTTCCCCACCCATCCCCGACCCCAAATCCAACCCCGTTTGAGTTAAACAATGATTCTCCATTGATCAGTATTTTCCTTTTATATTTTCCTTCAAGATTCAATATGGTTTTAAATCTTAAGATCGAAAAGAAATCATAATCAGTAGTTCAGTACTAAAATTAAACTTGACACAACTCATGCATTACGCATACCTATAGGCGGCTACTCTATTCATTCAGTTTCGATTTACATAGTCCATTATTAAACTTCTTCTTTTCCTATCATAATTCATATTTTAGAAAATTAAAATATATATTAGAAAATGAAAATCACACAGGAGCTTGATGTTACAATTGTGATGGATTCGTCTTTTATCTCTGTCTCTCTCTCACACACACACACATATGTGATATTTGTTACTTTACAACGCTTTTTGTCTTATATTGTCGTAGTTTCTTTTATCGTGAATGTTTCGTTATTTTCATTGTTGACTTTGTTAATTTTACTTTATTTTTTTGCTGCAAATAATCAAGTTGTTCGATATATATGATATGGGGAACCCGAATCCCCCATGGTGACCCCATTCTCCGTCCCCGAACCAAGTCTTTATAAGTGCTGAATAAGTGAGGATGATATTTGGAATAGGAAGTTGATATGGTGATGATATGTTCAGTACCAGTCCCGAACCCGCCCATTGCCACCCCTAGACTTCAATTCGCTATTCCTACGAAGAAATATTCTTTTTTTTATCCGTGCTCTTGATTTATTAGCGAGCGTCCACAAGACGACTTCTCATTTTGTTATCACAACATATAACAAAGCTATTGTCGAACTACTAAATACTCATGATTTTCTTGTTGGATGGGGATACTAAATGCGTTATGTTATATGTGCTCTTCCCCCTACATTTTAGGGATTTTTTTATATTTACTCTTTATTATTTTACTATGATTAAAAGATAAAATAAAGAGGAAATAAGAGAGAATGTTATATCAAGAAAAGGGAGAAACAAGAAGGCTACTACAAAATTACCATGTTGGTGACAATTTATTGAAAGATAGATAATGAATGATAGAATTGTTCCATCTATCAAGACAATGGGCGAAACACGTAGCTAGTGAAGAATTACCACGTTAGAGAGAGTATTAGAGACCATTCAATAATTATGATGTGAACAAGACAATTATGTTTTTCATGCAAAGACAATTCGATCCATGCAATAAAGGCAGTCAAACTATTTTATCTTTTTATTTCCTAATAAGACTGATTTGAATAACTGATTGGTAAGGTAACGAACGCATTGTCTTGAAAATCTCTGTAGAAGTGATGCTGATAACACTTGAGGCAAAATTATTGTAGTGGACCATCAAATATGAGACTATAATTTTATTTATTACGTTTAATGATATCAATGGTTTGGTACTATTGTCGACCAACAATTCCAATAATGTAATTTATCTTCTATAGTTTATGTCACTGGTAACAAGTTTAACTTATCGGTCGTGGAACAATTCCAACACTCTCTGTGTGTACCGTCTCAACTTCACACAGACTATAATAATCAATGAGTTCAAATGAGATAGAACAATTCACCTGGAGATATTACTATCTCGATCATATGTGGTATTCCATTTTTGAAAATAATAATTTCATTACATAATATCAATTGGACAAAAATTTATAACGAAACAATAAGCAAAACTGCTGAAGAATATGAACGAACAACAACAAAGATAGAACTTGCTCGTTGCAAATCCTTCCTCAACCACTTTCGACAGTACTGTAATTTTATCTCTAAAAACATTTAATAGTGGTTGCCTATCCTTTTCTAATTATTATTTATATATTTCATTGCGTAGTTAATTGGAATTTATTTGTTTTCTCGAATATATAGTTGATTACTTTATTTTATTTCTTGAAGAATGAGCTCGAGCATGCGTCCTGTCACCTAAAATCGGTTAATATTATGTTAAAGATCAAATGAAAGTTTAAAAAGACATTCTGGATCGATCTATTCAGTATAATCGAACAAGCCAAAAAAGAGGGTATATATTGATGAGCTTGTGGTTGCAATGCAATATAAAACAGACGTATGTAGCTGAATAAATAAAATAGCGATATATTTTACAAAATATAAGCTAAATTGTTGAAGAATATGATAGAACAATAAAATTATCAGTCACAATCTTCTTCAAATAGTATCAGTTCGTCAAACGCTTATGACATTACATCAACTGTTTGAATCACTAATACTAGCACGATGTCCATCTCTCATATATATTATAAAATATCATTGTAAACTCTTACTCAAGAGAGAATATCTCTTATATGCGAAAATAAATTCTCATACGAGAGCAGAAAGCTCCCGAAAAAGACGATGTGTGCTCCAACCTGATCCGCCGGCGACTATGGTTAGCAGATCCGTGGTCATCGACAGAGAAAAAAATTAGAGTTTTTTGTATATATGTTTTTTTTAAGTCCTATCACCCTTTCCAGATACACTATTTCTTGTTTTACAAGGATATTTATTTTCCTCAAATTATAAATTTATTTAAAAAAATCATTCCCGTCATGTCTTAGAATCGAAATAAGCATAAGGCCCAACACTTTAAAGCTCATGCCCAACACGAGTCCGTTAATAATTAGAAAGTAGCCTAATAAAACCTTTTGCCCTTTACCACCTCGAAATTGATTTCGCCATGCCGGGACCAATTATTGAATTTTGGAAACTTTGGGTACTAAATTTATTGAACCCAGTAAGTGAGGTGTTCTTTTCGATTTAAGGGATGTATATACTTGACCCGATAAACATTCGTGGGATGGAAATAAACCGACCCATTGGGTCCGGTCCGACGTAAAGTATTTATTATGTACTCGCAATTTCATGGACACCGGAACGTCGCTAGTCGCTATTCATACAGCTGAATGAAATGGATGGACGTAACCGTTGGGGTTTTGATGAATAAGCAGATTTCTTGAGCCTTTTTTTTTGTGATTCTTAACAGTTTTTTCATTTAGTAAAAAAATAAATAAACAAACAGTTTTTTCATGCTAGTTTCCACTGGATATGTCGGGGCTTTTAAAAATAGGTTTGACGTTTTTAAAAAATAATATCGACCGATATTCTTAGTCAACGATCAAATAATAGAACTTAAAACCACCGGAGCTAGTTTACTAGTTTTATAACGTGTTTTTTTTATTAGTTATTTATAGTTATTGTTAAGACTCGAGTTCTTAGTTATACCATAAGCTCTACCACATGTTATGATATTGCGAGTTTGCATTATCGAATGCTACTTTCGCTAGGAAGAGAGATGAGGAAAACGATACATTAACTGATATGTTTGAATATATTATTACATCATCTATCTCATAATCTCACACCATTTTTACCACAAGTTCTATTACAATCGTTAATAAAGACTATTTGATGCGTACATAATATATATCTGTTTTGTGATTACCACGTGAGCTATCAATAAGGACGAAAATGAACATAATACTTACGTCTATTGTCAACTAACATTATCCTATTATTAATATTCATTATAGGGAAAATTATAAGATTATGTCACTAAGTATACGTATTTTCGTTTTCGGGTCATTATGTTTGATAATTGTAAAAGTAGGTCAATAGTTTTATATGTCAAAACAATTTTGGATCATGTTTTCAATTTTAGGTCACAATATATATTTTTTTATTTTGGGTCACTAAATATACACGCTTCAATTTTGGGTCACTTATTTACAAAGTTATTAACCAAATAGTGACCCAAAATTGAAAAATGTATATTTATTGACCAAAATCGAAAAATATATACTTAGTGACTTAAAATTGAAAACATGACCAAAATTGTTTTGACATTCAAAGTTACATAGTGTCAAAAAACGAAAATATATATACTTATTGATCTAATTTTATAATTTTGCGTTCATTGTGTTATTAGTTTATAAAGCCACGCAATGACAATGATAAAGAAACAATAAAAAGTATCGCCATTCGCCAATATAAAGATGACAAAATTACGAATATGAAAAAGAAAAAGGTTTAAAAGGAAAAAATAAAATAAAAAGAAAAAGAGAAGAAAAAAAGTATACAAGTCGGTCGTCGGCTGATCTTAGCCTTCGCTGACCAGTGATTACGTACGTTACCGATCTTTCTCTCTCTCTCTCATCCATAAATTGCTATTCAATATATATACGTGGAAAACGCAATACTCACATCTTATCTCCGTATTAACTCAGCCCACGTCTTTCTTTATTTTCGATGTTTCAATTTCCTTTTTTTTTTGCGGGTTCTTCCGTGAAATCTTTTTGGTAAAAAAGCGGGAGACCCCTTTTGTGTCGTTTGATTTTTGTTTTTCATAATCCTCAATTCGATTGCGTCATGGGCTGTTTGATTGAATCGAGCACGGTTTCCACTCAGAGTGGGCAATTGTTTGTCGAGAGTGGGTGCAGAGATAAGAAAAAGAAGCGCAGATCCAGGCAATCGAAGCAGAACTCTTCTCTTTCCGGTAAGTATTTTCGTATTTCTGTCTGATGATAACGATTACTGCCTCTGCTTCAGTGTTTATTTAGTTCATGTATAATTTCTTACAGTGAATTTCGATTTGGGTCGATTAGGGTTTGGGTCGGTTGAAGACTAGGTCTTCGATTAATTGTGAAAATGGGGCATCGTTTTATAAATTGCCTTGTTAATATTTTAAGCTACGTTTACAGTGGCTGAATGAATGTTTTTAGGCTTAATCATTCTTGCTAAGCTGTTACTAATTCTAACAGTGTAAACGGAGCTTTAAGATCTGAAGCTTCGATTGTATTCCCTTTGTTCTTACTTTGGTTTATAATATAATTTCTGTCTGCATAAATTATCTGTTTTACATGCCTATGATTTCGATCTCAATGTTGAGATTATTTGTCTCACATCGAGGAATTATAAATCAAAGAGGCATCTCCTCCTATCACTAATTGGTTTAAGGAAGGAACCCTCAAGAGGATGAAAGTTACTGTTTTATACATTCTACTGATCGAATCGAATTGTGTATCAGTCCTCATGCTCTTCAAACGTATGCATTTCGAGAAAATATATTATAGATTCTGATTCTGATTGATTCTTTTGGATCTGTTGTAGCTTGTAGTTCAGCAAGTGAAATATGTGTGGATGAGCCCTCTTCAGTAGAAACTTGCTCATCGTCTTCACCCGATGTGATTGTAAATGGAAATCAACCTGCAAGGGAACAAAAAACTATTGCTAGCTCAGCAGCCATGAAGGATCATGAAATTGGAAGTAATCCTCAAAACCAAAAATCTCCTCCTCGGGAAGCTAATGATGTAATAAAAGTGCCTGTGTGCCCTGTTATGTTGCGACGCCCTATCGATTCGCGGAAGTATTATCCCGCTTATTGGTCCGAAGAAACTGTTAGCAGAGCCTTTGAGGTGTGTTTGATGTAAATATGACTGTGAATATGATGTTTCTATAGAAGCTTTTGGATATCATGTTGATTAACTTCTTTTATCCACGTGCAGGGAGGTGAGGTGTTGACAGCTTTATTTCGCGTCAATGCTCACAACAAACTTGAGGTTCTCATCCCATTATCATCTCTCTCTCTCTCTCTCTATATATATATATATATATGTATGTATATATTATGTGTGTATCTCTATGGTGTGAGCACCAGTTATGTTGCATTGATTGGTACCACATCAACATGACGCATTGGATACGTCCTTCGAAACAAGAGGTGATGTGGCATTGATTGGCACCTTCTACGTGCTATCTATTGACACCTCTTGTGTTGATGTGGCATGTTGATGTGACACCAATCAGTGTCTCCTAACAGTTGCTCACATAAGGTGCTCGCATAAGGTGAGCACCGCTCCATAGAATTTCTCTATATTTTTTAATCTGAGATTTGTTTGAGAATGAGATCAATGATTTCAGGCTTATTGCAAGATCGATGGGCTTCAAACGGACATGCTCATCAGTGGATTGATCGCTCAAAACAGAGCAGTATGTTAATTAAGCCCTTTCCCCCCTTTGCAGTTTGCGTTCACTTTTTTATTTTCTGACATCTCTGGCTTTTTCGGGCTTATTACATTGCACGATTAATCTCATTATATTAACTGAAATCAAGATGTAATAAACACATGGATAATTATCTCTATCCATGCTGTAACTTCTAGTACATGTTTGTGCTTATTGCTATTTCTTGAACCGTTATTACAGATGGAAGGAGATACGGTAGCCATCGTCGTCGATCACCCATCGTTATGGCAGAGAATGAAAGGTGCTATCGAGGCTTCGAGTAGTGAAGATGCTACGGTTTCGAATAACTCCACGAGTTCTAGTGACGAAGCTGCATTGTCAGAAAATGGACACGGAGCCCCAAATAATCTCTGCAACAGTGATTTCAACACCGACAGTATGAGTTCGTTAGATATTTTACGAGCCCTAACGAGCTCTCTCCCATCAAAGAGACCCACCGGTCAAGTCGTGGCGGTCATGCAACGGTCCCAACGCAGAGAGAGAATCGTCGGTTTTCTCAACGTGAAGCAGTGGATTTACAACAGGGAAAGCAGGAGAAAGAGCTCATCGAAGAACAAGTATCACCAGTCAGATGTTAACCATGGTTACGTTGTGTTTACTCCAACGGACCCAAGATTCACCAAGGTCACCATTCCCTTCGAAACCCTCCCCAAGGAGATCAAGAAACGGTTAGAATCCGGAGATCCAATGGTCGAAAACGATCTGGTCAACGCGCGAGTCACCGATTGGGCCGAAGAGAGCAACAGCCCCGAGGGAGAAGTCACTCGAGTTTTTGGCAAAGGCAGTGACGTTGAAGCCCAGATAGCTTCCATTTTATTCGAGAACGCAATCGAGGCTTCAGAATTTTCTCCCGAGGTTCTCTCTTACCTGCACGCGACTCCTCGGGCAGTGCCCGAAAAAGAACTGAAGACCCGAAGGGACTTGAGGAACACGTGTGTGTTCACCATAGACCCGAAAACTACTACCGATTTAGATGATGCACTATCGGTTCAGAGGCTGTCGGGTGGTGTTTATAGGGTTGGGGTCCACATCGCTGACGTGTCCTACTTTGTCCCGCCCGAGACAGCCGTCGACGTGGAAGCTCAGATTCGTTCGACGACGGTTTATTTGTTACAGCGTAAGATACCCATGTTGCCCCCGATGCTTTCGGATGACGTGGCATCGCTTAATCCCGGAGTCGATAGGCTTTCTTTCTCTATCTTCTGGGACATCAGTGGCCACACCGGCGAAGTTCTCAACCGTTGGATCGGTCGAACCGTGATAAGATCTTGCTGCAAGCTCTCTTACGAGCACGCTCAGGAGACCATCGATGGCAAAGACCCTACTACAATTACAGATTTGCCCCCCCTGCACGGGCAGTTTCAGTGGTCACATGTTGTGGATTCCATTTCAGCCCTTCACGAAATTGCAAGGATTTTAAGGGAAAATCGATTCAAGAACGGAGCTTTAACCCTCGATTGCCCTAAAATCAGCTTCCTCTTCGACGAAAAAGGCTCACCATATGACACCGCGGTGTCATCGCGTAGCGATTCGAACTACTTAGTGGAGGAGTTTATGCTGTTGGCTAACTCCACGGCTGCGGAAGTAATTACCCGGGCGTACCCAAATTTATCTTTATTACGTAGACACCCCGAACCGAACCCGAGAAAGCTCAAGGAGCTGCAATCTTTCTGCAGCAAGCATGGTTTGAATTTGGACATCTCCTCCTCGGTGGCCATACGTGGCTCGTTAGAGCTCATAAAGGAGGAGCTTAGAAACGACCCCGTGCTGTTCGATATCCTCATGCAATATGCTGCGAAGCCTATGCAGCTAGCGAGTTATTTCTGCAGCGGAGATTTCGCCGATGATGTGGATAAATCTCACTATTCTCTGGCGGTTCCTCTCTACACTCACTTCACTTCTCCTCTTCGAAGGTATTCAGATATTGTTGTGCATCGAACTTTAGCTGCTGCTTTGGAAGTTGAAGGGATTTGTTCGAAAGGTGAAAGATGTTTTACGGGTCTGTTTTTCGATAAGAATGTAGTAGAAACTGTTGGGGCTCGAGAAGCTTTGGCTACGGCTGCGTTGAAGCACGGGGTACCTCGTGGTGAATCTTTGTCTGCTGTTGCTGCTCATTGTAATGAGAGGAAGATGGCTTCGAGGCACGTGAAGGATTCGATCGATAGGCTGTACATGTGGGCTCTGTTGAGGAGGAAAGAGGTATGTTTTCTTGATTTGGACCACGTAACTAAGTTTATTGCATAAATTCCTCGAATTTCCAGCAAAGACATCTCTGAAGACCCAGAAAGCTGACATGGCACTTCATTGGACCTCCAAAGTTATACCTTGTCAGCTTTTCAGTTGTCACGCATCTTTTTCGTGTGCCATGTCAGCTATCTTCTCCGGAAAACTATGTTGGTGTATTAAATTGCAAAATTTGGAAAATTCATGTAGTTGATTGCTAATATTGGAAGAATGTGAAAACATGACTCTCTGGTATTATGTTGAATCGATTAGTTTACACGAATCGATTGAATTGTTTGTTAATTTATGTTTAATATGTGCGAAATGCTTCTTCTGCAGATCTTATATACGAAGGCTCGGGTTCTTGGCGTCGGTCCACGGTTCATGTCTATATACATCCCGAAACTAGCTGTTAGTATTCTTTTCCCATTCTTTTCACTCGCACGCACACACTTCTAGTGTTCATTTAAAAAAATAGCCTTTAACCCAGAAAGTTTTTAAGAAAGGCCTTGTTGACCATGCTTTTAGTGAATGGCCTTAAATTTATGGGTATTTTAGAAGTTTACAGTGTAGTCTCACATTGTATAAAAGTATCCTGCAATATATGAGGGGTCCGCGAGGACCCCTACATGAAAAAAAAATTGTTGTAGATTGCCTGCCCTCCCTTAAACGTTTCGCGTTTAACATATTAGGGCTTCTATGAGGCCCAATTATTGAGGATATAATTGTCTTTTTACATTTGGAGGCAATTTTTTTGAAAACATTTCCTGAGTAGGGCTATTTACCTAATTAATCCCACACTCTTAGATGTTTTTTTCTTCACGTTAACGCGGCTATCTTTTTGTTGCTCAGATCGAACGGCGAATACACTACGACGAAGTTCAAGGCCTAAATGTTGAGTGGCTCGATGCCACATCAACGCTCGTGCTGAGCAGACGCATCACTACTGCTGCTGCTGCTGCTGCTGCTACTGGTAATAACAGTTATTACAACAAGCGGGCCGTGAGGAGAAACGGCACGGAGAGGAGGGCACTAGAAGAAGTTGCATTGATTGTTAATAATCCTTACGATCGAGACGAAACCGACGGTGGCGATGGTAACGAAGAAGGCGATGTTTTTGAACCGGCGTGTTTTCCTCTTACATTGCGTGTCCTTTCGACGGTTTCGGTGGCTTTGCATGCCGTTGGGGGCGACGACGGGCCGCTCGATATCGTCCCGAGGTTGTACGTTTGCTCCTATCTTTGATTGATTGATTGATGGATGTGGTGGTGATGGGGTTTTGTGATATGATGATATATTGTAGCAGCTACACTATACATGGTGCAAGGAAACTAACTAGCTTTCTTCCATACTTTTGGATCCTATCCTAGTTTTTTTTTGCCTTTATTCTCTCATTTTATGATTTATATTTATATATATAATATAATATATATATATATGTTGATGGGATATTTTCACTCAATTGACTATGTACTTGAGCCAATGGGACACGGGTCTTACTCCACAACGAATGGAAGCCAAAGGTACTAAATTATGGGCTAGTTTGGTTCCACTTTTGATTCAGAAGCACGTCTGGTAAATGGACTTTTTCGAAATGTAGCTTTTATAAATGTAAATTTATTTTTTTAAAGTGTTTGGTGGGAATGGACTTTTGCAAAAGTTGCAGGAAGTAATTCTGAAAAGTCATTAAAAATTGCTTCTCTCAAATGGACTTCTAGAAAAGTAACTTATTTTAAAAGTCCATCTCAAAATTTTTACCAAAGGTATTTTACTTTTTAAAATGGACTTTTAGGTTAGAAGTCCATTTCATAAGTGCTTCCAAACACGCACTATATATATTTAGCGACCAATATATATAATTTTCAATAAATTATATCGTGAATTGGGGGTTTACAGACAAAATCGAATGGAAACCGAAGGTACTAAACGGAATTTCCGGTTCCACATTCCATGTTTTATTTCTTTTGACTAAACTTTTTTTGGTTCAGTTCGTTTATTTAATGCGGTGAGCCGAATCGAAAAGAATTTATAACAAATAATATTAAAATTATCAATTATTTTTTCTGTTCGATTCATTAATTTTAAAATATGTGTAATGTGTTATTACGTATTTATAACAAATGATTTTAAAATTATCAATTATTTTTTCATTAAAAAATTTAGTTTTTTGGTAGGTTATTGGAACCAAACCCAAAATTTTTTGATACCAAATCGGAACATTTCGATTCTTATTCCGTTTTCAAAATTAAAGGTTCCAGTATCTCATAAATTTGGTTCAATTTTACCCAGTGAATGAAACATATATATGTATATATAAGTTATATCTTTCCAAAGGTAGAGATGCCATGGAACATTATTTTATTGTGATGGATAGCAATAGTATTGCATTGCATAAACAGGTCAACTTTAGGAAGCAAAATGTCAAAGATCTGCTCAAGCGCGCGCGTAGAAGACTTCATGGCGTCAGAGGCCCTTTGTCCTAACTGGGACTAACATTGGATGACGTGTCATAATATCAGTGGCAGCTGCTAAACCATGATGCGTGGCGCTGATGTTCTTCATTCCAAACCCCACTCGCACGCACCCACGCGCCTCCTTACACTCACAAGTCGAAACTCCTTCCCTTTAAAAAATAAAAAAACAAATCATCTTCGGGAAAAAGACAAATCATTTTTTTATCTTTATTCATCCCCGAGCACGATACATCCCCGTAAGCAACCATGGAGACGAAAACCGCGAGCAAGTTGTGGGCTCTGATGCTAGCAGCGGCGGTGGTTCTACCGGCGGCGCGTGGGTTATGGATGGACTTGCCCAGCACGGGATCGAAGTGCGTGTCGGAAGAATTAAACAGCAAAGTCGTCGTTATGGGTGATTATTACGCCTTCATCGGGGATCAAGACGACTGGAATAACACAATCAATCCCACAATCTCCGTTAAGGTCTGTAAATTTTATTTTATTTTATTTATTTATTTTATTACCAGCTTAGTAATGTTTCTCCTTGTTTATTCAACCCATCGTGGATTCCTTATTGATTTGGTTTCTTCAAGGGTTCAAATAATTTGAGAAAATAAAGATAAAAAACCGAAGTGCATTGACCTTAAGATTGTTTTTTGGGCTACCTGGGAACCCTAGCCGGAGACCAGGTAATAAGCCCCAGAGTCAGTGCAATAGCCTGCAAACTACGCCAACGGATGACTATAAGAAATTGCATCGACTAACAGATGCAGGAGAAACGATCCCCCGGAGTGGCGATTAGTGCATAAAAGAAGATGTAATAATATTCGAATTCGCTTGTCTCAGGTGAATTCTCCGTACGGAAACGAGCTCCACCGCAACGAGAAAACCCGCCACGGCCAATTCGCCTTCACGACGACGGAAGCGGGCTCCTACTCGGCATGCTTTGAGGTAGACGGCGATAATAATCACGGTATTAAGAAGCTTACGGTAGGCATAGAATGGAGGGTCGGGATTTCCGCTAAGGATTGGGACTCGGTTGCGAAGAAGGAGAAGATCGAGGCGAGTTTTTCGTACGCCCTTTCGAGTTGATATTATTGTCTCGTGTCTTCGACGCGTCGAAAATATGTTCTTTTGATTTTAGGGTTTGGAGCTCGAGTTCAAGAAGCTCGAGGAGAACGTCCAATCCATTCACGGGAGGCTCCTCGACATGATGAACAAGTAAAAAACCTTACTCTTCTTACCTCGGATTTCTTGTCAATGCGAAATCGGTTATCTGTTACTTTGATAGTTCCGTTTTGTCCCGTTGGGTGGCCCGATGGTTGGGGGTTGATAATCTATTTGGTCAGGTATTCAAACACCATGACCGTCGATGTTTTTTGTGGTTTAGGACAAGTGGGGATTGTCATATAGTCCAACAACGAGGTTCATATTTGATTCAGACTGAATTTAGTCATATCGTGGTAACTACGTTAGCATTGTGTGGGGATAAATCATGACAGGCAAAAAACAAAGGAAAAAAAAAAAGACAATTCCACTCTAAAAACACAATGGGATGAAAACATATAATCCTAAGTTATGACTTCTTTTTCTCTACAAACGAAACTCAAATCTCACATCGGTTAGATTAAAAAGTTGTGATCTGCATATAAGCCGCTTTATGGCTGCTCCATCTGTTACCAGTTAGTTTTCAGAATGTCAATCCCCCACCTGGGTTTTCTAGGCATGTGCTAAGGGGAATTTTGAAAATCACTACGCACACGAGATCGATGTTGCTCTTCTTACGCCATGTTTAAGACAAAATGTCATTAGGAATCATTATTTCATCGGCTTAAAGATGGTCTCGTATTTCTTACAGGGAATGGGATATGAGCCAAGTGAGCGAGAAGACGAACGAGAGAGTAGCCACGTACGGTGTGGCGTCCCTCGGGGTCTGCATCGTCGTCTCGGGTCTCCAGATATGGTATTTGAGGCGATACTTTAGGAAGAATAAGCTTATTTGAAAGCTTGGAAGTTAAGTAGCAAAGAGGAAGAAGATTGATGCACACACATTTCGTAGATATATGTAGTAGAAGTGTGGTGTGTAATAATATCCTTACTATTGTCCATTACAGAGGATCAAATTCTTTGTGCTGCACATGGTAACAAAATAGTGCTATTTTAGTTTATATTTTAGGTTTTAATTTTTTTTTTATTAAAGTTGGATAACAAAGTGGAAGTAGACTGGGGCAATATGGAACATGATGGGATAGGAACTGGTATCATACTCCCCGCCCAGTGAGGTCTCTGCTCTGTTCCTTGCGTAGATTGTAAAGACAAAATTATAATTTAGGTCACTAAGTGTGTATGTTTTTCGTTTTTGGGTCACTTTGTTCGATAATTGCAAAAGTAGGTCACTAACTTTTTATATCATAACAAATTTGGATCACCCATTCAATTTTGGATCACTAAGTATATATGTTTTCGATTTTGGGTTACTATGTTTTTATGAATGCAAAAAATGAGTCATTAACCTTGTAAACATAGCGATCAAAAATTTAAAACATGTATACTTACTGACCCAAAATTGAAAATACATATATTTAGTGACCCAAAATTGAAAGGGCGATCCAAATATGTTTTGATATAAAACGTTAGTGACTTACTTTTGCAATTATCGAAGATAGTGACCCAGAAACGAAAACATGTATAGTTAGTGATCCAAATTTATAATTTTGCCTAAGATTTTAAATAGGACATTCTTTTTAGTTATTTTTCTCCGCTAAGTATTTGGCAGATTAACAATTAAATTATTTAAATTCATTGTTAAAAAAAAAAGATAAAGGCAAGTCACATGCAATCAGCTATCTCTTGTCATGACCTATCATGACACGAATATATGCAACAACAAAATATTAATATGCGTGAACGAGTAGCCGCGTAAGTTACAATACTTGTTTCATAGATATATTTTACTATTTATAGTAGAAATTCTCGAGGGTTCCACTTAATTAATTGTAAGGAAATTTTAGCATGAAAGCACCTAAACAAAACGTGGGGAAAAAAAAAAGAAAGAATCGTTCCCCTAAGTATCAAAGAAAACCCTCATATATTCGTTAACATAATACATCGCAATACGTCATATTATATACCTTTTCATCTTCTACATAGCAAGAGAAAATAAATAACTATATTGTTGAGTACGCAATATGCAATAATGTCAAGGCATCTGATACACAGACAAAGTGGTGCTTATTCAGATATTCGAACACCTGATACTAATTAAAAAAAAGGTACCGGAGTCACGAGGCACTTTTAACTCGAGCTACATTTTTGGCCGTCAAAGAAATCAAAACCCCACATTCATAAAATATTACATTACACACACCAAGCTAAAAGCCCTTCTTGAAACTATATCAACAATACATACATACATACATATATATATATACATACATACATACTCCGTCGAGCAAATAATATCTCTGGTACATGAATTGGCTCGATCTCACTTAAATTCATTGACTTTCATTGTCTGTGTGCACTTAAAAAACATTATGCAAGGAAGATTAGTCTTATTATTGGCAGTCTAGGTCGATTTATAGTGCACATTTGAAGTTTATATTAGCTTTAGATTTAACTTATAATTAGTTTCTTCGAAGCCAGTTAGGATCGTCTTATAATTGACATTTAAGGTTAGATCTTCATATTGACATCGAAATATTGGGACAATGTGGCGACTGGTTTTATGTTGGGATACCTCGTAAAAATGAAACTATATATATATATATATTATATATATATATATATATATAATCGTAGTGTCCAACAACATAGATTCTTGTTTTGAAGTCATTGCTACCCTGCAAATGTGTATAAAAGGCCAATACTCTCTGTACATTACCATACAAAAGCTTGGGAGAGAGAGAGAGAGAAAAAGAGAGAGAGGGAGAGGGAGAGAGAGATATGAACTCGTGTGAAGCCATTGCAGCAGCTATCAACAAGATGAAACCATTCATAACTATGATATCCCTACAGTTTGGATACGCAGGAATGTACATAATTACCCTAATCTCCTTCAGGCGCGGGCTCAGCCATTGGATCTTAGTCGTGTATCGCCATGCGTTCGCCGCTTTGCTCTTCGCGCCGGTCGCATATTTTCTCGAAAGGTAAGCGACACATTCAATTTTACGATCATAATATAAACCCCTTTTTTTCGGGCAATGCTCGGTAATAAGTACGATGTTTCTCGTTTCTCTCAGGAAAATACGACCCCGAATGACTAAATCGGTATTCTTGAAGATAATGATTCTCGCCTTCTTGGAGTAATGTCCTAATCATCTTCGCTTCGTTGTCGTAACTCGTAATATATATATATATATATATATATATATATATATATATATATATATTTGCGCCCGAAAGTTGATTAATTTTTTTTTACATATATGTATAGGCCTGTGCTTGACCAGAATCTGTACTACGTCGGATTGCAGTACACCTCGGCGACCTTTGCGTCGGCGACGGTTAACATTCTCCCCGCCGTTACGTTCATCATGGCTGTTATATTCAGGTAAATGCTCGGAGCTTTTTAGGCACTTGAACACAATGTTTCGGTTTTCAGACGCATGTCGCATTCCTTTTTAGAAATAAAATATATAAAATTAAAATATTGTACGCTCCCTCAAAGCTTAAGATTTTAGGTGGAACTGATCGTTTATGGTATAAGAGCTCCTGCCAAGGATCATGGTACTAATCCGGATAAATTATAATTTTAGGTCACTAAGTATACATGTTTTCGTTTTTGAGTCACTATGTTCGATAATTGCAAAAGTATATCACTAACTTTTTATATCAAAACAAATTTGGATCACCCGTTCAATTTTGAGGTCACAAAGTATACATGTTTTCGATTTTGGGTCACTAGGTTTTTATGAATAGAAAAATGGGTCACTAACCTCGTAAGCGTAGCGATCCAAAATTGAAAACACATATACCTAGTGACCCAAAATTGAAAGGGCGATCCAAATTTTTTTTGACATACAAAGTTAGTGACCTAATTTTGCAATTATCGAACATAGTGACCCAAAAACGAAAAAAAAACATGTATACTTAGTGACCTAAAATTATAATTTTGCCGTACTAATCCTCACAATCCCTATTAAAAGAAATTTTCACTTCTAATGTTAGATAAGAAAGAAATCAGCAGCCTAAATGTAACGAGAACATATTGAAAATAAAAAATATAAAATCAAAACATAATACATTCCTTTATGTGAAGTGGCCATTTAACATCCCTTGTCACCTCGAATGGTCTTGCCTACCTATGCAGATCGTTCAATGATTGTACCTAATATTCGTTAATATATACGTGTTGTCTACTTGTCCGATTTTAGGCTCGAGAAGGTTAACCTAAAAAGGACGGCAAGCCTAGCGAAACTTATCGGCACGTCGATCACGGTCGCCGGAGCAATGATCATGACCTTGTACAAGGGCCCCGTGGTGGACATCTTATGGTACTCGCACGGCGGCAACCACCACCACCACCACCGCCGAGCCGCCGCCGCCACGGATCAGCACTGGGTCTCCGGCACCATCATGCTGCTCAGCTGCATCGTGGGCTGGTCCGCGTTCTTCATCTTGCAGGTCGAATTCAACAATTACCAATATATTCGAATCGAATCAACTGATAATTAGTTAAAAAGAATCGTTCTTACTGACTACGTGCGACCAGAACAAGACGTTGGACGAGTACCCCGCACAGCTGTCGCTGGCGTCCTTAGTCTGTTTCATGGGAATGATCGAAGGCGGGATCGTAGCTTTAATAATGGAGCGCAACCACGCGAGCGCTTGGGCTATCGGTTTCGATTCGAGGCTTCTTGCGGCTGCTTATTCCGTGAGTACATATAAATAGTTACAATCCTTTTTGCAAACTATAACAACCAAGCAAACAGCACTAGGACAGATCCATGTTTGACAGACTCACTCTTTAGTAGCCAAGGAGAATGTGATTCGATCCCGTGACCCGTGGGCGGAGCTATGTTGGCAGCAGTGGGGTCCATGGACCCCGTTGAAAAAATAATTAGTTATTTATTACCTAAAATGAATATATTGATTAGAATAAGTTCATAAATATTAAAAAAAATTGATGAACTATATTTAAATTTTTTCACTACAATTATAAGATTACAATATATTATTATATAATTTCTTGCGTTTATATATATTGATACGGATTTAGACCCGAGTGAAATAATATTCTTGCTCAGCCACTCTCGTGACCTCTCCCTCCCCCAAAAACATTACGCGCCTCAACCCTGACGACTAAGCTAAGGCCTCATCGACAAGTTACAATATTTCGTATGAATGATGGCGTCGTTTTTTAATCGACGTTCTTCGTAGGGAATCGTTTGCTCGGGGATAGCTTATTACATACAGGGTACTGTGAACAAGGCCCGAGGGCCCGTGTTCGTGACCGCTTTTAGCCCGTTGAGCATGGTTATAACTGCAGTCTCCGCCGCGGTGATCTTAGCCGAGCAAATCCATCTCGGAAGGTAGTGCGTGTGTGTGCGTGTTGTTTTATGTAACTTTATTAAATGATTTCGAGCAAGAAATGATTATTGTACATTGGTCTTTTGATTACAGCTTAGTTGGAGCAGTGATTATAGTTTTCGGGCTTTACGCCGTTGTGTGGGGAAAAAGCAAAGAGAAATCTGCTTCAAACAACAAGCTTTCTCATCAAGAGAGTGATGATGACCTTCGACTGCCTGCTGTTGCTTGAATCTGTGTTTTGGGCCGAAAAAGAGAATAAAGGGCCGTATCGGGCTCATTCAGTTTAAAATAAAAAGCCTATAGCCCAATATTTCTGGCCACTTGTTTTCTGCACGTGTCAGTTGTCTAATGGAGAGATTCGATCGTGTTTTTTTTGTCATCTTTATATAGCCAAATGAATGAAAATCTTTTTTTTTTTTCCGTGCAAAAGTAATCCCCAAATTTCCAAGTTCAGTTTAATTTGAAGCTTCACATCATACCGAAAAATTCATTCTCAAACTCAAAAAACAGTAACTGTCACATCAAACAGTAGTTCTTATCCAACCATTAAACTCATTCTTAAACTCAAAGGAATATTCTCAGAATATTTTATTCCACACTAACTTCAAAAAATTTCTCAATATTATCCACATACTTTACTTTACACCTTAACAAATTAGACAACAATATTTTAAATTTCTATTTAGAAAATATTAAATAAAATTACTTTTATATTATTATTAAGATGAGCGAAAGATAGATAGTTTCAACTACGGAAATTAATGTATCTAATGCAATAAGCTAAAACAATTGTTTAGTTTGAATCAATAAATAATTATGATCTCAAATGTAATTATTGAAAAAAAAGACTGATATAGCGCCTTTTCAAGATTAAAAACAAGCTTCGTTAAAAAAAGATTAAATACAAAGTAAAAAATTGGATTGGTGTTATATATTGGATCTCTATGTGGTATTTATTCCATTACGTGGATCCATGTGATTTAAATGAATCATATTAGAAAAATTGATAAATATGATGAGGCAAAAAAGAATTCGTCTAAACATTTGAGAAGTTAAACAGTAGAAAAGCATGAGTTTAGAGGAGAGACAGAAGTTCAACATACCCATTTTAGGTTTAAGTTTGCAGTATGATTGGAGAAGAATTTTGAGTTTGAGATTGATTTTTGGTATTGGTTGGAGTTGCTCTTATTCAGATTGGCAATAAATTTCCGTTTTCTCTCCCCCACGAGGCAGAGATAGGGCAAATTTTCTCTCCGTTAGGCAGAAAACGGGAGAAGGGTCGGGTACAGGGAGAATACGATACACTAAATCATTCAATTATCCTTACCAATATACTAAATATAAAAAAAAAAAATCTTTTAAACCTTAATTTTCTTCATCTTTTTCTAGCTTCACCATTTTCATGCTGCAACACAATAATTTCTCTTCACTTCTAGTATTTACTCACATCCATTCCCATAAAAATGCCACGAAAATATTTGTTCCAGCATTTATTAAAAAGGTTAAAGAATATTATAAATTAAAACACACTGTGATTATTTGTTCCAGCACAGAAAACCCACTCCTATTTCACGTTAACATTTTCTAGTAATCCATAGAACATTTAATTTGTATATATCCACTTATTTTTCACCCTAATCGACAGAAATATCTTCTAGTAAACAGCCCAAGCGCCAGATAAAGTAACAGAGTAACAAAATGCTCCAAAGACGTTCTCAAACCTCATATTCAACACGAGAGAGAGAGAGAGAGAGAGAGAGAGAGAGACGTGCCTTCAGAAAAGCCAATTGAGACTCACGTTGCCGAGCCAAATCAAGAGAGGGAACTGAGCCAACGCGATGAAGAGGAGCAAATAATGATGCCTGCTCGAATCATAAGTCCTCACTTCCGCAAAGAGAACCCTCTTCATCGTCTTAACCAAGAAAATTCCCATGCACAAGCACGTCCATGGCAGGAGAAAGTAGTAAGCATAGCCCCACGAAAGTTTCCCCAAGAGGGCGAGGGACAAGCCCGTGAACGTGTAGCCGGCGTAGGCTACTATGTCGAGAAGAGGGGCCTCTCCGCTGCCCAGGGACAATAACGTCATTTTAAGAAGTGCCACTTGAAAAGCCCATCCAACGACTCCCTTTGCAAATAGCCAGTTCAGAGCTTCTGGGCTGAACCTGCACAGATAAATCACGCATGCTACATTGGTTCACTTTATTCTTTATAAGAAGATAATATTGTTCAGTGACCACTTCACCTAAAAGTTTAAGTTTGCGGAAGTGTAGTTGTATATCATGTCTTTAATTTTATGTTTTATTTGTAATACGCCCCCTCATGTCTGGTCTGATTTTTTTATTGGGTAATTAATCTTTTAGTCCTATAGTTAATGGGGTGTGGCGTTGTAGGGACAAATAATTTAGAGGGTGGCATTATATGAAGCAAATTTGGAACAAAATCTAGGGCTCCGACGTATAATGTTGCAAAATTGAACAATTTTGAAAGTTATTGTCCGTAAAATGCCGCCCCTAAATTGATTGTCCCTATAACGCACACCCCTTAAATTGCAGGACAAGAAAAGTAACTAACCCTTTTTTATAATTATCTCCCTTAAACGTGTAATTTTCTTAAATGGATGGTCGTAAGTATTCGTACCCAAGACCTCTTTGGTTCATGAGCTCTGATACCATGTTGAATGATCATTTGACCTAAAAGTTTAGGCTTGAAGGATAGTGTATTATGTTTTTAATTTTGTGTTTTATTTGCAGCAGATATAGATCCATAAAGGCAGAGAGGCTAGCATTTTACAATTGTACGGTGAGAAAGCAAGTTAAAGATCAACTCAATACGTGAAACACTAATCCAAAGAAGAAACCCAGATCTTGGAATGGGGAAAACTTAATAATGTGAGAGGGAGGGAGGAAGGGAGAGAGAGAGAGGGAGGGAGGGAGGGAGGGAGGAGAGAGAGGGAGGGAGGGAGGGAGGGGGGGAGAGAGAGAGGGGGGAGAGAGAGGGGGGGAGAGAGAGAGGGAGCGAGAGGGAGAGAGGGAGCGAGAGGGAGGGAGAGAGAGAGAGACTTACTTTCCATGAAAACCTAATGATAATCCCGCAAGAACCACGTAGGTACCAAATGCCATGAATGGAATGTATAAGTCGGGAGCATTTATGTCGTAAATGGGGGGCTTGTATGAGAGTCTGCCACCAACTGGTTCTGTAATTCTTGTCCAGTGGCCCTGAATTAGTATTTTTAAGATAGTAATAAAATTGTCAACATTTCCACAAAGAAGAAAGAGATAACGGCGATTAACTAAACGATGAAAAAGATGTTCTCACCCGGTGAAGAAACGGAAAAAGAACAACCTTCAATTTGTTCTTCACATAATGGTCGTTGACCTGGAAATAGTATTGAGGGTCTGAAAAGTACCTGCTGATCTGTTTGCAAAACAGGTTAGTGAGAAAGCCACACGAATTTACAGATACATTTCATATTAAAAGGAAGATTTGTAAAAAAAGATCCCCAAAACAATGCTCAATCATTAAACTTACATTACTCTGAACATATTCAGAGCTAGATCCTAAAATCTTCTCCCCATAAGCACCGAGTCCACCTCTAATGAATCCAGAACCCACACCGTTGAAAGCATTACCGAAGGGGTTTTGCTGCGGATTAAGAGGACGGGGGACCCCGGGTTGTGCTCCAAGGTTATCATACATTTCCCCAAATAATATGCAGAATTCTGCGTAGAGACAACGAAATAAGAGCAATATGAATTATGCAGCAAGAGAAGTAGAAAAGCAATGACAAAACCGCATAAAAGTCGTTGATTGATCTCAAAGTCGCTTATTAGAAAAGGAAAAAATTGAAGAATTCCTTTCACATGTAGAAGTTTATTGTAATCTTCAAGGACACTCTGATTCTGCTATGCGACATGATTGAAAATTAAAACACTGATGGCAAACTTGAAAGAAATAGCTAAAAGCTCACCGGATCAAATTTCAATGAGCTGAACCTGCAAAGAAGATCGATATCAAACTTGATTAGAAAAAAAAAAAAAAAGCTGATTAGGCTAACAAATGAACAGAAAACATCCAAATATAATAATGCTGATAGCAGTCGGCTCAAATTCAACAGCAATCACGTTCGTTATAACTTGGCCGGCCATTAACACTCAGTGATACGAACTCCTACTCTTTCAGCTCTACTTAGATCCAAAATCAACCAATCAAATTAATATACGCCGTCAGCTATCAGGAATTGTTTCAAGCATGGCAACAATCTGCAAATGAACAAAAAGCCAACCAGGATCCGTACAGCGACACTTTGCTCAGTGCATTCTAGATACACACACATAGCAAATATCGCAGCGAGCCAACGCGCAAAATCTGAAGGTGATCATAATTCATAACCTTCGATAGTGATACATCCTTGTCCTCGAAACTAACTACAGTGAAGTGAATCTCCCAAATCATCGAACAGAAAAAATTACCCTCAAATAAGCTAAAAGACGGACGAGACGAAACAGGAAACAATCATAAACAAAAAAGCACAACACGAGAGAGAAACTGAAAATTGGAAATTTACCGCGTGCGACAGCCAAGGAACGCCTCGCTCGTCGTGGATTCGTGATGGAGATTATAGGAAACTACAATGAAATCGAAACACGTTTTAAAGTGAAGGTTTTACCGGGTCGGGCTTTTGAACAGTTCTGATATATAAGTAGTTTGTTCGAGATCGGTCCAGTAACCACCATTCAATTACTTTATCACGTCATTTATAATTTTATTTTTCAATTTCGTATCATCCTTATTATATCTTCACAAATCAAGGTTCTTTTTAAAATATAGCATTTGACTCGGTCAATTTTAAAAAAGTAGTCTTCTGATTGCAGGTTTTAAGTCAGTAGCCGTCACTTCTAAGGGTATTTTCGTCAATTTCATGGACCCTTGTATACAGCAGGGGACCCGTGCTGTAATGCAGCAGGGACCCCTGCACTACAGCATGGTACTCATGCTGCAGCACACTGGTCTCGTGCTGTAATGCATGGGTCTCATGCTTATTACAGCACGGGTCCCCTGGAGACCTCTGCACTACAGCATGGTACCCGTGGTGCAGCACACTTGTCCGTGTTGTAATGCAGGTGTCCCGTGCTGAATGCAGGGATCTCCTGCTTATTACAGCACGGGACCCCTGGGGACCCCTGCACTACAGCATGGTACTCGTGCTGCAGCACACTGGTCCCCTGTTGTAATGCAGGGGTTCCATGCTGTAATGCAGGGGTCCCATGCTGTAATGCAGGGGTCTTCTGCTTATTACAGCACAGGTCTCATGCTGTATAACAGCAAGGGTCCCCTGCTTATTACAGCACGGGTCCCTTGCTGTTTTACAGCAAGGGTCTCCTGCTATAATGCATGGGTCCCTTGCTCATTATAGCATGGGTCCCTTGCTATATATGGGGTGCATGCGACCTCTACTATAAATAAAATGTTGTAGATAGGATTTGAACCCAAGACCTATTACACAAACGTCTGACACACAACCACTGGACTCTAATACAGTTAACTTTACAAAAAAATACAGTTGTTACAGTGTTTTTACTCCAACTCACCAACTCTATTTTCTACACTAATTTTTACTTCAACCCATTAACTCTATTTTCTACGCTAAAAATAATATTTCATACATATTCTTAATTATTGTTATTATAATTTATTTATAAAAACGAAAACACTAGATATATTAAATTGAAATAATGCCTGGAAAATTATTTTTATTTATATTTTCGAAACGTAAATAATAATTTTTATATATAAAACGTATTAATTAGATAATTGACATGTTAATTTAAAAGAAAATATACTCATATTTTCTATGTGAAAATAAAATATTTATTATTATTTCATAAAAAAAGAAACATATAGAATATTAAAAACGTTAATAGAATTTATTTTTATTATTTTAATGATTTAAAATAGTTTAAACATAACTAAAAAATTTAATATGTAAAAGAAAATAAAAAGAAAAATTAAATTATAACTCTATTTTAGAGTTGAGAAATAGAGTTACTCTAAATATAGAATATCTCTGTCTGTGAACTCAATAATAGTGTTAAAATAGAGTACCCGTTGGAGAAGATGTGTACTCTATTTTAATGTTGGAGATGCTATAGGGGACGGGGCTAATCCTCGTCCCCTTTGCCGCACTTACAAAAGGAAATTCTTGACCCTTCCCCTACACACAAAAGGGGAGAAATCTCCCATGTTCCCAATCTCTGCGATGAATCTCTGGCCCTATATATAATATATATATATATATTGATAAATGGTTTGTGTGGTCCCACTTATAATTCATAAGTGCATATGATAAGTGCACTTTTTCAAAATTTAGCTTTATAAATATAATTTTAATTTTTTTTAGTGTTTGATGAGAATGAACTTTGAAAAAAAGTGACATGAAGTAATTCTGAAAATAGTAAGTGAAATGAACTTTTAGAAAAATGACTTATTTTCAAAGTGCATTTCAAATTTTCCAACCAAATGTATTTTACATTTCAAAATAGACTTTTAATATAGAAATTCATTCTAGATGTGTTTCTAAACACCCTAAAAGAACGTGGTATTATGGTGATTTTTTTTTTTTTAAATAGATCAAATCTTCGGTATCAATAGCCTACGGGAAAAATGGTAGGGATCACGGGGTGGACAGCATGATTTCTGCCCCACGGGTCGAGAAAAAGCATTGATTTCCCCTCCCGATCGGGGATCGGGGCGGATCCTGAGGGCAATATAGGAAATCCCCTTCTCGTTGCTCGAGCCTACTTTGGACCTTTGGTAAAGTGGAAATGGAATTTACAAGCAACTTTTTATCATGATACATGTTTTCTCAAAAACAATATTTATAGTTCAATGATTATGCACACAGAAGTTGCAACATTCCTAGCTTACTAGCTACAAAGAACATGCGACGTAAAAAGAATTAGCCGTTGTCTCATTATTGCATGCTACAAAACAATTTGAGTAGATACAGAGTGTAAGAAACTTAACGCAGTTCCTCGGCACTGAACTTGATCCAAGCTTCCTATTGAGAGACAAAAATCACTTAAAACCAAACATAATCTCAAACAAAAGACTTGCAGCAAATAATGACAAACAGACAGCGTGTGCTCTAATACATAAATATATATAATATTACTTTACAATTTGAGTTATTTATAATTTGATGGGTTTAATATATGAAATTATGATTTAAAATTTAATAGTGTATCATTCTTAAGTAAAAAAAAAATTGATTTGTCAGAAGATAATTATAATAAATCAGTAGTTAACGGTAAAATGGTAATTTCCGAAGTTAAAATAAATAAATAAAATGAAAACGGTAAAATTGGATTTACAACTGACATACCAAAGACAGTTTTTATCCACCTTGAGCCATTAGAGCATATCCAATGGGTACTTTATTTTAATGTAAAACACTAAAATAGAGTATACAACTTCTCCAACGGGTACTCTATTTTAACACTATTATAGAGTTTGCAGACAGTGATACTCTATATTTAGAGTAACTCTATTTCTCAACTCTAAAATAGAGTTATAATTTAATTTTTATTTTCTTTAAATATAAATTTTTTTAGTTATGTTTAAAATATTTTATATCATTAAATAATAAAATTAAATTCTATAAATATTCTATATGTTTCGTTTTTATTTTAGGAAATAAAAATAAATATTTTATTTTTACATAGAAAGTATGAGTATATTTACTTTCTAATTAACATGTCGATTACACAATTAATATGTTTTATATATAAAAATTATTATTTACTTTTTGAAATATAATAAAAAATAACTTTTCAGGCATAGTTTAAATTTAATTTATATAATATTTTTGTTTTATAAATAAATTATAATAACAATAAGTAAGAATATGTGTGTAATATTATTTTTAGGGTGAAAAATAGAGTTAATGGGTTGGAGTAAAAATTAGTGTAGAAAATAGAGTTAGTGGGTTGGAGTAAAAACACTGTAGCAACTGTATTTTTTTGTAAATTTTACTGTATTTTTGTGTTGTGGGTTGGAGATGACCTTACAAATAGTATATATATATATATATATATTATATGTATGCATGTATACCTTGAGAAGATCGAAAACTTTCTCCGCGATGTACCGCTGTTCGAGGTTTGCTCCTTTCTGTTGAACTTTGTCCGGATGAACGAACAAGGTTGCCTTCTTATAGACTTTCTTGACCGAATCGGTCGTGATCATATCCGTTAACGAAACGGGATGCCAACCACAATCCGACCACAATACCTGTGAATTTGCATTTTGGGTACGATCGATCTCACGTAATAATAGGGTTAATTTAATTTCAAGATAGGAAGAACCCGACAACTGAGTAGATTATTACCAGCTGCAACGAAGACAGTAAAGCCCGCAAGTTCCCTTCTTTTCCCGAGGCCCAACGCTTTATGTCTCCGTCCAGGGTTTCCCCGAGCCTCTGATGGAATAAAATCAAGAAACGGCGTAAGATTCCCGAGTGATTTGGCGGGATAATAGGGATTAGTGATGATTGGGTTTTTTTACGTGCTTCTCCTCTTGCTCGAGTTGGGTCTCGAGATCGCGTTGATTCATTGCAACAAGAGCTTCTGCCTGAAAAATAGAAACGACACTCGGGTTAGAGATGCAATGCATTTCTACAGCCGATGCAATTGTTTTGTGATTCGGCCTCCATAAAGCTGTCAGAGTTCTTAAAGAGAAAATATAGGGCATGAAGCTGATTCGAAACTGAGGGAACAGTATGAAGGAAACCACCTCTTCTATATTATATATTAGGGTTGATTATTTTGTTTGGTTGGTCATGTATCTTAGCGGCGGTGGCGTTATAAGGAGGACATTTAAATCAAGGGATTGCAATTTCAGGACAATAAGTTTCAAAACTGAAGCAATTTGAGGACACATAAATTAAATGTTGCAATTTTAGGACAATAAGTTTCAAAAAGTTGAAGCAATTCGATGACAATTAACAGAATTTTGAAACTTATAGTCCTCAAATTGCTTCACTTTTGAAATTTACTGTCGTTTTAAAACTCATTGTCCTAAATGCAACATTAATATAGGTGTCTATAGATTGCTTCGAGTTTGAAACTTATTGTATTACAACCATTTAGTTAATGTGTCTTTATAATGCCACCACCACTAATATATAGGACCAAAAAATAATCAAGCCTATATATCACGGCATCAATGCAACACAAAATAAAAGGTCGATCTACGGTTATAACGTCCAAATTCGAAGTGGAAAATATTTTATGGTTTATTCGGTGATACCATGCGTGCATTCATTCTGATGTGACGAGTAAGCCTAGCACTTCGCCTTTCTTCGGGTTCCCCGTCGATTTCAACAAACTCTCCAGAGGAAGTGGTAACATCTGGAAAAAAAAAAAGATTTCCACACAGACTCAGGATTCAGAAAGTATTGCGAATAATAAAGGGCAATATAAATATAATGCAAACGAAGATTAGTAACTACATATAGTCGTAAGTTAACATTGAGCAAAAGATATTTCATTTTAATGATTGTCACTACCTCCGAAAATTGAAGAAAAATCATCGAGTGGATGTGTAGCAGGGAAAGAAGTCTTCATGCTAGATGCAGCCGCTGCTAATGGTGATACTGACGAAGAAGGTGGTTGCTTAGCAGGTTCTCTGGCTTCGGGGAACAAGCTATCAAATAAGGGATCCTAGAAAAAATTAACTTAGTGTTAATCATAAACCACAAAGCATCAGCAAATGTCTTAAACACATTTTTCCGAATTTCGGTATTTCACCTGAGCCATAGAACTCGGTTTTGCTTTCACATCGCGGGCATTACCAAATATTGTGTCCAGGTCATTTACGTCTTCAAACATATTCGAATCAGTATGAAAACTTGGCTTGTTAAATTTGGTCCCTAATCCGTCAATTTTTTCCGAATCGCTTTGTACTCCACCCGTGAGAAAATCATCAAAGTCGTCAATTGAAGATTGAATGGGATCCTTCCGAGCATCTTTCTTGAGGGGATCATCGAAAGGCCACGAGGTGTCTGTGTGAGATACAGATGCAGATTCGAAGGCTGAGAATCCATCATCAACGTGTTTTCTGCCAATTGCAAAGAGAAAATAAGATACCTTCTAATGCAAAAAAAAACGAGGAACTCTGCTTCACCGTTGACAAAGATTATTACGTACGAAAAAACAAGAATAATCAAAGAAACAAATTCATACTCATTCTTCGAAATGCTACTAGATTCCACGAACCCCGGTCTCAAATCGTCGGAACCCATGCCATTTTTCGTCTCTTTTCCACTAAATCCTCCGAATAAATCATCTACATCGCCACTCTGCTTTACTTTTGACCCCAACAGATCATCATAAACATCAGCACCGGTATAATCCCTGTAATCGGAATTGCTATTGTTGTTCTTCTGCCTATCCGAGCTTTCCCATAACGAATCCAGATCATTTCCTGCAATCTGTTTCGACCCGCCAAAAACGTCGTCGCTGCCTATGAAATCGGGCGTTTGGCTGCTTCTATAGATATTTAGGTTTGATCGGAAGATCCCATCGAGCTCATCGACGGGTAAGGAGGACGAATCGTTCAACGCCGACGACGAGCTGACGTTGACGGAGGGAGTGGAGTGGAAATTAGGGTTGGATTTCGGCTTAGACTTCGATTTCGCCATGGGAGCTGATCTTCCTTGGGCTTTGAATCCGATGCTCTCAACCAGCACACCAAATTCATCCATGTTTTTCTGCAAAATTGAATCAACGCGTAACAATTCGATAAACGCCTCGCAAACAGTGTGCGATACGGATTGAATTGGATCGATTCTGAAGAAGAACAATCGACGGAACGGACCTATACAGAATATGAAAGGAAGAAAAAAAAAAAAAAGAAAAAAAAAGAGAGAAAAATCTAATGCCAAAATTGACGTCTGTCGGTAGATGGAAAGCAACGACAATTTTTAGATTCTTCATTTTTCATACATGGTTAATTTAAAAGTTATTTCTTCGAAAAAAAATAAAAAGTTATTAATTAATTGATTAAATTATTATAAATGAAACTAATAATCTATTAATTTATATTAATAATATAACTTAATATATATTATAAATCTGAGTTTTAGACAAACAATTTTTTAGAGTTGAAGAAGATAGTGAAGGTATTACATATATGAGTTTTAGATTCAGATTTAGAAGTGTTTGTTTAGATATTCATATTAACTTGGAAACTTGTACTTTTCGATTTTTTTTCTCTTTTTTGTTCTTTTCACTTGTTTTCTCTAGGATATCATGAGTTTCTTCCTACTCAATTATGGAATATTTTCAGAGGCTTTGTTCTTCCTACTGAATTATTGAATGTTTTCGGAGGCTCTGTTCTTCTTACTAAATTATTAAATATTTCAAGAGGCTTTGCTACTACTACCTTATTGGTCAAATTAATCTTTTCAGTTATGAAATTAAGCTGTGTTTACTATGCAAAATTCGTGTGTGGAAAGTACAATGGAAAAACTAGATTAGTGCATCGACAATGGTACGTTGCACGTCGCCATTATATCTCTCCACCTTTCCTTCAAGGTCTTGAAACCGAATTTTAATCGAAAATTTTACAGATTTAATGATTTAACTGAAATAAAATGGGAATAAAACCGAAGTAAAACGTGTGCCTCTAAATATATTAAAACTATATTTTATGACTAAACCAATCAAATTAAATGCATTGTCAATATATAAAATTAATTATTAAATAGGGTGTTAAAAATTAAATTTATAACTGGGGGTGAAAAATTAAATAAAAGTATATTTATTGGGATATCAAATTAATTGTAAAACAAATGTCAAAAGTTAATTTTTAAAAAAAATTAATATGTACATAGGATAGGAATAGAACCCACACGACACGACTTTGAAAATTATCGCTACAAGAGTTACCTGTAGGCCACAACATGTTCGAACATTTAAGCACATGTCCAAATAGAGACGATTTAAGTAGATCCAAATTATAACGCAGTTGACTGTTATAGTAGTTTGAATATGGTTGGCATTGATCGGAGTGGAGTTAGCTAATTGTCCCACAAGAGATTTTATGTTAACGACGACCCCGTCTCTTTCCTCGGACACCTGAAAATCATCTCGAAGATGTCAGAAATGAGGCCAAGGAATTCGAGAATTTTAGTAATCGAAGAGGATTATATAGAACAAATGGCATTCTATCAAGCATTTTAAGAAGAGGAAATGGATTAGTAAGTTCTTACTTCTCTTGCTAGAAAATAATACTCCGAGCTTTGATAGTGATACCAAATTATTTTTCAGAATCTGTGGCTACAGCAAGCTGTTGCTGTCCTCAAGGTTACACTCATAAGGTTGCCATTTCATAGGAATCATCAGCTGGTTATCTCTCACAAAGATCTTGAATGTCTCCCCTTATGTTTCTATTTTCATTAAATCCCAGTTCTTAAATTTCTTGATCAGGAACTATGCTCGGGTTTACTCCACTTTCGAGAACAGTTTCTTCGAGCATAATTGTGGGAAAAAATTGTTGCTCAAGGAGCTAAGGCAAGCATAAGAGATCACCAGACAACAGACCACTAATCAAAGTATACTCACCCGAGGATATCAAGAGTGCAATAACAAGCAACTACAGCAACGAACGAATAATCATGCAAGCCAGGGACCATCGACGATAACAAGAACAGCAATAACACAGATGTTATAATCATGATAATCGAAAAAAAAGTCCCATTACCTGAGATAAAAGCAGTTCATCAAGCAGCTCCTGTTTCTCTCTCAACTCAACCCCGTTTAAATCTGGTGAGGCTCATAGCCTGCTGCTTGGAGACTGAATTGCCTTTACTAGTCTACGAGCTCCACGGTGATGGGGACCCGTACTCCTTCATGGACCGAAAACAAGACCAGGGGTTTTTCTTGTCAGAAGCATCTAAGAGCTGAAGGGCTTTGAATCATCTGCACTGTAAAAAACCTCAAGAGCAAAAGAACAAGTTCATGGCAATATCTGCAGCCCTAATATACTATTGGATGACTCTTCTAACCACGCCAAGCTTTTCTACGATTTTGATCAATACCCTCCTGGTCGAGGTGTGACGATCAATGACAACAAGAGTGCTGCAGGTGAATTTGCAACAATGTTGAAGGAAGTTGTTATCCGAAGAAATTTTCTCAACATCCTTCCATTGAAGCACAAGTGCAGGAGCTGGCTAACAGATGTCTGAGCGAGAAACTGAAGAGAAAGCCTACGAATGGAAAGATATTGTAAAGAGACTGCGTAAATTGATCTATCGTGATCAAATTGTTAACTTCATTTTCGCCATTACTACATTACACCGCAAGAGGATCGTCGAACTCTGCAATCCGAATCACGAGGCGATTGAGCTCACGGATAGCTAGACACTCGTTGTTCGTCTCCCGACAGAGAATCAAATAGTTAATTAACAGCAATTCAATGGAACAAACGAAGCAAGGTTTCACCAGAAATCTACCCGGACGCTAACTCGAGGATCAATTCAGGAGCTCGAAACAGCAGCCAATAAATAGAGGACCGGTGAAATCGAAACACAGCCACCACGACAAAATCGAGACGAAACCGACCAATAAAAGCTCGCCGATCATGCCTATAATTTCGGGGATAGCAGTCGATGATAGCGATGATGCGACGGGGAAGAAATGGGTTCCTTGGATTGCTAGTGGTATCGAAATTCGAAATAGAACAACGATGCTCGGCGAGTGAGGAGAACGTTATTTACCAGTGCTTTCTATTGTTGGGCTAAGCTCATTTAATTGGGCCCAATACGTTCTCTTCGGCCCACGTTTCGTTTTCATGGTTTCTTCAAGATCAAGCCCCGTTGCTTTACCGGAGTTGATGATGTCCTCTGCTGCACGACATTGCTGGCATTCGTTGCGTTGCGTCTAATTTGCTTGCAATCTCATTCTTCAGTGGCCGTGCAGGTTTCTATCGAACAGAAAGCTCTCACGATCTCTAAGATGAATTCGAGCGGGGAGAAAATCAAGCTCAGCCACAGCTCATATTCATTCCTTCGGAATCGTTGTGCAGAACTTTTACGTAAGCTTAGGCTTCAATGGCTTTGGCTTGAAGTCTCTGTCTTGTAGCCTCTACGTGACAAGTTCTGCGTCGAATTTTGTGAATTTGAAGCAGCTCGCCGCGAGTTCGACGAAATGTCTCTTAGAGATTTCATGAGCTGGAACACCTGAGATGTTTCGAAAACTTAGTGAAACAAGGAGCTTTGTGGGTATCTAAATTTAGTTCGTGTACATTTCAAGTTATTATTGCTGAAGCTTTGTGCGTATCTAAATTTAGTTCACTTTTTGTTTTTTCTTCTAAAAGAAGCCAAAGCAAGAAGATTCCAACTCCAACTCCTTCTCCAGATTTTATCTAGTCGAGAAACTGAGTAAAACAAGGAGGATCAATGATGTTATCGAAACAATGCCATCTTCTATTTTTTAACCTCTTGTTGAAAGAAATCGAACACAACTGTGTCTGAAAATTCTTGCGTTAATAGCTAAGGTTTGGTATCTTGATAAGCCTAAGAAGTTCTTAGATTTAATCTACGATTGCTTTGCAATTCTTTGCAAGTATCAAAATATTTGTCTTTCTTGCTTGGAACTTTACTCTCTACATCGGCCACTATGCGTCCTCGAATGGGCCCATTTGTGCCACCGGTTACAAGAAAATTATAGCAGTACTTATTATTGGTTTGTCGAGGATCTCTTGCATTTATATTTATATGAATTCTTCTCTTCAGACATGAATTCGTTATTAGAAGTGGTATCTTTCATGTTTAAGGGAACCCCGAAAAGAATAGCTAAGGAAAAACTTTTCCTTTCCAAGAACTGCTAAGAATCAAATTATTGCCTTTTCGTGTGTAATTTAAGGTAATAGCATTGTGAGGCTATAAGGTATACTTGCATCATATTTATTCATCAATGTCGCCGATCAGCGAGGGGAGCAGCAGCAGCAGCAGAAGCCGTCGAATAGTAATAGCTTTCGACGCGACGAAGAATTCCGATTTTCAGGAATTTCGGACTATTATTTCGAAAATAAAATCGACCGGTGACATCATTCAAGAGAGAGATACTATCACAGTGTTCGGAGTATTACACAAAGCTCTCCATCCCTGTAAGTTGGCAAATCTTCTTGTGATTTTTTGTATTTATTACTTTACAGCAATATGTATTGTTTTTTAACATGAGAATTCTTACTACCTTAATATGTATTTCTATTCTATAGTGGGATTCCACATCGAAATAGGTCGCCGATCTTTCGTTGGAGCACACACACGCGCAATCAAAGAAGAAGTCTCGAGAAAGGTCGATGCATGTGCGAAAATGCTTCAGCAGAGCGCCAAAGAACTCAAAAGCCAAAGGGTAACAATTCTGCTGTAATCATCATTTTCAGTAACGATTTTGAACAGTTTTTTAAATCATATTCTTCATTAGCTAATTATTTTTTTGCTCAGGTTGATATAGCAGTGAAGATTGTCGTCGGGTCTAGTATGAAACATATTGTCATCCGAGAAATTGCATCCTCGGCTGCAACGTGGGCTATACTCGATAGGTACGTTCAAAATCTCTACCTATCTTCAGTTTCTTGCGAAATTGGTTTACCTTTTGCATGTTCAAGAAAAAAAAATTATTACAACAGGAAGCTAAGAAAGGAATTGGATTTCTATCTCGAAAACATCTCTTGCAAAGTAGCTACGGTGCTCGATGACTTAAGCTTAGAAGTTCTGAGAAAATACAATCTCGACATGAGCATCGAACCTGTCAAAGTAAAGTTGTTCTATTCACTGTCGAAATCTGTTTCATTACCACCGGATGCTGTACACAATGACAGTGTTAATCGCGGTACAATTTATCTGTCTCCGAGTCCTCTCAAAGCCATGGACCCTCCAAAAGGCATCTTAAAAAAACCGAAACCGCCCCAAAAGGAGAACAACATTGACAAGAAAGATGAGGCCGTGCCGAAAGTTGACCAAGAAGAACCAGGTAAGATATGACATACGAACTAGAATTTTTTATATTTTTACAAGAATGGACAGTATTTATTGTTGAATGACCACTACATTCAACTACGCCTAAAAGCTTAATCTTGAAGGGAGTATCATTTTTTGAATTTTATATATTATATTTCCAACAGGGTCATCTCACGTCTAGGCTGATTTCTTTATTATCTAATCGTAATTTTTCTAAATGGGTGGTCGTCAGGATTCGTATCCAAGACCTCTTTGGCCCCTGAACTCGGATACCATGTTGAATGACCACTACACCTACCTAAAAGCTTAAGCTTGAAGGGGGTGTTTTTTAATTTTGTATTATATTTCCAAAAATTATCTCTAATTATAGTCATTCTCTTTGCAGGAAACTGCGGTCAATTTGGAAAAGATTCGTGTAATAACTCTGGTAAAGTAACGGCGAACGAAGAAAGTCCGCTGAACCTTCCCATAGAATATGTTCCTTCACCGGCCTTTGAAATCCAAATCGATAAGGATTCAATCAGACAAAGTAATTTATTACCAGATCAATCAGCTGTTTATTGCACAAACCGCGAACTTCCTGACATGTCGGCTACTGTGAATTCGGACAAGAAAAAGATGTACTTTGACTCAGTAGGATGCAATTATTCCGAGATACAAATTGCGACAGACAATTTTTCGTCGAGCAATATACTCGGAGAAGATGGCATCGGTGTTGTGTACAAAGGTCAATTAAATAACGGGAAGCTTATACTTGCAAAGGTTCAAAAAGAAGGCAGCATCGTGCGAGATTTCGCGAAATGTCACTCTCAATTGTACCTCCTCAGCTTAGTGCGCCACAAGAACATCATCCCACTTCTCGGTTTCTGTGGGGACGAAGATGTCAACATATTGGTATATGAATACGTATGCAGCAAATCTCTGGAGTGGCATTTATTCGGTAAGATGAGCATATCTTATTACTTTCTTGTCTCGGTTGGAGTTATAATTAATTGCGACTCATTTTCTTGAACAAATCAGACAATGTGGAAACGGTTCTCCCGTGGGACCAGAGACAGTCCATTGCTATCGGGGTTGCAAGAGGGTTGCAGTTTCTACACCAAGAGTGTTGGTCGGGTCCCATCGTTCATCGGGATATGAGGCCCGGCAATATATCGATTACACGTGACTACAAACCATTGGTAAAACAATTAGGGGGAAGACCATTTTTTGTCCCCAATGTTTGAGGTATCGGCGTTTTTTGTCCCCCGTGTTCCGAGATGCCACTTTTAGTCCCCAATGTTATCGATGATGGGCCATTTTGGTCTATTGGTTAATTTAACAGTTAGTTTGGACGGAATAATGGGCCGGGTTCGGCCGAATTTTACGTGTCGAAGAAAGGGAGATCTGGCCCGGCCCGTAATTCCGTCGAAGCTAACGGTTAAGTTAATCGGTGGACCAAAATGGCAAAAAATCGTTAACATTGGAGACTGAAAGTGGCATCTCGAAACATGGGCGACCAAAAATGCCAAGTCCCCAAAAATATTTAGGGGACAAAAAATGGTATTCGCCCAAATAGTTACTTGGTTAAAATACTATGATTGATTTTCATCCTCTCTCTATTCATTGGCAGCTAGGCGACTTTGGCCTTTCACAGTGTAAGAAATATGATAAGCAGAATCGAATAATAAGCAACCTTGGGTAAACTAAACTACTCCGTAGCCTCCTTGTAATATTAACAACATCCCCTACTATATTGTGCTGTGATTAACTGCTGTTCGTCTCGAGCTGAGCTTTTTCATGCCTTATGATGCAGATATAATGCAGCGGAGAATGCTGAAAAAGGCGGCACTTGCCCGTTACAAGAAGATATCTACGCGTTCGGGATTGTTCTCATACAGCTAATTTCGGGAAAGAAGGCAGATAGTTCCATGGAAGCTCATAAAAAGGACTCCCTGAAACCCTGGGTAACCTTACTTTTCTTTAAACCTCCTCTCTATTCAAGCTCGGGTTTCTTTCGTAAAATAATTAGATAAAGATAAGCACAGGGATCAGGGAATATAAAGTAGTGTTGTATTTTCGTCTGATATGAATAAACAAGAACATTTATATATATGGAAGTAGAGAAGATTTAATTTACCTTAAACATCACTTATTTTGTTACCTTAGTTGAAGAAGAGATATAACCGAAATATCTTTTTTTTTCTGATATAAAAGATAATACCCGATTACAGCCCAAATGATGGACTTTCCTTTCGTGGGTCGGATACTTTTGCGGTTAAAAACCCGAGGATAACAGAGCTCGTATTTCTAAACTCAAAAAACTTTCGGAAGGACTTTGAAATCTTATTCCTAAACTACTATTTACGTATGTTGCTTGTGATCTTTGAATTCCAGGCTTTGGAGATGATTGAGACGCTCGACTTCGACGAGTTTGTGGATCCTCGGCTTGGGAACTCGTACTGCAGATACGAAGTGTATAACATGTCCAGAGCAGTGTACATGTGTACTCACACTAAACCCGAGGAACGACCTGCAATTAGCGAGGTAAAACTTTTTCTTACAACACTTTTGCGCATTTCATTACGCTGCACGCTTGACGCATGTGCTCTAGTATATAAATATATTTGATATTATTTTATATAGAGTTATTTTTAATTTAAAAATGTTTGATATATGAAATCATAATTCAATTTTAATTGAGCATTGTGATTTGTGATGGTATCATCAAAATCAATCAGGACGGAATGGTAATTACACATACCAAAAGGGGTTCAGATTCTCTGTCCCACTTTACAAAAATATCATTATACTCCGCCCCGACCAGTGTTAAAACATCCGTAAATAGTATTACACCATAAATACTATTATACCGAGTGCTTAAACACAAAATATATATATATATATATATATATATATATATATATATATAACATTGATAAGCACTCGGTATATATTTTTTTGTGGTATGTATATTTTTTGTATTCCGACCAATGTAATTGAAGGATAGTTATTAGGGTGCTCACATTAGTGATTCATGCGCACAAACCTCTTAATTTAAAATTCTTATAGATAATTAATTTTAAATAGTATATTATAGTTCATTAACATACCAAATTGACAGTTATTAGAAGCCTCTCAACAATTAGTATACATTATAGATGTAAGTACCGTGTGATGCTGCTTGTGTCGTGATTTAGGTACTGCGTATTCTCGAGGGCGAAAACGATCACCGCCGCTACATAAAGGGAAATTTGTTCCCGGTCATTATATCTCCGGATCTCAAGCTCAACTGATGCAATGAAAGGCGTTGGAAATTTTTTTTTTGGACCTTCGATTTTTCGTATATTTCTCCTTCCATAAGTCCCCCAAACACACCTCGGACCGACGAGGTAATGACGAGATAAAACAATCGTACGATTGATCCTGTAATGTTTCGAAAGAGATGCAAATGTTTATGAACACAACTTCTGTGTTTGTTCTGTGTAATAACATATGCTTCATCATCATCTGCAGTTGAACTTCTGTGCCCCGGCGTTGAACTAGTGTTATCTCATTTAAATATTGGGTGAACTTTTTTTTTTTTTTTTTCGCAACGTTAGTTATGAATGGCACTTAGGCTTGTCAGTGGGGCGGGGATTCCCCATCCCCGCGGGAATCCGCCCCAAATTGGACGGGAAGAGATATTTCCCCGCGGGGATCCACGCCCGTTCCCCGATATATTATAATATTTAAATATTATTTATTGTATCTAATTTATAGTATAAATAATATTAAAATATAGTTTAAATAATATTGAAACAATATAAATAATATAAATAATATTATAATATAGTTTATATTATAAATAATATATATTTTAGTAAAAATATTACCGAGGCGGAAAATCCCCGCGGGGACGGGGATGGGGACGATTTTGTCCCCGAATGCCTCGCGAGGACGGGAACGGAGAATAGATTCCCGCCCTCGCCCTGCCCCATTGACATCCCTACTTTTAGGACACCAAACTTATGGAGTTGCAATTTAAAGGCACAAACTTTTAAAGTTGAAGCAATATAAAGACATAAATCTTAATTTCTAACCGGAGCTTTTGACACTTGAGAAAAAATCTTACATGGCGTCGAATGAATGTACTTAATATGTAGTCTCCTAAGGCCATCTCCTACATCGAACTGCATATGCAAACGCATTTTGCAGTAACTATCGTATTTTGCAGTAACCTTCACATTTTGCAGTAATTGTGCTCCAATAGCTAAACGCATTCGCAAACGCAAAAGAATATTCTTTTAATATTCCATTCAATACCAACTTTTCAATATTGCCTCATAGTTTACAACTTTACAGACCAGACCATGATATTATTTATTTGGTTGAGAAAATTAATAAAACTATTATTCGTACATATTAGAAAACATCGGAAAGAAATGTTTATTAAAAAACATGAAATTTACACCACCACTGAAATACATTGAGGTATACATAAAAAACATTATGTTGTACAAATAAAAGAGAAATTATTACATATAAAAAATATAAAAATTAAATAGTAAAATTATTTCTAAAAATAATCTGTAAATGTTAAAATAATTATTTATTATCCCACTATAATCATAATTTCTAGTGTTACAATTTCCAATTTCTTTAATATATTTTTTTATTTTTTATTTTTTAGCATACGTATGTTTTAATAATTCAATGCAAGTAAAATGGCTTGTTTGTTCAATTTTAAAACATGAAACGCATTTTTGTGTTCGAATATGAGAGAGAAAAGAAAAAACGCATTTTACGTTTGCAGTACCGGGGTATTTGCATTGATGGCCATTATATTTTTCTAATGTGTTTGTATTTATACTCATCATGTTCTTGTTGAGATCTCCAAAAAACTGAATAAAATATAAGATTTTTAATCAAACACCATAACTAGTTAACTTTGAAAAATAAAGCCAATCCAAAACTGCAAGAAATCTGCTTAACTTAGAGCCATCTAAAGCAGACCCACCTCAAAATATGGCATAATTCTTCTCTACACGAAATGCCATCACATTCTTAGCTCCGCTCAATCCCGAATAGTCAAATTACGAGAATACTCCTTCCACGCGCAATAGCACTCGAAGTTTGTTACACAAAAGAGAGGTAAAGAAGACGAAAAATCTATCACCAAACGTACCCTTATTTGCCCCTTCCTCTCTTACCGCCTCCCTTCTTACCGAATTTGTTTCCCTTCTTATGCCTGCTCTTAACATAAGAAGCTTGGTCCGCTTTCTTCTGCCTTCCCTTACGAACTTGTTCGAGGTCTTTAATTTCAGATTTGACGTGGGCATTAGGCACAAATTTGTGGCCTTTTCTCCCCTTGAAACTCTTGAACCGGTTATCTCCTTGGAACCGAGGGGTGCCTATTGGAACCAAGAAGAGTTACATCATCATATAATATAGTACTATTCTTGAAATAATAAAAAAAAAAAACAAAATCCTTATAAATAGTTTTTTTCTGGAAATAAGTATGCATGAAGTGCTTGTTTCAAATAATGAGATTATTCTCGGAATCAGTGAGGCCACATCATGAAATGTGCTAATTCTTTCGTTTGGTGTGATCTTTATGCCTAGGAAAATTCTAATGAATTTGCATCTAAAGAGATGTTGAAAATGTGGTACCATCTTAGGAAAATGGTGCGAAACTTTTTAATTATTATTATTCCAGTCGAAATCAGCAAAATTCGCTGGAAAATGAATCATATAAACAGACCGTGTCTAAGATGTTACCTGCTGAGCTCGGTCCTTCTGCAGCGTTTTCATCGTTTGATCTTCTAAGAGATACACTCCTGTGTGATTGTTCTTTCCACTTCTTGTATATCCCAGTTTTCTTTGGTTTCATTTTGGCCCCACTTTCATTCTTAATCTGCAATTCAAGATTAAAGCACATTAAGTAGAGAGTTGAAGCGAAAAAAGATCCTTGAACATATTGCATTAAGCATGCAGCATCCTCCAGTGGACAAAGCAATCCCAAATAAATCACGCATAAAACTCATGAGTTCATATATTGAAATGCATATATAACTAAATAAAATCTCTATCAACTCAACTGGTAGCAACATAAACACAACAAAACACACCTTCCCACTGGCTGTCACCCTTTCTCCATTGTTTAGCTTGATATACTTTTTGCTCCTCTGTTTACCAAATAGAAAAGACAAAAGAAAAACGGTAAAAAACTCTAGTGTTGACTATTGGTAATCAATTTTCCCGTTTGTGAGATATGATTTCAATAGCTTATGGTACACCTTGTCCCAGTGATAAGTAGATTTCTGCTTCCGTAGTCCTGCTTTATCATCGGCATTTATATCAAACACAGCAGCATCCAACCTGCTTATCAGCACTAATCAGTCACTAGATAGTAAAGAAATAATTTCTAATAATAGTTATAGCCAGTTGATACAATACCTATTCGATTCCAAATCCTGGTTGGCTTTCACCGAAAGCCCAGCTTCAAAATGCTGCAGTGAACATTGTTACCAAAGAGTTAATATGTGTATGCACAAAGAAGAGAAAGATTTGTCTTAAATTCAAGCAGAAATATAGAGGAGTTCTATTAGATTAGTAAATCCAGAAAAGGATAACAACAGAAGGGAACATGTCGTAACTGCAGAGTGGATTCATCATTGGAAAAAGAAAGATGGTAAAAGCATGCGACACAAGAATGTGTATTTCACCTTATTTGTGGGCACTGAACTGATGAAGAATTCATCATCTTTGAAGCTCTGTGCTTTCCTTTTGCTTCCAGAAACTGTAAGGTCAACATAAGAAAAACATTAACAGATATTTCCAACTAAATGATGTTAACTCTGATATGATGAATTTTCTAAGAACCACGCTTATAAAATGTTCCAGAATCCTTTGACTACATATGATTTTGGTAAGTCAAGCAAGATCTTACCAATCAGTCAGATACTAGTGACTAGGAATTCTATAACTACAATACACAATTGCACACCTTAAAAACTACACTACGCCTTTTGCTCAAGATAAACTGGATAATGTAGTAGATTCTCGTAGTCAAGGTTTTGCTCGTTACTAGCCCTCATCTTTTACAGCTCACTACTGCTTATGTAATTACTATCAATATATCAGAGAAGCAGAAAAGCACCAAATACACATTTTTTAGAATTCCTTTAGTGCTATCGGCTTCAAATACGATGGATCAAGTCACCGTTGCAAAGAATTATCTGTAGGATATCTACTATGTAGTGCACCTTTACAATCATCTATCGTAGGATCCTAAATGTAGCTCCAAGCTTGCAAGAGGTGATGCCATAGGCCCACATCTAAACACAACTCAGTTCAAGAGCCAGTATATTAGACACACCAAGCTCAACATTAGTAGCATCAACCCACTTTAAGATAAGCCCATCAAGGGTGAGAATATGGTTCAACTTGGAAATAGATGATATTAGAGCACACAATAAATATTACCCAGATGAATAGGAGCTGGACCAAATAGAGCACCATAGTACTCTTATGTTATGAGATATGAAAACAACGGCAAAAAAATATGCAAACCTTTTCTCTGCTTGCTCTTTGAAAAATTGTCTTCCGGCTCATGTTCCTGCAAGATCAATGTCCTATCAGATAACAAAAACCCAAAGAGGAAGCAATGAAGTCTTATGCATGCCAACATGATATCAATATTTGAAATAAGATGGCTGATGTCATTTAATGCTATTGATCAGAGGACCTCTCTTATCGGTAGAGAGTAAAATGAAACTTCAGCTCAGAACAAAATATCTAGAAAAGTTGATAATTGGTATAGAGCAAAAGGGCACTTCTAGAAACACCAACCTCCTCCACAGTATCCCTAAGACGCTGCTGCTGAACCTTATTTATCACCTCCTCATGAATTAATCTCTTCTTCTTCATCACATCACTCCATTGGCTAGAAGATCCCTGAAATAACTTACTTGTCGTTATTCACCATCCAAAATAAAACTCTCCGTATAGTAAAGCAAATCCAAAACAAAAATTGACAATCTACAAATTAGAATATGGGAGGAGTCAGATACCTTTTGATTTGTAGACTTTAGAGCCTCTGCTTCGCCTTCCAGAATTGTTTGCTTCGGCCTGGTAGTGGCAATACATGACAATAATAGTTAAATCAATCGTATTTCCTGAGCTGCTAAAGCTAGATAACTAATCTGCATAAAACAAAAGGTTGAAAATTTCGATTGACCCTTACCTGAATGATTTTAAGCGCTCAGAAAAGGCTATTGCAGTTAATTCATCGCCGCCCAAAGTGCTTATGAATTCTGGATGCAAACCCTCACGCCGCAAATCTTTGACTCTTTTCGTGGACTCCCTAGATGGCTTTTCCTTTGTTTTCACGTACAGGCGAAACGCGTTAAACAAAGGTTTCTGAAGAGCAACCAGATCCGTTGAAGAATCCATGATTTCTCGAACTCTGTCCGAAAGTAAATCAATAGCTCTCTGAGGAAAACGTCCATAAATAGTTTCCCCGTTAGCTACCGCTTGATCTATTTTGTTCATTACACCATCCCTATCTCTTAGGACTTCTTCCTCTAGTGGAGCTGGCCTCAGTGGTCTTGATAGGAAGAGATGAAGATCCAACACGTATGCCATATCTTCTGGGGTAACAAAAGAAAAAGAAGTACCCGTACGACCAGCTCTTGCAGCACGCCCAACACGATGGACAAAAAGTTTGGGTTTCGGGGGAAAGTCAAAATTTATGACATTATCGAGTAAGGGGATGTCAATTCCCCGGGCAGCTACATCAGTAACAATCAAAAGCATGGTCTTTCTAGCCCTAAATTTTGAAACGTGAATCTTCCTAGCATCGTGATCCATATCCCCGTAACAAACCGAAGCCACAATACCCTCTTCCTGAAACAGAATGTTTAGAAACTCAACGTGATACTTAGTGGACACGAAAATCAGGGTCTGCTGCTCAGAGCTTATGTGATCTCTTATTAAGTACAATAAAGCCGCAAATTTCTCCTCCTGTCTTAAGGTGAAGAAAGTGAGCTTCAAATCAGGGCTAATTTTGGTCTCGAGATCAAGCCTGACTAACTGAGGATCCCGAAGACCGGCCTTGGCAAACTCAGCAAGGGCCTTAGGTAAAGTGGCACTGAAGAGTAAAGTTTGGCGATTCTCACTAAGCTGCGAGAGGATCTTGTGCAACTGCTCTGTAAACCCCATGCTAAAAAGGCAGTCAGCTTCATCGAATACCACATATTCCACAGTTCGTAAAGACATGTCATCAACCTCATCCAAATGGTGGATAAGCCTGCCGAGAGTAGCAATGATGCAGTCAGGGCTCTGTGCAAGTTCCTCGAATTGACTCTCCATGCTGTCACCACCAACCAGTAAACTGGCACGCAGATCTACGAGGAAAAAAATAATTAAAATTACATCATTAGGGGCACCGACTTTACTGAAATGTGTTTAATACACCATACTTCATACGTGGCATTATTGGAACATGTAGAAGCAATCCCACCAATACTCTAAGAAAATAATGAACAAAGGATTATCACCGTACGCACACAAGTTCACAATATCAATAAAAGGTCAAATAAATTTGAACAAAAGGGCTTAGTTAAATCCATCTAATATCCGTCTTCGCTTACAAATTAAACAAGTCCAAAAACTAACTTTCCATATTTTTACCATGTATCCAGAATCAAACACGAGAAGAGAAGACCGAGATTTCATATAGATCATCACCCTCTGATAGACACCAGCATAAAAAGCAACTCTACAGAGCCAACGAAACACACCTTCATCCATGAACTAAATAAGCAACAACAAAAACTAGGTGACACCAGCCCATGTACGTACCAGTGAATTTCCCAAGTTCTTTTGTGAACTTAAAAGTCTGCAACGCTAAATCTCTCGTCGGAGATAAAATCAATGCCCTGACACCGGCCTGAGGCACGTGTTGCTGTAACTTCTCCAGCATTGGAATCAAAAAAGCCGCCGTCTTTCCCGAACCCGTGCGAGCCATAGCGACGACGTCGTTTCCATTCAGAATCAAGGGCATCGTCTTTCGCTGAATCGGCGTCGGAACTCTGTAACCTTTCTTCTTCACGCCGTTGTATATATTGGGGCTCAGCCCCAGTGATTCGAACCCTCCTGATTTGGCTTTCTTCGGCTTCTTCCGGTTAACCTTTGTATACGCTCCTCCTGCTTTGGCTTTGCCTTCTGCCATTGCTGCGTTGGAGGTGCTCGCGCGTTTGGGATATTTTTTAGGGTTTTAATCGATTAGGGTTTAGTTACAGAATCGTCCCTAATGTTGGGTATTACTAATCAAATGATTTTATTTTAATAAATAATAAAATGTCCAGCAAATGTCCCCTAACTAGACTGGCCCATTTTTAACCGGAACCGGCGGTTCCAACCGGCAAACCGCCGGTTCCAAACCGCCGGTTCCGGTTGCTAACCGGAACCGGCATCCGTAGGAGGCCGGTTCCGGGCGGTTTGGGATTTTCCCAAACCGCAAACCGCCGGTTGCAAACCGCCGGTTTGGCGGTTCAACCGGCGGTTTAATATATATTATATAATATATTTTTATTATAAATATTATTATAAAAAATAAAAAAAACATAAAAAATATAAAAAATTTATTTATCCAAAATAAAAATATTATTATAAAATTAGTCAGTGTAAAAAATAGAAAATGACAAATTTATGATTGAATTTCGCACAAGCAGATACATGTCAGACACCGATTTCATACCAAAATAATTATTTTATCTATTTGTTCTTATTTGAATGATGCATTTAAATTTTTGCAACGGAATTTATGTTTCGTAAACTTTAAGTATATGAAGTTTTGTATCGAAAAATATACCAAAAATTTATGCAACGCAGTACCAAGATAAAAAAAAAAAGAAAATAAAAAAAAATAAAAAAAAAATAAACCGACGGTTAACCGGCGGTTCAACCGTTAACCGGCGGTTGACTAACCGCCGGTTAGCTGAACCGTAACCGGGGGATAGCCAACCGGCAACCGCCCCCGGCCGGTTAGAGACGGTTGGTCCTTTCGACCAACCGTCAACCGGCGGTTCCGAACCGCCGGTTAACCGTAACCGGCGGTTGGGCATGACTACCCCTAACCCAAAATTAGTTTTCTAGTTCTTTTATTTTTTTCATTTTTAATGTTTTCTGCAAAAATTTCAAAAATAGGTAAAAAAGAACGCTTATATTTGACAGTTTTTTTTTCCTAAAAAACATTAAAAATGAAAAAGAAAGCCTATTTCTAAATCAACCTATAACACATTTTTGAAGATTTGATGTTATTAATATTTCCCTAGATTTTTAATATAGATAAGCTGCAGTTCCCACACTTCGATTTAGAACGGTAAATAATCTGATTCTTACTGTATATGGGACAATCATCGACTTTCAAGGGTACTAATCCCTCTAATCCATTCTTTTCGCCCCAATTCCACACAGATAGCGATAACCGATAACAAAGCGATCGAGTGAATTCGAGCCCATCCTCCTCTGTTCTACTTCATAATTTGATGATGGCATTCTAATAACGGTCCAATTAGTATGCCAATTTTAATTTGTTCAACTCTATTACATTGTTGAAACGATCTACCATCGATTCATGTAATGAAGAAAGTTATTTTCAATCACACAAATAAAGAATTATTTCATACTAATAATAATAATAATAATTTATCTTTATTAACACTAATTTTATTTTGTTCGATCTAGTAGTCTTGCAAACACATCTAATGTATTATATATTTTAGTGCAGTTAAAGCATACACGAATTAGAAGACGAATTAGAAGGTGCAGAGTTCACGCTCGAAAAATATTTATTTCAGAATCCAAAATCAAGTGGAGTGCGGGACAGCGCCCCGACTCGAAGAGGCACCACCCTAACCACATGCACACGAAAAGGTGTACACCCACCCACCCGAAACCGCATGCAGCTGAAAGGGTGCACATAAACCCAAAAGGGTATGAGAGGTCGAAAATGTGGTATCTGTTAGTAAACAGACATCAACCTTAAAAATATTGTCTTCACTCGCGAATGAACACAACTGGTTGAATCTTTTGGATATAAATAAGTGACGAAGCATACAACATAAGCACATTGAATTTACAAACGCGCGAAAATATCTAATCTTATCCCGGTACAAATTTGGTGAAACTCGTAAAGGGTCTCTGGAAAGTGATTCCAAAATACGATTCTAGAGAATATCCGACAATACCGATCAAACAATTTTTTACCAACATAATGGTGAGAACTGTAAACTTTATTTTATATATATCACAGTATTCGTGCGCACACATCGAGTGTGCAGTTGTCACACTTCACCTCTATTAGGTCAATCCATGTGGGACAACTTTATCAATATCGACATGTCCACAGATATTTTCATGTCGCAAAAATAAATTACGTTTATTTCAACCTTAATAATATATGGTAACCTACACGGAAATTGTTCGAGCGAGAAGCAGATAACCAACCTTAAACACGCGAACGAAATATTTCAGACAAAATGACACATATGTTGAAACAGGAAATACAGATGAAATCAGAGAGAAAAAGAGAGAGAGAGATTCAGCAGCAACCGCTAGTTGAAGCATCGCTTTCGGGCGGTGGCTTCTGCTTGAAGATGTTGTTCTTCTTAACTCCAGCTGAGCCTTCAGCCAAGAGGCTCGGAGTCTCCATGATCTGTAATAAAAAAAAAAAAAAAATTCGTATTTTTACACGAAAGTAAATAAATACCCTTTTCAGACGAATTTTTAAGACTCCGATATCGAACTAACCTTAAGGACTAGTTCTTCGAAGCATTGCTCCACGTTCACTCGAGTCTTCGCGCTGCATTCGATGAAGAGGCACCCGTATTCTCTGGCAAAATCGATCCCTTCTTTCTTGCTGACAACCCTTTCGACCTCCTGTGTAAGATTTTGCATGTTTGTTTTCATTCATGAGCATTCGGGGTAATAATGAGTAAGTGATTGCATGACGACATTAAGGATGTGTTTGGTTTGCGAAATTAGTAGGGAAAGGAAAATGAAATGGAAAAGAAAAACTAGTTTTTATGTTTGGTTGATTTAAGAAAAAGATAGGTAAAAACAAAAGAAAAGAAAATATAGTTAAGATATACTCAAAACTAAAGAAAACTCATTTCTTCGCCAAATGGTGAGGAAAATAAAAGAAAAGCTTATGAAAACCATTTTCTCTCTGATTTTCTTTTCCAAACTAGTTTCTTCGCTCAAAACACAGCCTAAGGATTTTATGATTAGATTACGGGATTCATGTTTTATGGAAATAGGTACCTTATCGACTTTGTTCCCAACGAGCATCTTGATGCAGTCTTGATTTGTTGAGTAGAGGTCGATTTCCTTTGCCCATATGTCGGATAGATTCGTGAAGGTGTCTCTACGTGTCACGTCATATACTGTAACAAACATGTGATTAAAAGACGTAAGAGAGAAGAACAAAACAGACACTATACGTTATGTGATGAAACTTTCATTTTATTGGATTTATTTGGGGGCGAGGGACGGGATTGTTGTCCCACAATAGAGAACTAAGATAAAATTACAGTATAAATCCCAGGTTTTAGTTCGATAATTGTAATACGTAACACAGTAAAGAATCGAAATATGAACTAAACCACGAAAGATCAATATCGAATCAATCCTATGACACTACAGAGGGAGACATATGAGAAAGAGCACAAGGAAACAAACGTACCCATGATGATTCCTTGAGCTCCGCGGTAATAAGAACTGGTCAAAGTTCGAAACCTTTCTTGTCCAGCTGCAGCAGCAGGAGAATTAGTGAACAAACACGAAAAATTGCACATGAATATAAACATAGATACATGCCTCGTTTCAAACGTATGCATACTTTATGACTGCAATTATCACATTTATGGATTAAAAAATTTCACAAACAGCAAACCGGTGGCTGATTCTTTCTTACCAGTGTCCCAGATTGCAAGCTTCAGTTTCTTCCCTCCAACAGTAACATGCTTCACCTTGAAATCCACCCCTAATAACAACACATAACAAAAGAAATCGTAGTACTCATCATTAACAGCAAACCAACATTACACAGAGCACATACGGAAATATAAAACACGTTCGTTATTACATCAAGGAACAGAGAAATACCAATGGTAGGAGATAAATCTTCGAAAGCATCCGACGTGAAACTGAGCAATAGCGAGCTCTTTCCGACCCCGGAATCTCCAATCAGCAACAGCTTAAACAGATAATCGAATTCCGGTTGTGTCCCTGAAGATGATGCCATAATGTCCTTACCAACGTTCAATTTTAACCTGGAAAAAGGTTAAGGAAACAATAAAGGAATAAGAAAAGAAAAACTAAATCCCGATTGAAATGTCTCTCACGCGAATTTCGCAAGATAACCTAAAGCCCCAAATTAAACACACAACCAATTCGATCGTTAAACACCTGATTAAGAGTGCATTCACAACAAATACAAGCACGCGCACGTCAATTGACTGATAAGCGGAAAAAATCTCACCGACGGAAATCAATAAACAAGCAAAAACCCAGATGGAGATACCTCACCGGAAATTGGATTTCCAAAAGCCAAAGAAGGTAGAGTAGATCTGAGATAAATCTTGTCTCGAATAGAACTGTTACGTACACGCGTGTGATGATGCGGTGGAAGGGAAGGGATGGAGTATGAATCAAGCGATCGGTTAATAAATACGTAGCGCAATGGCGATCGATCAGGAATTTTTGCAAAATGATGTTGTACACTGTGCAATGGCTTGTTGTACAGCAGCCAGCAAAACTCCAAAAATAAAACAGGTGTTAATATTCTATGCAGTTTCATTTTCTATTTTTTTTTCAACTCATTTAATCACCTTTTTGGCATTGGCCTGGTTGTTAAGGGAATGGATTAAAGATTTATGGATTAGATCGTAGGATCGAATCTCACCTTCCACAATTTCTTAAATAGTCCTCATGCGGTTATATTTCGTTATTATTTTTGTCAGGTTGATTTGGAACGTATGCATATGGCCTCGAAGATTAGTCTTCCACTAGATTGCGTGATGCAATTAAGCTTCTATCATGTCTTTGTGGCGCAAACTCACGCATGTATTTAGGGACAGGTACATAGTCATGTCGAGTTGGAATACCTCGTGACAAAAAAAAAATTAAAAATTGAAAATTCTAGAAATTTAATATAAAAACAGCAAAAATGGTTTCCGACGGTTTTCCCATCGGAAATTCGACCCAACAATGATTGGAGTAGTAATTGAGATGTGTGATAATGGAATTTTTAATTAGGCTTTATAGCCCAAGGCCCAATACACCAAAAAGCCCAACAAAAACAGCTCAAACCGCTGCTATAAATACCCAAATGAAGGCTTACATAAGGGGGGTTTTCTTAATAATTTGCTCATTATATCCGCTCTCCAAACCTACTCTTCAATTTGGCTCACTCAATCGGGTCCCCAACTACGATTCTCTTTATTTCTTGCTAACGCGCAGTCATTTGTGTTTGTTCACGAACTCGTTTCGGGAACCTGTCTCCTAATTTTCTCTTGTGATCTCAAGTTGAGCTCACCTCGTTGATTCGTGTGAACCAATTTTATAAGGGAATGATGAAATCAATCGGGATCAATGTAACTCTAAAATGAAGGTCAAGAATTTGAATCCAATCAATCATCTTGTTATCGTTATCTTTCTGAACTTGAGACAGAAAGAACGAATAAGAAGATTAGTCCCGTATGAAGCGTGAAGTCGTCCTATTTAGGGGTGAAAGATGCTCGGCTCGACTCAGGAGCTTGGTGAGCCAGCTTGGGTCGAGCTCGTGACAATCGAATTCGAGCTCGATCATAAGACCATCTCCGATGGTACTGCAAAACTAAAAAAAAATGGGGTCAAAATTACTCCAATCGAACCCAAAAACAAAACTCAAAATGAGATTAACCGTTCTTTAACCTCAAATGACGCAATTTTGCGTTTTAAACTGAATTATGCGTCTGATTTTTTAATTGCATGTAAGTCCTCGTTGAAATGCGTGTGTGCTGCTGTATCGCACGTTATGACACATATAATTTATCTTTTGTCTTCCTCCTCAATCTAGGTGACATAAATCGCTTTATTCATTACTATTATATGTACTAATTTTTTCCTTGAATATTCTACACCTTACCATTTCAATTCAAATTATATATATATATATAAATAATAATTAAATTTGTCAAAATTTTTAATTAATTTATATTATATGTTACTTTTCATTTCTAATTTTATATGTATAACTAATAATTTAATTCTGTAAAAATTTTAATAAATATAAAATAATATTGGGTCTTATAAAGTTATAAAATATGTTGGTAGTATTGAAAATTTATAAAAGTTTGTGTGTAGGAGAATATTTCAGTAATATTCTTTTGAGTTTAAGAATGAGTTTAATGGTTGCAGAATAAATACTGCATTTTGAGTTTGAGAATGAGTTTTTCGGTTGAAGTTGGTCTAAGTGCTCGAAATGCTAAAAAAAAATTGGACTTAATTTTGGACTGAAATTAGTACTGCTTTTCTCCATATTCAATTATTAAAGTACAACTTACGTGTATAATGCTGAATTGAAATTAGATTTCCGGTGCGAATGTACTCAAATTGCTTTAATTTGAAATTTTATTTTCAACTTCTTAATTTAGGTGTAATAAGAGGGTCACTCTTAAACTAGATAGAAGTAAAAATTAAGCCTTATTTATTTTAACCTTAGATTGAAATTTCGATCATTAACGAAGTTCGAAATGAAAAATTCATCGAGTTACACATGTAATAAGAGTGACGTTGTGAACAGAATAATAGCAATGGCATCGCATTCGAAGTTCATTATGACACTCTCCAAGCACAACCCTGATGTTACATTTTATTACACTCACATCTAAGTGATTTATTTATTCATAGCTGCACAAAACCCCTTTCTTTTTATTATTATTATTTTACAAGATTAAAAAAAAAAAAAACATCTACTCATTCTCCATGGCGATGATGCAACGAAGGCTCTCTCCTTTGATCATGAGATCAAAAGCCTTGTTGATCTCCGAGAACTTAACTCGATGTGTAATGAATTTATCCAGCTCCAGCTCCTGAAAAATACATACACATTTTCACTTCGGATTTTACGAGGACTCTCGATTCGGCCACGGAAATTTATAAATAACATAGGAATAAAACTCATTTTGGTCCCTAATGTTTACCTTATAAACCAATTTAGTCCCCGATGTTTCAATTGGATCAATTTAGCCCCCCATGTTTCGGAAATGAACCAATTTGGTCCCAACTTGACGGAACGTAAATTTTAACAGAAAATCGACACATGGCATCATTACAGCGTGCCACGTGTCTCACAGTTAATAATTTTCAGTCTAAATTGACGGTTTTTATCAAGTTGTGACCAAATTGGTTCATTTCCGAAACATGGGGACTAAATTGGTCCAATTGAAACATCGGGGACTAAATTGGTTCATAAGGCAAACATTGGGGACCAAAATGGGTGTTATCCCAATAAAATACAAAGAAGCGAAAAAAACTCGCCTTGTTCATGTATTTCTCCACGACGGACGGGATCTCGCTCCTCGGCTTATAGTTCCCAAAGAACGTCCCCTTGAGGGTCCTCTTGTTCAGCACGTTTAGCGGGTGAGTTTTGAACGCATCGTCCTTCTTCGGTACCCCAACGAGCACCGCGACGCCCCAACCCTACGTAAAAAAAAATCGCAATACAGTGACTAACCGAATTTTACGTGGTTCGACCAGTACTGTCTGCCTCCATGAAGACCTAAATTTACTAAATTGAGAATTTCTCAGTCTCTAACCAAACCCGAGACCCCTTCATCCACGCGACAGTGTATAAGGCAACTGACCCGCTCTCGATCAGGATATGTGGGACCCACAGGGGTGGGAGTTCCATTAGAAATAGAATAAAAGAAAGAGGAAAATTTTTACGTACGTCGTGGACGCATTCGAACGCGGATATCATCGCGTTGACGTTTCCCGTGCACTCGATGCTTCGATCGACTCCTCCGTCGGTCATCTCGACGAGAACCTGGCGGGAATAATACTTTAGCCAATTTTAGATCTCAAGTTGCTAAAAATTAAATTGAAAAACAAATAAAAATTGTATTATCCGTTTCCACCTCTTGAATGGGCTTGTCGTGGTCCTTCGGGTTTACGAAGTCGGTCACGCCGAATTTCTTTGCTGCAAGAGAAGCGAAAAAAGTTCACTAAAGCTCCCGAATTTACGATAATACTAAAATGTGTTGACTACATTCCGAAATAAAAAAATAAAAAAACCTGCTTCGAAGCGACTTGGGTTTAAGTCGACTCCGATGATCTTAGAAGCCCCGCAAATCCGCGCCCCTTCAGCCGCCTGAAGAAATTAAGACGGAGAATTTAAGGTTAAAATAATAGCGCAGAGACGCGCCGAAGCATTAAATGATATAACACTCACCGCGAGACCAACGGTCCCAAGCCCGAAGATGGCTACAGTCGAACCACGCGTTGGCTTAGCCACGTTCAACGTCGCCCCGAGCCCTTCAAAAAATTCGAAAATCGAAAAGGAAAACAATGATAAGTACGGGTCAAAAGATTTCTCGTCGCACATCTGAACAAAATTATATCAATCAACGACAATATCAAATAGACTGCCACGCCAGCTAACATCAACTAATTCTAAGATGAAAATAACAATTCTAAGCTCTTCTTTCAGTTTTTCTTTTTTCGCTTTAGGTTTTGTATGGATTGTGTCTCTCTGGTAGAGATTTCATCCCTGCTGGATGCGGTGACGGAGCCCGCCCAACTTGTGAGTGTGGTCCAGTCTATTTGGACTTCATATCTTTATCACTAGAGTCCAATATAAAAAATTTCAATATAGATTATTTAACAAAAAAAAATTTGTGGGGCCCATTAACCCCACTGGCTGCTCGCTCTAATGTGACTCCGCCACTCGCTGGATAGTCGCTATTTAGCCATGGATCGGTGTTAATATATTAAAGGAATAACGCCATTTTTTATGCCCAATGTTTGAGATATGGACGTTGTTTTGTTTGTCACGTTCCGAGATGCCAGAATTAGTCCCCAAAGTTACCAACTTTGTGCGATATTGACCTAACTTGGCGGTTAAATTAACCGGATGACCAAAATCGAGAATATTGATAACTAAATGTGGCATCTCGAAATATAGGAGTAAAAAACGTCCATACCCCCAACAATGGGGACAAAAAACGGTCTTCTCCCTCTATCAAACTATCGTTTTTCGGAAAAGAAGTCTACAAATAGACACGATCTCAAAACATATGACCAAAAGCGTCCATACCCCAAACATTGGGGGACAAAAAAACGGTCTTCTCCCAGTATCCAACTATCATTTCCACAAAAAAAAAATAAAGTCTACAAATAAACACGAGAACTTTTAAGACTACTAACCTGTCGAAAGGCCGCAACTGACTATGCAGACTTTGTCCAACGGAGCCTCGGGGTTGATCTTGGCGAGGCAGCCGGCGTGGACGACGGTGTACTCGCTGAACGTGGAGGTCCCGAGGAAGTGGTTGATGGGCTTCCCGTCCTTGGAGGAGAACCTCGACTTGCCGTCCTCGATCATCACGCCTCGGTCCGTGTTGATCCTCAGGAGGTCGCACATGTTGCTCTCCGTCGACTTGCAGTGCCTGCAATCCCCGCACTCCCCCGTGAATATCGGGAGGACGTGGTCCCCCGGCTTGAGGTCCGTCACGCCCTCGCCTACGCTCTCAACGATCCTAAAATAGCGAAAACACACAAAAAAAAATAGAAAAAAAATATAAATTAGATTTTGAAGTAAATAGGATTTATAAAATAAATATTGTTTCGATCATCACCCTCCAGCTTCATGGCCGAATATGCGAGGAAAGAGAGGTGTTTGTCCCTGCAACCGAATAAACACATGAGATTCGTTCTGTGTAACACTATTCATCAATCTAAAATTAGCGTAAGAATAATATAATCTATTTTTTGCTTTCGATCATTTTGCTACTATATCCTTTCATTAGATGGATTCATACCGTCTGTCCCACTTTTGTCTGCCATTTTTTGTGTTACTTTACAAAAATATTATTATACCCCGCTCCGACCAGTGTTAAAAAACTCGTAAACAACATTACATCATAAATACCATTATACCGAGTGCTTAAACACAAAAAATATATATAACATTGATAAACACTCGATATATATTTTTTGTGATATAAATATTTTTTGTGAGCACTCGATGTAGTAGTATTTAGGTGTAATGATATTGACGAGTGTTTTAACACTGGTCGATGCGGAATGTAAAGATATATTTGTAAAGTGAGACGGATGATTTAATTCCTGATTAGATCTATGCAATGCAGGTTTAGAAAAACACGTGCTGGGTGGTTTGAAAATCCATCAACAAAGTACACATTTTACTTTATAAACAATAATTAACTTTATATATATTACCATATATATTTAAACCTCCGTCCAAAGCAAGCACTTGGTGTGACAATATATTTAATGAGTTGGAATAAAACACTATTGTTGGAGGAGCTCGAGTTCCGATCACTACTGATCGTTGACCGGCACGAGTGTTCCAGTTTCATTATATTACAACGGAAATTTATAAAAAAAAAAAAAAAGTTAAACCAAGATTACTAATGTGCTCACTTAATTCCAATAAAAAACAAAACCTGAGGTTCCCAAAAGTGGATATCAGTGTGGCAGAGAGCGGTGAAGAGAATCTTCACTCGGACTTCATTCTTCTGCGGCGGCGCAACCTCAACTTGCTCGATCACCAGCGGTTTCCCGGCTTCCCAAGCAACAGCAGCTGCCGCACCAGCCCACACAGTTAAAAAAATATATATAAAATCAAACAAATATTCGTCATATCTTATTACAAGAAAACCCACCATAGAATCGAAAAGAAAGAAAAAAAAAAAGAGAGAGAAACCTTTGCATCGGATGACTTTCCCTTGGGTGTTCGACATGCTTCTTTCTCCTTCTTTCTCTTCGTCCTAGAGTGCTCTTTTGATCAATATATGATATCGCAAAGTTGGGATTTTTTATTTTTTATTTATAGTGGGACAGCGGTGACTTGAACAAATCCGAGGAAATATGACACGACGCCTTTGTTGTAATCACATGTTAGAACTTTTGAACACGTGTATGCTTTTGAAAATTAAAAGTATTTTTGGGTGAAGCAGCACACATGTGGGCCCATTTAGATGTCGTCAGCTTACGTGATGTGTTGGAGGTTTTCTTGCAAATTCTAGAGTTTAGTACAATTTGATCGTGTCGCATTAAGACACCCTCTAGTCTAGAGTTGGCTTATCGGGTTCGGTCGATTTTATATGTGATATAATTCATTGGATCTCAAATAAAAATAGAAAACTAATACTTCTGGTTCTGGTATATTTTTCCCCATAAAAGTGGCGGAGCCAAAGATTTGGGCTGAGTGTCGTCCAAATATGAGTAATAAAATTTAGCATGTTGAAGTCCAACCCACTATACCTCTACCGATAGCCAACCATCAACAATATCATTAAATATTAGATATTATAAAATAATATTATTAATATAATATTATTTTTTATATCTAATTAATAATGAAAGGTCCGTATTGATTGGCGACGCGGCGAGATCCTGGATGTTGAATTTGGACGATTCAGATGAGTTGAAGACATCTATAAGTAGGCTGTAGTTCTTCAGTTATTATCATCACATATTCATTTGAGAATTACATTTGAGAGTGAAGTAGTCCGATTGAATAATGTTATCAGTTCAGATAGTGACTGATAAGAGTTTCACATCCACAGAGAGGTGTGAGGTAAAATACGGGTGGTAAAAATCGTGATGTAGTAAAAATTGAGTGTTGCAATTTTTACTATAGTGAAGATTCTGCCGACTCGGCCGTGGTTTTTCCCTCTTCGTTAACAGAGGGTTTTCCACGTAAAATTCTGGTGTCTTTCTTACTTTGCGGTAATTTTATTTTTACCGTGGTAGTTATTGTGCGGTCCCACCAAAGTTACCTCGTGGGTTCCACTTTTTTCGACCGTTCTACCGAGCAAAACCGGGACTGATTTCCGTTGCGGGGCCACTGACCACCGCGAGGCCCACCACCCCTCCCAACATATCCAAGGGTCCAAATCAAAATAAAAAATTTCAGTGAGGCCATTTTACTAATTTTAACAAATTTTGGGAATAATTTTTAGTTTTCCATCGATAAATAGTAAAGGAAAAAAAAATTCAATGGAGTCATGACACCCCAGTGGGCAGTGGCTGTGTGGCTCCGCCGGTGTTCCCTACCCATGTGGAAGTAACACAAATTCGTTCTATTTTTTATGTAGGAGTTGGGTTAATTTTTCCACTTGGGTAGGGAAGAATTGATCCACAAGTAATTATATTTTTCTACAAAATGAATGGTCCCCGGAAAACTTATATTTTTCTACAAAATAATTATAAAAAAATGTATATATGTATAATAATACTACAAACCACCGCTAATATCACCGTTGTTTGGCCGCGACCCGCAATTATAATAAACGCGAAACGTTTAAGGATTGAAGGACGGGGTGTGGAAAGTGTAGTCAATCATCGTGTTAAAATATATAGTATATAATATTAACTTCATTTGTATAATGTTTTAGTACACATAGAGGCTGTGGCCTGTGAGCGAATTATAGAATTGGAATGGATTACAGAATTGGCATTATAGCCGTTTTCCGTGATTTCACCTAAGTTCGTATTTTTTATTTTGGCTGGTTGATTAATACTCATTATTTGATCATGTTGCAATGCTTATGTTCAGTCTGATTTGGTAGGAGGAGATTTCTGCCTTTATCTTGCCAATTGTCGTGATTTGGTGTTGATCAATGACGAGCTTTCCTTTTCTGATATCGGCAATTTAATACTTTGATTTCTTTCCTCCTTTAGTTCTTCAACACATCCAAGTAATAGGTTTCGGGTCACAAGTATTTATTACAACAATTCGTTCGGATCCTCTACTTCAGTAATAGGGTCGGGACCCCTTTATTCAGCTGGGTCCTCTGTTATTTTTAGAGTTTCTTGCTGTTTTTTAAGTCCTTCACCTTCAAAAGCACCCGCCAATAATGTTTGGTCAACGAGATTATTTTTTTAAGAAAAAATAAAAAATTAATTAAATTTGGGCTCGATAAGCTCGACGAACTATCGAGCCCATATAATTTCAGCTCGAGTTCGGCTCGATAACTAATCGAACTTGGCTCGAGCTCGGTCAAATTCGAACTCAAACCGAGTGTTGACTGAGCTGCTCGCGAGCAGCTCGATTCGTTTTCACCCCTAATCGGGAGATTTTTTCCCGCGGACCATTCCCGTCCAGTTTGGCTCAATTTTAATGTAATTTTTTCTTTATTTTTCTGCAATGTTCGAGCCGACGAAAATCAGTGTTAGAAACGCGAAAAAAAATGTGAAAAAAGAATAAGACATGCTAGAGTTGAGAAAAAAAGGTAATTTAATAATTTCATATTTCGAATCCCCGCAGAGAACAGGGCAGATCCTCGCGGGGCGAATTCCCACGGGGACGGAGAATAAGTAATCCTCGTAAAACGCGACTTTTATTCATGATATGCAGACACACACACGATACAAATGTAATAAATAATAATACACACATTCTTTCGAACCGCAACCTCAGCACAACACCATCACATTACATATTTACATTCATGGAATAAAAAAATAAATAAATAAAAAAAAACTCCTGCGTATTCCTTCATCCCTTGTTAGTCCTCCTCACGATGTCTTCTTCTGTGTGCTTGTCCTCGTCTACGGTAAGGACCAGAGCCTTCGCACCGTGTGGGCCGTCCACGTAATCGCCCTTCACAGTGACGCGTTCGTCCCTGTGAACCACGTCGGTCTCCCTCCCGCGCTTTCTCTCTCTCCACAGCTTGATGAGGAGCCACGTGGCGGCCACGCAGCAGCCGAAGAAGAAGAAGCTTCCGAAGACTCCAAACACGAATATAACCACTGTCGGCCCGTCGCTGAGAGGAGAAGAAGAAGAAGAAGAAGAAGCCATTTCTATTTTTTCTAAGTTTTCTGAGAGGAATTTGACGATCTTATGACAACGATCACTCTGGGTTGGAATATTTCTTTATCTTCTCTTGGGCTGTGTTACATATATATATATATATATATAATGTGTGTATGAAATTAAGCTTAGGGTTTGGTTGGTGAGTGGATGCTGTCCTTGTAAGAAACCAAAAGCTTTGAAGAAATTGGAAACTTGACTCGTTTGTGAAGTTTGTATATGTAATGGCTTAGTTACATTCTTATGTGCCCATTTGGTATTCCAATCCAGTGTTCTACGTATCTGATTTTTGATTCTGACACAAAAAATTAATTGAGTTTAACATTTATTATAATACAGTGTATGAAACACTAGATTGGAACAACGAAATAGACGATCTCCTAGCGTATTTTAGAAAAATTAGTTTTTAAATTAGGACAAGTAATCACTCTTGCCAACTAGAGAAATTCTCTCTAATGATAATGAGTCATAATACTATATACCACCAGTAATGTTTTTTTATTTTTTATAAAAAATTGTCTTAAAACATTATCATTACTAGATGATTCAAAATATTAACGTACTTTTTGATATTTTAACAGGAAGAGTATTTAAATATGACTTAAATATTACAATACTATTATGACTCAGAAACATAATTTTTTAGATATGGAACGACCGTGACCGTTTCGAAATAATGCAACGGAATCAAAAGTTCAGAACACCTATGTCCTCACCGATAGGGCTGAGCAAAAATGTCCAGAATCCGATTCGGTATCGGGATTATAAATTTCTGAAAACCGGATATCCGGTGTTTAAAACGGGACCGGATATCCGTATCCGAATATTTTAACATAAATCGGAACGGATACGGATACCTCGGTAGGGGTGGACGCGGGTCGGGTATTTGACGGGTTCGGGTAATTCGGGTGGGTACACGTCGGGTCGGGTATCGGGTACCCGATTTAAAATGTAATTATTTTTTATTAATATTTTAGTACGATTTATAATATTTATGATATTTTTATACATTTTTTCTCTTTAAAATTTTGTAATATGAAGAGAAATTATTAATTTTATATCATTCTTAATTATTTTATGACTACTAGAAATTAATTATACTATTTTTTCATAATTTTTTTAATTTTAAGTCATTGTCGGGTACCCGATCGGGTAATTCGGATAGCATTTTGCTACTCGATACCCGACCCTATTTTTTAATGTCGGGTATCAGGTACTACCCGATACTCGATAAATTTTCGGGTACCCGACCCGATCGGGTAAAAACCCGGTCGGGTCGGGTACCCGATACCCGTTGCCCACCCCTAACGCTCGGTACTAAAATTCGAATATTCGGTTAATTATTTTAAAAAAATAAATAAATTGAATAATAGCCAAAAAAAAAAAAGAGGCCCAAAAAGAGAAAAAAGAAAGAAAAACAACTCAATATCTTAATTTGACTCAAATAAAATATATCGAATTGAATTTATATCATTCGTGAAATAAATAGAGAGTTGAAAACAAAATCAAATACGTTGCAATTAATTTTTTTTAAAAATAATAATTTAGTCGAAATAAAAAATCGGATTTCGGATATCCGAATTTGCGGATATTCGAAATTCAGATATCCGATTAAAACCGAATAGGATACGGTTCTAGATTTCAGATATCCAAAAATAAAAAATTCGGATATCCGAATTTGCTCACCCCTACTCACAGGTGTGTGGGATAACTTGTGATTTAAAAAAATGCCAAAAGAAAAAATATTTGATTTTGATTACAGACATGCTCCATTATTGGGCCGAGCTCGATCACCAAGTGGGCCGAAGAAGCTTAAAAGGTTAGAAACGTAAATTTTCGCATTAGGGCTCGACCCTCGAGTCCCCTATATAAACTGCTGTGCTCTTTCTACCCCTCTCGACCTCAGAAAAAGAGGACTCGGTAGATTTTGCAATTAGGGCTTCGTTTTCGATTTTATGCATTCTATTGATTTTTTTTGGGGGGCTTTGATGAGATCTTAGAGAATGTCATGCACCACTCTGACGTTTGATGATAATTTCTCATACCCATACGAACTTTGAGCCTCTTTCTGATACAAATCGATTTCGTTTTTTTATTTTGTTTTATTTTTTTATTTTTCGGTGTGTAATTGGTGAGGAACCATGTGATGGGATCTTATCTTCCTTCGAAGAGAGGTCCAAGCCATGATGCGGACCGTACCATAGCTTAGAGCTTCTGGGGATAATATTTTGGTTTCTGATGGTTCCGTTTCTTTTATTTTTTTTCTTGAATTTTCGACATAATTATTTTGTTTTTTTATTTTATTTCAAACTTTCGCGATTTTTTACTAATGCTTTAACCATTGTCTGAAAGTGATAGATCTAGTTATAAATGCATCGTTATTGGCTTTTTTTTTCATCAAAATGGGCCTGATATTAACTTATTAAAAAAATAGGGTGTTTTGTAGAAGTATTAACAAAGTATGGGCTTTCGCAACTATTCCCTGGGGCATCGCTTTTATAGTTTAGTACACTATGTCGCTTCTAATACCTGCGGCAATTAGTTCATATGGGCCGACATTTGATTGAATACTACTTTCGTTTTTTTTTCGTCAGTTTATATTTAAGAGTTTAAATTAGCAAAATTTATATAAAATTAATTATTAAGTATAAAATAAAATCTTGTTTAATTAGTGGATTTATAATATTCCATTTGAAAGTTATGTTTATTTAAAACTCGTATACGCGAGTTTATACCTATTGCATATATAAATTCGTGTTTGATTTAAAAATATGAACCTAACACATTAAAATTTTGGGTAAATAGCATATAATCCACTTATGATTTGAAAAATAAGTATCAAAATTTCAATGGTTCGAAAATAGCGTAAATTCTCTTGTCACTTTTACCTAATAATTGGAGTTACAATCCTATGTTTTAGAAAATATATGGGGTACGGTGTTAAGTTTTCAACAATACAGGGGCTACTGTGCTAATTTTTAAACAACATCGGTGATATAATGCTAAGTTTTAGATAGTATAAGGTAGTTTTGTGCAATAAATAAAGCATATGGTAGTTATATGTATTTCACTATAATCATATGTGAATATTGCATAAGTTACCCTAAAATTTTATAAACCCACCTTCAAAACTATTAAATATAATTTGTAAACATTGAATGTGTATTTTTTTTTCCATATATCTGTAATTTTATATGTTACAATGAAAAGTTTTTTCCATTATGTACAAACACAATTTTCTTTAATTCAATTATTACATTGGGAATTTTTTTATGTTTTTTAAATTATAAGGCGTATGATGATATATTTTCTATATGAAGGAGTGATATTTACAAACTAATAAATAGTAATGCGATTTTCAGTTCAGTTTAGTAAATATGGTGTGATGATCACCCTGAATGAGAAGCGTGAACATGCCATAATTTAACACAGTTGGGTAACCCAACTACACAACTGGACATGATAGGATAAACTTTAAATTACATTAAATCAAAAGGTATATATTTATTTCAATACATATATATATATATATATATATTAAAAGTCGTAGAGATATATAACGCATTAGTGATTTGAATCACCGATGTAAGAACATTGTTTTTTTCTCAGAGTTAAGATCATAACCTTTTCTTTAAGAGAGAAATATTATAATACGCAATAAAATAATTTAAATACTAGAGGAGTAAACTCACATACGAGAAGATAAATTTTTAATACGAGATGAGAAATTTTTCATACGAGAGGATCAAACTCACATACGAGAGTAGAAAACTCTAGTAACAAAATATCAAATTGAAAATAAGAAAATTATGATGATGGGCGCTTCAATTCAATTCGTCAATGCGGCTGTCGGAAGATAACATATTAGGGTTTTTTGTTGAGAGGTTTTTAGGGAGGGTTTCGATGATGTACTATTATTGTTTCTTAAAAACTTGTGTTGGATGTATCGATTTCAAATTAACTCGTGACTTTGACTATTGTTGATTGGCAAAAATTGGGACGTGGAACCTTGAGATTTTTTGTGTATTCAAACTTCAAAGTGTTTAACGTAAGTCATTATCGATTGAGTTGAGATAATTCGGGTTAGGAAAAAATTAAAGGTTAAGAAATACAAATAATATTTATTTTAATAACTAAATGTTAAAAATGAGCCATTTTTTAAGAATAAAAATATTAAATCGGACCCTTTCTTTAGTCCTTTAGCCCAAACAAGACTTTCGAAATGTTAGTTAAAGAATCATTTGTTTTTATTTCGGGAATAAGAAAATAAAAAAAAAAACGCGTTGTCACAAATTATTTCAAATTAGCTCATTTGTTTTAGCATCTTAGATTCGAAATAAGTAAAATGGAACCCTTTATTAATCGTAACGATGATCACATGTCTAGATTCATGTCTAGATTAATAAAGTACTTTCCCCCTCACCAAAGCAATGTACTACATCAATCTAAGTACATCACTTGTACTAAACGAGTACGTGTTCTTGGAATTGAGCTAAATTATTAAATATGTACATTATACACACATATTGCACTCCTCACAAGTCACAAAACTATGCGAATTCATTTCAAAGTAAAGCTCTACCTCCATTTTCATACTAATATTTGGCGAGCTCGATAAGACAGTTCGACTGAAGTTGCCTGTGGCGATTGCTTTTGATTTCACCAAACAATCGACGGCTCTGCACCGTCGGACCTGACAAGAGCTCATTCGACCACCGCTGACCACAATCAATGGCCAGTCAACACGGTCAAGCTTGTGATAACCAACTAGATCTCCTAACTTTTCGAAAGCTCACGAGCCCATTCGTCAGTTTTTTTTAGGGTAAACTCCTTTATACCTCTATGTGGTTAAACTAAAAATTACGTTACTACCTTGTGGTTTGTAAACGTCGCGACACTCCCTTATGGTTTAGAAAACATATCATCATACCCCTTATGGTTTAGAAAACGTATCACCGTACCCCAGAAATTGGGGAGAATGTGAAATGTTAACTAAATCACGATGGAGTTATGTAATTTTAAAACCATAGGTTTTTTGCGAAAAATTTTCTAAACCACGAGAGTGTTTTATGATTTTAGCCTTTCTTTATTTACTTCTTTCATAATATAAATGTAAGTTTCCGACCATATCGTTCGAATTCGAACTGATTATCTATCTTACTTTGAATGAGCAACTCGTTAGAATTCGATTTCGAGCCTAGAAAATGAGTCGAGATCGACTTTGTGTACAACCCTAAGGAAGTTTCTTATGTTCATCATTATAAGTTCAAACTTCAAAGAGATAAAATCTCGCACCCGACACTCCCAAAGACACCAAATCTCGTCCACAACTCAATCTATTTATTTATTATACATATTATTTATTCATTTTATAGTTTCATTATTTCCGTTGAAATCACTTGTCCCATTTTCTATGTTCCACTCTATGTCCAATCAATCATGGTTATCCAATATCAGATCAAGTGATTCACAAATTTTCTGGTTATTTTTTAATTCTTTTCTAATTTATTAATTTCATATTCCACCAAATCATAAAACTGTTAGTTATTTCATGTCATTTATATGGTAAAAACAAATAGATATATCTAATTTATTCTTTTTTTTTTATGATGATCAAATTGATATCCATATCTTATATTTTTCGGTATTCATAATAATCTTTTTTCGTAAATTGTATGATATGGGACATAGAACGACAGAAAATGGGACATCTGATTTCATCCGCTTGGTGTAGTAATGAAATCCCATTGCAACCTCTCCGAACCAATCAAGTAACCCCTTTTCAGATATCATATGTACATCTTGCATAACATTATCTTTTTTGTTTTATATTTTTCATATATTGTAATAATCCCATGCAAGTCTCATCTCCATCGCACATCCAATATCCACCACAAGCCACAAAAAACCCTAAAACCTTCACCCCACAAACCATATCTTCTCCACTCATTAAAATCCCACCAACCCATTTCGTATTCACTCTTAATCATCAGAAAAAAATAATAAAATAATCCCAAAAAAAAAAAAAATGGCCACGATGACTACTTCCCTCACAACAGTCCCGTCGTTCACGAGCCTCAAGGCGTCGTCGTCGAGCACCTCAAAAACCCTAAAAACATCGCCGGTCGCCGTTCCCAGAAAACACTGCCGCAGGCTAGCCGTTACGGCCTCGCTGAAGGACAACCTCGGACTCGCCGTAGTCGCGACGACGGCGGCCGCGACGCTGCTCGCCTCGGGCGGCGCGTCGGCGTTCGAGGTCACACTGGGCGCGAGCGACGGCGGGCTCGTGTTCATCCCGTCGGAGTTCGAGGTGCCCGCGGGGGAGAAGATCACCTTCACGAACAACGCCGGGTTCCCACACAACGTGGTGTTCGACGAGGACGAGATACCCTCCGGCGTCGACGCGGCGAAGATCTCCATGTCGGAGGAGGACCTGCTCAACGCCAAGGGGGAGACGTACGCCGTCACGCTGACGGAGAAGGGGACCTACAGCTTCTACTGCTCGCCGCACCAAGGAGCGGGGATGGTGGGGAAAGTCACCGTGAAGTGAAGAAGATGATGAATTACGGTGATTGATGAGCTTTCAATTTTTATATTATTTTTTTTGTATAATTAAATGATATATATTGTACTTATAAGTTGGATTAAGCTGTTCCTGGTATCATCGTCGTGTGTGATGTGGTTGATTCAATTACTTCATTTTGATTTCCAAAATTGACAATTCGAAGAATAATTTCTGTTGATATCATCCATTTCTTATGGGTTCCATATTGTCGATGATTTTTGAAAGAACTTGGAACTTAAATAATAAAATAAATAGTAAGATTATAATCTAACACTAGAAATCCAAAAAAAAAAAAAAAAACATTTCTAGATAGAAATAGGATTTCCCTTTCCTTGGTCCTCAAAATTCGAGTTGGCCCGGTCCGCCCCGTATTTCCGTCCAACTTAACGATTAAGTTAATTGGGGGATAAAAAACACAACACGGGTACCGAAACTGTAACTGACAAAAAATATAAATATCCCCTTTTTTTTATCACGAGTTCTTGAAAATGAGGGCCTACTAAGTGGAACATGGAGCGTACAGTAATGACTGTTCTAGTTTGAATTCGATGCATTGTCGCGGAACGATCGAATGCGATAATCCGATGCGATTTAATTAACAAATTATCTTTTCAGTGTTAAAAGGTCTGTTCCGATTGATATATTGACGTTATGATGAAGCATGCATGGTTGGAACATATAATTTAATTCCACATATAATTTTGTGGACCCAATATAGGACTCAATGTGAATCGAGCCCATGAACCCCAAGGACTAATTTGGGTTCGGGCCCTTTTTACACACCTTACATATGGTTCGGGGCGAAGGATCCCGCCACTTATCACATGTCGTGGTTGAACTTTTTTTCTTGTGGCCCGTTTGGTTTTCCATTAGGCCATATAATATTAATAATACTATGTAATATAATGTTTGATGTGGTTAATTTCAGCCCGTTATTATAGATGAACTTGCAATTAGATGTCTAGGTTCGCTATTAGATGTCTCAGTTGGAAGGGTATTGTTATTTATCTTGAACCAATTCAATTAATTTTTATCTTGAGCCAATGTTGATTTTACTTACAGCATTGAATTTGCCATTGAATAAATTGCACTTGTTTCTTTTACTATTTGAGAAAATAATTGACAATTCCAATCAATTAAGACGAAAATTATTTATTTTTTTTTTAAAAAAAATTAATGTTTGAAAATTCAAAGAGATCGCGAAGGAAAAATAAGATAAAATAGATTCATTGTGATCATATTTCTTGTTTGAAATCTCGTTTGCGTTGTAAAAAGTTTCCACACAGTGAATTTTCTTGATTTCTTGTTCAAAAGAGGGATATTTGCATAAATTCTGTTGTATTGTTTTTCTTATAAAAAAATTATTTATTTGTTCTTTTCATTCTCATTTTGCATTGGGAAGACCAGAAAAGTCCTGTAAACCAACGAAGACGACAAGTCAAATTATTGCACAGTTGCTTCTATCACCGAGAGATATTTCTTCCCAATACTCATTTTTTATCAAACCATCATCATAAACAAATCTCGTCGAAGGAAAAAAAAAATTCACCAAAAAATAAAAAATAATACCCAATCAAGCAATATGCTGCAGCAAGCAGAAATTCAAGAAAACATTGTGATCGTGGGCGCTGGCATAGCTGGCCTCGCTACTGCTCTTGGGCTACACAGGTTTAATGGAATATATATATTTATATATATATATATACATATAATATATATAAATAGTTCTATGAATCATCATCATCATTGCAAAATAAATTCTTTGCTGCTAGGCTGGGTATTCGCAGTGTGGTTTTGGAATCTTCAGACAGGCTGAGAACTACCGGATTTGCCCTCGGCGTTTGGTCCAACGCGTGGAGGGCTCTCGATGCCCTTGGCGTTGGAGATTCGCTGAGGCAAAGCTCCAACAGAATCTACGGGTATGCTCTTAATATGCGGCAGATTATCAAAAAAAAATTATATATATATATATATATATATATATATATGTTAGGAAATCCTTCTTTCGCCCAAAACCTCGAAGTCAGAACCCAATAACTCATAGTGTTCCACTCTAAAACGAATTGGCAATAGAGAGAGTAACCCACAAATTTATTTACATGTTCTTATCTTCAACTTAATTGATGTGGGACTTTGTTTGCAAATCCAACAAACCTCCCCTCAAATACATGACCACCAACCGAGTCTTTCCTTCAACGATAATCATCTTATGCCTCCATTTCCGCCAAACGGGACACGCCGCCTGACTACCTATCAGGAAAATTTTCGACACAAGGCACCAAATCGGATTCAATATAATCTGCACGCTCTCCCGAGCACAACGTTGCAAGGGTCGGGGGACATATCATCCACATCATCTCTGGGCCAGCACCTCGCTAATATCAGTTTTTTAGGAATAAAATCATTCTTTACCCCAAATTCAGAAGCCCAAACTTATAAGCACATGTGTTCCACTCTATAACCAATTGGTATTAGAGAGAGTTGCACATAAGCTTACAAGCTTATAATCATGTTCCTTTTTTTTCCTTTTCTTTTCGATCAAGTAGGTGTCCCCACACTACGCAACTGCAGTTCCTGCACTATGTTTAACGTTCGGTCAGAATTGACTCGAACCTCATCGTCAGCTATGGAACGGCCACGGCTTTCAGCGGGACTAATTATCTCTGGTCCATGAACCCACCTCAAAATCCCACAAATAACAATAGTCAAGGTTCCTAGAGGATTCGAACTCCCGACCTCTCACATGAAAGGTCATGAACCGAACCGTTTGGTCGAGCCCTTGAGGGTTGCAGCTTCATTTTCTTCAACTTAATCGATGTGGGACTTTGTTTGCACACCAATAATATATATATATATATATATATATATATATATAGATAGATAGATTTTGTGATGAATGATGTGTGGTGTGTTTCTGTGCAGTTTCAAGGTCATATTTCCAGGCCTCGACCATGTCCCTGATGCGGAAATCCAATTGTATGCTTTTCGAAATCAATTATATATATATATATATATATATATTATTTAAAAGAGATTTTCATTCGCTTTTTGAACCGGGATAAAACATTGAAGCGGCGACGTAGAAACCCGTTGTGTGAGAAGGAAGGACATGTTAGAAGCCCTAGAGAAAGAGCTTCCTCAAGGAACCATCAGATATTCTTCGAAGATAGTTTCGATCGACGATTCGGGGGATTCAGAGAAGTTATTACACCTCTCCGATGGTTCGCTCGTAAGAACCAAGGTATGTGTGATTGGATTAGTAAAGATGTCATATTTGGGGTTCAGATTCGTCGCACTCTTCGGTGCCCCTTTTTGTGCCACCTTAAAAAAAATCATTACACATTGCCCCGACTAGTGTTAAACACTCATAAATAGCATAATAAGTAGTATTTAACATTGATAAGTATGATAGAGAAATGAACATAATATTGATTTTTTGTGTGTTTAAACCAAGATATAGTAATTAATGGGGTATTACTATTTGGGATCGGGTTACCCATGAACACCAACTCAAATACTTTACTTCGGCATAAAAAGTGAAGTCAAATCAATAAAGCGAACATCCCAACCTCTTCGTTTCTTTGTATGAAGCTTTGCCAGGAAGCTTATACTCCTTGAAGCTTTATTTCCCCCGAAACACGAGTTTTTTAATACTGGTCGGAGCAATGTATAATGATATTTTTGTAAAGTGGCACAGAAACTGAGATAGAGGATCGGGGTTCCATATTTGGTCTCGAATTCCTGGCCAAAGCGAAAGTTGGTGGTACATCTAAAGTTATTAGATTTTTATCTTATTGGGCTAGGGTTTTATATGTCATTAAATATATTTTTGTCGTTAGAAGAACATTACAACAGAATTGCACACAATTTCTCTCTTGTATGATCCTGCGATAAATAATGAAATCACTATGGCACTTATGCTCGTGGTTTTTCCCCGGATTTGAATTTTTCACGTAAAATTGATGTGGTCTTCACGTATTTCGTTATTATTAATAACAAAAAATATGTGTGCGTTGTGTTGATTCTGTTTCGATCTCAGGTATTGATAGGATGTGACGGGGTGAATTCTCGCGTGGCTAAGTACTTGGGGCTTTCCGATCCGGTTAGTTCGGGGCGAGCGGCTATTAGAGGGTTAGTAAACTACGAGGATGGCCATGGGTTCGAGCCAAAGCTTCATATCCACGCCGGAGGAGGTTTTCGCCTCGGTGTTGTCCCGTGCGACGAGAATTGCTTGTATTGGTGGTTTAGCTTCTCCCCGTCGATCTTCCAATGTGAGTCTTGATTTTTTTTACTCTTAATAGACCACTTTATCTAAAAACTTAAGCTTAAAGATAGTTTTAATTTTATAGATTTTTGAATAGAATGCTCATCTCAAGGTGGTTGGTGGGGAGATCTCAAGTTCGAATCTCCTAGCTACCAAACACCTAAAGTGAGTTTCCCACACATGGACTTGCCAGTGTACCTGGTTGGCATAGTTTACCGGTTAGCGCGTCAGTGTCGAGATTTTTATAGTTTACGGGTTACCCAAAAAAAAATTAGAGTGGCCCTTTAATTTTATACCAGCGCTCACTTCAAGAGATGTGAGTAGTACGAATTCATGACCACCCATTAAAGAAGAATTCACGTATGAGGCTAATAAGATATGAAATCAGCCTAGACGTAACATGACATGTTGAAATAAAATTAAAAATATGATACACGACCTTCGAGCTTAAGCTTTCAGATGGACCGCTGGTCTCAACAAAACTATAGAGTTATTTTCTCTAAATTCGGACTCGATGTTTCTTATTTACCCTAATTCCTCGAAAACCTTTCCCGAAAACAGACGACGGAGACGACCGCGACCATCTAAAGCTCAAGCAATTCGTCTCGAAAAACGTCGAAAAAATGCCAGCTCGAATTTCGCAAATCGTCGATCACACCGAGCCCGACTTCCTTTCCTACTCTCCCCTAAAACTCCGGCTCCCTTGGGACGTCCTCCGCGGGAACATAGCGAAGAACAACGCGTGCGTCCTCGGGGACGCACTGCATCCCATGACGCCCGACATAGCCCAGGGCGGCTGCTCGGCTCTGGAGGACAGCGTCGTCCTCGCGCGGTGTTTGGCCGAAGCCTTGTCTTCTTCTACCGATGAATCGACGCCGATGAACGGTGAGAAAGACGATTATGCCCTTAGAGTGGAGAAGGGCTTGGAGAAGTACGCGGGAGAGCGGAGGCTGAGGAGCTTCGGGTTGATTTCAGCGGCTTATATCGTGGGGTACGTGCAAGAGAGCGGAGGCAAGGTGATGGGCTTCTTGAGGAAGGTGTTCCTTGCCAAGGTTACCATTTGGATCACATTGAAAGCTGCTGGCTTTGACTGTGGGAAGCTAACTACATAGAATGAGATGTTGATGTATGAATACATATTGTAGAAGTAAACTTCATTTGATATTTCAAAATAAATAAAAGTTTTCGGGGTTATTTTGGGTTCGGTTTAATATTTTCGTTATTCGATCCCGACATGATCGATGATGGGTACTTGCTATGTCGGGTACCGGATTTTGGTTGGTGTTTTATTTTATTAGTAATTATAATTGATTAATAACATAAGCCAATAAAAGGGGATTTATTTAGCTAAGCAACGTACGATCCGACTTATTAAATTCGGCTATCAGATAACTCGACCAGTTGTTTCATTTATCCGATTTAAATGTGAGCACTTCTCATGTGGCATCAATTGATGTCATATAACCATGTCATCTCAGTGTTCAACAATAAGGCATCGTGTTGGCAGTTCTATAAGATCACGTGCAACTACAAAAGTGAGCCTCAATGGTGCGTGAAGGGCACGTCAGTGACCATAACCGCCACCAACTTTTACCCTCCTAACGGCGGGTGGTGCAACCCTCCTCGGGATCTATCGAGGCGGTATCGTGCCCGTGCTCTACCAAAGGTACTTGTCTTTTTTTTTTTTGTTATTTCTTGATGAAGAATTGTACACTAGGAGGTATAAGCAAAGGGAGGTCCTAAGTATGGTCTTGGGGTCCATTGACCTTTCTTTGGTAGCCTTCAGCTCGTGTCAGGTTCTGATCGTAAAAATATTAAATCAAACCCGAACTACTCGAAAAATGATTGTCCGCTGGCGTGGGTTCGATTCCAGCTGCAATCTCTTTGGCCGTAGTTTTATAATTTTTATTTTTATGCGTTGAGTTGAATAATTTATTGAGCTATACTGGCGTAGGCCACCGCCTGTGGTGGGCCGATCCTCTTCGCTGTACAGTCTGTGTACAATTTACGTATATAATAGTGAACTTTCCAAAATAAAAATAAAATTGTCCGATCGATATACCCCTATCAGTATGCGGAAAAAGATATTAGGCTAAAATATGCTTTAACTTCACGTGGTTATACTGAAATGTATGTTACTATCCTATACTTTTTTATTGCACATAATTCCCTTGCAGTGTGCTAAACTTAGCATCGTACCCTTTGAGGTGTCCAAAACATTGCATGATACTCCATAATTAGGGGGTGAAATGACAATGAGCGCTTGATTAAATAAAGCACGATGGGTTTCTATGCAATTTACAAATTATAAGGGTTTTGGTGCATTTTGGCTAAAACACGTATGCCATGTTTGGTTCATGCGTTTAGACATTTTAAAAGTTAGTTTATACCATATTGAAGTGTTTGGTTCATTGGTTTATATAAACTATACGTTTACGTATACTAACTTTATGTGTGTTTATTTAAACCATTAACCAAACACACATTTTATTTTATACCCACTAATTAATTTTATATAAACCTTATTAATTTAAATACTTCTATATATAAACTTATCACCCCAGGCCGTAGATTTTAAGTATTTTAGAAACATGGCGGGGTGAGGTTCACGATCAACGGCCGGGACTACTTCGAGCTCGTGACGATCACCAACGTCGGGAACGCCAGTTCGATCCGGTCCGTTCAGATCAAGGGCTCAAAGACGGACACGTGGACGCCCATGTCGAGGAATTGGGGCGCCAACTGGCAATCGAACGCTTACTTCATCGGCAGTCGCTGTCCTTCATCGTCACCACCACCGACGACGTCCACCTACTTTTAAATTTAATTTTAAGTTCTATAACTTTTTGAATAAATTTTAAATAAACTAATAGCGCGTACGAAGGGGTTGAGAGTATTTTAGGGGTTAAAAGACAGTTGCGCTTTTTTCCTTCAATTCTATCTCACATCGATTGGAGGTGGTTCGAGTCGGCAATACGGCGGCGGTGGATTCGTTTTCCGGAGTCTGCGTCCACACCGGGTAAATGCATCCTTTTCATCTGCGATTTTCAGATTAACTTAGGTCAACTGGCAACATGTATTAGTATGTTAATTGTATGGAACCTGTTCGATGAATTTCCTACAAGGGGCTTGAGAGTACTTTAGGACATTTACTAGTGTCGATACGTTTATCGATTGATTGGATGAAACGGAGAGTGTTAAAGTAGTGTAGCTCTCTTTAACTTTTTGCAATTACCAGAGCTATTGGCGTCGTTTATGTTCCTCAAATGCTACTGCTAGATTTTCGTGATGGGTATATGGATGGCTCTCTATGCTTGAGCAGGATAATAGTTGCCTAATTTTAAGACACACAATTTCCTGATTTTTTTTTTTTTTTTTGCAAAGAACTCGTTATGATAGAATATTACTTATTTTCTCCTACCACAGGTGTCTGGGAAGAATATTAGGTACACCGTCAGTCCTGAGTTATGATCTCTCATAATGATCATACCTTCACTAGGTTGTTTTTGGAATAGTGTGTCCACTGTCGGAAAAAACTCACGCGAACACAGTGAACACGATCTTGTTTTGGTGCAGCTAAAAATCGACCTTCTTTTCTGTAGTCTTTTTACTGCTTAAATAGAAGTTTACATGGAAACTAATAAATGCCTATAATCAGACCACTAATTTAGCCTAAACTAATAAGGAAAACACAATCACCTTCTAAGTTGAGTATATTCTCCTAAACTAAGCCTAAACTAATTAAGAAAAGTGAATCACAAGGATTATTCCTACAATCTCCTCCTAAGCCTTGTGTCCACCGTTGATGTCGATTAGGCCGATCTTACCCGTAGCTCATGAAACTTGGTCCTTCCAAGCGGCTTCGTCAGAATGTCGCCCAGCTGATCCTCGCTTCTGATGAACTCAGTTATGTGATCGGCGACCGTCATGGTGGATGGATCGAGCAGCGTCTTGATCGCGGGGAGGCAGACTCCGTAGCATCTTGGCTACGATTTCCTTGTCCTTCACCTCATCCCCCAGTGTGGTGAGGTGCGCCGTCATGCCATTGAGGCGCAGCGCGAACTCCTCGACGGTCTCGCCGTCGTCGAACGTGGTGAGGTCGAATTTGCGACGCAGTTGCTGCGCCGTTGCCTTCTTCACACGATCGTCCCCGATCCGCATGGTTGCGATCGCGTCCCAGGCCTCCTTGGCCGTCTCCCTGGAGTCGATCGTCGACACCATTTCGGGCGGGACCGCGCTCACCAGCGCATCGAGCGCCATCATGTCTTCCTGCTCATCGGCAGTGCCCTTCTCGATGGCGTTCCATAGTGCTCTCGCCTTCAATTTCACCTTCATCATGAGCGCCCAGTCAGAGAATTGGTCTTGGTGAGAACGGGGTAGCTATTCCCGCCGCCCACCTCACGAATCACTCGCTGGATCACGGCGCCAGAGGCATCGGCTTTCTTGCTTCCATCGCCCATGGTCCCTGGATGAACTCGCTCTGATACCAGTTGTCGGAAAAAACTCACGCGAACACAGTGAACACGATCTTGTTTTGGTGCAGCTAAAAATCGACCTTCTTTTCTGTAGTCTTTTTACTGCTTAAATAGAAGTTTACATGGAAACTAATAAATGCCTATAATCAGGCCACTAATTTAGCCTAAACTAATAAGGAAAACACAATCACCTCCTAAGTTAAGTATATTCTCCTAAACTAAGCCTAAACTAATTAAGGAAAGTGAATCAAAAGGATTATTCCTACATCCACATCAGTTTCGGGATTGCCATTTTCATAGTCTTTTAGAGCTCACAAGAGATTGGCCAATCAAAGATTCTGCAGAAGATATTCAACTATGGCTGCTGCGGATTCAACTCGATGCTCTTCTAATGGAAATGGCAATACTCAGCCGAGACTAGACAGAACATATCAGGTTGTGGTGGCTGCAACTTCAGACATGGGCATCGGAAAGACGGTAAATTGCCTTGGAAATTACCGGGCGACCTTAAATCTTCAAGGAGATCACAACTACGACGATGGATCCCAGTAAGAAAATGCGGTAATAATGGGAAGGAAAACATGGGAAAGTATCCGCTTCAGTTTAAAACCGTTGCCCTGTCGCCTTAATGTTGTGCTAACTCGAACCGGAGATTCTCAAGGTGCTGCTGATGAGAATGTTCTACCATGTGGTAGCTTGCCATTGCTTTGAAATCATTGTCAGAGGACCCTATATTTCTTCAATTGAGAAGATCTTCTTGATTGGGGGTGGTCAGATACTTAGGTACTTTTCTCATGTACATTTCTTTTGTATTATTATATGTAAACGATTTGTAAATGTCAAAAGAAAAATCTTTGTCCACAATGCAGGGAAACACTGAATGCTCAGGAGTGCGATGCCATTCACATAACTGAGATCATCACTCCTATTCAGTGTGACACCTTTATTCCTCCCATTGACACGTCGATTTATCAGCCGTGGTACTTGTCAGCCCTTACAGAAGAAAACGGTATCCAATATCGCTTTGTCACATATGTCAGAGTGAAGCCCTCTAATGGTATGAGCTGTAATGGCGGTATTACTGATTCCAAGAAGCCCACTTGTTCGATTTCAGCTTCTTGCCAAAGTTTATCTTCGAGAAGCACGAAGAGTTTTTATACTTGAGATTGTTCAAGATATTATTTCGAATGGAAATAAAAAAGATGACAGAACAGGGACAGGGACCCGTTCTTTATTTGGCTGCCAGGTATAGTGTAAAATCCTGTTTTATCGTCTGTGACTTGAATGTTTTACACTGTTCTTTTTCCAGATGCGTTTCAACCTGCGTAGATCGTTCCCTCTTCTTACCACTAAGGTATGGATAGAATTTGAGGTTTCTGCTATTTGTAATAATCGCCTTCCCCAACTGTTAGTTTATCAGTGACTGAAATCTACATTGACTCACGGGTATTTCTTATTCGTAACTGAAGTAATGTTTGCCTTTGTTGGTTATGGTACAAAGAGGGTCTTTTGGAGAGGAGTTTGTGGAAGAGCTCCTGTGGTTCATCAGTGGTTCAACAAATGCAAAGGTAAATTTCACGGTCATGCACTCCTACTCTGTTCTTTTTTTCTCTCTTCCTAGTATCTCCTTTGAATCTCTCTCCCATATTTAGCATCAAGTTTCTGAAATAATTCATTCTTCCTGTCTTGGCATCTTGTTTGCATGACAATGTGTTCCCCATTGCTCACATATTTCTAGATAGATTTTTGATGCTTTCATTTGATAGACCTTCAAGCTACTCTGTAACATTCTATGTATCCTCCCATTTTTTTGTTAATTAATCATGCCGATCTTCTGGGATATGTCTTTCTTAAATATGAAGCATCAATCTTTTAGGCTTCCTTAATTAATTGCAGCTCCTACAAGAAAAGGGTATTCATATATGGGATGGCAATGCGTCGAGAAATTATCTTGACAGGTAACTTTGTTTCTCTTACCTCACACATTGCCATTATATTCCTCAACTCTGTTGTATTATTATTATTATTATGTTTATTTGATTTGTAGTATTGGACTGAACGATCGGGAAGAGGGTGATTTGGGACCGGTCTACGGCTTCCAGTGGCGACACTTTGGGGCAAAGTAAGCATTTATCTTGAAAAATATCACAAAAAATTATTAACATTTCGGAAAATATCTTCTAACACTTTAAGAGTCATCATATCTATCTACAACAGATACACCAACATGCACGCTGATTATAGGGGACAAGGCTTCGATCAGCTTGCAGATGTCATCGAAAAGATTAAGAATAAACCCGATGACAGGCGAATCATTATCTCCGCTTGGAATCCTTCAGATCTCAACCTAATGGCTTTGCCTCCTTGCCACATGTTTGCTCAGGTTATCAATCAAGATATTTCTCACTATTTTATGACCACCAATTCAAAATTATGTTCTTGATTTTTTGACACGTTGATTTAATTGCAAGTTTTACGTGGCGAACGGTGAGCTTTCTTGCCAAATGTATCAACGGTCTGCTGATATGGGCCTCGGGGTTCCTTTCAATATCGCTTCGTATTCTCTGCTTACATGCATGATTGCTCATGTCTGTGGTAATAATAATAAGCATTTTAAACAGACTTTCTTTGCAGTATTTTATTACTTTGAGGAACACTTTTTGTTATTATTATTATTACCGTAATGGCTATCGTCATTTTGCAGGTGTTGTTCCTGGTGATTTTGTGCATGTAATTGGAGATGCTCATGTCTACAACAACCACGTTACGCCTCTCCAAGACCAGCTTCAAAAGCCTCCTCGCCCTTTCCCTGTAAGTGTATTTATTTATTACATTGTTATATGTAAGTTTTTATTACATGCGTTTTCCTATTGTAATGTCATGGTGGTATAAAATTCATATTGTGGAACGACAGGCATTGAAGATTAATCCGCACAAAACGGAAATCGACTCTTTCGTGGCGTCTGATTTCGAGCTCATCAATTACCAACCTCACCAAAAGATTGAAATGAAAATGGCTGTGTAGTCTTCTTATATCTATATACATTTATGTTATAATATGGTTAATTTAAAATATTTCCTTTTTTTTTAAAGAAATTTAAATCATTTCCTATTTACCTTGTTTTATTGTTTCGCATGAATATCATTGTATGTGCCTCATGATGTACTTACTCGGTATTATTTGTTTTCTATGACGATATAAAATTGTGGGTCGAATGCAAATACTCTGATATACTTGGGGATTTAATAGTAATTTCCGTAAACAATTAGCAGTTATTTCTTTCAAAAAAAGTGAATGACGAAAGGAAAATGTAAAACAATATTAGAAAATCAGAAATTTCTGTGTTTTTTTCGATGTTTAGACAATGTACGATAGTTCTCACGCTCCGACGAATATGAACTCGAGCCGACTCATATGTTTCACCCATATTAGTGATTCCTTGAAATATTGTTCATTTTGGTAAAGTTGGATCTCTCACTCTTAGAGAATGGCCTCGAGCCCAAATGAAAAAGCATTAGGCCCATACTTAGAAAATGAGGATGGGATGATATTTTTTTATTTATTTATTTTTGTTTTATTTTATATTTTCATTTGTAGAATTTCAACCTTTTATTCTTGATGAATTGAAATGCAAATCAAATATAGCCATAAATATAGGGAAAAACTCTAGATTTTTTGGTAACAGTTTAGATAAAATCAACATAGACCCTGTCTTCCCCTCACAGCCACGGGAAGACCCACCACATATCACTTGTATTCCGTCACATCGTTATTAATGTTTGTCACGAAGATTCAAATATTTAATAATAGAAAATCAACTTTGCCTTCATTGGCTAATAATTACGATATAATTTTAGATTTTATTTTTAAAAAAAAAGTCGTTTTCACTTCTTTTTTTTAAGAAAAATATCTATTATATTTTCAATTTTACCCATTATTTAATTAAGCAAAAAAAATACATTTCTTAAATAGATTAAGTAATTAATTAAAAATATATGAGAAATTTCACTGTATATATATGCAAATAATTTCAACCGCTTGTTTTTATAATTGGAGGGAGTAGTATTTTTTATAATTTTTATAAGCTTAATGACAAATCTAAGAAGTAGAAAAGTGTTCATTACGCAATAAAGCAATAATGCAATAGAGAGCCTTAATTGATTAGACGGCTTTCCTAAATTTGCGCTTTCTTTACATGAAATACGTAAACATAATAGAAACTAATTTTCCACATAATTAGCTAATTAATTAATTAGTGATTGATTAACCATAAACAACAAACACTACCAACACTGATCAGTCTCCCAGTTCCTCCTCCCCGTCCGCGCGTAGCCACGGCCGCCGGTCAGAGCCACGCGCCTCCGCCGGAACAGCGACACGTCGTACGCCGCTCGCTTCTCCGGGTCCGAGAGCGTGGCGTAAGCGGCGTGGAGGAGTACGAACTCGTCGCAACCGCCGTCGTCGGACGAAGCTCCGGCAGCCGTGTCCGGGTGGAGGACCTTGGCAAGCTTTCTGTATGCAGATTTGATTTCCTGACAGGTGGCGTCCATCCGAACCCCCAGCACCTCGTAGTACAGGGACGACGACGGCGGCGAAACGGCGGAGACGGTGGACGCGCGGCGGGGATGCGATGGCACGGTGGTGGGGAGACCCCGCGTGAGGAAGGCAAGTGGGTCGGCGAAGGAAAGTGACGTGGACGCCATGGAGTCGGAGAAAAGGTACAACTGCGTTGCAGGCGATGTACAACTCTTTGATGCGGTGAAGTGAAAACGTTTTTTTTAATGAATGATTCTTTCGTCTTTTCGAGTGCTTATTAATGTAATTTATAGAAGTCGGGTCGGATAAATTGGTGGGTTCACGTCGGATCTAAATTTTGAGTTGGCTTATCGAAATAATGTATCGACATGATATATGGCTCACTTTGCCTATTTTCGGAGTTCTTTGTCGTTACCGGATTAAAATATGGAAATAAAATAAATAAATAAGTTTGGGAATTGTTAATATTCGATTGCTAATTATCCGTTGACTTGTTTTTAATATATTTTAAAAGCGTAGAAAGTGCTAAAACTGCCACGTATATATATCAAGACATGAATAATTAGGCAAACTCGATAATTAGGGATAAAAATAAAAGTTTATATTAAGCATATTAACAAATTAATGTTCCTTAGGAGTCATTTTATTTCTTGGGTTCAGTTACTTATATAATTAAACTACGATGGTCGGCTGACATTGCATGTGCCCATTTATATTTATTATCTATTTATTTATTAACTTGTACTCTTCATCGTTGATAATAGCTGCATTTAATGTGCTCTCCTGTGGATCTGTTAACGACGAAACGAGGCTTAGAGAAAAGGCCGTAATTCAACGTGCGATCATATTCACATCACAAATCACGGTGAATTTTTATTTTGCATATATGTTAAAATATTGTTTTTATGTAATTAAATTGGATTAATACGTGATATTTTACGTAATAATGGTTAATGTTTCAATATTAAGTATTAATATTTTAAGAATTATGTACAAGTATTTTATGTATTCTTCAATATGATAAGTTTATTTTTTTAAGCTTTAAATATATAATTTTAAATCAAGTATTAATCATACGTATATTATATATATTGCTTCAATATAATTTTTAATTATTTTAAGCATCAAATATATTTTTTAAGATTTAAAATTGTTAGTTTGATAATTAAAATATTGAATAAGGTATATAAGGAATGATGTTAAAGTATAAGGGGTAATTTTATTCATAAAAAATATATTCCTCAAGGTGATTGTGGATCACCTTGCATTTTGAGAGTGATTCAAAAGTTGGAATATCACTTACTCTTTTAATCACTTTAGTGATTTTCCATCATTGTGATGACTCACAATCTCTACTAAACAAACGCAATGATGAAGGGATGATGAAGAGATCACCGTAATATTTTGGAGTATAACTCAAAACAAACACTCCCTATATGTTATGTGTAACTTGGATGACAATCATATTTGCTATTCTCTGATATTATTATTATTATTCACTGTCAAACGTATAACCTACTAGGAGATTCGTTGGTAAAAAAATATTGAAACCGAATAACGAGCCAAAATTTGTAGTTTCATTTTTACCAAGGTTTTTTGGTTTGGTTCCTTTAACCCACCAAAAACCGATCTTCTAATAATATATTATTTTAATATTATTACATTGTTATTAATATAAAACATGTCTTATATACTATTGTTTTATACATTGAACAAAATAAAAAATATAGAAGTTCGGTAATTCTGATCTATTCGTTCACGAGATAATAAGAAAATCTAGGAATCGAGATGGAGAATTCTTCGTTTCAATTCAATTGGGAATCAAAATCGTTTTATACTGCACTTCTGTATTTTACATTTACACGGGCTAATACTATTTATACCCATTCTAAAATGGGCCAACAAAACACATTACAAATAAGCCCAACTATTAATCCAGCCCAATAACCAAAACAAAGACTTTAAGGCGAAAATACAGAGCAACAACTATCAACATATTTCCATATATCTCAATAGTAACGAGCCGAAAGTTTTCAGTTATTAAAAATGAAATTACCGAAGGAAGTGTCAAACAATGTCAAGAAGAATACGTCAATCAATCACTGCCACGTCACCCTCTTATGATGTCCATGTGCAACACTAAATTTCTCCTCGGCGTAAATTGGTTAGATTTTGCATACAACATAACTGGTATTTGAGGATTTTACCTCGTTAGGCCCAACAAGCAACGGCCCTTTAAAAACATGCGGCCCAATGTGAGTTTCGTTTCTGAGTAAATAATTACTAATTAGTTAATAAGCAGCAGACGTTGTGTCCCACACCGGTTGTGTATGGAGACATAAGGCTGCTGCGCCTAGTATAAATGGGCTCGTGCTGCGTGGAGAAAGCTCATTGATCCTTCAGGCAAGTTAAAGGGGATGTGATGAGTGGTCAATGCTCGCAATTAAAAACATGCGAGAAGGGTGTCCACCTAAAGCCTATGTTACGACAGTAGGGGCACCCCAATCTTAACCAATCTGATCCCTCCTTTTAAAAAAAAATGAATTTAAATTTTTTTATAAATTGCCACCAAATAATTACAAAGTAGATACCTCTCTCAGGAGGAAACCCTAATGTTATTTGCGTCTTACTTTGGGTATTCGAAATTTATCTTTTCCCAAGTTTATTATCAGCCCACTCATAATGTAAGAGTTCGTTCTTCAATGAATTCCTTTGTTATATATTTTATTTATCTTACTCTTTCTTCTAGTAACTTAAGTGACTTTTGTATCAGTAAATGTTTATCCGTTTCTCTAAGATCTCCCAACCTTTATAATTATTTAGTGATTCTGACCTTTGGGCTCCAACTATTGGAGTTTATATGGGTTCGGGACATATATATATATATATATATGAGGATTATTCATGTTATACTTGATCTCATTTGGACGTCTGATACTGCATTTTATATGGATTCGAGATGGTACATCTTATATTATATATATTCATCTGAAAACTCGGGATCGTCTCATTACTGATTGTGGTCAATATTTGCTGGAGTTAACTCTTCTTGATTTTATTTCATTTGAATAGTTTGTATGAATTTAGCACGGTACACATGTTTGGGGGATTAGTTCTAGTACCGAAAGTCGGATCACTCCATAATCGACATTTGGTCAAAGATGCGTCAAATTGAACTCTCCTTATTATGGATGTCAAGGATTCGATCTCATTTGAATGATGTCGAAATATCTTAATTTGTATGGATTTAATACGATATAAAATATTTGATGAATTAGTCTTGCCGAGAGTCGGGATCATCCCATAACCGATGATGTGAGCTGGATTCGTCAAATCTAACTCTCCTCATGGAGGTGAAAGATTTGATCTCATTTGGACTCCTGACTGCCTTAGTTTGTATTAATTTAGGACGATACACATGTTTGACTATTCATGCCGAAAGTCGGTTTCCTCGTGAAATCCATATTCGTTATTGTCGAGACATGTTGACACGTGAGAGTATGGGAGTTTTCAATCACATTGATTGTTGAGTGACTATTTTATTTTTTAAGTATGATACTCATTCATCAACAAGTATAATAATTGCTCACAACCGAATGTATTCATGGAATGTCCATTATTCCTCAATCTATATATATATAATGTTATTTTCATTACAAAGAAAGAATTTACATGGTTAAATAGCCCATGAGATAATCGGTGGATAAAGCTCTCATCAAGAGAGTAACATACCACACAAACTGAAAAAAAAAAGAGAGAGAAAGAAACAAAAATCAAAAGACAACTAAATTAAAGGTTTAAATAAAATACTACAAATCGGTTTAAAATTCCATAGCTATGGCTATTAAGCTAAGATCTACATCATCTTTCACTTCTTTTTGTATTCGACCTTCAAATTTTGTCTTATTTCGAAAAGACACTCGCATACATGTAGGAGAAAACTCCTACAACGAGGAGAATAAGCTTCCAACTTGAGAGACTCGAGAAACGTAACCCAAATAAATAAAAAATCGAGAAAGGTAAATTAAGAAAGGAACGAAGCTCCTCTAACCTTCCATTACCGGAAGGGAAGATGGATTCGGCCTTATTTTCTTTTTCTTTTGTTTTTTATTTAAAGAGTTCAGAGCTTCACGTTTTAATTATTTTTTCCATGCATATATCTACGTGGGAAAACAAGTTTAGAGAAAATAAATATATTGTCAAACAAATTCACAATGGCGAACTAAATCAATCAAGCCCACAAATTTAGATAAGTACTATCTAATTAATTACAACAAAGCAAAGCCATATACTTTTGACCTACAAACCAATCACCTAATCAAGAAATTATATTTAGTTCTTTGCTAATCAGTCCCTAAGTCAACGAGCAATATTCGTACTCAAGCTGTTGCTCCAATTCCCAACTAAGCTTTGGTGCATCGCCAAAATGTTCAGGAACATATCCCTACATTATGTTATGAAATTACATAATATTTATAAATTAAAATAGAATATTCTAAGAGCAGCCATGTATGTTACCTCAAGCTTCGACATGAGCTCACGGGCAGTTGGGGCAGATACGATAATGTGCCGGGCAGATGGTGTAATGAAGCCTTCATCGACAGCCTTGTCCATGAAACAGAGGAGTGAGTTGTAGTAACCATCTACATTTAGTAAACCCACCTGTAATAAAAAGATAAAATAAAATAAAATAACCAAAAAATACTATAATATATATATAAGAGGAGATAAACCATGATTAAATTAAATATAATTACAGGTTTGTCATGGATTCCTAGCTGAGCCCAGCTTATGACTTCGAGGAGTTCCTCTAAAGTGCCGTAACCACCTGAAAAATCCATGTCAAATGTTAATATATTTTGTAAGAAGGATTATAAATATTTAAGGCAGAATTATAATTTTAGGTCACTAAGTAAACATTTTTTTTCGTTTTTGAGTCACTATGTTCGATAATTGCAGAAGTAGATTACTAACTTGGTATGTCAAAACAAATTTGAGTCGCCATTTCAATTTTGGATCACTAAGTATATGTGTTTTTAATTTTAAGTCACTAAGTATACATGTTTTAATTTTTAGGGTCTCTTAATGACTCATTTTTGCATTCTTAATTACATAGTGACCCAAAATAAAAAACATGTATACTTAGTGACCCAAAATTTAAAGGTGACTTAATTTTTTTTATATACAAAGTTAGTGACCTACTTTTGTAATTATCGAACATAGTGATAAAAAAAAGAAAACATGCATATGTATGACCTAAAATTATAATTTTTCCAAATATTTAATTAATGTTTTAAGATTAATAAATAAAATAATAATAACCAGGCAAAGCTATGAAGGCGTCGGCTTGCTTGGCCATCTCTGCTTTCCTTTGGTGCATATCCCACACTGCTCTTACTTCTCCGACAGGATCGCCAGTTATCTAATGAAAATAATATATTAATTTTTTTCAAAAAAATGTTTTTCCTAATGTCATCTGTTTGTTTTTATTGTGTTTCATTTTAAAAACATCAATTTATTAATGAGATGATTATTACCTCTCTAGGCATTAGAGTCCGAGGGATCACGCTGCCATGAAATAAACATTTTTTATCATCATTAATTGCAAATTTCTGATTCAAAATTTTAATAAAGCCACGAAAATATTATGTTTATGTATCATATTTATAATTAATTACCCCAAGACATGACGACCACCATTATACACAGCTTGAGAGACTAATCCCATTAATCCAATGCTTCCGCCTCCATAAACCAAGTCTATGTTCCTTTCAACCTGTCAATTAGCATATATTTACCCATATATATATATATATATATATATATCTTTTGTCAATATTCACCTTAAAAAAGGTTAACATTTTCATCGGTTCAACTATATAACTATATTAAAACATTCCACGTTAATCTCGACTCGAGAAGGCAAAAACAAACCAATTATACAAGAATAATATGTATATACTAATAAATTTATTAATCATAATGTTTATGCTCTTCTATAATCGAAAATATCATTTTTTAGTTACTCTCTTTATCGTCCTAAAGCAACTGCATTTGAAATATAAACCCCACACATTTGGGGAATTTAAATTTCTAAGGTAAGATTGTATTGTTTTTATTATATATGTATATATATATATATATATATATATATATATATAAAATCTATTGAACTTGAGCTCTACCATTGACTTGCAGAAAAAAATAAATCTATAAAGATCAAGGAAATGGAAACTCACAAAGGATGATTAATTATGTACATACATATTTACGTATAATTTTTTTTAAAAAAAAGGTATGCATATATCTATATAAACAATTAATTACTTGCCATTTCTTTTCCAAGCTGGATAGCTGCAACTTGGTAGCTTGGGTTTTTTCCAGGACTGCTACCACAGAAGACGCATATTCTATTGAATCTTGATTGTTTTGGGATGTAATTATCCTCCATATGTATGAGTAACGATGCTAAAAATAATAAAAAATATTCAAATAATATCACAGAATCTAATTTCTTGATGGTTTATATATTTTAGTGCTATACTGATTCGATCGAGAGAGAGAGAGAGAGAGAGAGAGAGAGAGGAGTCGATGAAGAAGAAGATGACAGTGGTAGTTTAAATAGTAAATGGTCTTATTTTTATATCCAAAGGTGGGGATGATACTCAATGAAAACTATACACTTGGCACTTGCTGTGTTCTTAAGTTTTTTTTTCTTTTTTCTTCTCGAAAAAAAAAATGTTTCATTTATTATTTCTTAAATTATTGTTATTTGGCAAATTGGTTCAGTTTCAATCTAAAGTCTAAGAGGAGTTTTGCTAGGACATGCATGTATGCCATCATCACATTTCCTTTTAAATGAATTTTACTTTGTAGTTTCATTATAGTTTTTTTTTTCGCAGTTTCAATCTGAATTTAATCATTCACATCCGAATTTAATCATTTCTATTAGCCAGATGGCATTTGCTTAATATTGAAGGCAGATATATATACCTATATTTACGTATATTAATGTATTTTGGAGCTTTGGCTGAGGTCAAATTTTCTTTTAGACCATGATAAAGACTAATCAATGACAACACCACTCAAATTTAAAATAATGTGCAGCGTGGTGGTTCTACAAATAATTACATGTATTTTTTTATTGTTATATATATAATACACGTATATATATAAATATAATACTCTTCAATTAAAACGCCACTAGTCCCGGTTAAGAAATACAAATTAATAAAAATACACAAATGATACATCCAACAACGTTTAGTTAAATTTGACATAAATTGAAAATATAGACCCCTTTACTCCAATAAACATTATTGTCTAATTTAATTTAGAAATGAAAAACCATCATTTTCATCTTTCCAAATGGGGTAAGTTGAGTAGGTAATTAATTAATGTGACTAGGCTATATAGATAGTAAAGTTTTTTGTCTCATTAGTTGATGATATAGACGTCACTTTTACTATTAATTCTTAACAAACATTTCTTATGATTTTATATTATGTAAGGAGATTGTGTGGTCTAAGATATATACACGCGTGCTGTCGAAAAGTAAAGCTTTTTTTTTTTTAACTGTCCCGATGTATTCCTACTCGACTTGGCTATAGACTAGCCCCTAAATAGCGGCGTGAGCTTTTGCGCCACACAGACCTGAGACAGAGGCTTAATTGCGCTACACATTCCAAAAGTGGGACTAATCCTCGGGGCCAGATGGATACGTCCCAAACCCACCTGACAACAATAGTTATGGGCCCATAAGGCCCATGAGGACTACTCAAAGAATTGTGGGAGGGGGGATTCGATCCCACGACCTCCTTAACCACAAGACCTTAAGACCTCCTCCTTGACCACTAGACTAATTCATCATTGGCGAAAAGTAAAGCTCTATCACGTCACAATTAGTTCCGAAAAAAAAATACGTCACAATTAATAATATATACGTGCTTATATATATTTTACTTTTTGTTTATCAATATATCTCTCTCGCTTAGTAATTTATTGGATGTGAATATGCGCATCAACTTTTCACTATGTACCACAAAAGCAAGCTTATTTATTTTCCAAGGGGTTTGTCGACCAATGGACCCTTATTTTCAAGAAATCAACAACAAATATATGGAAAAAAAAATAAAAATACAAAGACTTAAGTAAGTAATGTTATTGTATTCGTGAAAAGCTAGATCGCAATATAATGAAGATAATAGAGTGGAACTGATACTATCTGCTATTGATTAATGATAAAAAAACCAAGTTGCAGGTTTAAATATTCAAATATTAAACAATAGGCTTACTCTTAAAACGTATTAATCAATAGCATTCCCGTGATAGTACTTGCACCACGTATATTTTTATTTATAATAATACATATATGGTTTGAGTTCGGGTAACATGAGAAGGTCGTATTATAAAGCCAATGCCAAACTACAACACCACACACACCATATAATGATAAATTACTGTAATATTTATAATTTAAAGAAAAAACAAATGTCGACATACACACATCTCGGAGGATTGAGACGTATATTTATAGAATACTAAATGTTACTATATATTGTTAGATCGGTGATCGATGTTTAGAGGGGTTGAATAAACACTTGAGAAATTTTTATTTTCTTCCGTAAGGTTTGGAACGGATGTTTATTCGGTATCCGAGTACTTGTGTTGAGAAATTAGAGTGTCGAGTGTATTTTGTAGTAAGGACTGATTTGTAATCTTTAATGTATTTAGGGTAGTTTGTGTATTTTAGAATATAATCCGGGTGTTAGGAGTAAATATGAGATATTAGAGCAGAATATAAATAGAACGCTTACTGTAATCTAAAAGGGAAACATTTTACGATTTATGCGAAGGATTTTATTTTCTGCTCCTGACATGGTATCAGAGCGATACACGCTCCCAAATTGAAAATCGCAGTTGCTAGGGAAAATTGATTTGAGGAATCTCAACGCCATGGCAGAAGGTGAAACGAGTAAAGATCAAGAAACAAGGAAGATAACGACGATCGAGTTCAGCGATCCTCTTTATCTGCACCCCTCCGACACACCAAATCTCGATCTCGTGAGCGAAGTGTTGAAACGAGCCGAAAATTACAAAATATGGAATCGAGAAATGAAGGTAGCACTCGAAGCAAAGAATAAACTAGGGTTCGTTGATGGAACATGTCAAGAACCGATGACTGATCAAGTGAGGATTACGCAGTGGAAGAGATGCAATGCCTTGGTGAGATCATGGATTCATCGCTCGTTATCTCGAGAGTTAATCCAAGGAGTGATCTACTATGAGTCCGCACAATTGATTTGGAGAGATCTGAAGGAGCGATTTGACAAAACCAATGGTGCGAGGCTCTTCACTTTATATCACATAATCAATACAATAACTCAAGGTACAAACTCAGTTTCTGAATATTATTCCAAATTGCGGGAGTTATGGGATGAATATGACAGCATGATTCCATCACCATCCAACGCGGTGTCAAGAGAATATGCGGATTTCTGTGACCAACTCAAGATGATGCAGTTCTTGATGGGGCTTAATGAAGGATATGTCAACATGAGGACTCAAATTCTCATGATGTTTCCCCTCCCTTCTCATAGGCAAGTGTATTCGATGGTGTGCAACGAAGAGACGCAGCGGGATATTGTTATCCATGGAAGCAATATGGAATCTTCATCAGTGGCCCTGCATGTCAACTCAAATCAATGGAGAGGTGATAAGATAAATCGTTGGTGCAGTCACTGTAACATTGGAGGACACATAAAGGAAAATTGTTGGAAGATAATAGGATATCCTCAAGAATATAACAGAGGAGGAAAGAGAGGATCTAGAGGTAGAGGTCAGAGAGGGAGATCTATATTCCAAGATCAGAATAAGGGAATTGGACTTCAGTGGATTGATAACCAGCCCTTGGCCAACTCAATGACTGCCTCTACACAAATCAACCAAGGAATGAACACAAGAGGACCAACTATGCCCCAGCCCACTACTATTCCAATACCAACAGATAATGTCTTTTCTTGTTGAATCACAGAACCAGGAACATGTAGCAGCTTTGACATCAGTTGGTCAGTCAGGTAAAACCTCAGGTATAATTAATCCGAGCATTTAGATTCTGACTATTGGATTATTGATTTTGGTGCAAATAGACACATGATTTCAGATGAATCCTTATATGATATAGGATCTGTTAGTGAGAACCTTCATATATTTGTGAGATTACCAAATGGGGATCTCCATCAAGCAGCTAAAAGTGGAACAATGACCATTAATGGGAATCTGAAGCAGAGAAATGTGCTTCTTGTGATTAACTTCAAACTTAATCTATTATCTGTGTCTAGATTGACTAATTAGGCCAATATCCATGTTACTTTCTATCCCTTTTTTTTGCCTAATCCAAGAGACTTGGACTGGCAAGATAAAGGGGATTGGTAAGAACAAGAATGGACTCTATTACTTGGGTAGAAATGGAAATGAATCTGCTGTTATTAGTCTTAACCATGTTATGAGCTCATGTACTAGTGAGGAAATATATCATAATGTAATGAATAAAGCAGATGATAATAAGATTGCCTTATGGCATAAAATATTTGGCCATATGTCTTTCAAGAGATTTAACTTATTGCCTCAATTGAATTTAAACTTGACAGAAAATCATACATATTGCCCTGTTTGTCCTCAAGCTAAACATAGTAGAACTATGTTTCCGAAGAGGACTAATGTTACTAACTCCATAATGGAGTTGATACATGTTGATGTTTGGGGCCCATATAGGGAGCCAACTTACAACAATGAGAGATTTTTCTTAACAATTGTTGATGATTACTCTCGGGCAACATGGGGGTTCCTCATGAAGACCAAATCAGAAGTGTTTATACACTTAAAGAAATTCCTATTGTATGCAAAAAATCAGTTCTTGCACATGGTTAAGATTGTAAGAACTGACAATGCCATGGAATTCTTTGGTATAGATTGTAAGAACTTATTTGAATCACTTGGAATAGTGCACCAAAGTTCTTGTCCCTACACACCACAACAAAATGGTGTGGTGGAAAGGAAACATAGACACATATTAGATGTAGCCCGAGCATTAAAATTTCAATCACATGTCCCAATTAAATATTGGGGAGAATGTATCAAAACGGCTATATATCTAATAAATAGGACACCATCCTCCTTACTAAAAGGGAAGACGCCATTTTCAGTTTTATATGGGAAAGAGCCTAGCTTCCAACACCTAAGAGTATTTGGTTGCTTGTGCTTTGTTAAAATCTTGCCTCAGTTAGATAAATTCCATCCAAGGTCAAAGCCACATGTATTCATGGGATATGCGACAAATCAAAAGGCCTTTAGATTACTTAACCTTGAAACAATGAACTTCATAATTCGAGGGATGTAATTTTTTATGAAGATAGGTTTCCATTTCATAAATATCATGATAGGAAGAATAATCAATCTTCAATATATACAGATAATGAGTTCATCTTTGATGAGTCATTAGATGATAGGAGTAATGATAGAGATTTACATGATGACACATTGATAAATGAAGAAGAGGTTGAAGTGAATGACATTCCACTTGATAACCATGATAATGATAATCATGTAGCAGATCAAATAGGGGGACAAACTCAAGAAGGGGCAAATCAACCTCTCCGGAGATCAAGCAGAACAAGCAAAGCTTCAAATTGGTTCAAGGAATTTATTTCACCCTTCGATAATAATGCTAACGAAGCTTATTCTATGAAGTTTCCTTTGTCTAATTACTTGCAGTATACCAAAATCAGACTAAAACACATCACTTACATGGCAGCCCTTGCAAGGGAAGAGGTCCCAAAAGATTATCATGTTGCAATGAAGTCTGAAAACTGGAAGAAAGCCATGGAAAATGAGCTTGCAGCCCTTGAACTAAACAATACATGGAAGGTAACAGAGTTACCTAAAGGAAAAACTCCAATTGGTTGTAAGTGGGTTTACTCCATTAAATATAATGCTAATGGTTCTATAGAAAGGTATAAGGCTAGGTTAGTAGCTAAAGGCTATAGCCAAATAGAAGGAATAGATTATACAGATACTTTCGCTCCTGTTGCAAAGCATGTGCAGTTAGACTTATTATTTCACTTGCATCCATACATAATTGGCCACTTTGGCAAATGGATGTAACTAATGCTTTTTTGCAAGGAGACCTACATGAGGAGGTATACATGACTATACCTCCCGGTCTAAGAATGATGAATTCAAGTAGTAGTACTAAAGTGTGCAAGCTTGAAAAATCATTATATGGCTTAAAGCAAGCCTCACGCCAATGGAACTATAAATTCACATTGGCGATGAGTAGCTTTGGATTTGAACAATCAAAGAATGATTATTCTTTGTTTGTGAAATCTAGGGGGAGAAAATTGGTTATTCTACTAATTTATGTTGATGACATAGTGATTACGGAAAATGATAATCACATGATCGCAGAAACTAAGCATTACTTGAATAGAACTTTTCATATGAAAGACTTGGGTGAGTTGAAATATTTCTTGGGCATTGAGGTATCTAGAGCAAAGCATGGAATATTACTTAGCCAAAGAAAGTACGTGCTGGAACTTCTGGCGGAAACTGGAATGATGGCTTCAAGGCCCCTTGCAATTCCAGTTGAGCAAAATCTTCATTTTAGGACAGTTGATTCTGCAGAATCAAAAAATCAATCCTTTGAAACAGAGATGATTAAAGATGATTCTGCAGGAAGAGAACACCATTCTGAAACAGGAAAGGTGAATGCTGCCCTATTCAGGAAAATTGTGGGCAAATTGATATATATGTGCTTAACAAGACCAGATATATCGTATGCAGTCCAAATTCTTTCACAGCATATGCATGAGCCAAAAAAAGCTCATCTAGATGCAGTGTTTAGAATCCTAAGATACTTGAAAGGTAAACCTGGACTCGGGATATTCCTTGATGCTGGTAGTGAACTAACTATAAAAGCTTATTGTGATGCGGATTAGGCATCTTGTCCAAATTCTATAAAATCATTGACAGGTTATATGGTGCTACTCGGAAACTCATTAATATCTTGGAAAACAAAGAAGCAGAGCACAGTTTCTCGGAGTTCTGCTGAAGCGGTGTACCGTGCTATGGCTATGGTAACAGCTAAAATACTTTGGCTGACAAGCATATTAGAAGACATTGGACTCATGAGGCTGAAACCAATAACAATATACACAGACAGCAAATCAGCAATCCAGATAGCTGCGAATCCAGTTTTCCACGAGAGAACGAAGCATATCGAAGTGGATTGCCACTTCATACGGGAGAAGATACAAGCAAATATTATCAAAACAGAATACATCCCTTCCAAACACCAACATGCTGATTTGCTGACAAAGGCTCTAGAAAAAATCCAATTTGAATATCTATTGCCAAGTTTGGAGTGTTGAATCTATTCAATACTAAACTTGAGAGGGAGTGTTGAGAAATTAGAGCGTCGAGTGTATTTTGTAGTAAGGACTGATTTGTAATCTTTAATGTATTTAGGGTAGTTTGTGTATTTTAGAATATAATCAGGGTGTTAGGAGTAAATATGAGATATTAGAGCAGAATATAAATAGAACGCTTACTGTATCTAAAAGGGAAACATTTTACGATTTATGCGAATTATTTTATTTTCTAATTTTTTGCTCCTGACAACTTGAATCAGTACTTCGATTTTCCGGTCCTCACTCATTTCACTCTCGATTGCGTATGGCATTGGTGCGGAAGTAACCAATGCGTTGAACTTGTATTGTGAGTTTGTTTACAATTATTGGATTTAAATATCTAGCAATCCGGTTTGATAAACACAAAACTCATTATTGTGTTACTACATATTTACTAAGTGTGCAGATGAGCCCGGGTCGAAAAATGGATATAAAAAAGGAGTTCAGTGTGAAAAACTGGTTTGGTCAATGCCCTGCACTGATGACCGGTACTGGACTAAGCCGGTACTGAGGACCGATATTGGACAGGTCCGGTACTGAGGACATGTATTAGACTAATCCGGTACTGAGGACCGGTGCTGGACAAGTCCGGTTTTAAGGACTGGTACTTGAACATGTCCGGTACTGAGGACCGGTATTGGTGTACAAGCATTCACATCACAACATCATGTACAAGCCAATAATGATAACAACACTGATTAAGTCAAGACACAAACTTCCAACGGCTCTTTTAATGAGTCTAACGGCTACATCAAGGTTGAAAGCCTATAAATACCCAAGAGAACATTACAAAAAAAGATAAGGATCTAAGAGCAAACAAGAACACATCCAAAGAGAGATCCAATAGAGAAGAGCAAGAGCAAAGAACAAAATCAAGAGTGAAGTTCTTCCTCTTGGTGCGTGTGTTACAAAAGATAGAGAGAGCTACAAAGTTCAAACCCACACACCTCCAAAGTGAATATGAACCTCGATATTTGATGCAAATCTAAACCTCAAATAAGGCTATCAAACAAACGCAACTTTCAGTGGAAATAATCTTATGTTATGTGTATAAATTCACATGCTCTCCATTGTCCGTCCATTGACGTGTTATCTAGATCTTATTAACTTCAATTTGTTTCTCGAAAAAAGTAGTTTCCATATTGTCCCATTAACAAAAATATATTAAATAAGAATAATTATAATGTCTCAAAAAATCAAATTTACATTTTAATTTGTGATATTTACATTTTTCGTCCCTAATGTTTGGCATATGGGCATTTCTGGTCCCCAATTTTCTCGAGTTACAGTTTCAGTCCCAAATATTGTCGATTTTGGGCGTTTTTGGTCCGCTGGTTAGTTTAACCATTAAGTTGGACGGAAAATACAGGCCCGACCAGGTCTCCCTTTCTTTGGCCCACAAAATTCGAGCTGGCCCGCCGGTCCGTCGTCCAACTGAACGGTTAAACTAACCGGGGAACAAAAAACGCCAAAATCGACAATATTTGGCACTGAAACTGTAACTCGAGAAAATGAGTGACTAGAAACGCCCATAGGCCAAACATCGAGGACCAAAAATGTAAATATCCCTTTTAATTTCGTAAAAAGAGGTAAATAAAAATTGATATCCATAATAAATCACAGGAACCACATTTCTGTCTCCTCCTCCTCACCTTTTTTTACAAAATTCAGTCCTCGAACTCTTATCGATCATGAGCTCATGTTGCTGCTCAATCTTCAAGCCTTCGATTCCCAATCATCAATCTAATCTCGTTTCCCCTAATCGATGGCTTCCGAACCCTAGTAGCTCCCAATTTCTCCAAAACCTCAACTTCCGAACACCCACCAGAAAGTATCACCCCTTCGCCCTGCGTGCTGACGAAAGCATCGGCGTCGTTTACCCTTCGGACGACGCCGTTTCTGCGCGGGACGCGGGTTCCGACGGTGCCGGAGCAGACGCCGAGCTAAATGGAAGTGATTCAAGCTCTATATTGGCAGAAGAACTTCGAGAAGCCGAAGCGGGTGAAATTAGGTCGGGGAAACCTAACGAGAACAGGGGAAAACTGGAAGGAGATGATACAGATGGTAGATACAGGCTTCGTAATGGACGAGAGGTATCTGTAATATAGTTTAACCCCTGAATTTGCTGGGTTGTTCTTAATCAATTTGTTATTTGGAACCCTTTTTGAGTGTTTTGTGGACATTTATGTATGAAAACCCGTGATGAATACGTCTCTCGTTTTGCCTCCGATTGATGAGTCTATGGATAGGTATTCGAAGAAAAAGCTTATTTAGTCGGTGTGGCGAGGAAACGCGATGCATATGATTCGTTCGGTATCGAAGAATCGCTTAAGGAGTTGGAGCAGCTAGCTGACACCGCAGGATTACGCGTTGTTGGCTCCACCTATCAAAAGTGAGTGCTGCTTGTGTTAAATTCAGCTGTTTATTTTTTTTTGATATCGTGGATGGTTATGTAAAATCGATGACTTCTTATTACCACTGCAGGCTTGCATCACCGAACCCGAGGACGTATATTGGATCGGGAAAGGTGTCTGAAATCAAGAGTGCAATCCATGCATTTGGCGTAGAGACAGTGATTTTCGATGATGAACTTTCACCAGGGTTAGTTTAGTTTCCAGTACTTACTACATCATAGTGTCTGAAATAAAGTATATAAAATTAAATATGATACACTCCCACCAAGTTTAAGCTTTAAGTTGAAGTGGTTCTTCAACATGGTATCAGAGCCCAAGTGAGGACAAGTCATGTGAATGAATCCTAACGACCAGCCATTTAAGAAAATTATATGTCTAAGACTAGATAAGAAATAAACCAGCCTAACTAGGGGGCGTGTTGGAAATAAAATATGTAAATTTAAAATATGATGCACACCCTTCTAGCTTAAGCTTTCAGGTGGAGTGATCATTCAACACATACTTATGTTGTTTTACTTTGATTTAACTAAAACTATATTCTATGATGTGCCTGTGCTCTGGGACTTTGAGGAGCGATGTGTTAGTGTCGGATAATGCTTACGGTTTTCTTTCATTCATAATAGTACCTTTTTTTTCTTACATGTATGAAGACAGGCAATTGCGGAATCTGGAAAAGATATTCGGTGGTGATGTTAGAGTATGCGATCGTACAGCCCTTATCCTCGACATTTTCAATCAGAGAGCAGCGACGCGAGAAGCTTCTTTACAGGTGCCCTTCTATTTAGGTTAAATCTTGTCTTTGTCTGTCTGGTCATGGCTGAGGCCTCAAGGATTATTGGGGAGAGATCACATGATCGATTCCTCATTGCCAACATTTCCTTGGGTGAGCCCGTCACATACACATGGGCCTAAACTTGTGTGGTTGGCTTGGTTTGCAGGTTATTGCACTGGCCAGGGTTCCTCGGGTCCCAAATAATGATAAAAAAAAATCTTATCTTTGTTGAATACTACTGATTGTCATGTGAAATTTCAGGTTTCACTCGCTCAGATGGAATACCAATTGCCGAGGCTAACAAGAATGTGGAGCCACCTTGAGCGCCAAGCTGGAGGGCAAGTGAAGGGTATGGGTGAGAAACAGATTGAAGTTGATAAGCGTATCTTACGCGAACAGGTATGCAGCTTTGTTCTTTGCTATCTTTTTCTTATAAAAACCTTCCTATTCCTTGTATAAAAGTTTTTTGTTTTCTTACTGATTGTGGACAAAAGTACAAACAAAGCAATTTTTTTTAAGGACAACAAGCGCCAACTGGGCATCACGTAAGAGCATAGTTGGCGCTCATCGTCCTTAAATATTTCAACCTGTTATTTATTTTTTGTTTCTTTCAGATTGGCGCTTTGAAGGAGGAGATAGAAACAGTTCGCAAACATCGGAAGCAGTATAGAAGCCGTCGTGGTGCTGTACCCGTCCCTGTTGTATCGCTGGTAAGGAAAACGACTTTCATTACCATTAAAGTGCCTTATTGATGTTGTTATTCTTTTAACTTGTGACAAAAAATACATTTTTGGTTTTTTCTGAGAAAACACGTCGGGGAAATTTTTTGGTAAATTTTGAGTAACCCATTCGACCCCGTTCCTTTATCAATTCGCTAGACATCTTATAGTCATTCGACCCATTTGCATTATTCGTTGAGCAAAAAAAGAAAAAAAAAAGAGAAGGAAATCATTGCAGATTGGTTACACGAATGCTGGTAAGAGTACGCTTTTAAATCAGCTTACCGGTGCTGATGTTCTTGCCGAGGACAAATTATTCGCCACCCTAGATCCTACGACAAGGCGAGTGGAGGTAAGTTGTCCTTTCTTTTGCCACGAGTTTTTCTTTTTTTTTATCTTTTTTTTTTCATGCAATCAATTCGTATCCTCGTTTGCACTTTATGCAGATGAAGAACGGGAAGGTATTTCTACTGACCGACACCGTCGGATTCATCCAGAAGCTACCGACAACTCTGGTAGAGACAGGAGATCTTTTAAATCTCCGTAGGTGATGTTTTTCTTCTCCCTTTGGTCACTCGTTCTTTCAACCTTTTCAGGTTGCTGCCTTTAGGGCCACATTGGAGGAGATCTCCGAATCTTCACTTCTCGTGCACGTGGTCGATATTAGGTACGCGATCGATTCCCTAATCCGCCACCTGTCAATCGAATAAATTTCAGCTTCTAATCAAAGCCGTTGCTGTAATAATCGAATCGCAGCCATCCAATGGCAGAGCAACAAATCGACGCCGTAGAGAAAGTTCTTGCTGAGCTGGACTCGTCGTCAGTCCCGAAATTAACCGTATGGAACAAGGTATGCTCCCATGAGTGACTTTAAGGCTGTGTTTGGTTTGTGGAAATTAGTAGGGAAAAGAAAATGAAATGGAAAAGGAAAACTAGTTTTTTATGTTTGGTTGGTTGAAGAAATAGATAAGGAAAATAAAAGAAAATAAAATCTAGCTAAGTTTATACTTGTAACTAAGGAAAACTCATTTCTTCACCAAATGCTATGTGGAAAATGAAAGAAAAACTTATGAAAATCATTTCCTCTCCTGTTTTTTTTCCCCACTACGTTCTTCGGTCCAAACACAGCCTAAGGTTTTCTCTACAAGTTTGCTTGTTATTGCATCCACTTTCCACACAGGTCGATAGAGCAAATGATCCCGAGAGGATAAAGGCCGAAGCCCGGGAAAATCCTGATGTTGTATGCATATCTGCGTTAAGCGGCGAAGGCTTGGATGATTTTTGCAATGCGGTGCAAGAGAAGTTGAAGGTAACATTTGCATCGTTCTTACCGATTCTGCGCGTTTGAATTGTACGTTGACGCATTGTCTCGTTTAGGACACGATGGTCTGGGTCGAAGTTCTGATTCCGTTCGACAAAGGAGAATTGCTAAGCACGATACATCGCGTGGGGATCATCGAACAAACTGTGAGGATTTTTCGTTCTTCTTTATGCATCGTTTTTGTTGGGACACTAAGAGTGTGTTTGGTTTGTGGATTTTGATGGGAAAAGAAAATCTAAGAAAAGAAAACTAAAATATGAGAAAGATTAATTCCTTGTTGGTGTTTGGTTTAGGAAAGGAAATTTATTTCTCGGAAACTAGTTAGTATTATCATAAGAACATGACTATTTACAAAATATTTCAGTGAGGCAATTGAGCGAACTATTTCAAACATAGAACACAATCAATGTCTTGTTAAATTCGAGGTATTAGCATATTGGATTTCGACGAGTACTTTTTTCGATTCGAGCTTAGCTTTCGTCTTTCTTTAGAAACCAATGTTGAAGACCACATATGCGTGGAAAAGTTGAGAGATAGGACGTTTTTCGTGGTTTTCCTCACTATTTGGTAGAGAAAGGAGTTTTAGTTGTAATTTTAAATTATTTTCTTTTATTTTCTTTTCCACCTCACTTTCCTTTCTAACCAAACATCAAATGGAATTTTTCCCACCATTTTCTTTTCTTTTTTCACATGAAAATCCACAAATCAAACACACCGTAACTCTGGAAACCGAAGCATTTTAAGGACAACAAGCGCGTCACCTTTTTTGATGACGTGGCAGTCCATTTGGAAGCCAATTGGGCGCCGCGTCATACAGAAGTGGTGACGTACCGTCCAATTGGATTGCCATGTCATTGCAAAAGAGGCGACGTGGCGTCAACGTCCAGCTGACGATTGTTGTCCTTAAATTGCTTCGATTTTGAAAGTTACTGTCATAAAAGTTCGTGCGACCTTTAAGTTGGGTGTCATAGAAGCGCCACCACTCTTAAATTACAGGACGGAAAAAAAAAAATTAAGCTTTTTCGTGTTAGTATTTGAAATTACTAATGGAGCACGCACACACACACACAACCGTAAATATTTTAACAGCATAAATTATATTATGATGAAATCAAATCCGATCTCTAGCTAGTCAATGATTTGCTCTTTAACAGCTTACAAAATCATTTAAATTCGAGATTTGCTTGTGTTTTGAGCAGGAGTACGTTGAGAGTGGAGCTCTCGTTCGAGCCCACGTTCCCCTCCGCTTCTCCAGGCTTCTCACGCCCATGAGGCAAACACGGTTATCGCAGCTTCCTTCGTAGTTAGCCCCGTTTTTTATTGCAGACAACACTATACATAAAACCTTGCCTGTCTATGTAGTAATCAGTATACAGGGAGAAGTATTTCGTAAGCACACGACGGGAGAGCACGAATCGACAATCCCGGACAGTCATTTATTCAACAGCATTGGCCTCGGGATTGTAATGCAATATCTCTCTAGCTCGAGAGGGATGAGCCCGCGGTTCCCCCGAGAGTAAGGCAAAGTCGTGATTTATCTCCTTTCCGTTGCATTTTCTATATGGTCGAGGCACTCCGTTCCCGGGAAAATGGGCTTTCGGCCCAATGGCTCACGTCGAATCGTGAGTAGGGAAAAAACATACGGTAGTTTTATTCGAATACCAACGGTAGCTAAGTTCTTGGCCTAAGAGTGGTCAAGGCTGATGTTTCAAGAAATTGGGAATGTCACGTGTTCGAATCCATCATGCGCCTCCAAATTATTGAGGAGCCTATCACACACCGTGAACCCTGAAACCCTGAACCCTGAACCTTAAACCTATTTGGTGTAGTTTGCGGGATAAGTGCATCAGGCCCCGGGGTTTACTTGGTTCCTCGGGTTACCTAAAAATAGAAACAATGCTCGGTCCCAACTAAAAATACGGAGAGAAAAAAAGTTAGCATGCCTAGAAAAGGATATAACGACAGTGCTCGCCGAGGAGCAAACGACACAGTTGGTAAGAAATTTTATGAGAGAATCAATGGAATAAGAAGAAGGATGACACGCTTGAGTAAAGAAAATATTTTTAACTTGAATTTGCGTATTTAAGCAGCATTATAGGATCTTTCCATATTCAAAAATGTAATTCATTCGGAAAAAAAAAAAACAACAAAAATGCCCACAAAATATACCAAGATTGTCACGACCCTGAATAACTCATAATTTTTTCGCGTCTAAGTTAGGTTCGGACCGATCTCACTCAAATCTCAGCTCAAATTTGTTGGGGCGATCCACCGATCACACGGTGCAAGGATGTCGAATTCTATTTAAAAATTTGATGTGTTTCCTATGCAATGCTATCACAACCGCATTGTGAACAAGAATGAAACAATGAGAAAGAAAATTCAATAAAGATGCGATCTTTGCAATTGATATATGCCTGAAGCAGGGAGTAGACGTAGAACCCGTCTATACAAAGCATGTAAAACAAAAGCAGAAGTGCAAAAGTATTAACTTTTTTTTCGGGAAATAAGTTCATCATATTTGAAGTTCTTGTGGAACTCAATATTTGTTCCTAGAAGATCGTTATTGGCGCAAAATCATACGATCTTTCATTATTACATCAAGATATCTTTCATTGCAGCATTCTTGATTAGTGCATGCGTTGAGTACGTAATAGTTTATACGCGCAAAGCGTTTATATTCCGATATTGGGCTTATAATTGCAAAACTACTCAAGTTTTACATTTGAGGCTATTCTGTAGTAATATTTAGCTCAAAGTTTGTTTGCAGAGAAGCTGATCATTATCTGGAAGTGTTTATAAACGATTCTTCATGGACCCTAAGAGCTTAAATAACCCATCCACCTCAGCAACCGGATAAGGGATATGGATCCGGGTTCGGCCCGGTTCGTTTGATGAACTGATTTTCTTGCTAAGCCTTCCACGAAACAACCTTTCGTGCTGTAGACATTTGCCAGGTTAACACCGATTCAAGATATTTTTAAATGCTCGCCATATTCTTCAAAGCCAATCAAAGACCAACAGAAAGAAACGCGGTTCTAATTTTCGTGGGATTTTCAAGAAAATTGTAATAACCAATGAATTAAAGTAAGATCGAGAGGCCTTTTGAGCAACCTAATAAAACCTTATAATATGATCCTAATATAGGAGCTCAACGGGTAGATCGGACAAGTGTTTGAATTTGGCTAAAAAAGCAGGAGGGTATATATATATATATATATATATATATATATATATATATATATATTATTGTCACCCCATCTCATTACATGCCACGTAATCGAGAGACAAAACATACTAGAAGAATAAGGGCTTCCAACTCTTCATTTCCTTTTCACTGTTTTTTCTCGAGTAGTGTTAATTAGGTCGGGGAGATCTTTCGTTGTCTGGAAAGTGTTTTTTATTTTCATTATTTAGTGGTCGCCTTTTTTATGACGTGTCATGCATGTTATTACAAGAATGAAAACCGTGTCCGAAGATATATACTACCACCTCGATATATATGTAGTAGGTAAATAAATGTGACATCTTATATGTGTATATATCCGCTCAACCACCAAATAACATCAAACCGATTTTAACACGAGTCGAATGATAAGTGTGTGTATTCATATATAAGACTGTCAGCTTTTATAAATATCTCTATCAACAAGATACACATTCATTCTATAATGCTACAACAAAAAAAGCACATAACGGGGTAACTTTTTTAATCTAAAAAAAGCTTGTATGGTTCGAGAAATGATGAATAAGCCACTTGCCTAGATCCAGGTGCGGATATGTGTGTAGTGACACATGTCTTGTTGGCATTGAAAGAAATAAAAATATGAAAAAAGTGTTAGAATTATCAGTCAAAACGCAACCCTTTTGCACCCAATTAGGTTGCACCGTTAGATATGTGTCTTACCTTTTTAATTAATTAAATTAATTCTCATGTATATAGTTCGCAATAATATCTCTTTGTAGTGGCACGCAAATAGTAAACTGTTATAACTACTTCATATATATAAAAAATATACCGAGAGCCTTCGTGTCCAAAGGATGACATATCTTACATTCTTTACATGTGTGTCTCGTGTGTGTGTTCCTCTTCTTCTATATATACGTGGGGTTTCCTTGGTGAATCGAAAGAGAAAAAAAAGAAACAAAGATCTAGCTTTCTAATTTACTTGAAGATTATTATCGGAAAAAAAGAAAAAAAAAAAAACATGGCATTTTGTTCTGGTTCATCCATGGTATGTATGCGGCTACAATCTTTCGATAAATTTTTTCACAGTTTCAAGGTTTATTGTCTGAAATGCAGAATCCACTCTGCAAAACATAGCAATTTTATGTGATATATAACTAAAACAAAAGCAGCTCGATCAATATGTTATTATGTAGATAATTAATTTTACTAATTTATTTATCTCCCATTTGCCCGTATAGATTAACCGACAGGCATTGCCGAGGGTTACTGCATGTAACTACAGCCAGTTAATTATTAAGCACCATTGGATTAATATGGGAACTTGTCATCATACGTTTGGCAAGATAAAGCTAATAAGGAGACATGTGGATGATAATCATTGTAATAATTATGTCAACAATAATAAGGGTTTTCTCGGAGGTTCGACGAGCATTGCCCTCGTTCATGGCGGATCATTGTTCACTAGTACCCGCGGGAAAAGATCATCATCATCAGCTGTGCATGCTTCATGTATGTGTAATGGTGCTTTAAAAGAAGCAATTTTTATATTGAAAATTTTAAATTCAATTTCACCAATATTTTTTGTTTTTTGCAGGGATTCAAAGCTCGTCTGAGATTGCAAGCAATGCCTTTACATTTGGGACAGTGGCTGTTCTTCCCTTTTATGCCTTCATGGTTTTTGCACCTCGTGCCACTTTTGTACGACGAATTCTTTTTTTTTATTTTTATATATAATCTTTCTCTTTCTCAATATATAATATATAATAACACACATGCATACAAAAAATTTTCATTTGCAGACGAAGAACTTGGTTGCAAGCAGTGTCCCATATGTTGTTCTTGGACTGTTATACGGTTATCTGCTTCGTCAATCATGGATGCCTGATACCCTTTCTTCCATATTTGCATCTAAATACCTCTTGCCAGAGGTTAGTTAGTGTACTATTCTTGTTACCCTATAAAGATTCTTTTAATATATGACATTATTATAAACTAATAAAAAGTTGTCCCCCCCAAGGTAAGGTTCAAGTGGTTGAATCATGGGTTCGAATCCACTTAGTCTCTCATTGATTGATTGATGTCTTATAGTTTGTATGACTTAAGACGAGACACGTAGTCCTGAGAAATTAGTCCTGGTGGAAGTTTGTGTCCTCGTGTAGCCGACAATGAGTTTTAGATTGGCTTCGTACTGAACTTAGTTGAGGCATGAGACTACAGTGATGTTGTGCGAGAATATATTATGACATTCGAAAAAAAGAAAATTAAAATACAGGGTCCTCAATGGATATGTTAACTAGCCTGGGTCATGACGTCTCCATATGGAGGTCATGGGTTTGAACCCACTTGAACTTTTTTTTTATTATCATAGTCCGTGTGGACTTGTGACAGACTCATAGGTCTGGGGTCGTCCCATAGGCGACATTGAAGATCAGATTCGCTTCCGATAGATTTAATCAGTGTGAAGTCTGGCGAAAAAAAAGAAAAAAAAAACTTCCAAATCAGTCCTCAATTGAAAGTCATTATCTATTGAGGTTTAAATTCGCTTGAGACTGAACTTAATCGAAGTGTGAGAATTACTGTGATATTATTACGTGGGAATATAAAGTCAATTGCTCACCAGTTTATTCTTGTTCACAGCTCTCGTCCATGGCTAGGCTTCTCTCCAGAGAGATGTCTGTTGCTTCAGCTTGGATTCATCTGCTAGTGGTCGATTTATTCGCAGCAAGGTTCGAGTTTAGATACATAAAAATTCTTTTTCCCTATTTTTCTGACCAAAATATTTTGCAATAATAATAATAATAAAAAAAAAAAAAACAGGCAAGTTTACTTCGATGGGCTGCAAGAAAACATAGAGACACGACACTCAGTTCTCATCTGCCTCTTCTTCTGTCCGCTTGGGATCCTCACTCACTTCATCACCAAAGCATTGACAAGGGCAACAGACAACGACGACGACACAACAGATGAAGAAACTATCTAATTATTATGATGATGATGATGATGCATAGGGACAACATCGAATGAAGTCTCCGTTTCGAGATTTTTTTTTTTTTCGTTCTTTTCCGAAGTAATAATAATAAAAAAAAGAATAGTTGAGTCTGCTAGAGACTTTGCAGATATGTGTTCTTTACAGTAGCAATTAGTAATATTTAAAAGGCCATACATACAGACATACCATACCCCTTTTGTAGTGTATCTGTATCTGCTTCACTGACAGTTGATTAGTTACTTCATTGGATTTATCTTCCGAATCGATCACATGATAACGAAAAAATTTTCGGAGCTTGGGTTTTTTTTTCGATCTGATGAAGGAAATAATACCGTAAATCGGTTGAAGTTCAGCACATACACACACACAGAAATAAGAGATGAGGAGAAAAAAACTTGCCTTGATTTTCAAGTAGGAAGTGATGACATCTGAATGTCATCGTCGTAGAATCCATTGGAGATGTCTGAATTTTGAACCGAACCTTTCTTCGTACGGTCCAAAGAAGTAGCTTCGTGTATCCCTTCGAGTATAGAAGTGGAAATATGGGGTAAAAAAGATTTTTATACGGATTATATGATAGCTAAGCATATTTATGGATGTGTTGGACTCGGAAGGATAAAAAGAAATTTTTCCATACCGAAGCCTAAGAGGGCTCCGCAGATTAAAAACCCGAGAAGAGAAAAGTCCATCTTGTACGCAATCTCCATAACGATTACGCATACTCCAGCAACCAATAGATGCCTTGGAGAGGAGAAGACCATGTGGAGCCTGCAAATTCATCGAATTTTTTTTTTAAGATTTATTAGGGATGATAACATCGCATTTCATTTATTTGCACTGATTCAACAAAATTATAAAGGCCAAAGCGAAGTACCTCTCCTCTGCGATATTATCCACGTAAAATATCAGGACGATCCCGAAAAGGACAAAGCTTGAAAATGCGGAAGCAGAAAATGGCAGCTCAACACCATCCGATCCCTGAAATATCAAAATCATAAATTGAATGAGGACGCCAATAAACATACAAAGTAAAGAACAAGAACAGATGTATAACAAGGGTAAAGGCACTTTTATTATTATGTTGAATAGGAAAGAAAGAGAGAGAGAGAGAGGGAGAGAGAGAGAGAGGGAGAGAGAGAGAGAGAGAGAGAGAGAGGGAGAGAGAGAGAGAGAGAGCTAAACTCACAATAATCATATCCCACATGGCAACGGGAAAGAGAAAACAGGTTGCAGAAGCAATAGTAATTGCATGAAGCCGTCTCTTGAGTTGATTCTGCAATAACAAATGACAAATGCTCCAAATAAGCCACAAATGCACCTTGTTCAGTGGTAATAAGAGCAAGATATATAGAGAAAGAAGAGTATTACCTTTAGCGAGACACGTCGAGCAGCAACTCTTCTTAATGCTGATAAAATTCCAGCAGAGATTGGAATCAGCATTTCTCGGACTCCGACAACTTCTGATTGGATCTCTGTCTCGGGACTATCATTAGATGGTGCTTATGAGTTAAGTTAATCATTAGATTGTGCAATGATTCAACAACAATAAATGTCCTATAGCATAAACATGGTATAATTTTTTTATCTAAAAAGGTAACTCATTAAGGAAAGGATATAAAAAGGAGAGTATGTAGCCATTGCCCATCCTTGTGACATCAAGTAGAATGATGCCAACATTGCAAGGAGTCCTCCAACCTAGCAAAACAGACCCAGGTTACTAAAAACAGCAGACAAAAGAAATTGAGAAGTGAATGGTCTAATAAAGTGACCATGGACATAAAATGGCATTTTTTAAAAGATAACTCAGGTATCTCTCAACATAAACATTACAAATGATAAAAATATGGAACCTTAAGGAAATACAATGAAAATCAACTCGGTAATGCTCAATGGATTTGATTGGTTTCCAAAAAGTACGAAACATAAAAATATAGAGAAGAGAAAGAATACCTTTCTCCAAACATTGCCTCTCCTACCAAACAAGACTCCTGATAAAACTCCAAGTACAGCACCGGAATACTCGGCCAGTATGGCTCTGAAATAAAATGTTGTAATTGCTTCACGCGATCACCAAGCAAAGGTAAAATAACAAGAAAAAAATTTGTTGAACCTTAAGGATCAACCAGAGATTATCAGATCAATATCTTGATCATCTAGTATTTCATGTCAACAATCTATTTTGCATTAGATAACCTGGAGTATGCATAATCTGTTGTGGAAGTTTTTACATCAATAATAACTCACATATGTCCACAACTGTATAATCCTGATAACTACATATTATATCACGGGTTCATTGGTTCAGAAATGCTTTAGCAAGGAAAAGTTATTCCTTAATTCTTCAAGAACAGGGGAATATGATTATCACCACTAACCCTTGAACATCTGATGAAGACATACTGACAATTTTTTTACAAACTATCATATAAATTGCAAGTTATATAGTTAGAAACAGGAAAAGATCAATCCAGTGATAGTACATAAAACACCATAAAGAAAAATTCACCTGAGAGGACCACAGTTTTTAAGCCCCTTTCCCCACAAGATGAAATATACTGCCGTTATAGCACCGTTTATCACAGAAGGCACTACCTAAACACGAGAGAAAGAAAAATACGCAAATTAATATGGCCAACAAAAATTTCTCCCGGAACTCGAACAAACAAGAAGAAATAGCAGTTAAATACATATCAACGCTTCAAACGAAACCTGAGTGTTAGAAAGTGGCCTTCCTTTCCAAGGCTTTTGAAGAAATAAAAACAGAACAGAGGACGGGACGAGACAGCTGAAGAAAAACAAACCAACAGACGCCCCCGTTTGCAACAAATATCTATAGACGGAGTACACTGACCAAATCCTCAAGAGATTACCAACAATGTGTATGACCTGCAAAGGAGTTTGCCTACATTAAAGAAAAGAAAAAAAAAAAGAAGATATCATTATAAAGAAATAACAAGTTCAACAAATTAATAAACTGCATTAGCATACATAAGCTCTAAGACTCATAATATAACGTTCGATACGACATCCTATAACAACACACGGATCTCTCGATAAAGAGCTTCACAATGCAGAAAAATCGACTGTGCGGTGGAGATACGCATGGCATCACAATGCAGGAGATTTCGATTTTTAGTCTACGTATCAACACCATAGAGAAGCAGAAATCGACTGACCTCATTGCAGCTGTACGAGACTGACCTCGATTATTAGGAATTTGATTTGGGGACATCATCTTCTTTTTCGCCCGTCTAATATTACCTTTTCATAAAATAATTGGCAGCAAAGAAACTACACGACGAGTCCGATTTCACAAAATCTACATTCCACGACGAAGTCAGCTTGCCCTAAATCAGTAGATCAAACACAGGAGTGGAAATTTTTCCTTTTTTTTTTCTTATTATTATTTTAAAAATAATATTCAATACATCTTAGCGGAGCCGTGGGCTTGAAATTGAATGACAATGGGCTTCAACTGTAGTCCATATTATTTAATTCAAAACTCCAGTGTACTACTTTACAAGAGTATTGTACGACTCTCTTATTGCTCTCATATTACACAAAGCAAGAACAAAGTTTTTCTTAAAACAATTTTTTTATAATTAAAAATTAATTTAAAGGGGCTAAAGAGACCACAAAATCCCTCTGCTAGCACTCAATTCCAAAATTAATAAACAATAGAAAATAACCCAAAACTTCATAATCATGACTATTAAACACACCTCCACAATCTACAGTCCCTCTTCATTTTCTTCCGTCTTCAATTTTAAATCATCTACATTTTCTTCTGTCTTCAACTTTAAAATCCAAACAGAGAAAAACTCAGAACGAAAAGGCACAAGCTCTCAATCGAAAGACTCACAAAGCCGGACAAAAAAAAAGGAAAAAAGTAAGAGCAGTGGAAAGAAACATGAGCTCCTCCAACCTCCATTAACCGAGGAATGAGGAGAAGAGAAGCTGAGGATAATCATAAGCAAGAACAAAAGGTTTAATAAAGCTTTAGATTTGAGACCACATATAATTTCATTATTCCAACAATTAGATTTACATCTAAATGCTACATTACTACATTACACAACAGATCAAGAACAAGAAAGGGGCCTTTCTCCTCCTTCCCATATCTCACTCAACTTCGAAATCATCCGATCTCTCCAAAAACACGCTATTAACCCCAGCCCGATACATACTCAACCCCGAAAACGTGCTCACACAGATCTCAGTATTCGAAGGCACAAACAGCACATCACCTTCACCAACAGCCACCTCATCACCATCATCAGGTATACGCATCTCCCCTTTTCCTTCAACAACCACGAATATCGAAGGCCCACCAACACCTGCAAAAACCGTCGATTCCCCACGAGGGAGATTACACTGATCCACCTCAAACTCATCAAACGGTGGAATATATTTCACCACGTAAGGCCTCGAAGATACCCCGCTGAGAATTTCAGGTAAACCCTGCGTAGTGATACGAAGAAGCCCGATAAAGCAAAACCAAACTACCAAGGAGAAAAGAAACTCCTTTTTGGTGTCACTCACCTGTTTGTACGTAAGCATGTGGCAGAGAGTTTGGACATCGCGGTTCTTCGGGGTGAGCCCGGCTCTTACAACGTTGTCTGAAGTAGCCATGCACTCGATGCACTCGCCGGAGATGTAAGCATGTGGCTCGTTTGCTCCCAAGTAAAGGGCTTCTCCGGGGTTAAGCTTCACGTAATTGAATAAAAAAGCAGCTATGACTCCAATGTCTCCGGGGTATTGCTGTTGAAGCCTCAACACTAGCTCCTCCTTCTCCGTGAGCTCCGTAACCTGAGCAGAAATAGAACTTATTATGAAGGGAAAAAAAAAAGAAAAAAAAAAAAAGAAGATACTCCCCTGTGTACCTCGCGCTTGATGTGCAACCGAACTATTAATTTGGTGATGGCTTCGGATATTACAGCCTTGCTTGCTGACATGAGCTCGGTGAATAGAGACCGTAATATTGCTCTGAGTTTATTCTCCCCATCGTTCTCCGTAATGAGTGATAATTGGTTTGCACATGCACTACCGACTACTTCGACGATCTCGGGTACACTATGAATCACACTCCTCAGTTCCTAGAAAAAGGTTAAAACAGCATTTATGGCATACGCTTATGCAGGGAGAAAATAATTTATAGTCGTGCAAAGTCCCACAGAAAATAATTATGTTTTCCATCAACGTCAGTGCAGTGATGACAAGCATCAAGGAGACGTGAAAGAAATAAATGCACAACTAGTTGGGGGTTGTGTTTGTTAACGGATATCACTGAAACAAGCACATTGATTACATATCCTCCATAGTGGAATCTAGCGTAAGAAAATTTTGTCGGATTAGTACCCACGGTTACCAGAAAGAGCATGCGTACGAGAAGATAAACATCACCATCATTTATTTTCACCTTCCACCACATGCATGAAACTTTCAGTTTAAGGCAATGGAGCTCATGGATTTCCTTTCAAGCAAGACTCAGACATAATCAGCCAGAATTACCGCTATAACGATCATCAAATGTAGGGGGGAAAAGGCCTTAATTCATTGTAGTCAAAACACATTAATGCACTCAATTAAAATAAATGGTGGGTCTCCAAAATTACCTCAATACCAACAAACCCGCACAATGCCTCAAACTGGGTAAGAGCTATCGCCATTTCCGGCTTGTGATTATCATCGTACAATTCTGGATGCTGCTTGTGAAGAATCACCGCCAGGTCTTTATCAGGATGAGCCTGTATGGAGAGAGCCTTCTCCACTGAAAGCACCTTCAATCGAATTTTCACAATGTTCCATAAAGATCAGTAACACAATAAAAGGGATGAGAGTTAATCATGTGAATCCTTAACAGATATTATAGCTGCTAACAAATAAAAAAATGGATCTATAAGAAAATCGACAGAAACAAATGTGCCCGATCATCGTAATCGAGGGGGGCAACTATGAAAAAGATAACTGCAAATTCTCGAACATTCATCTTAGACTTCTTTCACCTAGCTACATCTCTGAGCCCAACAAATAGCATTACGAAAAATATCAAATTATTACTGATAGTGTTGAATTGTGTTTGGAAGACTCAATTCCTAGCAACGGAGATCAAATTCAACAATTTCGCTCTTTACCTTGAAAAGAAAAGGGAGACTCGGTCCCCACTTGCCCAAAACCTTATCCCCGAGAACCCTAGGGTTTTTCTCGATCCATTCCTTCAAGCTCACCAAATCGTCCTTCCCACCACTGATATCGCCGTTACCGTTAACGCCACGCGGCGGAACGACGACGTACGACGGACCGGAGTCGTGCGTCCCCATCCAAAACTCGGCGTGAGGCTTGCGATCGTCCATCTCAACCCCGACGTTTTTGCTGTACAGCTTCGCGACGGTGGAATCCCTCGCCGGCTTGCCCCAGTCGTGGTTCTTAACGCTGCATTTCAGCTTCACGATTCGTGCGGCTTCAGTCCCCATTATAACGATTACAAGGATGGGAGAGGAATTCGATCGAATAGCAGGAATTTCAACAGCGTAGGATGGAGATTAATGGAGGTAGAGTCCATTGTAATAAAGATGTAGGCTTTTTTTGAAGGCAACGATTCAAGAGGGAAATTACCGTGGCGACAAAACAGAGATGACGTTTGAAGGGTTTTAATGCGAAGCGGTGCCGTTAACAGATGCTTAACGGCGTTGTCACAGACGGTTGAGGGTTAGGTTGCTGCTTTTATATGGGTTTTCGAGTTTGATGGTTTTGGGGAAAATAGCAACTTTACGTCCCTAAAAGTACAGTTATTATAAATAGGTAAATCATAATTGTTCAAGGAAATTAAATATATAATCCCCAGAATATCAAAATCTCTTGCATTCGACTCCCAATTTAATATCGTCATAGAAAACAAATAATACGCGTTTTTAAATCCCATGCATGTGGTGATTTTTTGAAACATCAAATTTAATCGAAGCATATTTGTTAAGTGATGTGAATTAATATTTTTTTTATCGTGACATTTGCCCTGAGTGATAAAAATTAATGTTCCAATATCAACTTTTATTCTTATAAAGATTAAAATAAATGTTTTATCAATATATTGGTTATGTAATGAAAAAAGTGAAGATGTTACATATAAGCGAAAAATATTCAAATGAAGGATAATTTTATCCGAAAAAAATTCAATAACATTATCACATCACCGTAATAGAGAATCACTGATATTTTTTATGCTCATCCAAAACTTGGAATATTATCCATTTTTTATAACTAGACAATCCTTCATACCGATAATGACTCATTATTAAGGCTAAACATCACAGTGATGTAATGGATAAGAGTATCACCGGATCACTCAGAAGAAATACCCGTTGGGTACGTACATCACGATTCAAGAGGCATATAATATTCATGAAGAAATAAAATAAGCCAATTAGGAAATGATTTAAATTAACCACACTATAACATAGATATAAGACTACACAGCCACAGATATAAGACTACACAGCCATTTTCATTTCAATCTTTTGGTGAGGTTGGTAATTGATGAGCTCGAAATCAGACGCCACGAAAGAGTCGATTTCCGTTTTGTGCGGATTAATCTTCAATGCCTGTCGTTCCACAATATGAATTTTATACCACCATGACATTACAATAGGAAAACGCATGTAATAAAAACTTACATATAACAATGTAATAAATAAATACACTTACAGGGAAAGGGCGAGGAGGCTTTTGAAGCTGGTCTTGGAGAGGCGTAACGTGGTTGTTGTAGACATGAGCATCTCCAATTACATGCACAAAATCACCAGGAACAACACCTGCAAAATGACGATAGCCATTACGGTAATAATAATAATAACAAAAAGTGTTCCTCAAAGTAATAAAATACTGCAAAGAAAGTCTGTTTAAAATGCTTATTATTTATTACCACAGACATGAGCAATCATGCATGTAAGCAGAGAATACGAAGCGATATTGAAAGGAACCCCGAGGCCCATATCAGCAGACCGTTGATACATTTGGCAAGAAAGCTCACCGTTCGCCACGTAAAACTTGCAATTAAATCAACGTGTCAAAAAATCAAGAACATAATTTTGAATTGGTGGTCATAAAATAGTGAGAAATATCTTGATTGATAACCTGAGCAAACATGTGGCAAGGAGGCAAAGCCATTAGGTTGAGATCTGAAGGATTCCAAGCGGAGATAATGATTCGCCTGTCATCGGGTTTATTCTTAATCTTTTCGATGACATCTGCAAGCTGATCGAAGCCTTGTCCCCTATAATCAGCGTGCATGTTGGTGTATCTGTTGTAGATAGATATGATGACTCTTAAAGTGTTAGAAGATATATTTCCGAAATGTTAATAATTTTTGTGTGATATTTTTCAAGATAAATGCTTACTTTGCACCAAAGTGTCGCCACTGGAAGCCGTAGACCGGTCCCAAATCACCCTCTTCCCGATCGTTCAGTCCAATACTACAAATCAAATAAACATAATAATAATAATAATACAACAGAGTTGAGGAATATAATGGCAATATGTGTGAGGTAAGAGAAACAAGAAGTTACCTGTCAAGATAATTTCTCGACGCATTGCCATCCCATATATGAATACCCTTTTCTTGTAGGAGCTGCAATTAATTAAGGAAGCCTAAAAAGATTGATGCTTCATATTTAAGAAAGACATATCCCAGAAGATCGGCATGATTAATTAACAAAAAAATGGGAGGATACATAGAAATGTTACAGAGTAGCTTGAAGGTCTATCAAAATGAAAGCATCAAAAATCTTATCTAGAAATATGTGAGCAATGGGGAACACATTGTCATGCAAACAAGATGCCAAGACAGGAAGAATGAATTATTTCAGAAACTTGATGCTAAATATGGGAGAGAGATTTCAAAGGAGATACTAGGAAGAGAGAAAAAAAGAACAGAGTAGTGAGTGCATGACCGTGAAATTTACCTTTGCATTTGTTGAACCACTGATGAACCACAGGAGCTCTTCCACAACTCCTCTCCAAAAGACCCTCTTTGTACCATAACCAACAAAGGCAAACATTACTTATCAGTTACGAATAAGAAATACCCGTGAGTCAATGTAGATTTCAGTCACTGATAAACTAACAGTTGGGGAAGGCGATTATTACAAATAGCAGAAAACCTCAAATTCTATCCATACCTTAGTGGTAAGAAGAGGGAACGATCTACGCAGGTTGAAACGCATCTGGAAAAAGAACAGTGTAAAACATTCAAGTCACAGACGATAAAACAGGATTTTACACTATACCTGGCAGCCAAATAAAGAACGGGTCCCTGTCCCTGTTCTGTCATCTTTTTTATTTCCATTCGAAATAATATCTTGAACCAATCTCAAGTATAAAAACTCTTCGTGCTTCTCGAAGATAAACTTTGGCAAGAAGCTGAAATCGAACAAGTTGGGCTTCTTGGAATCAGTAATACCGCCATTACAGCTCATACCATTAGAGGGCTTCACTCTGACATATGTGACAAAGCGATATTGGATACCGTTTTCTTCTGTAAGGGCTGACAAGTACCACGGCTGATAAATCGACGTGTCAATGGGAGGAATAAAGGTGTCACACTGAATAGGAGTGATGATCTCAGTTATGTGAATGGCATCGCACTCCTGAGCATTCAGTGTTTCCCTGCATTGTGGACAAAGATTTTTCTTTTGACATTTACAAATCGTTTACATATATAATAAAAAAGAAATGTACATGAGAAAAGTACCTAAGTATCTGACCACCCCCAATCAAGAAGATCTTCTCAATTGAAGAAATATAAGGGTCCTCTGACAATGATTTCAAAGCAGATGGCAAGCTACCACATGGTAGAACATTCTCATCAGCAGCACCTTGAGAATCTCCGGTTCGAGTTAGCACAACATTAAGGCGACAGGGCAACGGTTTAAACTGAAGCGGGATACTTTCCCATGTTTTCCTTCCCATTATTACCGCATTTTTCTTACTGGGATCCATCGTCGTAGTTGTGATCTCCTTGAAGAGTTTAAGGTCGCCCGGTAATTTCCAAGGCAATTTACCGTCTTTTCCGATGCCCATGTCTGAAGTTGCAGCCACCACAACCTGATATGTTCTGTCTAGTCTCGGCTGAGTATTGCCATTTCCATTAGAAGAGCATCGAGTTGAATCCGCAGCAGCCATAGTTGAATATCTTCTGCAGAATTTTTGCTCGGTAAATCTCTTGCGAGCTCTAAAAGATCGTGAAAATGGAAATCCCGAAACTGACGTGAACAAGCTATTCCCAAAACAACCTAGTGTGACCTGCAATGCCAAGTTACTACAAATTCCAGCACAATTCTCCTTTTCAGTTAAATATAATAACAACAAAAAAATATACAAAAACTATAAAACGAACCCTTGTTCGAGAAATAAAATGTATCTTATCGCCAGCATTTCAGAATTATCTTTGTACTTCCTCTTAACCTATAAATCTACAACTAAATGCAAACAGCAAAAAGCCCAACCCAATCTCATCAATATCACACCTAGATAACGCGAATTAGATGCTGTGCTAAGTGGGCAAACAGTAGACAATTAAACGAAACAAATCTAAAATTACTGTCAAGATCTCGTACTTTCGATTCAGCAAGGAACGAAAAAAAAAGAATTCTATTTCATAAGTTAATCAGAGGGGGGGAAAGCAATAATATGAGTACAACCTCACCTGTGTCACAAAATTGGTGGAGAATCTCAACAGCATTTACATACATGCGCAGAGAACACACACGAACAATACTAACCAAAAAAAAAAAGAAAAAAGAATTGGGAAACTGAAGAAAACAAGCAGCTTACGTTTTCGCGCTGAGAACGAGGGTTTCAGCTCTCAGGGGTATTTCGGTAAATCGTGAGATTACTGAGTTTTCGGATTTTGGCTTATTAGTTGTAGGAAAAGGGTTTAAAAAGCGCGCGAATCAATTCGGACATCTCATTCGGGTCGGGTCAACTCTCATAGACCGGCTCAACCTTACTAATCATATTATTTGGACGAACATGTATCAATATAATGAAATCGAGAAATAAAAAAATTAAACATATATGATATATGGAATTTTCCGAAACTTTACCACCTCTGTTTTCCTAGCAATAATAATAATAATAATAATAATTAAAAGATAGCACCGTTAGGGGTGTTCATTGAACGATACGGTATGGTTTTCCGACAATTCGGTTCGGTTTTTCGATTTCTGGTTTTGCAAATGCTTAATCCGATATCCGAACCATATTAATTTGGTTCGGTTCGGTTATCCACTATTCGGGGTCGGTGTTTTCCGTTAAACACTTCAGTTCAACAAAGAAAAAATATAAAATATATGTCCAATGGTATTACAAAGATGTTAATACTCGGTAACTGAAAAATCATTTACAGCAGCCGAAACAGTTGTTCAAGAATTAAATTATTATTTGGGCCAAAGAGACTTTAATTACTTATATATATCCTATTGGGTCGATAAACTAGAAAGCCCAATTTATATTTCTTGTTATAAACAGTGTACAAGAGATTATGAAGGTAAGCAAAGATTAAACCTAATCTCTTATCTCATTTGTCGTCTTCTTCCCTTTGTCTTCTTCTCACTTTAGATTTATATTAATCTTCTAATAATATTCACAAAAATACCAAAATATCATACTATTATATCATACATCATGCGATCGTTATCGCTTCGGATATATCGATCAAGTTCGTTACAGAATTCTCGAACGATTGAGTTTGGCTGGAGAAGAAAGGGGAAAATGATTTTGCCGTGGAGATGGAATTAGGTTTTATACTTTACTCTGTATTATTTTGATTTGGTTTTGAGAAGAAAGGGAAAATGATCTAATTTTGATTTTTTTAATGAGGAACATAACAGTTATTTTAATGGGACGGGCTTAAGCAGCAGATCAGACGACAGTGTATTGGGTCGATTTATTTTAATATTATTCGATATAAATAATATAAAATTAAAAATATTTCGGTTTTCTGGTCAGGGAAACTTACATTTAAATACTTATTAGAATAAAAAATGTCAATTCAGTTCTTTGTCAGAATTTTTTTATAGGCAAGTACCTAGTAGAATAAAGTTTTTACACATAGGTACACATGCCGAAGGTACAACATATAAGATATTTAGGTACCACAAAGAAACGTAGTGTGGTACATAATAGAGTGAAAAAAGATACATACTAAAGCGAACAAAATGTACAAGGATTTTAGGTACCATAAGAAATGCATTTTGGTACCATACAAAACGTGATGGAGTACGCAATATATATATATATATATATAAAGGCACGTCAATGAGTGAAAAAAGATACTCTCGGCCAAATGAGTACATATGTGTAAAAACTTTTTCCTACTAGGTACATGCATATAAAACTTATCTGAAATGGGACTGAACTGAAATTTTTTAATACAAAGATGTATTTTTTGTAGTTTCACCTTATTTTAATGGGATATGCTTAAGCAGCAGATCAACCAACATTGTATTGGGCCGATTTATTTAATATTATTTGCTTGGGCCATTCATGCAATATAAATAATATAAATTAAACATTTTTTAGTTTTTGGTTATTTTTGTCTGAAAATCGAACATCGAACCGGAAAACTGGATTTTTCTAGATTCAAAACCGAAACCGGCAGTAAAATCGAATCAACCGAACCGAAAAAACCAAAAATTATGGCTCGGCCAGTTTTTTTGGTTTTATCCGAATTTTGAACACGCCTAAGCACCGTAGATTAAATGTTTTTAGTATGTCATGCAAAAAATTTCCCATTTTATCCTTAGTTTGTTAATTTATTCGAATTATATTATCACAAATTAATTTTTTTAAATTAAAAAAATAACACAAAATTAAAATTAAATTATAATTTGATATATTAAATATTTAACATTAGATATAACTCCAATCAAATAATATTATATATTTATATATTGGTAATCACCAATTTTGCTCAGTAGTTGAGTCGTGAGTGACATCACTAGGTGTAATGTCTCGAGACTTTTAATTATCGACGTCTGTGTAGGCTTAATAGGATACACATATGTCAGGGAATTAGTTTCACTGGTAGCACTGAGTAGACAAGCAGTTGACGATAAGGTTCAAATTTATTTCAAAATGAACTTTCTGAGTTACACTAGTGTTTGTGGTGGTACTTCGTGAAAAGGAGGAAAATGGTAATAATAATAACAATAATAATAGTAATAAATGAAGTTAATTTCCACTTTTAAGCTGCGCTTTTCTCATGATTACGAGCATCTCTTCCCGTTTTTCGGTCAGTTATCATCGCAATTAATATATCAACACCGTCAAGCTTTCATGGAATGCGTCGGGATCGTTGCTCGAAAATTAGAGAGCTATGGATCGCTGTGAAATCCCGACGGCGATGGGGCGGATTATTTGTCCGAAACCCCGCCGTGCGGGACCTTGCACCGACGTGAATGTCCTTCGCCTCGCCGTTGATATTCCACGCTTGGTTAAGTATTTTTTTCGACATCGAGTCTCTAATTAACTTAAACTCGTTCAGTATTCGACAATCTAACGCTGTATGTGCTCTGATGGAACAGTAACGAAGCTGATGCGATCGGTGCGAAGCAGCATGCTGATGAATTGCTCGGCCTATTGCTTCGTACGGTAAGGTTTTTGGTTTTCACTTTTGCGTCAATTGCATTCTCCACAGCATTGCTATTCGAATCGTTCCTTGCGATTTTCAGCATAATTTTGTTAGCCAAGAATAGGATAATTATACTGCTCTGATGCTGATTTAGACCATTAGTGCATCTTCGACTGCATTATTTCTTAGTTTCCCCCCAGAAAATGTGATGATTTCGCTCCATAAAAGTAAGGATTAACTGTGGAATTTTCAATTTCTTCGCGGAGAATGATAGTCTTAGATTTGCCTCTGCTCAATAGGTTTATTTCTTGTGTCAAAATCGGTGACATTTGCTGGTCTTGTCAATCAAATATCATATTGTGCCTTCCTTTTGAAACATAGATTTTGATTTTATAAGTTTTATTTTTCTTTAGAGAAATCGTATTAATTGTGCATTTTGCACCGTCGCTTGGTGTACTGTTTGATTGCACAGATCGATAAGTTATCAGTCCTTTTTGTTGTGAAGCAAAACTGCTCCAGGCATTTCTACTTATCATTCTTGTTCGTTATGCTATTGATTTGATAGTAGACTGCAATTGGAGTTTGAAAAGAAGTATCGGGGGCAGTTTGAATCAAAAAACCCGTCATCCGTTTTGAAAAGATTTAATAATCGTGATCATTTATGGCATATAGAGTTCGAACCAAATGCACTTTGTTTCTTCGAAAGGGTTATCTAGGAGAAAAATCACGTTTGTAATCACGCATACGGTCTCAATCGTAGACACGTGTTCTACTTTTCGAACAAATTCACCTAGCTCATCCTCTGGTGAAAGTATTTAACGGTTTCGTGCCCGTGCTATATGTTACTAGTTTCTATACATACATTTTTCTTGCATAAACTAATTAAACTGCTCATTTGTACTAACTTTGTAAATTTTTCGTTTGGCAGGAGAATTCTATTTCTTGCGCAGCACCGTCTTATTTATTTGGATCCCCACCACGCAGAACCCGTCACCCTATCACCTCGGATCCAAAATTTTGGATTAATGAGCCAAACACTACAAGTCCATTTTTTCTCGGTTGGGCCAGAAACAACAAGCTGATGCGAGAGTGGAAGGCTTCGATTGGCAGATCTCGCGTTTGGCTCCTACAACGGGTTAGTAAAACCTTTAAACTCTGTTTACTACACATGATAGGTGTCTCGATTTTTTCGTATGCCCGGATCTTGAAATCGCCGGTTTATAGAGATCGATGTTCATATGTGTTTGTACATAATAAAAAAAAAAATAGGAGTAACCCTGTTTTAGCTATAAGCTGATGATATAGGACTATTGAGTGAAGGGTGTACATATAAACATTTTTGCTGTATATAGAAATAGTTCATACAGATTTTCATGCAAAATTTGTGCATTCTGTTGTTCATGGTAAATGGTAATGAACCTCAGTAGGGCTTGTGTTGTGTGTGGAAGATTCGGGCATAGGTTTTATTGGGCCTGAAATAGCCCATTAATGTTAATGTTGGCCCATTAATTTGGGCTTGGTGTTGGAGATTCTCCTCGGGTCGAGCTATATCTTTCTTGCTTATATAGTCTTTTTCTTTTCCCCTCATAAACGTCACGACACAATAGCCTGAAAAATTATAAGATTAGGTCACTAAATATATATATTTTTGTTTTTAGGTCGTTTGGTAATTGCAAAAGTAGGTCACTAACTTTATATATCAAAACAATTTTCGGTCATGTTTTTAATTTTAGGTCACGAAGTATATATTTTTCGATTTTGACTCACTGGGTATACATTTTTCACTTTTGGGTCACTCATTTGGTAACTAACTTTGTAAACATAGGGATCCAAAATCGAAAAATATATATTTAGTGACATAAAATTTAAAACATGACCCAAAATTGTTTTGACATATAAAGTTAGTGACTTACTTTTACAATTATCAAACATAGTGACCAAAAAACGAAATCATGTATACTTAGTGACATAATCTTATAATTTTGCTGCCTAACGTTGGCTTCGTAGATAAAAAAGATTTCCCAAGAGGTTAAATAGCCAACAACATCCCTTTGGATATCGTCCATATCATCTAGCGGGGAAGAAATTTTTACAGAGAGGAAGAACATAAGGAAAAACAAAAAGAAAACAAGTTTTAAAGTTTGAAAAGAAAAGATAAAAGAACTTACTACAAATCGAGTTTAAAATTCCACAATAATGACTATTAAACTCAGATCAATAATAATCTTCACTTTCTTACGTATTCAGTTTTAAAAAGTTCGTCTTCTTTGGAAAGATCACTCATACAAATGCAGAAAACTACTCATACGAGATGAGACAAAACCTTTTACGGAGGGATAAATGGGAAAAATGAAAGCAAAAAGTGGAAATGGTTTCCTCTCCGATCCTCAAGAAAACACACACGACGAAGGTTGTAACTCTAATATTGCTTAGTTAATCTTTACTATTATGACTCCATATCAAATCTTATGAGTCGATTAAAAAATAAAGCTTATCGAAATTAGCAAATCAAATATTTCATAATTTTAAATTAGATAATGCTAATTGGTTTACTCTCCCTATCCATGTGAGAAATAACCCAACTCATTTGTATTTTCTACACATCGTCGAACAATTTGGATTTTCCATAATATGTCAAAAATTAAATGGAGTTGTTATTTGAACAGAAGAGAAGTGAAGACTCGTTCATGCATTTTAGATACGATCTTGACTCATTAACAGTATTTCTATATAGGACAAAGCAAAACTATGATTCTTTTTCTTCTACCCACTTGCGATTTATGTTCTCATTGTGATGAACTATGTTGCTAGTGGGATTTGACTAAGAATCTTCTATCTTAGTAATATTCATATCTTAATCTTCTACCCACAAATATATATTATATATATGTATCTATTATAAACATATTATATTAATATCTCAACTTAATCTCACCTGTCATATCAAATTTGACAATTTCATTTTGCATGGGAATAAATAGGCTCCCTTCCTTTGCTTTATTTGAGCACTACAAAAGGTCATAGTTTTCTTTTTTCACCACTTTCTCTCTTAATATTATTTATTTGTAAATAATAAGTTTTTTTTTTACTGTCCCGAGGTATCCCCACTCGACCTGGCTATGGGCTAGCCACTAAATACCGGCGTGAGTTTTTTTTTGCGCCACACAGAAATGGTGAAGGCTTAATTGCGCCACACACTCCGGAGGTGTGACTAATCCCCGTGGCCAGATGGATACGTCCCAAACCCACCTGACAACGATAGTCATGGGCCCTAAGGCCCATGAGAACTACTCAAGGAATTGTGGGAGGGGGATTCGATCACACGACCTCCTTTAACCACAAGACCTTAAGATCTCCTCCTCGACCACTAGACCAAGGCCTCATTGGCTTGTAAATAGTAAGTTAGAAAAAAACAAAGTTCGCTTCATTTGAGTTGAGACGACGAGAATAGATTCAGTCATGTACTAATGGATAAGTCAAGTGGTCGAGTCATGATATTTTTTAAAAGAGTTAATGAGTTCAGTTTCACTCGGACCGTGACTATCGTAATCTACATAGATTTTTGATGTTACATTCAGATCAAGGAATTAGTTCCGGTGGAAGTCATCATCTCATAGGCAACTATGAGATTTTGATTCGCTAATAGCCAAAATATAAGTACTATGATGGCGTTGGAAGACAAAAGAAAAGATAGTCGCATGTGATCAATAAAGAGTAAATAAAAATAGGGCGTCATGCTTGTTTTTTAATTAGTTAATTTATTTATTTCAAAGCAGAGATATACTGTGCTTCATGTCATAATTCAGAAAGCATGCAGTTGACCTGTAATTGAAGATTGAAATAACCAATTTCTTGTACATTCTATCTTTTAGGGCCATTTTGTTTTATTTGATCTATAATTTTTGTTTTTTCAGCTCATATAGGTATTCTCACACAACGTAATCATAATTTTCATATTTCGATTGAATTCAGTCTAAAGCTAATTTGGTCCTTAACGTTGGTCATGGAATCATCTCGGATTCCAGCGGTACCAATTTCCTGATCCGTGTGTATTGTTCCAAGTCCACCAAAAGATGAAAATCACGATCCAAAGTGGGATTGATAGAACTCATTATTTCAAAGCGTCCGTTATAGATATTTCCTACTCATCTATTTATTTAGTCTTGTATAAATTCAATATACAGGAACAACATTTGTAGAAACCTATAATGGAATAATGGAGTCCTTTGTATCATATATATATATAATATTATATAGACATACACACACTACAAAAGTGATAATATTATGCTTTTGGTAATCTAGTTTATGGTAATTACAAACATTCTTTTCGCATGTTTTAATTGACATTTCTGTTGCCTAACTATCTTTTCGCGTATATCTTTCTCTTTTCATCATTTCATTGACATTTAGTGTGCGAGGCAGGTATGTGATGAATTTAATTTACTAAGAAATGCAAAAAGAGTGTCATTTCCGTAGGTTAAAATGATGATTAACCATCATTAAAGAGGACTCGCCCAATCAAGGGCGACATGATTAACACTAAAAATTTAAAATTCAAAGCAACTTGTGGGTTCTTTATATAAAACACATTCAAGTAATCATTATAATCATGGATTTCGAAATTAATAGAGGTGAAGGAAATGCTTTATTATAGGATATTTAGGTCACTAAAATATAATAACTAAACCTAGTTTGTCCACTAATCTTTTAGAACCACTTTGCAAATAAGATAACTTATCACCGTCCATAATTTAATTTCAATATGACCTCGACATGCTTCGAGACAAAATAGTCATTAGGTTTTATGTTTGCTCAACATAATTGTTCTTTTTTCGTTACCTCAAATCTTGATAGCACTCCAATATCACATATTATTACATTGCGTACTTGGGAATTCGTATTAAAAGTTAATAATACCCTACGAACATATTAATAACTATTAGAGAAGTATAAGATGCATCATTATGAATTTGATTTATAAAATACGATTTACATTAATTTAGAAAATTATATAATTTTTTTCATTTTCAAAATATTTTGCTTTCGATCGTTACAAGTCCATGTCCACTGTGCAACTTGTTTGATATAATAAGCTTCGTGACCAATATAGGCACTGTTGCAGAGTGTTATTAAACAGCAAACAAATACGTCTTTAGTCGCCAAAAAATATTATTTTATTTATTGAACGAAAATCTATATATACTTTGTCGACAAACTTAACTAGATTACAGTTAATTATTAAATTTAATCATTGTTGTCACAAACGTACTAAATATAAGAGATCAATGACCCCCAAGAATTATATATTACAAAATTATAAGATTAGGTCACTAAATATACATGTTTTTATTTTTGGGTCACTATGTTTGATAATTGCAAAAGTATGTCATTAATTTTGTATGTCAAAAGTTAGTTACCAAATAAGTGAATTAAATTGAAAAAATGTATACTTAGTGACCCAAAATCGAAAAATATATATTTAGTGACCTAAAATTGAAACCCAAAATTATTTTGGCATATAAAGTTAATGATCTACTTTTGCAATTATCAAATATAATACCAAAAAACTTCTAATCTTACAATTTTCCCTGTTATATGTATATGGATGATTGAATCCACTTTTTATTGTTGTCCACTTATTAATAATAAATAAAAATGTCCGATCACTTACATTGGCGATAAGTTTATATATTTCTCAACCCTCCATTACTAGGTATTATATATGATTTTGTTTTATTTTTCCTCCCTATAGTCTTCAATAATCAGTATGAGACTTCTTTCCCATGATAAATATAATAATTTTAGTTGGGAAAGGGAAAGCATAATGAATCAAATAATCATGACACATATACATGATATACATCAATTTCTTTTTTTATGCTATTTTTAAGATTATTTAAATGGTTCATGTGGGCAATTGGGACTTATCCAAAAATGATGACCGCTCAAATCATTTCTCTAGGGTCCCTCTTTTTTTCATCTTATATGATATATATATATATATATATATATATAAATAATCCAAAAGTATAACAAATTGATGTAAATTGACTCCATCTCCATCCAAAGAAAGTACCAAAAAAAAAAAACATATAACTTCATTGCATATCAAAAGTATACCAACTCAAGCTCAACACTATTATACCACTTAACCTCCAACCCGCATATTACAATACATCTCAAAAATCTAATTGAGATTCCAAGGTAAGCAAATATGTAACTAAAATCTTGACTTGTAACTTCCAAAACCCCACATCCAAAAAAAAAAAAAAAAAAAAAAACCAACAAAAAACACAAGAATAATTAATTAATCCAAGGGTTTCAAACGGATTTGGACACCATACTTAGGTTTCATCGTAAGAACAATGACAGGCGCATGCCGATAATTCTCCGATATAGTGAAGCTGAATCTCGAAACGAGCATTGCCAATATGATCTTAGCTTCCATGAGGGCGAAAGACTGCCCCACACAATTTCTCGGCCCGGCTGCAAACGGTATGAAATGTCGACCCGGCCCGAAAGATCGACCCGCGAACCGGTTAGGGTTGAATTCGTCGGCATCTTTGCCCCATATTTCTTCACTGTGATGGATCGCGAGAACCGGGATCCATATCGAGAGCCCCTTAGGTATGAATATGTCCCCTAAATATATGTCTTCGAACGCCATGCGAGGAAGAAGCGACGCCGGTGGATAGAGACGTAGCGATTCGTTGATCACCATGTTTAACTGCAAATTAAATAAAACAAAATGTGAAGATCATGTTTATTGGAAAATCTAAGGAAACCCTAATCAATTGATTGCTTCTGACTAGAAAAATAGTCATTTTTTTTTTATTTTAGGGTCATTATTTGATTGCTTCCGACATGAAAAAATATGATTGCTTTAACAAGAACTATTTGTAAAGCAATAATATTTTTTTCCCAAAGCAATAAAAAAATGGCTGGAAAATTACAAGGATTATTTTCGATAAACGGTATAAACACACTGAATTAGTTTTGGACATAGACCAAGTCAGATGACAAAAAGCGAATTCGTGAAATTTCCAAGACAATTTTTGGACGGAGACAAATTAGGAGGACGAAAAGCGAATTTCATGGAAGTTATAGGACTAAAATTAAGACTAAACTAGTTTTGGACACGGACAAGTTAGATGATAAAAGGCAAAATTTCGTTAGTTGTATGACTCTTTTCGGACACGGATAAATCAGCGAAAATTTTGTGAAAGTTACTGGACTAAAATTAAGTCATTGAACCATGGCTAATCACCACTAATAGAGTTAAAAGTCTTTTAATTACCGCGGTGAGCTTGGAGAGATGATTGGCGGTCGGCGGTCCCCCGTTACAGACCTCCTTAACCTCGGCCCGAACCCGTTCTTGCCAGCTAGGGTTCGTTGCGAGGAGCATCACCGTCCACGTCAGCAGCAAAGCGGTGGTCTCGTGGCCCGCAAAGAAAAAGGTCTTACATTCGTCCATGATGAGCTGTAGATTCAAGCTAAACCCGTTCTCCGACGATCTCTTCTTTTGCATCTCGTTGAGCAACGTTCCCAACAGATCGTTGCCGTACGAGCTGCTACGGCCGATGTCGACGCAGTCCTTTCGGCTCTGTATGATCTCCATTAGGAGCCTCTCCACCTCCATTTTTAGGGTTTTTATCTCTCTGTTGTACTTGCTAGGCAAGAATCTAGCATATTGTGGATGTAATAAATCATTTTTGTTTGATAAAAATATTATATTGAAAAATAGGGCAGATTTTGTTTCACCCTTATCGTAATTTTAATTTAGTATTCATGCCCTATCAGACAAAAAATTAGCTTTAAAGACCCGATTTTTAATGCTAGCATTCATTATTCTGTAATAACAATATATTGTATGTTAACACAAAAAATGAGATATATCTTCGTTCATATAACACTTTTTATAAATTGGGTCCTTAGAATAATTTTTTTTTTCGCCTGATCGCTATTTTGAAACTATATAAGGACCTGAAACCAAATTACGACTAAAAAATAAACATAATGCATGAAAAATGGCTTGTTACCTGCTACCGGGGAAGCACAAATGCCTTGTAGATTGAGCACACAGCTGCTGCAGGAGCGTAAGCAAATGGAAGATTTGCTTTCCTTTTTCGTAATTACAATCGAATTCAGTTCTTGAAATTATGTCTGCAGTCAAACGAGTCATATGTTGTCCAATCTCAACTTCTTCTTGTCCTTTATTCCTCACTCCATTTTCCAGTGATTGGAGCATCTGCTTAGTGCATTCCACCATGTATCCCGCATAACTCTACCCAAGAAAAAAAATATACAAGAAATAATAAATGAATAAAGCCCACTCACTTTCATGAACAAATAATTAATTTTGAATTAAATGCCACCAACTCTCTCCTTTATGGAAAGTATCCTTTAATACTTATGTTATGTGTAATGTGCTAGTAAGTGTATATGAGTCTCCATTTTAATAAAGGGCCATTCAATTAACTTAAGTTAAATTAAATTTTTAATTACCTTAAGCTTGTCTCCCATGAATGCTCGTGCCACAATGTGTCTCTGATGATACCAATCGTCGCCATTAGCCATCAACAATCCTCGTCCAATGAAATGCTTCGAGCCTTGTTGCTGCAGCCATGATTTTCCCGAACAAGTGCTATATTTCGATAATAATTCTTTAATTAAATCTGTTTCCGTTAAGCACAGCCTCGGCTCGACTCCGTTCCAGTATATAAACCTTTTCCCTGCAAATAAATAGAAGGAAAAAAAAAATCAACGATCTAAATCTAGATATAATATATATATATATATTATTACCATATGATTTGGACCATGAGACATAGTGAGGCAAGAGACGTCCGACGATGTCGTGGCGTGTGGTGTCCATATCTTGAGACGTTGACTTAGAAACGAGAGAAGCCATGTCCAAGATGTTGCCTACGAGGAACCTCGGATGGGGCCCACCTATTCCTTGCTTTTCCATTATTTTCTTGATCCTTCGTGGAATTAATAGGTAACATGTGATGGTCTCGTATGAAACTCTTGCGATGTAAATCAAGATGATAACGACCGTTGCTCTAATGAAGAGAGCCACCAATTCCATGGTGGAAATGGTTATATATGTGTTGGATTTTAAAAAAAAAAAAAGATATGTTTCTTGATTTTCTCTTCTTTTTATTTTATTTTGAGTCTATGGGAAGTGTTGGGGGGGGGGGGGGGGGGGGGGGTGGGGGAGGGAGAGATATTACTTTTGTTTATGGGCTGTGGAGGCTGGGGAAGGTACATATTTATAGTGTCAATAAAGTTAATTACTGACATGATTAAGTTATTAAATTATATTTGCAATAAAATAGGATGTGGTAATAATTGATTTGAGGTTAGTGGTGATGTCCTTTTCATGGATACTTTACAAATTGTAATTAAATGAATCGATATGGGTACCTATAAATCAATAAATTAACGTTGTGAGAATTCAAAAATTGGCTGCTTTTTTAAAATGAGGAACGTTGTAATTGGAAATTCATAAATTAATAATAGAGCACCTTAGGATTTGATCTAACGACTCCAATGTGAGGAGACGGAAGTGGCCTTTAGTGTTGGGGAAAGGGTTAGTGACAGAAACTGAAGTTGACCTAATTGTAACTTGGGAAGATAAAAAACTCAGAATTTTATTAGATGATAAATATATGGCAGCTAAAATGATAGGATGGGAGACTTTAATTTTTATTTCATGGAAATTTATAATCCTTTTTTCATTAATGGCAGAAGTTATAACTACACAACGATATCGAAGTACTCAAATATTACAATTCGATCTTAAATGTATCTAGTCTTCACATACGACCAAGTTCGGTCTGAATCGAATCAGAACTTCATTGTTACCTGTGGAACCAACCTTTGCCATTTAGCAGGACTCATCCTCCACCGTAGTCCTACATCGACTAAATTCAGTCTGAATCGAATATAAGCTTCAAGCGATATAACAAACATCGACTTCCAGCGGGATGAATCCTCCTGACACATGTGTTTCGTTCAGTGTTTTTAAATGCGCTCTATAGCACCCCACGTGGCGCGCTATATCGCAATTTATTTTCATAACGCGCTCAGGCACATATTAGTCAGTGTTTTATTATTATTTTTATACCAGCACTTCCTATTTTAACTAAATTGAATTTCTAAGCTTAAAATTTGAGCAAGCAAAATTTCAGATACAAAATATATATTTTTGAGGTCGAAATTTGATTAAGTTAATATTTTATTTTTATTAAAATAGAAAATTGAATATCAATTCAATCTTTTCTACTATAACCTTATTTTAATATCATAAATTTCTTTTTTCTCTCTCAAGTAATATCATATAAGTTTGAATGTCCGATGTGATTGTATAGTATTTGATATTTAACCTCATAATTTGTATTTTGTTAGGCACTCAGCTATATTTTTAAGGTATGCCTTGTAGGATGATGTTGAAGTTCGATATAATTAGATCAGATTTTATTGTTATTTCTTCTGTTCAATGGTTTGTTAGCTTGTAAAAATGTTTGTATCATTTTTTTGCATTATAAGTGGCTTGCCTAAAGAGCTTGCAGAATATACTATGCTATTTACACAACGCAATATCGAAACAAAAAACACAACGTGACGTATTAAAACATTGGTTCTGCCCCAATTCAACATAGATGCCGATTTTAAAGAGATCAAGTAGAATCGAAATCGTGACGTAGTGTCCCGCCAATCTTTTACGGGGTTAATTACTAAAACATATTAGATTACCAAACAAGTTAAATATTTGTTTGATTGTTATATTGGGCCAAGAGAAACAATGATGACGCCCAATAATAGTTCAACAGCCCACGATTAAATAGCCAACACTTTCTGTCCAAGGAATACGGCCCAATAAGAGGCCCATGTTAGCATATCAGGTAACGAACCTTTACGATTTACATAGATGCAATAGTGAGCGCAAGAATACATTTTTCTATTTAAGCTTAATACAATCAAATCACATTTATTCTATTTCAATTTATTTTTCTTATCTATGTTGAAAAATGAAAGTCGGGTGGCATTTCTTAGCCATTCGGTAAATAAATACCCGATATTAAATATTTTGCACACCTACTTTGATAAGAATTTTTTTAAAAAAAATAATAACCAAGTATGCAATGACGTGGATTAGTGCAAAGCATGTGCGGCATAAGCTTTTATATAAGTTTACAGAAGGGAAAGAAAGAGACAGCTAGCTTGTGAGACTATTTTACATCTAATATTAGTACTTACCTCAAGACCGATTGATATCTAAATGCAAGGATGTGAATTATGCCACATGGAACAAAAGATATAATAAAATTTTAGATTAAGGGGTTAGATTCCTTGATTTGTTAGATTAGGTAACTCTATATTGGGTTTTAAGTATTCTTTTAAAACATGAAAATAATATTGTTATTTGGATGGTAGGTAACGGGAATAATTGTACCGAAGGAATAGCGTAGTGTAACTTTAGGGAAAAAAAGAGGCACCATTTGATAAAATATATAAAATATATAAAAAAGAGGCACCATAGGATAATGTCGGTGACAGTTTGATGTCATAGACTGTATTGCCAATTAAAATATATAAAATTAAAATATAAATCTCTTTCGTTTAAAAAAGTTCATTTAACATGATATCAAAGCCTGAAACAAGAGGACGATAATAGAAAATTTCAATGCGCTGAAAATAAAAATATATAAAATTAAAAAAGATAATATATTTAAGTGGACTTGCTATCTAACACATTCTATTAAATAATGTGATATAACATATATAATAGTATATTGAGTTAAATTTCTCTACCATTTTAGCACTCGGAAACCAATATAATTATGCCAGTGGCCACGACATTGTAAGAAATAGCAAGGACATTGTAATACATATGGACGATGATGAACAGCAGCAATACCATGTCGTATTGTATGATCGAGATGGAATTAATTATGAAAGATCGATACACAAATTATCATTACTACTAAATCTGCACTGTCTGCGCAATTAAACAAATTAATTTCAATTGTAAGCATTATTATTATTAAAATAAGATTGTGATAATGATATTCCTAATAAAATAATAATAACAAATACTAACGAAAAATCGTCAACTTATTATGTAGTCTTTTGTGTTATTGATAATTATTTTTTATAGTCAATTTAGTATGTTGTTCTTAATACGGGAAGTTTTTAATCTTTAATATGAATGTGGTCGGTAGTTATTCTTTTTTATTTTTATTACTGATTATTAATAGTAAATAAAATGTGATTGGTTGATTGATACACCAATTTACATTTATGCTGACATTAATAAAAGAGTATAAATATTACCTATTTGGTACAAATGCTATTAAAAAATAATAGCCATTGGCCACTAATAATTGTTGTGCCGATTAGTGAGTGATTAGCTGTGTTGGCGGATGTTAAGGTAGTTGGAAGATGGGAAACAGGAACTTAAGTTGTCGGTTTAGACATAGCACTCGATTATTCTAATTAAAAAGACATTAAATCCGTTTTTTTAAGTCTTAAGTAATCTAAAAGCAATTAGTACCACGCATAAAGCGGCTTATTCTCTGATCCATTATTTGCCAGCTATCAAGAATCTCAAATCATTCTATTTAATATTCGATGAACTCATTCACATAATATAATTTATTGATCCCGACTTGGGGATAGAGTTCTATATCAATATTTAAGTAAAATTTTAAGACAATACATAATTTCTACGTACTCCATAAAAAATATAAATGAATATTTTTTATAATGCATACTATTAAGATTTTTGCAGATTTCTTGAACTATGACTCATTTTGTTTTCTGTTCACAAGGAATTCCGTCTCTAATTTTTCTTATCACGGTAAAAACTTCTGATCTTGTCTCTCGTAGCTACCCGTAAAGGCATAATAAGACGGAGAGATAGTAGAATTCTTTCAAATTCTCCTCTTTATATTAGTTACTTTTTTAATTAACAAATTTTTGTCGCACTATTAATTATATAGTTTATACTCTATATTAATATATATATATATGTAAAAATTAATATACAAGACTTGTACACACGCAAGAGACCCCCACCATGGTATATTCCAATTCATCAGCGGACAAGAACTGCGAGTGAGTGCTCGTCCGTCGTGTTAGAAAAGTGAAGAGTAGTTTACAACCATGACTGTCCCCGACATGTAACTTTCATGATAAAATGTCTCTAACTACATAGATAAATAAATAAATATATACACATATATTCGTTATTTGATAGGCAACTCGTGTCGATGTTACACATATAGGCTTTTCACGACTTTCATGATAGTGGGATGATGAAATATTATAGAACCATAGAGTGTAATAATAAAAAAATTGCAAATAAAAATACGTACAGATAGGGGGTGTTGTGATATGCACCTCGTGTCGATGTTACGCATATAGGCTTTTTACGACCTTCATGATAAACGGTAGATGATGGTGCATACTAAAGAAACAATGTAATATTCCGGAAAAATGACAATTTTCGTCCCTGTATTTTACACGCTTTATAAGTTTCGTCCATATATTTTTGTTGGTAACAAGTTTCATCCTCATATTTTACTGTCTGCGCAATTTTTATCCTTATATTTTACATGTAACAATTTTCGTCCCATATTTTAATGTACGTGCAATTTCCGTCCCTATATTATTAGAGAAAATAATTTTCGTCCTTATTTTATTATTCTCAACCATTAATATTTAATTAGTTTTGAGTTATATATATAATTAAAATTGTTATTTATAAGGACGAAAATTGTTATCTCAAATAATATGGGGACGAAAATTGCGCGTGCAGTAAAATATGAGGACGAAAATTGTTACCTACAAAAATATATGGACGAAACTTGCTCGAACAATAAAATACGAGGACGAAATTGTTACCTACAAAAATATAGGGATGAAACTTATGATCGCATAAAATATAGGGACGAAAATTGTATTTCGGTCTAATATTCCAGTAAAAATATGTATAAATAGAGGTGATTTGATAGGCACCTCGTGTCGATGTTACGCATGTAGGTTTTTTACGACCTTCATGATAAACGGTAGATGATGTACTGTTATGGAACTATAGTGTATAATAATAAAATGTTAAATTGTAAATAAAAATATGTATAGATAGAGGTGAGGTGACTGGTGAGTGCTGGAATATTGTGGTCCAATTTCTAGGGTTTCGACACGTGTCATAGACATTTTAGGTGCACCGCACGTGCTCTTCCTTGGCATATAAGATTTTCAAAGTTTATCCTAAAAAATATAATCGCAAAATTAAATTAATAACTATCAGCAAAACTATCAGTTTACCTTCATTTTCTTTTAACTCCAATTTGCGATTAATAAAATAAATATTGAATTATAATATCATATTTAGGATTTTAAATTATAAATAAGTATTTATATATTATTGTGTAAGCCTCAAGTAAAAGAATACCATCTATAAACAGTGATTGTGTATAGTATTAACTCAAATTGTGCTTAAATTACTTGTGTATATAAAGTATGGGAACTCACTATAAAAAATGATTAACTATATATAAATTCACAAATTTGTAATAATGCAGAAATTAAAAATATATAGAAAAAAAAAAGCATATCTTTCCATGACAATTCCACTTCAAGAAAGAAGACTTAACGAAGGACAGACAAAGGGGTGCTTTTCTTGCATAAGTGGATAATCAAATCCATACACGTCGTCGTTCCACTCTTCTCCACCCAATGAGATAAACAACATCAGAATATTGTCACTGTTAAATAATAAAACTATATGAGGATAAAAGAAAATGATTTTTCTTGCGCTTAGATAGTGACTGCACTGGCGCCTATATTTATACATCTCATATGGGACAGAATGACAACATCGTGAATATGTACAATGTTATATATGTGTGTGTGTGTGTGTTTATATTATATGTACAATGTTATATATAATATATATGTATATATAAGTACAATGTTGTTCTCAAATCAAGCCCTGGAATTGCATTTCAACAATCAAGAAAGCGAAAAGACACGAGGATATTTTTATTTTCCTTTATAACATGGCCGCCTTCTTGCATGATTGAGATAGCATATATGTATTGACTATATATTGTAGCAATTTAAAGTGAAACAAGTTAATGTCAATATAATACATACATCACATAAATAACATGGTCTTCCAAAATGGAATATATATATATATATATATGTGCGCGCGTGTGTAAAATGGGTGTAAAAAGATAAATTCGATCAATATATAGGCATCTAAACTTATCTCTCTATCCATTTTCTCCAACATCTCTCTTATAAAAAACCCTAAATCTAAGAACATTCCTTCCCCTTCCTCCACTAATGGGGGTTGGGGAGCTAATTTCTCTATTTTTTTTATCCTTCCCTTATTTGAGGCTTCTTTTCCTTTTGTAGGGCTTTTTTTCCTTCGGCTCGGGTACCTTAGATTGATGAATTTTTCTTCGTTGAGAAATTCTTAATCTTCGACTACAAGAGTTTCGGGTGAAGATTGATGCACTTTGACTAAAAGAGGTGTCTTCGCCAAAACTAAAGATACGGCTATTTTCGAGTTTGCGTTCACCATCTACGGTGATGACTCATCACCCTCACCAAACAAACACAGTGATAAGAAGTTATAGAGGATTACCGTGATATTTTGAAGGTTCACCCGAAACGAACACCTCGAGTAACTAATAATATTCGATAAAATTCTATATAATTTTTAACCGTATGATGAACTAGTGATGCATTGGCCTGAGCACGGATGATATGCAATTTATTATTGCCGAGCGATCTATCTTCTAAACATTGAAATAATTATATCTATAACTTGCACCCATGAGTTAAAAAGTGACCCAACCACCATCGTTTACATGTGATGTCAGTGCATACGTCGTAGTTTTCCAAGGTCAAAAGTAAATTATTTAATTATTCATTTTTCCTAGAACCGAGGTAAATTATATATATATATATATATATTATATATTTGTATAACCAATTTCTACGACACAAGTAGACTCATCTCGAGCCACGATTCTTAGTAAAGGCACATCTGGGCAAATTCCCTTTCAGTATCCTTTCAAGTTTCAACTTCCTGATCAGTACCCCTCCAAGTATTTTTTCCTGTTCAGTACCCATTTGCAAAAAATTGTGTGTTTAATACCACCAAACATTGAAAAGACGAAAATAACCCTTCTTTACAGATTCAGTTATACCAACTGGTCTCATTATTATACCAATATATTCAATTATTATACCAACTGTTATCACTGCTATACCAAGTCAAATTTAAGAGTATTTTATCACTATTATACCAACTGTTCTCATTACTATACCAATATATTCAATTATTATACCAACTGTTATCACTGCTATACCAAGTCAAATTTAAGAGTATTATATTATACCAAATGTTTCCATTATTATACCAGTATATTCAATTATAATACCAACTGTTATCACTGCTATACCAAGTCGAATTTATTGGTAGAATAATCAATTTTATTGGTATAATAAGCGGTTTTGTTGGTATAATAATCGTATTTTGTGGTATAATACGCAAAAATCACTTTCATATAATACAAAAAAAAATATTTTTGGTATAACAGTTAGTATAATAACGAGAACAGTTGGTATAAATGTGATAACAGTTAGTATAAAAGCGGTTTTGTTGGTATAATAATCGTATTTTGTGGTATAATACGCAAAAATCACTTTCGTATAATACAAAAAAAATATTTTTGGTATAACAGTTAGTATAATAACGAGAACAATTGGTTAAATGTGATAACAGTTGGTATAAAAGCGGTTTTGTTGGTATAATAATCGTATTTTGTGGTATAATACGCAAAAATCACTTTCGTATAATACAAAAAAAAATATTTTTGGTATAACAGTTAGTATAATAACGAGAACATTTGGTATAAATGTGATAACAGTTGGTATAAATGTGCTAACAGTTGGTATAAATGTGCTAACAGTTGGTATAATATTCTTAAATTTGACTTGATATAAAACTGAAGATAATCGAAATAATATTTATGTATGAAGAAGGGTTATTTTTGTCTTTTTAACGCTTTTTAGGTACCTAACACACAACTTTTTTCAGATCGGTACCTAACAGGAAGAAAATCTTCGAGTGGTATTTAAGAGGAAGTTGAAACTTGAAAGGGTACTGAAAGGGAATTTGCCCTTATATTATTGTTAATTTATTAGTCTCTTAGGGTTGTGTCAGGTTTAGGATCTCCCAAAACCCCGACCTATATTTTCTTCATTACTTTGCTCTCATAACATAATAAGTTATAACTCATAATGCATAGTATTTTTTAAGGACAAAAGGTTCAGTAATACACACACGCCCACACTAACGTTATCCAATATTTGGCAAAAATTATAATTTTTGAGTCACTAAGTATACATGTTTTCATTTTTGAGTCACTATATTCGATAATTGCATAAGTAGTTCACTAACTTTGTATATCAAACAAATTTGGGTCACCCTTTCAATTTTGAATCACTATGTAAGTTTTTTGGTCGCTATGTTTACAAGGTTAATTACTTATTTTGCATTCATAAAAACACAGTGACCCAAAATTAAAAACATGTATACTTACTGACCCAAAATTGAAAGGTTGACCTAAATTTGTTTTGACATTCAAAGTTAATAATATACTTTTGCAATTATAAAACATGGTGACCCAAAAACAAAAATATGTATACTTAGTGACCTAAAATTATAATTTTCCCTCCAAAATTTATTCGGAGTCACGCACAATCAATATATATATATATATATATATATATGTATATGCAGTGTGAATGTGTTGAAACCAAAATATCCACATAGACCAGTCTAAGTAGGAAATCGTAATCGTCTCATAGCCGATATCAATGTTTATATTCAATCCAAATTGAACTTAATTGGAGTGTTGGGAGCACAATCGGAACACCTTTGAGACCGAATTATTTTGTATTGAAAAATGAGAGTGGCATTATTGCAATTATTTCCTACTCCAAGACTAAATTCAAAACTCAAACTTTATAAATGTTAAGTTCTCCTCCAATCCTAAACTGTCTGCAACTCTTACACCACCTCACAAACACCGAGAGAGAACTACATATTCCAGAAAATTAAAAAGGAATAAAAAAGATCTGAAAAAGAAATGGAAAGAGATATTATAAACCCTGAATTTGATGAAGTAAAGGCACTCATTCCTCAGTACTATGAACCTGGGATTTACTCTCAGCTCTTCCCTCGACAAGGTCAGTACTTACTACATATACTAATCGCACGAACAACTGTAATAAAAAAGTAATAAATGGTTTATACCATTACAGGTTCGGAGTCATCCGAGGCTAGCTCAAAGCCTAGGAGGAGGCGTAGAAAGAGCAAGGGCGATGAAGGCATGATGATGATAATGAGGAAAAGAAAGCTCAGCGAAGAACAAGCAAACATGCTAGAGATAAGCTTCGGAGACGAGCACAAGCTGGAATCCGAGAGGAAAGACAGGCTAGCTTCGGAGCTTGGCTTGGACCCGAGGCAAGTTGCTGTCTGGTTCCAGAACCGGAGAGCTCGTTGGAAGAGCAAGAAGCTGGAGGAGGAATACGCAAGGCTCAAATCCGAACACGAGACGACTATCGTTGAGAAATGTCGCCTTGAATCCGAGGTAATAATATCATATATATATATATATTGAAAATATATAAATTTAAAATAATGTAGAAGTTTAAGCTTTTATGTGAATTGGTTATCATATAACATGGTATCAGAACCAAGTCCTAGAGATAATGGTACGAATCTGTACTATCTTTCATTAAAAAAAAATATTCACGTCTAAGGCTAATAGACAATAAAGAAATCAGCCTAAATGTTGGGAGCTTGTTGGAAACAAAATTTAAAACATGATCTACTATCTCGAAGCTTACTAAACTTTTAAGTAAAGTAGTCATTCAGTATATATATATATATATATATATATATATATATATATATATATATATATATTGACTGTGTGTTGTTGAATGTATTGTTCGTGTGGGTACAGCTTTTAAAGCTCACAGAACAACTCAAAGAAGACAAGAAAGAATTCCAAAGGCTGACTTCATCCGATGGCTTCTCAAGCAACAGCCCTTGTTCGTCTTTTTCGATTGAAGCTGCTGCCATGGAACCACATTTTCTTGGAATTGATGGGACGATTATGAGAGATGTGTTTAATAGTGTGCAAGCGAATAATTATTATGCTCATGGGATGGAATGGGATAATAATCTTTATTACATGTGAATGCTAAATTATTTATTGCTAATAATAGATATTGTAGCGATTGATGTAAATTTGTTTTTTTTTTGGGGTTCTTTGTATGTGATGTGCAATTATTAGATAGTGCTTAATTGTTCTTGTGACTAAGCATGATTATGTTGTGACTTTAGCTTTCTTGACTTGTGTGGATATGTATGCATATCGGATAAATTTGCTTTTATTTTTTTGCTTTTGCACATACAATAAATCCATAAGATCAGGGAAAAAAACACGTAAACATAAACAAATAGCAGTTTATTTGAGTATCATTATGAACATAATTTCACATAAAAACTTAAAGCAAACATAGATGTTTAATGAACATTTTATCTAAAAGCTTTAAGTAATGTATTAGTCGACGTGAAAATTTTTCTTTTTTTTACGAGTGATCGTGAAGATTTATATGCATGACTACCTTAGTTTTGATAAAATGTAAAATGATCGCTTCACAAATATGTTTAATCTCGTAAGAAGTGTATCATATTTCAGTTTATATATTGACAATTCATAGGAAGAATTTTGATATATGATATTGCGTTTTGCATGTGATTATTATCACATAACTTAAAAGGACGAAAACCGTTTTTTTTTCTTTCAAAAGAAATGAGATAGATAATTACAAGTCGCAAAACATAAAATTAAGCAAAAAGGATAGCAAAATAATTATTTCCTAGATTTCCACTATAGTTCGTATGAACTTGCGTAATAGAGAAAATACTATCACACGTGAGGCAAAGCTTGGCCACAAAATGTCAACATTTGCAGCAGTGGACGCCTTGCTCATGCATCTACAAAAATTTTTGTAAATTAACATATATATATATATTTATATCACATTTAGTACACGGTAACATAATTTTTTCAAGGAATACCAAATTTTTTGCTATGGTCAACTGTCAATCTCTTCACGCAAAGCCTCAAAGCTCCAAACAAGATAAAACTATAATAAAATAAAAGTGGAATCTTCTTTGTCTAGATACCTACCTAGCTTACACACGTGCGTTATACACGCACATAGTTATCGAAGTGCTTTTGCAATGATAATGGGCCTTTAATTGTAAATGGGCTTTACGGCCCAAATACAAAATATTCATATGTCTCCGTAGATTGTGCGCCTGTTCATGTTTCATTTGTTTTTTTTTTTTTCTTACGTTAGCCTTTGTCTAATATATTGTGTATTTTATTATCAATTTAGTAGATATTGTAATAAGATGATATATTTTGACCACTTCCAGCTCGTGAATTTTTATTTTTAAATTTTTTAGAAATTTGGAGGTATTGAGTAACTAATAAGCTTTAAAAAAAAAAAAGAAAAAAGAAATATTCTCGGCGCTCGAGCTTGAGCTCACAGAAAATGAGACCGAGGTGGCCTCGCTTACTACCGTGAGCGAAACTAACAATTCTCGTTACATGTTTTCTTTTTCTACATAACTTTTAGTACAAATTAAATTTAAATATTTTTAATCAATAAAAACATATTCCCCTATTATATGTCTTCATATATCGTCCCATTCAAATACACACCCCACAAACTCTCTCTCTCTCTCTCTGCAACAGAGGATTTACAAAACACAAAAATGGCTGATCAACGTAAACCATCTTCCAATCAAAAAAATCCGGCAACAAAGATCGATGAGATGCTGCTGATTGATCAAAAACACCTTGTAATAGAACGAATCATCAGTGAAGGAGCCTTCTCTATCGCCTACAAAGGAGTGTAAGTATCCACACACACACACACTAAATAAATGAATAAATAAATAAGAACTAAAGATTCTATACCTCACTGCTAAGCTCTATAATGGCCATGCATGTTACTGTTCTTCTGCTTAAACTGCTTATGATTGAGTTTTCCGTGGATGCCCTTTTTCGGATTGATAAAAAATAATTAGAATCAATGTTTTTGTTTCTTACAAGGCAACTCATGAAGATTAATCTTAGTTCTTTTAGTGATTACCCTTTTCTTGGTTGTAAGAAGTGAGAATGTGTTTTCATGCCCTTGTGAATTAATGCTTGCTTTGAGCATTTGCTTGAATCGGCGAAGCGGTGGAAGAAAACGTCCGATTTGATCATTACATCTCTATTGCAAAGGCGACAAGCGATGACGTGCCATCGGTTTTGGTAATAAATGTTTTTTCGCCTCTCTGATGACGCGTAAGACGACTAAAGTGCGTCACATGCAATTTAATGCGAACATTGTCGAATTCCATGCGAGAGTTCCGGGAAAAAGGGACTGAGCCTCACGCGAATAATTCGAGTCGGGTTCTAACGGTGTGTGCATTACGTGTCATTTAACGTTTTTCTTGCTAAGGTCATCACGTGTAAGATAAGGCTTCCAACGGGTAAAAACAAGGGAAACAGTTCGGGTTTTAAGCACTAAGTGGGGCTTTTATCTCATTAATATAGATGATCTTTAAGATTTCCGTTGCTCGTGTTTATAATAAGCCTCGTAAGTGAAGGCTTTCGGCGGGTAATATAAGCTCAAGATCGGGCTTTAAGCACTAGTCTGGCTTTATATCTGATTACTATGGATGATTTTTTAGGGTTTTCTTGATTGTGTTTATAAGCCTCGTATTTATTAAGGCTTTCGAAGAGTATAATAGGCTCAAGATCGGACTTCAAGCACTAGTCTTGCTTTTATCTCATTACTATGGATGATTTTTAGGATTTTCTTGCTTTCTTTTGTGAAGATGATTCATTTCATATAATTAGGGTTTTCTTGCTTGTGTGTATAAGCATGGTAAGGTAAGGCTTTTGGACAAGTAATAAGCTCAAGATTGGGCTCTAAGCACTAGTATGTCTTTTAATCTCATGGCTTTTAGGGTTTCCATAGCTTGAGTTTATAAGCATATTAAGGTAAGGCTTTTCTCGAAACTTAATTACTTCTTCTCGATTCACATATTGTTCTTTATATATATCGACTTTCGAAGGTACAAAGCGATGCCCGTGGCGGTGAAGGTGATAAAGTCGATGGCAAGCTCGTTCGTTAACTCTCGTCCGATGCAAGAGAAGTTTAGCAAAGAAGTTTCGATCATTTCCCGAATCTACCACGATAACATCGTGGAGGTAAATTTTCTTCTTACGAATTCACTTGTTTGTAATGTAGTTTAATGCAGTATATGTAATAGTACGTTGTTGTCTTAAAGCAGTTCATAGGCGCCGCTGTGAGCCCGAGAAGGATGATCGTCACCGAGCTGATGACTGGAGGCACACTGCAGAGGTACTTGTGGAGCATCCGTCCCCAACGACTGGACCTTAGGGTTTCGATAGGGTATGCGATAGAGATATCCCGTGCTATGGAGTATCTGCATAGGAACGGAATCATCCATCGAGACTTGAAGCCCGGTTTGTCTTTTTCCTTGACTTTTACTGTCAGATAGGTATTCTCACACTTTGACTCAGATCAGTCTGAACTGAATCTGGACCCCACTTATGGCAGAGTACTGACTTCCAACAGGACTAATCCTCCCTGATATATGTCACTGCGGAAGCCACAATAAACTTCAATAGTAATGTGGTTATAACCACATCCGCCACCTCACGGATACCACTTTCTCGAATGTATAGATCATATGCTATGATATCAATTTTTGTTAATGATAAATGATAATGCAGGCAATATCGTTCTTTCTGGAGACAGGAAGACGGTCAAATTGGTCGATTTCGGGTTGGCTATAGAAGAGGCCTCCGACGAGATGATAACGGATGCACTTACCTATCGTTGGATGGCTCCCGAGGTAACAAAAAAAAAAAATTAATTCGATTACTTTTGTTCATGAAAAAAAAATAAAAAAATCTCGTTCTTGCACGAAGCAGATGTTCAGCAAAGAAGCTCTAAACAAGCTACCGAAGAAGTATTACGACCACAAAGTCGACGTCTACAGCTTCTCGATGATCCTTTGGGAGCTCATCACCTGTAAGACTCCATTTGGAGGCATGAACCACATCATGGTTGCTTATGCTGCAGTTATGGTAAGAAATTTAAATATATACTCCATCTTCTACTATTATTTTTTTTTTCGGGTTTCGAATTTTAGGGTTTACGTTTTGTTTTTCTTTTTTCTTTGTCTCGGGATCTATAGAACCAGAGGCCGAGCACGGAAGATGTCCCGGAGTATTTGGAGCCTCTCATTCGTTCGTGCTGGTCTGAAAATCCCGAGGATCGTCCCGAGTTCTCGCAAATCACTCAGTTCTTGAAGGATTTTCTGGACAACATATGCAAGTATGATGACTTTTCGATCGTATCTGCTCCGAATGCGTTTGAGGGCCAACACTCGGGAAGAAACCGATACACCGGAGGCAATTCGGACGGGCCCGACGGTGCTAAGACGGGCTCGAAAAGCCCGTTTTCCAAGTTTATGTGTTGTTTGGGGCCCATTCCTGAGGAAGATGAAATTTGCGCCCGTGCGTGATGCAAATGAAGTGCTTGTTTTGCTTTGATTATGTTTGTGTTGTGTTGTTGTCGGACGCCGTCGTTTTGTACATAGAAGTGTAATAAAGAACCCGTTTGTGCTTTATTGCATGTACTGTACTCCTTATTGGATTGTACTTTTGAGAAGTCGTTAACCGTTGGAACGGATCTTTAATCAGCTACAGCAGGCGCCAAGGCCCAATTGACAGGCGCCAAGGCCCAATTCAGCTTATCAGGCGGAGTCTAATGTTTTGGGCTCAATGCCTATCTCGGCCCATTAAGCCCACCGCGTGGCAATAAATTAGTTAATCGTGTCCTCGCCAGACGCGGAGCTGAAAGTTTGGGCGTGAGCTCATGGGCCAGCCTGGCCCAATCGAAAAAATATGGGTTTGGGCTGTATTTTTTGTAACCCGAAATGTCAGCAGGCCGTTTGGCCCGGCCCATAGGGCCATCGGGCGAGCACCCCACGGGTCAATTAGGCCCGATTTTTGTCTTTATATTCTTTTAAAATTTTATGTATAATAATATATAAAATTCAATATTTATAAATGAAAAAAATATCTTTTTACATGTCTACGGATATATTTTTTTCAACACAATGTATTTATAATATTTTTATATAATAGCAGGTGAGAATTATAATTTATAATGAATAATTAAAATATTTTTCTAAAAATAAATAAAATTAAAAAAAATCAGGCCTGATGGGCTTAGGCCAGGCTGGCCCGACCCATAGTACAATGGGCTAGGGCCTGAATTTTTCCGGCCCGTAAGAATTAGGCCGGCCCGGTCCGACCGGTATTTTCTCGGGCGGCCCGCTAGCCTCGGGCCGGACGGGCAAGCCCGCCAAAACTTTCACCTCTAGACGCCACCAACCTTGCACCTGCAGTAAGTTACAAACAGTTGTGTGTTGCAAATTTGTCAAAGAAATAGGCATTTTATTTTATTTTCTATTCCTTTTCACAAAGTAAGGACTTAAAAAGAAATTTGACATGAAAAAAAAAAAGACGAACACATGATTCATTCAAATGAAAGAAAGATAGTGCACAATTTGAAAAACTACAACCAGAATAATTTGAGAAACTGCAATCAGAGTAATCACCACTTGAATTTAATTACCTGAAGTAATTTGCGCGGAATCTTCGATTGGCATGGCTATGTTGATTTGGGACATCAGCATTATTATTCCATCTCGGAGGTGTCGTATTATTAGTAAATTTTCTATTAATTTCATTTTATGTAAATTGTTTTGGTAAATTACGAACAATTCAACAACCAGAACAAATCATGTAGGATTCTGGGCAAATCAGAACTGAAGTCGAAAGTAAGTAATTACAATATTTAAAATAAATTAATAAATAATTAAATATATAAATTAAAACTCATCGTGGGACCGAGAAAGCATCGCTAAGTGATGCAGAGGCTGACAAAGATTCAGGATTTCTGTTAGAAAGCACCGCACGACGCATGCGATTGAAGATAAAATGAAAAAGGAAATCAAATATTAAACATAAAGCAGCGGTATTTTCCTATTTTCAATCTGATGGGACCTAAGTGTAAGAAACGTTTTTAAACGGGACCTGAATATAAAATGTATGTAAGTGTAAGAATTTTGAGACGATGGGCATTTAAGTGTAAATATTCGTTTGCGACTGTACAGAATTACCGTATTAATCGGTCGAAAGTCGAAGCATATTATTAAACTGAGGCCCTAAAACCCTAATTGCACGATCAGTAATCAAATCCATAAACCCTCCTTGACGATTATTTGGGATTTCTCCGATGTCGGACGTGGAAATGGACATTGACGACCTCTTATTGGACGGGTCGACCCAGGGCCATTCTCAGACCGGCCGGTTCGCGCCAAAGGGTCCGAAGATGAAGCCCAGACCCAAACTCGAACCGTCTCAACCAGCGCCGTCGTGAAAACTATTTTGTGTATTTTCATTTTTGTTTAGAATAACGGAATTGGACAAAATGTTTTTTTTTTGCTATCGTGATGTTCCAAATTTTTTATACTAACACACATAACATAACTACCTTAAAATAGACATTAAATAAATGCACATCTATTAAAATTTGGTCTATTGAACAACAACAATATTTTATTGAAATGACATTGCATCACCCAAGAAGGAGCATATATCAATATGTTAAGTTGTTTTGTTATTGTGACTATTGTTTTGTCGTTTTTATTTCGTTTAGTAAAATGAAATATGACCAAAATGGATATATGCTATAGGATGTTAACATACATCATGTAGTTGCAATATTAAATATTGGAAATTTGCTAACATTTAGTCTAGGTAGAACATTAGCTGAACAAAATGCTTGTTCAAAACGTTTTGTAGTATTTCTTCAAGGTAATGCATAAATAATTGCAATCATGTTTCCTTCAAAATTGTGTTAGAACTCTTATGGGGATGTGAGAATCGCCCCTTTACCGTCAATTAAACCATACGAATGTGAGAACTCTTATGGTGATGTGTGCATATCAATGCGCCAGCAAATCAGTTTGTAATGACCATAGTTATTCAAACTATTTGTTATTGTTGAGTCGACCATCCTAGAATGGGACAACAATGCCATATATTTTAATATAAATTTTTCCTTGTCCTTTGGAGGAAAAACGAAACAAAACGTCTTAAACGAAATAAGAAAAAGGTAAGGAAATTGACTGGAGAAAAAAGTAAAGAATGTGTCCACATTGTGATAATTCGTGACTATATCTCAAATTTAAGTGTTGTTGTAGAGAGTGTCGTTCAACTAACAATGATTCACCATCCGTGCGCAAATAAACAACAAACTTAACATTCCTTTGAGTGGAAACTTAGTTTACAGCTGGGCATGTGACATTGGTTTGCTGTTGAATATTCAGTTCATGTGCATTTTCTAACACTATTTTTAATATTCGAGATGGTCGTATTTATAAAAAGGGAAACTCTCGAAAAGATGTGAAATTAAATTTTGATTTGATTTTTAATCCATCACGATTATTACACCTTCGTCGCAATCCATAATGCAAAGAAATAAAAAATATTTACGAGTTATGATCAACGTCAGCTGGTTTGCTGCTACATTTTTTGTCATGATACATACACATAAGCTGCAATTTCAGATTGTGTTAACGTTACCGAAGAATTTTTCACCAATCTATGATTAGCCGAAGACAAAACGGTGGTTGGTTTCAACAGTATATTATCCCTTCGTTTTACCTATGTTGCTGAATGGCACAACAATGTTAGTGAAGTGACTAATGTAATGTGTCAACATCTATATGTTGCTACAAATATCAATCATTTGAATTTTAGTCAAATTTGTATAATTAGCACGGTAGGTCAAAGTTACGTTTCAATTAGTGCATATAGTCCGGATGTGAATCATGAGTCGATACAATTCACGAACTCGATGAGTTAAGCCAGCGCTTAAACTTTATTAACTAAAAAATATTTCTTTTAGATTTAAAATTTTTGAGGTGGTGGTCAAATAAACGAGCTCACAACCGAGTTTGAGCCCAACAATTTTGCCGTGGAGCTCAAAAATTAATTACGTCTCCAGCTAGAGTTGCCAAAATGGCCCGCCAGCCCCGCCAAAGGGGTGAGTTGGGCCGTGATTTGTTCGGCCCGTCAGGGAGTGGGCCAGCCCGCACGTCGTGCTATTGCGGGGCGAGGTAGGTGGTGGGTTCGAATCCTAAGTGCATTCCTTTGTTTAGTTTTTTTTTATTTATTTTTTATACTAGGCTGGCCATGCCTCCATTCCCTAGGTCCGCCATTTTGGACAGTCGCCCCGTCAAATGGCGGGCTTTGGTGGGTTTCGGGCCGAACAGCCCCGCCGCCCAGTTTTGACAGATCTATCTCGAGTTTACATCCCTATAGACAATAGGGGTGGCACCTGAAATTCACACTCTTAATTTTTATATTTAAAAGTGAAAATTGCATTCGGTTCGATTTAATTTGGATATAAAAAACTAGACAAATGACATTTGGATATCTAAAATCGAATATTCACATCCTCATTTAAATTTAGACTTGAACTTTTTTAATACTGAATTGTAGATGTTCTCAAAGGTTTGCCTTTTTTCTATTTTTTACCACAATTAAAATATATATGTCTGTCTAAAAAATCTTACACTCACATAAAGACAATTAAGTATATAATCTAAACTTGCATCATAATTAATAATAGACGCACGAGACAATAAAAATGGTATCAGTGCATCAAGTGTGTAAGAATAAAATTATATATGAGGTCAAAAAATAAAATAAAAATAAGAATATATTGATTAAAATCCTAAATAATAATGTCGAATGCACGTGTATTCAAATCCAAATCATCAAGTCTCACATTGATGATAATTGTTGATTGTTCCTTAACCAAATTTTCCTTGTCCGCAATTTGAAAAAATGATATGTTGATGTCAAGTATGAAAAAAATTACATAAAAATAAATAAATTCAGTTGTTGTAGTGCATTTTTTCATAAAACTTAGGCCATTATTTAATTTGTTATATTTTTTAAAATATAAAGGGTAAATAGCATATAAACCACCCGTGGTTTGAAAAATAAGCATCAAAGCCCCTATGGTTCGGAAATAGCGTAAAATCTCTTCCTTGTCATTTTCACCTAATAATTGGGGGGAACAATGGTATGTTTTAGAAAACACATGGGGTAAGCTAAGTTTTCGACAACACAGGGGTTATTGTGCTAAGTTTTAAACAACACCGGGGATACAATGCTATGTTTTAGAAAACAGAAGGGAGTTTCGCGCAGGAAAAAAAGCATATGGTAGTTTTGTGCATTTCACTATAACCACATGGGGGTATTGCATAATTTACCCAAATATAAAACTGAATGTCAAGTATCCTAATTTTAGTTTGGCCACTATTCGGATTCAATCCAATCTATCTTTAAATAAAGCGTTTCGGAATCGAATCTGATCCGATTTTTAAAACCAAATATCAGATTTTTCGAATTACGAAATAGATTAGAATTCTGGATATGTTTCCACACCCATAGCATACAACCTATTAATGGGCCTCAAAAATAGACTTCTAAAGGCCCAATAAATACTACCAAACATTTTCTGTTTTCTTTTTCTTTTCTTTTTCAGTGAAACAAAAATAAAGTAGAATGTAGCCTAATTAGAAGGGGAAATAATCGCCCATTAACGTAAGAAGTGGTCAAAAACCTATTCTTACAACTGCTCGATCACAGAGACACAGAGAGAGAGAGAGAGAGAGAGAGAGAGAGAGATGAGCACGAGAGAGAAAGATAGAGATCTCGAGCGCCTCATACCTTTATCGATAACCAACGACATCAATAACATCGACGACAACGTCAATGGCTGCTCTAAATCTTCATCTCCCCGCGATTCACCAACCGCCGGCAAAGAGGTGACAACTTATTATTACATATAATATTCGCATTTTTCAATCTCCTCCGATTATATTTATTACATCCCAAATTAGATCTCTCCCACTCTTGCAAGATCTGAAAAATCTCTTTCGATGTGCATTTTGTGTGTAGGCGTTTCCCAAGACGGTACGCAGTTGGGCTTGGAAGAAGTTTATGACCGGATGGTTCGTTACATTTAATCATCGATTCCCTAAATATAATTTTTACTACAACAGTTATTATTGTTAACACATCATCCATTGCATGCAGTGTGATTTTACTTCCGATAGCCATCACATTCTACGTCACGTGGTGGTTCATCCACCTCGTCGACGGCTTCTTCTCTCCGATCTACACTCATCTCGGGATAAATATATTCGGTATACATACATATATATATCCAAGAACGTTGATTTTTTTTTGAAGGTTTAAAACAATATATATATATATATATATATATATATATATATTAGGTCTGGGATTCGTGACCTCGATTACGTTCATCTTCTTGGTCGGAGTGTTTATGTCTTCGTGGGTCGGGGCGTCGGTTCTCGGGATAAGCGAGTGGTTCATCAAGAAGATGCCACTCATGAGCTATATATACGCCGCTTCGAAGCAAATCAGTGCAGCCATTTCCCCGGGTAATAAATGAATGCTAGCTAGGTTTTTACATCCTAGAAACCCTAAATCCATTTGGAAGTAGCTAGCTAGGGTTAGAAATATATATGATGATAAGAAACACTGAAAAACACATGTATTGTAACATTTTTTGCTCCGGGGGATTATATGATTTCGGCCTTTTGAATCGAGCGGGTCACTCGTCAAAAAGGCTCGAATCAACATTATCGTGAATTATCCCGATTAGGGTTTTGATATTACCTGCTGATGAACTACGTGGGCTAATTGCTAATTTCAGACCAGAGCTCTCAAGCCTTCAAAGAAGTGGCGATAGTGAGGCATCCTCGTATAGGGGAGTATGCGTTCGGTTTCATTACATCGACGGTGATACTGCGTAAGAGCGGAGGCGTGGAGGAGCTTTGTTGTGTCTACGTGCCGACCAACCATCTCTACCTCGGAGACATTTACCTCATTAACTCCAAGGATATCATGAGGCCTAATCTCTCGGTTCGTGAAGGCATAGGTAAGAAATTAAAAAAAAAACCCTAGATTTTTTGTTTTTGTTTTAGAAGAGTTGTAACGATGCAAACGACATTGATAAATCGATTATGCGATCATGCAGAGATCGTTATATCGGGGGGAATGTCGATACCGAAGACGTTGACGATCATGGACAATCACTTTATAATGTCGCCGAGGGTCGGGAAATTGGCGGTTCCTCAAATATAAATCGGAGTGGCGAAGATTGGCAGCTTCTTTTCCATTAAGACATGGTTTCTTTTCATATCTGTGTAAGAGAGGACAAAAAATCTCACCAACTTTTTGGTTTGGTTTCTTGTTTTGTATTGAGACAAAATTTAATGAAGTTTATAAGCTTCAAAGTACTTGACGAAATTAGATCTTTGTCTGAAACCTCTTGGCACACAATTATAATTTTAGGTTGGTTTTCGATTTTGAGTTACTGTATCTAATAATTGCAAAAGTAGATCATTAACTTCATGTATCAAAATAAATACGAGCTTCCATCAATTTTCTTGACAAAATAACTCGTACAGTCATATTCGAAGTCAATCGCCAGATGGGTAAGAAATATTTTGTTGTCCGCTCCACTGTCAAATAAGTTTCGACTTTGCTTGTTAAATATCGAAAGAGAACCAAATTTATTTCGGCATAAAAAATTTATGAGTTTTGTTTATAATTATCAAATTTAGTAATATAAAATTAAAGGCTTACTTATTCTTAGGACAATAATTTTTAGGGGAGTAAGTTTCATAATGGAAGTAATTTGAGGTTTTGAAATTTACTATCATCAAGTTGCTTCAATTTTGAATCTTATAGTCCTCAAATTGCTTCAGATTTGAAACTTACTGTTTTGAGATTGTTAACGTATATTTATGTGGCATCAAAATGCCTCTTCGAAACTAATGATCTTAAAATTGAGTCTCCTGATTTATCCTTAAAAATGCTACTTTCCCAAATATACATGGCTAAACAATATACAAAATACAAATTTTCATATACTTAGTAAATTATATTTATAATGAAATACTACACGTAAATACCTAAGATATAAAAGAATATCATATCAGTCCCTTGTCAGATTTTTTTTATACGTAGATACCTAGTAAAATAAAGTTTTTACACATGGTACTTATTTGGCTGAAGGTACATCATATATGAAATTTAAGTACCATAGAGAAACATATTGTAATACCTAATACAGTTAAAAAAGGTACATCATGCTTATAGAGGCATCATATAAATATTTAATGAAGTTTTAAGCTTCAAAGTACTTGATGAAATTAGATCTTTGTCTGAAACCTCTGAAATAATATGGCACACAAAATTCTAATTTTAGGTTGGTTTTCGATTTTGAGTTACTGTATTTAATAATTTGTAAAAATATGTCATTAACTTCATGTATCGAAATAAATATGGTCTTCCATCAATTTTCTCGACAAACTAACTCGTACCGTCATATTCAAAGTCAATCGCCAGATGGGTAAGAATATTTTGTTGTCCGCTTCGCTGTCAAATAAGTTTCCGAGTTTGCTTGTTAAAATATCGAACGAGAACCAAATTTATTTCGGCATATTTATGAGTTTTGTTTATAATTATCAAATTTAGTAATATAAAATTAAAGGCTTAATTATTCTTAGGACAATAATGTTTAGGGGAGTAAGTTTCAAAATTGAAGTAATTTGAGGTTTTGAAATTTACTATCACCGAGTTGTTTCAATTTTGAAGCTTGTCGTCCTCAAATTGAAATTTGAAACTTACTGTTTTAAGATTGCAACATTTATTTATGTGGCATCAAATTGCTTCTTCGAAACTAATGATCTTAAAATGGAGACCTCTTGATTATCCTTAAAATACTACTTTTCCAAATATACATGGCTAAACAATATAGTTAAGCCAAAATACAAAATTTTCATATACTTAGTAAATTATATTTATAATGGAAGCTTACACTTAAATACCTAAGGTATAAAAGAATACCATATCAATCCTTTGTCAGATGTTTTTATATCTATGTATCTAGTAGAATAAAGTTTTTACACATGGTATCCGCTTGGCCAAGGATACATCATATATGAAATTTAAGTACATAGAGAAACATATTGTGGTACCTAATACAGTGAAAAACGCTTGGCTGAAAGTACATCATATAGGAAATTTAAGTATCATAGAGAAACGTATTGTGATACTTAATACAGTGAAAAAAGGTAAACCATGTTTATAGAGGTGACATACAAACGCGTGATGTGCTACGTAATACACATAAAAATAAACGTAAAGGATGATAAATTGGTACTCTCGGCCAAGTAAATACATATGTATAAAAAATTTAATCTACTAGGTAGCTACATATAAAATTATCTTACAAGAAAATGAATTGAGTTTCGTTATACAATCAGACATTATTTAAGTGTAGATTACTGCCCCAATTATATTAACACAAAACATACCTTTACTACATCACATACTATCATTACATTCACACATAAAGGCCCAATAAAAGCCCAACAACGACACAAAAAGGAAACGAACACAAAGCAATGTTTTTGTCCCACAAAATCCCACACACTCATTTTCGCAGAGTTATTGCTCCTCACGATCCTCCTTCCTCAGATCACCAGATTCTCTCCACTCACATCCGAAAGCAAGAAATTCGAATTAAAAAAAAAAAAGGAAAATCCAACAATTTAATCCGACCAAAAACTACACATTTTTTTTTTCATTTCCGATTAGATGATCCATCTGAAGGATGACGAATCGCTTCCGGTGTCGACGCCGACGTCTTCCTCGGTTCTATCGTCCTCTTCCTCCATGATTTCGAGGAAGGAAAAGGAGAGGGACAACAATCCCTCGTCGTCTCCCTTCGCGAGCCTGTTCGGCCGGGGACGATACAAATTCTGGGCCCTCGCCGCGATTCTACTGCTGGCTTTCTGGTCGATGCTCGCCGGCACGGTTAGCCTCCGGTGGTCCGTCGGGAATCTCAATCGGTTCCACGACGACTACGAATCTCCCGCCCCTGAAGATCTCGACGTCCTCGTATGTCTTTCTATTGCATTGTATTTTATTTACTGCGTATTAAAATTCCTAATTTGGGATGGGATTATATGCTTAGAATTTGAATATTTGAAAGGGTAATCTGATAGTATTGGATTTTGTGATCTTTATAACATTATTGTTGTTGGTGGTGGTGATGATGATCATGATGTAACCATTGCCAATTAAGAAGAATCCTCATAGTTGTAACATATGATCTAAAACCTTTTACAACTCCATCCGCTTATGCTCGAATTTTTTTTTATTTTTTATTTTTTGCGTTGAATGGCGACTTCACCAAAAAGGTTAAGCTTTGAAGGATTGTATTCTATTTTAATTATATATATTTTATTTCTAGCATATTCCCTCTCGTTCAGACTGATTTCTTTCTTAATTAGCAGCTAGACGTGAAAGTTCTCTTAAGTGGGTGGTCGTGAGGATTTTATACCCGTGACCTCGGGCTCTGATGCCATGTTGAAAGACCACTTCACCTGAAAAGATTAAACATATTTAGTTTTATACATTTTATTTCCAACACGCCCTCTCATGTCTAGGCTGATTTTTTTCTTATCTATCCTTAGACGTGAGAATTCATACCCATGACATGCTGACGTGGCTCTGATACAATGTTGAGTGACCACTTCACCTGAAAAATCTTAAGCTTGAAGGGAACGTATCATATTCTAAATTTTGTACATTTTATTTCCGAATTCATGATAGTTACCATGTTTGAGAATATGTCTGGTAACGACAATCTTGGGACGGTTTGTTAGATAATCTACGATAAAACCCGTTTTATTACATTCCGCAATCATCATGATTGAGAATCATTGCACGTATTAGATGAGTGTGTTCTTCTACGTATTTAAAACCGTAGGATCTCGAGGAAAGGGAGAAGACGGTGCAGCACATGTGGGACGTGTACACCAACGGGAACCGGATGAGGCTGCGCGGGTTTTGGCAGGACGCGTTCGTGGCGGCGTACGAGGATCTGACGAGCGACGTGCCCGAAGTGAAGGAGCGAGCCATCTCCGAGATCGCAAAGATGTCCGTTCGTTACGTCAAGCTCGATCCCTCCGCGCACGTACATTCTCCGTCGTTGCTGGTTAGTTTTTTTTTTTTTTTTTTTTTTTTTTTTTTTTCTATTTCTATTTCACTGCAACCTTAAAGGGTGCGTTTGGTTTGCGGGATTCGGCGAGGGAAAAAGAAAAGGGAAGGTGTTGAGGTACTGCGACGGTCAAAGCGTGAAGTACAATCGTTCGATGCGCTAACTTAGTTTTTTCGTCGTGCTTTCCAACACACGAATTCCGCATACCAAACGCACCCTAGACAGATGCCTGTAATAAACGTTTTGCTCCTTTTTTCCAGAGCCTACGGGATTTGAGTTCGAAACAAGCGGCGGCGGCGGCTCGGTGACTTCTGCCGGAGTCGATTGAGCCCGTGCTACTCGTCGCTTGTCGTTGCTAATTCTTTTCTTCTTTCGGAATCTTACACTTATATTTGTTTTTTTTTTTTGTTTTGGGTTTTCTTTTGGTTGTGGCGATTTTGATGTTATTACATATCCTTATTTTTGGATGGGATTGTTGAAATTGATACTTATTTGTGGTGGAATTTAGGTAAATTGCTCTTTTTTTTTCAAATGAATTATTGCTTAGTTACACTCTTCACGGTTACAAATCGCCGGTTCTGATTTTTGAGTTCCGACTAGATGGTATAGTATGGTACAGTTTGCTGTCATAAGCGTGGTGTAATTCGATTTATTTGAGCTTAAATTCAGGCTCGAATATGATATACATTATTATATAAAAAAACTTATTTTGATATATATTATAAAATATTTAATATATTTAAAAATAAAAGCGTATGATACGGGCTCGGGCGAGCCATGAGCTTATATATAATAGGCTCAAAGCTCAGCTCGATTGCTAGCGAGCCAGCTCGAGCTCGAATAAAATTTTGACCAAGCAACTCGCGAGCAGCTCGGTTCGTTGTGAACGAAAACAAAATAAATAAATAAAATAACGAATAAACTTTCCGACCATCATTAACATCTCGAGATCATTAGGAAATTAAAAAAGAGGAAAAAAATTCTAAGAGACGGCTTTGTTGGCTTTGGCTTCACCACTTTTCAGCACCCACGCAGAGCCTTCTGATATACACAGTTCCTGCAAAACCTTCACAGACGACAACAAAAGAACAAACACACAATGTAATGAATGTTATCATCATCCTCAACAACGCAGCAATTTTTTCGAAAGATCGATCATAAAAAGTAAAACCAAAAATTTACGCTTCTTCAATAGCATTTAAGACCCGCATAACTCATCATCGATTTACATTAAAAATGTACGTACCTTTTGATACTCGGCGATGGGCACCTCTCTCTTAAGTACCAGTTTAGCAGCATCATTTATAGTGCTCTTCTTGAGCTTCGCGTTTGGCCCTTTGGCCATAAAAAGATCGATAACAACTTTCCTGCAATTTCATATTATTTAATTTAATTGTGAGACGACGACATTATATTTCGATGGCGCTCATTTTCTGGGCTCGAGCTCGATTAGAGTCAATGGAGCTCCGGATCGAGCTTAGGTTGTGTTTGGTCTGTAGAAATTAGTAGGGAAAAGAAAACGAAGTAGAAAACGAAAACTACTTTTTCTATTTGGTAGGTCGAAGAAATAAATATTGAGCTCGAGCTCAATTAGAGTCAATGGAGCTCGGGGTCGAGCTTAGGTTGTGTTTGGTCTGTCGAAATTAGTAGGGAAAGGAAAACGAAGTAGAAAAGGAAAACTACTTTTTTCTATTTGGTAGGTCGGAGAAATAAATAATGAGCTCGAGCTCGATTAGAGTCAATGGAGCTCGAGATCGAGCTTTTTATTAAGGTTGTTTTTGGTTTGTGGAAATTAGTAGGGAGAGGAGACTGAAATGAAAAAGGAAAACTACTTTTTGTGTTTGGTTGGTTGAAGAGATGATAAGGAAAAAAAGAAGAAAACTCATTTCTTTACCAAATGGTGATGAAAATGAAAGAAAAGCTTACGAAAATCATTTCCTCTACAGTTTTTTTTCCACACTACTTCCTTCGTTCCAAACACAGCCTAAAAAAATAACAAATAAAATTCTAAAAACATAACATAAAATAAAAAGAAAAACCTGAATTCGTCGTATTCGGGATGATCGGGGGACGACTTTGGAACGCAAGTCCCGTGGATGATGAAAGCCACACGGGCGACGATCGAATGAAGATCGTGAGGATAAGCATCGATGCTATTTGCAGCAGAAATGGCTTCGCGTCCGAACATCTTCGAATGCATCATGTCGGAGATAACGACTTCCCTCAGTCGCCGGCTGATTTGCAGAAAACTGTAGCAAGCAGCAAATGGATTGATTTTTTATTTTTTTATTTTTGGCTTCGATTCGAATTCGAAATATTCGAACTTTCTGATTCGAATACGAATACAAGTATCACTATCCATTCTATTCGAATAATTCAATATATATTTAGATGTAATATATTAAAAGAGAGAGAACATTTTTTCGAATTCTAATGTTCAAATAGAATACTTTTCCTAATATATTCGAATCGATTTTAAGATCGAAACAGAAATCGAATACGAATACGAATAATCGACGGGAAAATTGAATCGAATACAGTTAGAACGTGGTGATATTCGATTCGATTCGATTCGTCTGCAACCCTACTTCAGCTATCAATAATAAATGGAGGGAAAAACCCGAGTATCTCACTCACCTGCAAACCTTGACGATCTTGAAAAGCCTTTGTATCGCCTTCGCCACGGATTCTTGAACGTCGGGCGGCATACTGGGTTTCGAGGGCAACCGGCTCGGAATCTTCGGGATCGCGTTGGCGGCACTCGATTTCACCGAAGCTTTCGCGTTATTTCCTCCCGATAATATATTATCTCTGATTTTCTGTATAGTCATCTCCCAATACTCTCCTTGTTTCTCAACGATCGACGGGTTTTGCCTGATGAAGTTCATATCGCGAATCTCCCTGAGCTTCCAATCGCTGAAAGAGGGTCTCTCCACGGCCAACACTTTGAGGACCTCCTTCATTGCCTTGGCGAATTGAGCCTTGGAAGGCAACTGAGAGCTAGTGATGATCGGCTTTTGGCTGAATAGGTAGAGTACGTATTCCCGAGCCCAAAACTCTATGCCGCGATCCGTGGCACACTTCAGTGTGCTCTTTGGAACCCAAAGCCCCTGAACGAGAACCGCAAGCTCTTGCAAAACCTCTAAAACTGCTTCCACGGGCTCATCGGGGGCTAGGTACTTCAAGGCATCGAACCGGTGAATTGGTGGGCCCTGTATGAGAAAGTTCACCAATCGAATACGGGGAACAAAGATGAATGATACGGTGAAATACGCGATAGAATTAATTTACTGACCTCGAGCAGCCAATTCTTGAACCGTTCGTGCAGGGGCAAACTCAGCATAAACCTATGTTAACGTAAGAAAACAGAGACGTAAATGTTGTATGCCCCGAAAAAGATTCGAGATGACGATCGAGAATTACCAGAAAGTGATACCTTTTTGAAGGAATTTTGGAGTTGTCATTGTCTCTGGTTGTTGGAGGACACAAGCTGTCCAGATAATCATGTCTTCATATTTGAGCACGAAAAAAAAAAAAAAAAATGGAATGTGATGTCAAATCTCATAAAAAGATAACATAAAAGGATGTCATAAGATATATGAAGAACAAGAAAATGCCTACGAGCTCATGGAGAAATGAATGGGAGATTCAACTTGTGCCATCATTTTTTGCAGATATTCTGTTGCCATTCTACTCTCTGTGCCACGGTATTTAAGAGAAACCCATTCCTGATATATTTTTTTAACGCAAAAAGAAAAGCTTCTGAGAAATAGTTGGATAACGCAATAAAAAAAATATAGAGGAGAATCCATGCAATTATGATGCATCTAAAATTTTCATCTTATTAGCAATAGGTACTTAGGCCCAGCTAACAGATACCTCTTGGCTATCCTTTTTCTGCTCCACAGTATTTGTCTGCGATGAACATTGCCAGAAAAAAGACGTTAAAATGGATGAATATGGTAAATACGAACAAGGTTAAATTTCAACAATAAGTAATCCATTTATTTTAACAAATTGAGATACAACGAAGCAAAAGAATGAGCAAAAGATTGAGTTATTATAGATAAGCACACGTAAGCAGCAACTAACCGGCTTCTTTGGTCTCGCGCTCGTTGAAGGTTTAGTGTCTACGGGCTCGTCATTAGCATCGAGATGTCGCATAGATGGCCGGAGTTGAACAATTGCATGGACGGGATTCAAGTATAACTGCAAAATTGCAATGCAGACAAAAAAAAAACGAACAATTTTATACTCCCACAAACACACTAACTATCAAATTCTCATAAATCAGAGCCCAAGCAACAAGATTCATGACATGCCTTGTTTTCATTCAGAATCCCTACAGCGTACCCCTCGGCCTTAGACGGGATCCATTTAGTAGCAAGAGTCTAGCAAGAACGTGGACACAAACATATGAGGAAAAAAATTTTGGAATGATATATCAATATTCGATAGTGAGGTCCAAAAATTGTTGTTACTGAAAATTGGGGGGGGGAACAAACCTGTTTTTTCATTTGAAAAATTGGAGTGGCACGGGAATCGTAGTTCTTGGAGTCAACATCCACCGAAAGATCGACCTCCACCTCGCAAGTCTCCGGCTTCACCCGAACCTGAATACAGATTTCTCACATAAATTAATAAATAAATTGTCCGTTTCTTACACCAACAACAACATCAGACCTTGCAACAGGCACATATATCATCCATAAACTAAGGGGGAAAATGGCAGCATACCTCTTCGCATCTATCATCCAATTCATAGGGTCGCCACAGTGGCCTCAGTGGAAATTGCATCAAATACAGCTGAAACAGAAAAAAAAATCAAGAAAGATTGTAAAATCACCCACAGTCCCACATCGGTAAAATTAGAGGGCTCGCGCACCTGAGTTTCAGGATCAACTTGAGCGTTAAAATAAACATCAATTTCCCGAACCACATCGTCTTCATCATCCACCATAAGAACATCGGAAACCCCCTCTTCCTCTTTCTTCACCCCGGGCTCGAGCTTCAGTTCCACGCCGTTGGAGAACTCAGGCTCGGGCTCGGGCTCGGGCTCGGGCTCCTCCTTCTTGGGATCGACGGAACCCGACGGCGCTGGTTGAGACGGTTCGAGTTTGGATCTGGGCTTCATCTTCGGATCCTTTTGCGCGAACCGGCCGGTCCGAGAATGGCGTGAGGAGCAATAACTCTGTGTGAAAATGAGTGTGGGGGATTTTGTGGGACAAACATTGCTTTGTGTTCGTTTCCTTTTTGTGTAGTTATTGGGCTTTTATTGGGCTTTTATTGGGCCTTTATGTGTAAATGTAAAGGTAGTATGTGGGGATATTTTGATAAGGGATCGAAACAGATTTTATTTAAGCTGGAGGGATTGTATGGAAAAAGTCAAAAATACCCTCGAGTAAAAAGTCATTAATATTAGTTTAGTCACTTAAATGAATTCGTCGTTTCAGTTAAGTCTTATTCGAATTCGAATAAGCTTTATTCGGGTTCGAATAAGATATATTCGATTTCGAATAACCCTTATTCGAATTCGAATAATCTGGGTTATTTGAACCCGAATAAGAGTTATTCGAGTTCGAATACAGGTTATTCGAGTTCGAATACGCTTATTTGGATCCGAATAACCTTATTTGAACCCGAATAGGGCTTATTTGAACCCGAACCCGAATAATCAATTTTAACTCAAGATAAAGATTAAACTCGATTCAAGATGAACATTATACGAAGAAGCTTATGAAAGTTTGTGTATCACAATATAATTAATAAACATTATTCAATAAGTTCATCGAAGTTTGTATATCACATTGACACAACTCATTTTAGTTGCCATCATGTAGAGCACATATTTAGATATCATATTATAGTAATTCACTTAAATACAAGTTGTAACATTATAGCAACTCACACAAAACTCATTTAAATTTTCATTACATTTACCCAACTCATTAGACATCTTCATTAAACATTGTCATAACTAATTATAGTATTTCATTGACTATTATTTGATATTAATGACTTGATATTATTATCATAAAATTACAAGTATTAATTATACTCTTATTTGAATTCGAATCATTGTCTTTTGGGTTCTAATAACGCTTATCCGAGTTCAAATTGACTTATTCGAGTTCTAATAAGGTTTATTTGAACTCGAATAGGGTTATTTGAACTCGAATAGGGTTATTTGAACTCGAATAGGACTTATTCGAACTCGAATATGGTTATTTGAACTCGAATAGGACTTATTCGAACTCGAATAAGGCGTATTCGAATCCGAATAAGCCTTATTTGAACTCGAATAAGACTTATTCGAATTCGAATAGGTCTGTCAATCTTATTCGATTTCGAGTGTATCTTTAATATTTTCAATTATTTCGCCTAAATCTACCTTTAATCATAACGAAAACTCAAGACTCATGCGAATTTGTATTAATTTTTCAGAAAATCGGGTAAGATATGTGCTAATTTGAAGATGATTTCAAGAAATGACAAAGAAAAAAGCGACGAAATCTGCCTTCTAAAACCTAAAAACGAAAATCTAATTTAAACTATTAAAATATTATTAATTAAGTGGATATATTGATTAATTACTTATTTAATTAAGGGAGTTCCTTTTATCTAAAAAAAGAAAAGTCGCTCCCTTTTTTTTAATTATATAGGAAACTAATCCCTTTTGTTAAATTAGCCCGAAGTAAAGGTATGTTTTGTCTTAATATAATTGGGGCAATAATCTACACTTAAATAATGTCTGATTGTATAACGAAACTCAATTCATTTTCTTGTAAGATAATTTTATATGTAGCTACCTAGTAGATTAAATATTTTATACATATGTACTTACTTGGCTTAGAGTACCAATTTATCACCCTTTACGTTCATTTTTATATGTGTATTATGTACTACATCACGCGTTTGTATGCTACCTAAATATTTATATGATGCCTCTATAAGCATGATGTACCTTTTTTAACTGTATTAGGTATTACAATATGTTTCTCTATGGTACTTAAATTTCATATATGATGTACCTTCAGCCAAATAAGTACCATGTGTAAAAACTTTATTTTACTAGGTATCTACGTATAAAAAAAATCTGACAAGGGACTGATATGATATTCTTTTATATCTAGGTATTTACGTGTAGTATTTCATTATAAATATAATTTACTAAGTATATGAAAATTTGTATTTTGTATATTGTTTAGCCATGTATATTTGGGAAAGTAGCATTTTTAAGGATAAATCAGGAGACTCAATTTTAAGATCATTAGTTTCGAAGAGGCATTTTGATGCCACATAAATATACGTTAACAATCTCAAAACAGTAAGTTTCAAATCTGAAGCAATTTGAGGACTATAAGATTCAAAATTGAAGCAACTTGATGATAGTAAATTTCAAAACCTCAAATTACTTCCATTATGAAACTTACTCCCCTAAAAATTATTGTCCTAAGAATAAGTAAGCCTTTAATTTTATATTACTAAATTTGATAATTATAAACAAAACTCATAAGTTTTTTATGCCGAAATAAATTTGGTTCTCTTTCGATATTTTAACAAGCAAAGTCGAAACTTATTTGACAGTGGAGCGGACAACAAAATATTTCTTACCCATCTGGCGATTGACTTCGAATATGACTGTACGAGTTATTTTGTCAAGAAAATTGATGGAAGCTCGTATTTATTTTGATACATGAAGTTAATGATCTACTTTTGCAATTATTAGATACAGTAACTCAAAATCGAAAACCAACCTAAAATTATAATTGTGTGCCAAGAGGTTTCAGACAAAGATCTAATTTCGTCAAGTACTTTGAAGCTTATAAACTTCATTAAATTTTGTCTCAATACAAAACAAGAAACCAAACCAAAAAGTTGGTGAGATTTTTTGTCCTCTCTTACACAGATATGAAAAGAAACCATGTCTTAATGGAAAAGAAGCTGCCAATCTTCGCCACTCCGATTTATATTTGAGGAACCGCCAATTTCCCGACCCTCGGCGACATTATAAAGTGATTGTCCATGATCGTCAACGTCTTCGGTATCGACATTCCCCCCGATATAACGATCTCTGCATGATCGCATAATCGATTTATCAATGTCGTTTGCATCGTTACAACTCTTCTAAAACAAAAACAAAAAAATCTAGGGTTTTTTTTTTTAATTTCTTACCTATGCCTTCACGAACCGAGAGATTAGGCCTCATGATATCCTTGGAGTTAATGAGGTAAATGTCTCCGAGGTAGAGATGGTTGGTCGGCACGTAGACACAACAAAGCTCCTCCACGCCTCCGCTCTTACGCAGTATCACCGTCGATGTAATGAAACCGAACGCATACTCCCCTATACGAGGATGCCTCACTATCGCCACTTCTTTGAAGGCTTGAGAGCTCTGGTCTGAAATTAGCAATTAGCCCACGTAGTTCATCAGCAGGTAATATCAAAACCCTAATCGGGATAATTCACGATAATGTTGATTCGAGCCTTTTTGACGAGTGACCCGCTCGATTCAAAGGCCGAAATCATATAATCCCCCGGAGCAAAAAATGTTACAATACATGTGTTTTTCAGTGTTTCTTATCATCATATATATTTCTAACCCTAGCTAGCTACTTCCAAATGGATTTAGGGTTTCTAGGATGTAAAAACCTAGCTAGCATTCATTTATTACCCGGGAAATGGCTGCACTGATTTGCTTCGAAGCGGCGTATATATAGCTCATGAGTGGCATCTTCTTGATGAACCACTCGCTTATCCCGAGAACCGACGCCCCGACCCACGAAGACATAAACACTCCGACCAAGAAGATGAACGTAATCGAGGTCACGAATCCCAGACCTAATATATATATATATATATATATATATATATATATATATATTGTTTTAAACCTTCAAAAAAAAATCAACGTTCTTGGATATATATATATGTATGTATACCGAATATATTTATCCCGAGATGAGTGTAGATCGGAGAGAAGAAGCCGTCGACGAGGTGGATGAACCACCACGTGACGTAGAATGTGATGGCTATCGGAAGTAAAATCACACTGCATGCAATGGATGATGTGTTAACAATAATAACTGTTGTAGTAAAAATTATATTTAGGGAATCGATGATTAAATGTAACGAACCATCCGGTCATAAACTTCTTCCAAGCCCAACTGCGTACCGTCTTGGGAAACGCCTACACACAAAATGCACATCGAAAGAGATTTTTCAGATCTTGCAAGAGTGGGAGAGATCTAATTTGGGATGTAATAAATATAATCGGAGGAGATTGAAAAATGCGAATATTATATGTAATAATAAGTTGTCACCTCTTTGCCGGCGGTTGGTGAATCGCGGGGAGATGAAGATTTAGAGCAGCCATTGACGTTGTCGTCGATGTTATTGATGTCGTTGGTTATCGATAAAGGTATGAGGCGCTCGAGATCTCTATCTTTCTCTCTCGTGCTCATCTCTCTCTCTCTCTCTCTCTCTCTCTCTCTGTGTCTCTGTGATCGAGCAGTTGTAAGAATAGGTTTTTGACCACTTCTTACGTTAATGGGCGATTATTTCCCCTTCTAATTAGGCTACATTCTACTTTATTTTTGTTTCACTGAAAAAGAAAAGAAAAAGAAAACAGAAAATGTTTGGTAGTATTTATTGGGCCTTTAGAAGTCTATTTTTGAGGCCCATTAATAGGTTGTATGCTATGGGTGTGGAAACATATCCAGAATTCTAATCTATTTCGTAATTCGAAAAATCTGATATTTGGTTTTAAAAATCGGATCAGATTCGATTCCGAAACGCTTTATTTAAAGATAGATTGGATTGAATCCGAATAGTGGCCAAACTAAAATTAGGATACTTGACATTCAGTTTTATATTTGGGTAAATTATGCAATACCCCCATGTGGTTATAGTGAAATGCACAAAACTACCATATGCTTTTTTTCCTGCGCGAAACTCCCTTCTGTTTTCTAAAACATAGCATTGTATCCCCGGTGTTGTTTAAAACTTAGCACAATAACCCCTGTGTTGTCGAAAACTTAGCTTACCCCATGTGTTTTCTAAAACATACCATTGTTCCCCCCAATTATTAGGTGAAAATGACAAGGAAGAGATTTTACGCTATTTCCGAACCATAGGGGCTTTGATGCTTATTTTTCAAACCACGGGTGGTTTATATGCTATTTACCCTTTATATTTTAAAAAATATAACAAATTAAATAATGGCCTAAGTTTTATGAAAAAATGCACTACAACAACTGAATTTATTTATTTTTATGTAATTTTTTTCATACTTGACATCAACATATCATTTTTTCAAATTGCGGACAAGGAAAATTTGGTTAAGGAACAATCAACAATTATCATCAATGTGAGACTTGATGATTTGGATTTGAATACACGTGCATTCGACATTATTATTTAGGATTTTAATCAATATATTCTTATTTTTATTTTATTTTTTGACCTCATATATAATTTTATTCTTACACACTTGATGCACTGATACCATTTTTATTGTCTCGTGCGTCTATTATTAATTATGATGCAAGTTTAGATTATATACTTAATTGTCTTTATGTGAGTGTAAGATTTTTTAGACAGACATATATATTTTAATTGTGGTAAAAAATAGAAAAAAAGGCAAACCTTTGAGAACATCTACAATTCAGTATTAAAAAAGTTCAAGTCTAAATTTAAATGAGGATGTGAATATTCGATTTTAGATATCCAAATGTCATTTGTCTAGTTTTTTATATCCAAATTAAATCGAACCGAATGCAATTTTCACTTTTAAATATAAAAATTAAGAGTGTGAATTTCAGGTGCCACCCCTATTGTCTATAGGGATGTAAACTCGAGATAGATCTGTCAAAACTGGGCGGCGGGGCTGTTCGGCCCGAAACCCACCAAAGCCCGCCATTTGACGGGGCGACTGTCCAAATGGCGGACCTAGGGAATGGAGGCATGGCCAGCCTAGTATAAAAAATAAATAAAAAAAAACTAAACAAAGGAATGCACTTAGGATTCGAACCCACCACCTACCTCGCCCCGCAATAGCACGACGTGCGGGCTGGCCCACTCCCTGACGGGCCGAACAAATCACGGCCCAACTCACCCCTTTGGCGGGGCTGGCGGGCCATTTTGGCAACTCTAGCTGGAGACGTAATTAATTTTTGAGCTCCACGGCAAAATTGTTGGGCTCAAACTCGGTTGTGAGCTCGTTTATTTGACCACCACCTCAAAAATTTTAAATCTAAAAGAAAATATTTTTTAGTTAATAAAGTTTAAGCGCTGGCTTAACTCATCGAGTTCGTGAATTGTATCGACTCATGATTCACATCCGGACTATATGCACTAATTGAAACGTAACTTTGACCTACCGTGCTAATTATACAAATTTGACTAAAATTCAAATGATTGATATTTGTAGCAACATATAGATGTTGACACATTACATTAGTCACTTCACTAACATTGTTGTGCCATTCAGCAACATAGGTAAAACGAAGGGATAATATACTGTTGAAACCAACCACCGTTTTGTCTTCGGCTAATCATAGATTGGTGAAAAATTCTTCGGTAACGTTAACACAATCTGAAATTGCAGCTTATGTGTATGTATCATGACAAAAAATGTAGCAGCAAACCAGCTGACGTTGATCATAACTCGTAAATATTTTTTATTTCTTTGCATTGTGGATTGCGACGAAGGTGTAATAATCGTGATGGATTAAAAATCAAATCGAAATTTAATTTCACATCTTTTCGAGAGTTTCCCTTTTTATAAATACGACCATCTCGAATATTAAAAATAGTGTTAGAAAATGCACATGCCCAGCTGTAAACTAAGTTTCCACTCAAAGGAATGTTAAGTTTGTTGTTTATTTGCGCATGAATGGTGAATCATTGTTAGTTGAACGACTCTCTCTACAACAACACTTAAATTTGAGATATAGTCACGAATTATCACAATGTGGACACATTCTTTACTTTTTTTCTCCTGTCAATTTCCTTACCTTTTTCTTATTTCGTTTTAGACGTTTTGTTTCGTTTTTCCTCCAAAGGACAAGGAAAAATTTATATTAAAATATATGGCACTGTTGTCCCATTCTAGGGTGGTCGACTCGACAATAACAAATAGTTTGAATAACTATGGTCATCACAAACTGATTTGCAGTCGCATCATTGATATGCACACATCACCATAAGAGTTCTCACATTCGTATGGTTTAATTGACGGTAAAGGTGCGATTCTCACATCCCCATAAGAGTTCTAACACAATTTTAAAGGAAACATGATTGCAATTATTTATGCATTACCTTGAAGAAATACGACAAAACGTTTTGAACAAACATTTTGTTCAGCTAATGTTATACCTAGACTAAATGTTAGCAAATTTCCATTATTTAATATTGCAACTACATGATGTATGCTAACATCCTATAGCATATATCCATTTTTGTCATATTCCATTTTACTAAACGATATAAAAACGACAAAACAATAGTCACAATAACAAAACAACTTAACATATTGATATATGCTACTTCTTGGGTGATGCAATGTCATTTCAATAAAATATTATTGTTGTTTAATAGACCAAATTTTAATAGATTTCCATTTATTTAATGTCTGTTTTAAGGTAGTTATGCTATGTGTGTTAGTATAAAAAATTTGGAACATCACGATAGCAAAAAAAAAAAACATTTTTTGCAATTCCGTTATTCTAAACAAACTGAAAATACACAAAATAGTTTTCACGATAGTAGATAAACCGACATTGTAATCGTAGTATTTAATGATTAAGACTATGACTTTCCGCTTTATGTTCTCTTCATGTTCAATATATCGCTTCATTTTGTTTAACGTTTCGTACAAAACGAAAAAACAGAGAAAATATAAGTACTAAAACGAAATTAGAAAAAATAAATTAATGCATTTAGTGGGAGAAAGATTTCATATCTTCTAGCTCGTTGAAATAGCAGGTACGGAACTTTTTAAATGAATTAGGCGTTGTTGTCCAATCCAGAGAGAATCGCTCGTGTTCGAGAATATGTAGATGTGAAAAACAGATGAGAACGATTTCGTCGCGAATATAAGGCGACACTCAATAAACTTAGAGCTAAAACTGCTTACTGAACGACGTCGTTCATTGGTAAAGACCAATATAACTCGGTGGAAGAATGTTTTTACCACGGACTACTTGAAAAAATTCATAGAGTTTTAAGAGTGACTTTTCGCGTCCGAAAATTAGTGATCATCACAGAGATGATCCTAGAGCCAACACTACACTAGCTATCGATTATCTGGCCTTTTGTAGGAACTTGACGACTCTCCTTCTTGAAAATTTTGAACGTGTATAACCCGACTTTCTTCTACTAGTAATATGACTACTATTTGTGTTTTCTTCAATAAATATTTGTGGTTTTCTGTCTTAATTTTTTAATCAGTTTGGATGATATTTGGTTCCCGATGACATTGACGTGGACTGCATGATTATGAACTTATGCGATGCGGTATTGCTTGAGTTTCACGAAAAATTACCAAATGACATTTTCAAGAAATTTTTCATGATTCAGCTTAAAAGGATGGTAAGCTTCTCCTTGCTATATACCTTTTAAGTTATGTCCTTTTAAGTAACGATCTGACGGCATTAGGCACAATTTTTTTTTTTAAATCTGATGTTAGATAACTCAGCAATTGTCACACACCCTAGTTACCGCAATTTATATGGCAGCATTGGATCTACAAATTTGTTTTCTTTCTCCCCTAACTGTTACTGTAAGGTATTTCTTTATAAACTATGTACAGATAGCTATGCGTTCTTTTACTGTCGAATATTCCTACGATTCCGACAATTCTTCTGGAGAGCTAACCCAATAAGGAATTGCAGCTTATTTGTACCACGCAATTTCCTCATGTAAGTGACATTCATGTATTATTATCCTTCTTTGATGTGATAATGTGAATGAAGTTAAGATTGACGGCGAATAAAAGAAAAGTTCAAAAAGAAAAGTTCAAAAAAAAAAAGTATAACAAGCCAAAGTTACCTTTGATTCATTTAATTCTAAAGTAACGTCTCAATCATTTTAATGGTCCAACAAACCAAGACAAGTATTTACTACAAAACTTTATTATAGTCGCACTGTGCTTCGAACTTGTGACTTTCATGCATTTATGTTAAATTCACGAAAAATAGTAATTTATTTTCTTACATCAAAAGAAATTAAGTGACGAAACTGTCGAGTTATAATCCCATCGATTGTTCAATCAATTTCTTTCTTCAAAATTGTCTGCATTTTCTGTTGCCAATGAGGCCTTGGCCTAGTGGTCAAGGAGGAGGAGGCCTTAAAGATTTGTGGGATAGGTCGTGGGATCGAACCTCCCTCCCACAATTCCTTGAGTAGTCCCCATGAACTTTATGGTCCATGACTATCGTTGTCAGGTGGATTTGAGACGTATTCATCTCCCCGGGGATTAGTCTCACCACTGGAGTGTGTGGCGAAATTAAGCCCCCGCCAGATCTGTGTGGCGCAAGAAGTCCACGCAGATATTTAGGGTCTAGCACATAGCCAGGTTGAGTGGGGCTACCTCAAAGCAAAAAAATTATTTCTTTTTGTTATAAAAAGAAAATTCAAAATATATGCATAAAAAAATTCCCTAGTAAAAAAAACCATTAAAAATAAATTTTTCGACTTCGAACAGTTATTATGAATCTCAAGGTCGAGCTCGAAGAGGTCGAATCGGCTCATATCGATCGTGAACCATCTGACACATCTTTCAACAATATAATTCACTACAAAAAAATGTTGTATACATTGTCGAGTGCTCGTAGAGCCGAGTATTTTCGAGTTCAACTTCAAGCTCGAAATTCTAAAAAATATATATAAATTAATACAAAGCTCACGAACTTCGGACTAGGTTGACCTCGTAGTGGCTTGAGCTCAACAATTATGAGGTCGAGCCGAACCTCAACCGGCTCAATGAATTTTAGTCCTTTTTCACCTCTAAATTTAACTACACAAAATTTGTATACATACATAACTCAACGGGGCCCAAGAACAGGATTGAATAGCCCACTTGTCCCCTGCCAGTGGGCCCATTGTAGGCCCAGGGCGCACAATGACGCCCTTTTCTAGTTTTTCACCAAGGAGCAAATGTGAACGTGTCAACGACTCCTCTGATCTTTTGGGCGTAGTCTAATCTTAACCGCTCCTCGTCGGACAAAGGAACGGCTGCGATGTCTTTTTTCTAAGATTAATCAAAAGGCGAAATCATTATAGCAGTAGAAAAGAAAACGACGACGTTGGCGTCCCAGTATGTGCATACGTGTCATGCATTCGTGGGACCCATTGGATGCTGCTGTGGGCCTCGTAGAGAACGGGAAGTTGATAATAAGCTAATGTGACGTCGTTTTATGATCAGTAGAGTCCGGGCCTACAATAAATCGGCGCCACGTCATTTGTGAGTCATTCCACGCTGGTACGCACCGTAGGTTTTGCAACTGTAGGGAAAAGTGGAGTCATCGTCTCTTTTTTTTTTTCTCTCTCCTTTTCCTTTTTACCGTTGATTTTCAGGTAATTTGTAACCCTTTTGTTAAATTTTTTTCCTATTTTTTTTTCCCAAAGGGTTTTCTAGGCTTCTCCTTTTGGGTTACCTTTTCTTTTTTGAGGGAATTAGTCATTTCATTTGGATTTTGTTTTGTTCATAACGTTGAGTTATGTTAGTTTACCAACTAAATTGAAAAATCAAGTACTAAAAATTGCAATTTAAAATTCAAATTCAAAGACTAGCTTGATGTTTTTGGTCATTATTTCCTATTCATTTGGGTTGTAATCCAATTCCACTGAATTTTCGGCACGTCGTCGAAAGTTTGAATCTTCGATGATATATCAAATCCAGCAGACTTGGGTATATTTTTCACATGGGTATGATAGAATAAATCATGTTTTTTAAGTTATCATTCTAATATTCCTGTTTACGATCCGGCCAAGCATTTCACATTAAAATAAGCTTAATTATTTTTTAGTCCCGTACATTAGAGGTGACGACATTATAAGGACACCTAAATTAAAAGATTTCAATTTTAGGACAAAAGTTTCAAAATTGAATGAATTTGAGATCACCTAAATTAAATGTTATTTTAGGACTATAAACTTCAATAGAAATTTGCGTACAACTAATGCCATAATTTTGAAACTTAATTGTGCTCAAATTGTTTTAATTATGAAATTCATTGTCCTCAAATTACAACGTTTCTTCAATTTCAAAACTTGTTATTCTAAAATTGCCACCCTAATTTATGTATTCCTACAATAACCAAAATTGCTACCCTAATTCATTATTGCAATTTATGTATACATTACATACAAAAATAATTGAGCCTTAAAAATATAGTTCCATTCCATGTTATTTTCACTGGTAAATAGCATAATGTGGTTTGAAAAATAAGCATCAAAATCCCTATGGTTGAGAAATTACGTAAAATCCATTTCTTGTCATTTTCACCTAGTAATTGAAGGATACACATGCTATGTTTTCGAAAACACATGATGTACGGTGCTAGATTTTCTACAACACATGAGTTACAGTGCCAAGTTTTAAACAATACTGATGATGCATTATAACTACACCTATTGCTTAATTTACCCTATTTTCATTGAAAGATAAAAATATTTAGTCAACTCGTCGTCACCTTAAATCTCCCCTCACTGACCTGTAGCGCCTCTCTTCTCTCTCTCTCTCTCTTCTCTCCGACAAGTGGTATGCAGTAGAAGCCACAGGCATTACATTAGAAGAAGAAAGCTTCGGACAATGGCGTACATGTGGACGGACAGCGGAAACCTAATGGCCATAGCGCAGCAGGTCATCAACCAGAAGCAGAAGCAGAAGCAGCAGCAGCTTCCCTCCTCCGTCAACCACCAGTTCCACTTCCCCGTCGACTTGCCCGACCCGTTCTCAGGATCCGAATCCGAGACGGATCCGTCCTTCCACTTCCCGAATCTCCACCACCACGCGAGCCCTCACCATTACCCGTTCTCCGAGCTGGACTCCGACGAGTGGATGGACAGCTTCATAGGCGGCGCCGATTTCAGCAATCCGTACGGCTCGGAGATTAACATCAGCTCTTCGCCGGCACCGTCGTATCTGAACCGGGTCGCGTTCGACGAACCGACAGTTCCCTGGGTCCCGCCTGCTGTAACGGCTAGTTCCGGGAAGGACGACGTCGTATCACCGGCTGCGGCTGCTGCTTCGGCGAGCTCGCCGGACCGTTCCGAGGCAGCTGTTTCCGGGCCGCCGAAGCTGATGATCGAGGCGTTGATGGACTGTGCTAGGCTATCGGAGTCCGACCCTGTAAGCGCAAGGTGTTCGACGAAAAGCCTCAAAGAAACCGCGTCACCTCACCGGGACCCTCTGCAGAGAGCCACCTACTACTTCTGCGAGGCCTTAGAGCACAAAATCTCGCCGGAGAAGAAACCCCCGAAAAATCCCGAAGCTTCGCCGGAGGAGCTCACGTCAGCGTACAAGGCCCTCTACGATTCCTGCCCGTACTCGAAATTCGCCCACCTCACTGCGAACCAAGCAATCCTCGAAGCCACCGAAAAGTCCCACAAAATCCACATCGTCGATTTCGGGATGGTGCAGGGAATCCAGTGGGCCCCATTCCTCCAGGCCCTGGCGACCCGACCCGGAGGAAAACCCGATAGGATCCGGATCTCGGGCGTGCCCGCTCCGGTCCTCGGAACCAGCCCTCGCTCCTCCCTCCTCGCCACCGGAAACCGTTTACGAGAATTCGCCGAATCTCTGAACCTAAACCTAGAGTTCGACCCGATTTTGACCCGGGTCGAGGAATTGACCCGATCGAGCTTCCGGGTCGACCCGGACGAAACGATTGCCTGCAACTTCGTGCTGGACGAAATGGCCCATGCCGGCGGCTCGGTCCTCGAGCTCGTGAAATCGCTGAGCCCATCCGTGGTGACGCTGGCCGGGCACGAGGCGAGCTCGAACCGGGCCGGGTTCTCGGCCCGGTTCGAGAGTGCCCTCGAGTGCTACTCGGCCGTGTTCGAGTCCCTCGAGCCCAACTTATCCCGGGACTCGCGGGACCGGTTCCTGATAGAGAGGCTCCTCCTCGGGAGGAAGATCGGGGCCGCGGTGGGGCCCACCGGGGGCGGGTGGCGGTCCATCATGGAGGAGGCTGGGTTCGAGCCGTTGGACCTGAGCCGTTACGCGGTGAGCCAGGCTAAGATTTTGCTGTGGAATTATAATTACGGCGACATGTACGAGGTTGTGTGGCCGAGCCCGACGGCGGGGTCTTTGTCTCTGGCGTGGAACGGCGTGCCCGTACTCACCGTGTCTTCGTGGCGTTGACCTAAAAGGCGGCGGCAGACATTTGCGGTCCGAGTCTTGAATTGTAGTAATTTGTGCAGATTTTTATTGTAGTTTTTTTTTTTTTTTGAGGTTTTTATTTCTGTCCCTTATTGTGAGCCTCCTCTAATTGCTGTTGGTCTTCACTTCTCCGTTCTTTGTATTATTACGTTTTCATACAAATTCACTGGTTTAATGAAGTTCCGACAGTTCTTTATCGATCCTACTGAGGGTGTAATACCTAGCACGGCCAAACTTTTAACCATTGTGAATAAAAATGGGATCTTGAAGGGATATTTATTCTTTCATACCCAGTAAACATGTCCAACTCCATTGGGTTTTCTATGAGGTGTCGAAAATAGTTGCTTCCAACTTGGGTAGGGCATAATAAATCGAAGTGGTTAATATCTTTGTATATAATAATTGAGTTATGCTAAGTTACAATCTTTGTATCTAATAATGTGTCTGCAAGAAAATGGGTCACTCTCGTTCAAGATGGTCAACGGAGTTACTTGCAAGACCATTATATTAGCCCCATACTAGGCCTGAAATTCATGAGCCTCTTATATTGTCAACGAACTAATGTATAATAATCTCAAGCTACTTAAAAATGGTCTAACATCTAACCTAGTTAAGAGTTGAGCTGTCAAAAATGCCCGCCCAACCCGTCCCGATCTGTCAAAGGGGCGGGTTGAACCATGAATTTTTACCCGCACCTAAAGAAATATATATTTTAGTGACCACATATGTATATTATATAGGCAATAAATTATATTATTATTTCTTTGGTTTAATGGTAATTGCAATATAATTCTCTATCGATTCGATTCTTTAGTTCACATTCTTTTCTTTATATTTTTTAATTTTTTTATAGCGAGGGCAAGCCCGCGGCAGGACGAGGCGGGGACCCATTTCCTAGGTCGCCATTTACGGTGAACCAAACCGCCCGCCAACTGTCGGGCATCAGCCCGTCCCACTCCATCGGTCAGTCTAATTAGGAGGTGAATTTTCATTTTTTTCTCTCACTGAGTTCAAATTATTTTATTGCATTGGGGTATGTCACATTAGAAAGTATTTTTTTTTTTTTATGTCTCAAGGTATTCACATTCGACATGATTATGAACTAGCTCCTAAAGATTAGTGTGGGCTTGCACCACACGGACCTGGCGGTGGCTTAATTGCGCCACACAATCAAATAATGGGACTAATCTCGGAGCCAAAAATGAATATGCCACGCCTTGCCATTGGAGCTAAGCTTGGAGACACATTTATTCTATTATATTAATGGTGAGGAATGACTAAAATCTGTCCAATTTGGTATATAAAATATATTCCAATTTGACCCTCTTTTTATAATTTATTGATATGCGTTTAGACCTCAATCTTTTATTTATTACAATCACATCATCACAAATCATTTTTAAAAAATATATTATTTCATCTATTAAATATTATAAATTAAAAATAACTTAAAATATAAATTAATATTTATATTTAGACCACCCATAGCGTGCAAGAAATACTAATAGGGTAGTATTGATTCGTTTTGAAAACCTGAGTCATGTTGTGAGAATCAAATTGTTTCAAGACTAATGAGTAGGTCACGTGAATTGCTCCTTGTGTCTCATAGTCGACACCAATAATAGATTCGAACTCTAGAAAGTACAAATTCATATGCCAAAGTTTGAAAGTCTTAATAAGGCAACACTTGTCGAATCTTGGGACACGTGTTTCGCTAGCAACACAAACACCTATCAATTCTCCACCGTAATAATAAATTTCCACCGCCTTATATTTGTTATCCTTGTCGTAAAACGAAGCTGCAAAAGATGCTTATTACCGGATTTCGATTCGTTAAGGCACAAGTTATACAAACACCATCCGTACTACCACTCTCTGCTAATCACCCTGCGCAGTCGACCCTAAGAGCTCCGAGGCGCGTTAGGTTTTGTCAGACGTCGGCGGCGCGTGGAAGCCCCGGAGGTGCTGACGAGATGAGTCAGAAGAAAGACACAGAATCTAAGACCGGGTATTTATTTAGTACATGTGCATGTATATGATGCAATAATTATTACTTCCTCTTCGAATTATAAAATCATATGAATATTGTACTGATTTTTGGGAATTTTGTGGGGGATGAATTTAATAAGGGGCGACGATACTATGTCGTCCTTTGGAGAGGGATACGCGACGAGGTCCGATGAAGAAGGGTTTGGGGGAGTCTACGGTGGGAATCAATACCTTCATGACGAGGATGAGGAGCCGCCTGTGAAGGGGAAGGACGACAGTGGTAATAATAATTAGGAAAATTATTATAAGATTAGATCACTAAGTATACATGTTTTTGTTTTCGAATTAGTATGTTTGATAATTGCAAAAATATATTACTAACTTTTGGTCGTTTTTTCAATTTTAGGTCATTAAGTATAGTATTTTTTATTTTGGATCATTAAGTATATATTTCAGTTTTAAGTCAATGTGTTTATATAAAGTTATTTATCAAATGAGTCACTCAAAATTTAAAATTTTTATAATTAGTAATTCAAAATCGAAAAATATATAATTAGTGATTTAAAATTGAAACATGACCTGAAATTGTTTTGACATACAAAGTTACTTACATATTTTTGTAATTATCGAACATGGTGATCCAAAATAAAAAATATGTATACTTAGTGACCTAATTTTATAATTTTACCTAATTAATTAACATGTGGTTGCTATGTATATATATATATATATATATAAATATTTGTGTATATATGTTGTGTTTGATGATGTGTTTTATGTCATTCGTCGTCAAGAATTCGATCACAAACAAGGAAGTGAAGTGAAGGAAAAGGAGAAGGCTAGGAACCAGCGGTGAACGGCGGCGTTATTCTCATGTGTTTGATGACGGCGGTGTTCTCTTTTTCTATGTATGGAGATGTAAGAAAGGGAATAAGAGAAGCTTTTGATGTATTGTATCGAAGATAAGCAGATGAACAATAGTACTGTTGAATGTAGACCTTTGAATAATATAAAATTTGTGTTACATACCAAAAGTTCAAGGGCGTGAAGATCAAGTTCAAAAATGTTCTCTCTTGGAGATGATGAAAGGTTAAAATCTAAAGTTTTTACTATCTGCAACAAGTTAAAACAAAGGTTAAAGTTAAAAGAAGTGTGTCAAAGTCCAAAGTTAGCAAGTGTGTTTTTTTCGTTTATGACCCTTATTTAAGTCGTCGACCCTGATTTTGTCATCTAAATCCACAGAGCGACTCAAGCAGAAAATAAAACGCAAATCAATAAAATAATTTCAATCGATACGCAAACCAAAATCGTAAATGAGATTTCTCAAATTCTCGCACTAAAAAAACGCATATATGTGTTTGTACTATTCCTCAGTCTATAACTTTATAACTCTTGTAAAGTATTTTTCTCACAAAATATTTTAATTTGAATTTTGTATATTACATTTTTTCAAATTTCTCTATATTTATATAACTCATAAATAATGATAATTTTTTAAATTAAATAATTCAATCATTTATAAATAGTTAAATAATATTTTTAATGGTCTTTTAGTATAATTGTTGAAGTTATAAAATATGTGGGTAGTATTGAAAAACTAGTTGGTATGAAGAGAATATTCATTTGAGTTTGATAATGAGTTTAATGATTGGCGAAGAGAAGAATTACTATATGTTAAGTTTGAGAATGAGTTTGTTTTATTTTTCGGTTGGAGATGATATTAGTAATAACGTCAGTCATTTATGTTATTTTACAAATGATAATTTTAACCATTGTATTTTACAAAATCTAGTTTTAGTCATTGTAATCAAGAAAAGAAGGATATGATACAAAAAGAAGTGAAATTCGAGATTAACATAAATTTCTTAAGATAACCTTCTACGAGTTAAGCATATAAGAGGGTGAATCAGAACTTGATTCAGCTCTTGCTTGCTAAATTCTAGAGGCGTGCGCTCTAACATATGAATATATTATTTTATATTGTAATGCTATTTTAACTATGATTCGAAAACCCAAGCTCAAAGTTTCCAAAAGCCTCTAAATTTCTCTGTCAGGAAGAAAATCCAAGTTTTACGACAAAAGTCATCGGTAGAAGTTACAAAATACTGATTTTCTCCGGTCGAGTTTGGCTTGATTGGACCACGGATGTCGGTGTACACCGATTCGAGATGCTTCCTCGCATGATGTTCAACGTCTTTAGGAAAAATGCTCCTCGGATGTTTGCCGACTGCGTAATCTTCGCAATACATGTCATGTGAGTTTATTAGTGACAATCCAGGCACCATTCTCCTGTTGCCAATTTCTTTCAGAGCGTTAACTTAGTTTTTCGTTGTGAGTTTCACACGCGAGTTTCACATATCAAACACACCCTTAGGCTGTGTTTGGTTTGTGAAAATTAGTAGGGAAAATAAAATGAAATGGAAAAGGAAAACTGGCTTTTATGTTTTTGTTGGTTGAAGAAATAGATAAGGAAAAGAAAAGAAAAGAAAAATCTAGTTAAATTTATAATTAAAACTAAGAAAAATTCATTTCTTCACCAAATGGTGTGGAAAATGAAAAAAGAACTTATAAAAATTATTTTTTCTCCGATTTTCTTTTCCGCACTACTTTCTTAGTTTCATAAGGTTCTACCGCCACGCCACTAATAGATATTCCAGTGTTAAGATTTTCGCTATGCATTATCGATTTCAATTGATTGATCTAAAAATGTTATATAGTCGAGTATATGATTAAATTTTTGTAACTAAATTTAATTTTTATCATCTGTATGAGTCATTTCTATCACAATTATTATCATTCTCAAATGACCTTACTTGCGGTAGAGAATTGGATTTTGGCATCACAAAAAAAAAAATCTAAACAATTCAGTGGTGTCTATCACGTGATAATATAGGTGAGTAGAATGTTTGGTTATTTACTCTGATTGTATAAAGCAGATGGCTGTAATTTGAGATGCGTTCAAGTGAAATGAAAATTATCATTAAAAAAAAATATATATTATCAGTTAGAAAAAAAAAACTTCAATATCTTTGTTACACACAATCATGCTCGCATACACACAACCTATCATTTGGTACATTGAAACAATACCCATTTGGATTTAATCCTTCCCAATCCGTATCACAAAAATACTCGCAGTCGGATTCGTTCTTGCACTGTCCATAGCTGTCGTTGCAACGCTTTGTGGATAGAATTCTCCCATACGGATCCAAACCCGTATCCGTGACCCGATCCACGGGTCGAGCCTCGCTTGATTCCTCCATGCTCATGACTGCATTTGTTAGTCACAAGTAAAAATTCGAGTTAGTTTTGTAACGTCGAAGAAGAATTAATGAAGCTTGATAGTAAATTGAAGGAGAAAAGGTGAAGCAAATCTTGCCTAGAGCAGCAAAGAGAGCAAGGAATAAGAACAAAGACTTGGCCATCAACTTTTGGCTTATGTTTTATTTGCCTTGATGAACCTAATTTTTACTATTGTGATAATGTGATTTTTCAGGCTATTTATAGATACGAAATTGCGTGATGGTTTTCTATATTTAAAAAAGGGGAACACTTGACTGAGCCAAAGGGTTTTAGCTAGGGATCGCGTTCTAGTAATTATAGTATTTGTAATCAGTTATTTATTACAAAGGTCGACCCAACGTTACGTAGTTGTGCGATCATAGTAAATTAAATTTTATAGAGTTTTCTTCGTTTTTTGATATGTTTTCAAGGGATTATTCATGTATATTGACTTGGTCAATTTTTAAAAATCTACCCTTACTAACTCGGTGCAAAAGATAAGTTGATCCTTATTTAATAGGATTCAGCAACCCAGATTACAATTAGTTATGGTAAATCAAAAATACATCTCAACTTTAATTGTAGCATCACGGGTCGCCATCTTCTTCTCGTTTAACTTCACAGTTAAATTTGAATCTGCAAGTCACCCGAACAATGATATTCACTTCGAGAATCTGCAATCCATGTCCAAATCGATTACAATGGCACTGAACGCGCGATCCAAAGAGTGCCAGCGGGTAGCGGGCTCGGCGGGCTTAGCCCGCCCTTTCTATAGTACTAATAATAATATGAAAAAAAACTGGAATTGAAGCAAAGAAATGACATAACACATCAAAGCATTCATTAAAATCCACATAGACCACACTAGACAACATTTATAAACATCACCACAAATAAAAGTTCATCACATTCGGTCCGAACAAAATATGCAAGCATTCATCACAAATTAAATTTCGTCAACCATAACATTAAGAACTTTCATTCTGTTGTCCATTAATCTCCATCGTCATCTTCAACGATAGTAGGACAGTGTGATCCTCCACTTGATGAAGTTGCATTCATTCACACACTTTCTTCATTATCTACATAGGAAATAAGAGATGCACAATACAAATAAAAGCTACAAAAAGGGACAAAGAGATGAACAAAGTAATTGACACCCCAACAACATAGCCATGCAACCAATTACGAGTGCAAAAATTTGGTCCACGGGTCGAGCCCCGCTCGATTCCTCCATGTTCATAACTGCATTCATTAATCGCGAACAAAAAATTGAGTTTCACATAACGTCGACGAAAAATTTAATGAAGCTATATATAGTAAATTGAAGGAGAAAAGGTGAAAGGGTTATTGCCTAGAGCAGCAAAGAGGGCAAGGATGAAGAAATAAGATTTAGCCATGAAGTCGACTTATTGTCTTTTATTTGCCTTGAACTTGATTTTTGATATTGCATGGTATGTATAGATATGAAAAGGCTGATTATTTTCTATATTTAAAAACGGGTTGGGTTTGACTGAGCGAAAGGGATTTTGATCATATTGTAGTAATTATAGTATTTGTAATCAGTTATTATAAACGACCACAAAAAATTACATAGTTTGCACTTCGCAATCATAATTAAAATTATTACAGCTTTCTTTGTTATTTGGGATATGTTTTCAGGATTGAAGACAATAATGTCAGATAGAAAACGTTGGAAAGAATAAATGGATATTGATATGTATTTATGTAAATAGGTTGTAAAAGAAACGAATTGAGAAAGTAAAGCGATCGGCCAAGAGAAGGAAATAGATGATGAATGCTCCAATCGGATCCGTATGCCATCACGATGACAGTAGAATTGTGGCCACGGGCGGAGAAGAAAAACAAATTAGGGTTTCTTTCGTAGTCAGAAAGTTCCATCAAATATATACGTCACATCATAATACGATACTTTCAGAAAATCTTGTACGGACAAGAAAGCCCTGACGCTTGTGGTCGGTCGAAACTAGGGTTTTGAAAACCGGAACGGACCGGAAAACCGCAAATCGGGCCGAAATTCGGTCCGATTTTGGTTTGGTTTAATCAAATAATGAAAAAAATTGCAAAATAAATATGTCCAGCCTTTTGGACCGAATTTGGTGTGGGGGGACTTGCTTTAGTGAAGCTTCGGCATGGTAATTCAGCCCAAATCTATATTTTTTTATTTTACTACCCAAATAATTATTTCAGCCCAAAAAAATAATATTATTTTTGCCTTTATTTTTAACTCATTTTGTGAGAATTTTTAATTGCAAAATATTAATTTAAATATATTAGTATTATTTTAAGAGTTACCGGCTTTACTCCGGTTTTATACCGGTTAAACCACTAAACCTTAAACCACTAAATTTTCCGGTTCGGTTCAAAAATTCGGTTTCAAAACGATGGTCGAAACACAAACAGAACAAATTTAACTTTTATATAATATGAGAATAATTTATTTTTGACAATTATTATCTTTATCAAGGACCAAAATTATCAAGGACAATCATGCTCGCACACACACTGCCTATCATTTTGTGCACCCGAGCAATACCCTTTTGGGTGAAACCCTTCCATTGATAAATCACAAAAAGCCTTGCAGAAGGCTTCGCTCTTGCAACCCCCGAAGCTCGTCTTGCAACCGGATTTCGCAGCCAGGGTTCGCCCGTAAGAATCCAAACCCGTACCCGTAACACGATCCACGGGCCTTGCCTCGCCCATGACGATAACTGCTTTCATTAATCACAAATAAGAAAAGAATAGGGTTATTATAACGAAGAAGTTAACGAAACTATGATATAAATAAAAAGAGAGAAATCTTGCCCAGTGCAGCGATGAGAGCGAGCAAGAAGAACAAAGAGTTGGCCATATCAGCTTTGATTTTATGTTTTATTTTCCTTGGAATATATGTGTTTTTAATATTGTGATGGTGGTAATTTTTCATGTTATATATAGGATGTGAAAAGGCCGGATGGTTTTCCGTATTTAAAAACGGGGAAGGATTTCTATCTTTTCTTATCGTATAGTACATTTGTAGTATTTCTAATCAGTTATTACTGAGAGAGACCAAACATTGCATATAGTTTGCAATCCTAGTAAATTGAAATTATTACAGCTTTCTTAGTTTACGAATGCATCGATAGAAAAGACGTGGACAACCAATGTATAGATTATATTTGATTAAAGAGGTGAATAAATATTGCACTAGTACCAACGAAAAAATTAATTGATCCGAATTTATTTATATATTTATCAATAATAGTGGGTGGTTATGTTTTGTAATAATTTTAGTTATTAATTTAATACAATAAAAATGATGAAAGACCAAGTCCAACCGTATTTTCTACCGTGAGTTAGTTATTTTACTTTTTGCATTTATTAATTCCAGAAAAAATTTGATTTGTTAATTACGATACATCAAATTACAGTTTTAACGGATGTTCACGCTTAATAAAAGAATATAGATACTTGATACACGCATAAATTTAAACTTATGGGTAGACTCAAATTAATCAATTTTGATGAATATGTACTATGTGGGGCCACAATTTTTATTTTTTTCTGACCCAAGCTATGCCACTCTATCGACTCATTTCAAGGATGGGACAAATTCTCTGACTCATGTGAAATTCGTCCTAAATTCTCCGAACACTTTAGTCATCCATTGGAACTCCTAAACCATTAGTCCTAACCTATGAGGACACAAAATCTTCTTATTATGGGAACCAAATAAGGTCTCTTAATAATAATAAAAATACTTCAGCCTGAATTGAATCTGAACCTCATTGTGGATTATGAGACGACCACCAGCTTTCTGCGGGATTAATCCTTTCTGCTCCATGTGTCTTGTCCCAAAGACGCACAAACTTCAACAATCATAGTATTTAAATCCGTGACCTCAAAGATGTGGACAATTAGACATTCTTATTCAAACTTTAAAACTTGTACACTTAGCTTCTTGTGTTGTTTTTTTTTTTGTGTTGTTTTTCCTATTAGTTTTGTGTTTGCTACTTTCCTTCGTGTCCATGAGATTTCATCCCTACTGAATGATTGATTCGATTATATCTATGATTATTATTAGTACACCAAATTATTAAATTAGATCACTAACTACAACCCTTATCATTTTTGGATTACTTGTGGATTACTTGATAATTGCAAATTTAGTTCAATATCCTTTTAGATCACTAATGAATTTTATTTAAGGAACCCCGAACTCTATATTATATATGCTTACATGCCCAAACCCGATTCGAAATGAGTTCGAACAGACCCGATTCACATACCCAAAAACCCACCCACTTGAGCTTCAAAATATTCAACAAGGTGACCAACATATATTCCTTTGACTACACATCTATAAGAATTAAGATCCATATTATATATCCATTACATAAAATACTTCGAAAATCTCTGCAGAGTATCAACGGCGCTAACGCTTGTGGCCGACACACTACCGCAATTCCTACTACGACTTGAGCAAGTTGCTGCTGGCGACGACGAACTTCCCAACAAGAAGCCCTTGCGATTCTGAGACTCGTCGTTAACAATCTCATGCGAAGGCATGCTCAGAGAGAGCTCAAGATTGACTTGGGACTCTTCAGACAAAACCCTTTTAAGGTTGCTGTTCTTCATCATCGTCGCAGCTTGCTCGAGCTGTTCCTCCGGCGACAACCTTTGATGGTTACTGCCACCTGATGGCGGTGGCCGGAGAGGCTTATGTGTCTTGGGATCGATTCCGCGGCTGAGGAGCTTTCTCCTGATGTGCGTGTTCCAGTGGTTCTTTATCTCGTTGTCGGTCCTCCCCCGGAGACGAGCAGCTATGATCGACCATCTGTGGGACATTTAGTCGAACACTTAGCAGGCAGTTATAGTTATTTCACCGCATCTTCACGGCGGCGGCGCAAGAGATCATCGATCAATTCAACGACTGATAGCTTACTTGTTTCCTATCAGGCCGTGGAGGTAGATGATGAGCTCGTCTTCGTCTTCGGTGAAGTTCCCCCTCTTGAGATCCGGCCGGAGGTAGTTCATCCACCTCAGCCTGCAGCTCTTGCCGCACCTCGACAACCCTGGAGCCGAGGAGATTACTATTCGCCACGTCATCATCGGCCAAAAGAAAAAGAGGAGCCCATAAAACAAAGGAAGAAGAAGCTTTCACCTGCGGAGTTGGGAAGAGTTCTCCAGTTTCCGATGCCGTGTTTCTTGATGTGACTGCTGAGGAGGTCGTCTTCTTCCTTCGTCCACGCGCCTCTGCTCATGTGCTCCTTATCGCAGCAAGGAGAACGGACCATTTCTTTAATACCTTCTTTTTTTTCCTTTAAATTTTATTTAATTTCGGAGATATGTATATTTTTATTTGAAATTATGGGAATTTCTCGAGCGAGAGAGAGGGTTTTTTGTTTTGAGGATGAGAAGAGAGGTCCCATGGCGGAATTTAAATGTGGGGTTTGTTTGCGGTGGAAGGTAAACCGACCTAATTCTATATTAAATAATAATGATGGAAAATGTGTTGAATAATAATATATGTTTTTTTCATTGCAATCCTAGAATTAAATAGGAGTAGATAGGCATTAATAGGAGGGAGCGACATGAGAGGAGATAGGTAAGGTGCTAACGCCAAGAGGCATCATTTACATCATGACATATTTTTTTCTGTTTCATTATATGTATTTTCTTGAATATAATATATATATATATATAAGATATATGTGGTGAGCGTACGGACAGATGATGGTGAAGTGGTATATGTTGACCAAGTTGGTGGAGAAAAGATAAAAAGTGGTTGGGAATTTGGTAGAATTTAAAGTTTGGTGCGTAGATTTGTTTGGTAGCTCAACTTTTCATGTAATAATAATGTTTTTGTGTGTGTGTTTGTTCGGATCAGTTACTTACTATTGTCTCTGTCCGAACTCATTTATTTATGCCCATAAGTTTCTTTGTCATATTATTTCATTATTTATTTATATTTTTTATATGTTATCAAAGGTTATTACTACTATTATCTATTTAATTCAACTAATTATGTTGGTGAGAATGAGATCTATAATTGTTTTTGGTAAGGAAAGATCCAATTGATATCATATTGAGCCGAATTCGAATGATCTTGACTTTCAACGAAACAAATTCTCTATTTTTTTCATATTGTTATAAGTTCACACAAATTGCGATAGTCATGGAGTTCAAGCGGTGTCTCCATGTGAGCTATTTGGCTGTTGACCTATCAAATAGGGACCTATGTCAAATATCAATTCATTTTCAGAAAAATGTTATAATTAACATCGTTTTAGGACACTTTTTTAATGTGCTTTAGGACGTTTTGATATTCTATAGATTTAGTATTTGTCCAGAATTAATATATTATATGTGAGTATCGAATCAAATTTTGATATTCTTACATATAACCCTAATGAACTACTTTTCTATTACCAACTGATTTTAGAATCGAATTGCAAATATCCTTTCGAGAGAATACAAAAATAATTAACTATATATTTAGGATATTCATCGATATCACTCTCTTAGCCATAAATTTTTGGACCAAATCAAAATAAAATAACCATCATCATACATTATGTATATATATATATATTGTGTGTGTGTGTACGTTGGTCCTAGGTTTCAATTTGATTATGATTATATTATGAGTGGTCGTAAATTCAGCAACTTGTCAACAAGATAGGTAATAAGATGACATTATAGCAGCCGATTCCGTATATCCTGCATATTTATATCATCATGCCACCAAATCGCTCGTTTGAATTAATATAAAATAATGTAACAAATTACTTAATTAAATATGGAGCGGTCAAAAAGTATGTCCCTCACTCGAAGTTATATTATGTTTTCAAGTAATAAAGTAAAAGGATGCACTTTGGAAGACTGCTTATAATAAGGGTGTAAATCAGTCTAAGTTTACGCTACAAATTTTTATTTGTAAATGAAACGCACAAGCCAGACTCGAGCAAGAAAATTTGTAGACTAATTAATATTAATTTCTGCATTAAATCAAGAATTTTCCACTCTAAGAGTTTTCAATCTGAAACATGGGATATAATATAGTTCTTCAAACGATGCACAGCGCCTCAGCCTTCTAAGCTTTTCCAAAATAGTTTAGGTGTTTAGATGTGTTGATTACCCTTTGAAAATACAATATAGTGACTCAGATCGGTGAACTCGCTCTTTTATATTAGAGTAAACAACATACAACTCACATACACGTGTTTTGAAAAATAAACATCAAAATCCATATTTTTTTTTTATTTTATGTGAAACTCCCTTGTGCTTTCTAAAAACATAGCATCGTACCCCCGGTGTTTAAAATTTAGAATCGTACCCCCTGTATTTTCCAAAACTTAGCACCGTACCCCATGTGTTGTCTAAAACTTAGCATTGTACCCCATAATTTCGTGGTGAAAATGACAAGGAGGGAATTTTACGCAATTTTCGAACCATATAAATTTTGATACTTATTTTTCAAACCGCAATTATGTTATAATCTATTTACCCCTTATATTAATAAAGATAAAGATAAAAAGGCTATGTCAAACTGTGACATATTGGGCTCACCTAAATTCGTATCACATGTAGGCCCATTGAAAGTACAAAAGGCCACTGGCCTTTTTTTTCTTAATGGTCTTTGAAAATCTCGTCCCAAAAATATTATACACAGTCCTCATAACTGTTAAAAATACTCACTAGGGCCCCGTGAGCTTTTTATAGATTTCTTTTTTTACAAATAAAAATTTCGAGCGTAAAGTTCGAGCTTGTCGGGTAAATGAAACGCACAAGCAAGAGTCGAGCTTAATTGTGTATCATCGAGCTCGAGGATAGATAGCTTTTCAATGTCTGATTTGTATGACCGAATATTCTCTAGAATCGTGCTTTTGGAATCACTTTCCAAAGACAATATTGGTAACATATACGAGTTTCACAAATTTGTCACGAGAAAAGAGTAGAGATTTTTCGCAGAATCATTTGTCAATTCAATGTGTTTATGTTGTATGCCTCGCCACTTATTTATAACCCAAGATTCGACCAGTTGTGTCCATTCGTCAGTAGACACAACACTATTAGGTTGGTGTCTATTTACCAACAGATACTGCCTATTCGAACATATATAACCTTTTGGGTTTCAGCGCACCCTTTCGGGTGACAAGCGGTTTCGGGTGGTGCATGCATACCCTTTCGGGTGCATGCAGGGAGAGGGTGGTGCCTCTTCGGGTCAGGGCGCTGCCCCTTCACCCCCGTTTGATTTTGGGTTCTGAATAAACGTTTTCCGAGCATGCACTCTGCACCTCCTAACTCGTATACGTTTTGTTCCCAAGTATACTAAAATATATAACAGAGTACAAAATAACATTGATCTCAACTCATTTACTCCCCTTACTCCCTCTATATATATATATATAGATAGATATGTTTCCATTAATAATAGACGATTGAACACATTAGCAAGGCAATAAAATAACCAGAACGGAGTTTCTTTCTGATTACACAGTTTATTCAACCAACAAAGTACAAGCAAACAAGAAGAAACAACACATTGACTTTCATGAGGGGACATAACAAAGATAGCAAATCAAACGACTAATTAATAAGACATAATAATCTTGCGATGACGTAAGAGGCGGTGATAGATATATCTAAGGAAAGAGCTAACACAGCCTCGTACAGAAGCAGCGGTGCCTGAACCCGCGGCACCACCCGCCGGAGAACCCTTCGTTTCTGCAGACGAGAGCGCAGTTGTGGTTCGAATGGCACAGCCCGTGGAACCCGTGGCTCTGCGATTCGCACACCCGTGCTTCCACCGCCGCTAATTTAGGGTTCAAAATAACCTCTGCACGTTGATTAGTTATAATAATAATATTAATTATTCATCCATAAAAATAGAGAGAGAGAGAGAGAAAAACACTTACGAGAAGCCAAGACGATGAGGAGCAGAAAGAAGAGCTTCGATGCCTTTGTTGTCTCCATCGCTTGCGTAATTTGTTTAAGAAGTCTCTTTATATATATATATATATATATATAATATATATATATACGGCCAAATTATTAAATTAGATCACTAACTATGCATTTCGTATTTTTTGGGCCACTAAGTTTCATAATTGCAAATATATGTCATTTAGTAACGTATTAGATATTTTTTTGGGTCACTTGTGAATTTTTCGGAAAAAATCGCCGGAAATTCGACGTGGACGATGACGTGGCTGCTGACATGTCATCGGCCACGTCGGATTTCCGGCGACTTTTGCTGTAAAATTCACAAGTGACCCAAAAGAAATAAGATACGTTACTTAGTGACCTAAATTTGCAATTATAAAACTTAGTGACAAAAAAACGAGAACAAGTATAACTAGTGACCTAATTTAATAATTTGGCCTATAATCGCGGATGCATGGTTCCAAACGTTAAATCTTTGTAATAATGGAGATAAAAACATGACACGTGATCGTCTGAGAAAAGATGAGACGCATGTATAATAAAATATATTTGTGCACATACTACTGCAAGGCTCGCCGATTGTGCAATCTCGGAATTAGTAGATATTCGAATTTAGTGTATATATATATATATAATATATGTATATACATATATATTTATATATCAAAGGTATGTGCGTCGTGTCACATTTTAGTCATCCCCGTGAGTAGTCTGTGCATCGATTGGGTAATTAATGGTATTCGTACAGTGTGGTCGGTCACATGTATCTTGGCATATTATTATCTTTGTCGAATCAATTGCTTTTTAGATCGATTTGCGTGCACTTAATCTACTTTCGGTTTATTACAGTACATGTTGAATCATCGGTCGTCCAAGTTAAATTTTGGTCAAATTATTCTTTTTGAAAGGTTGACGTTTTTTTATAAAAGTCATTACATATCCACGCACAACAATGCCGTAAGGTTGTCTATGTGTCACTTATCAACAATCAAGTCAACACAAACATACGTTATTCAAGTAGTTGAAGTGGAATCGAACACATGCCCTCTATATGAAGATGTCATAAATTTGACATGTTGCCTAAACCAAATATTGACAGGATTACAATATATGTATTTTGCTACGGCAAACCATTAATTACATACCCTTATGCTTTGTTTCAAATTAGAAGATAAAGATAAATACGCTAAATATAACACATTTGGTTATAGTGAAATGCACATTATTATCTTCTTGTTTTGGTTATTACACGACTTCCTTACGGTTTCCAAGACGTAGCAGCATAAAACACCAACAACTTATGACTGTGACTGTATTAATCGCACTCATAATGCGATGAATCGAACTCAAGACATGTGTTGGATAATCGTCTCGAAGCCAAGTTCCACTATCCACTACTGCCTTCATCTTAAATGAACAAAAAATAATTTGTGACTCTTGATTGAAGATGAAGTAGCATTTAATGATCGTGTAATAAGTTGTGGAGAAGAAAATTAAATTCGGGTCAACTTTGATCATTTCATGTAAAAAATGTGGTCAAAGCCAGTCTCAGTCGGAGTACATTATTGTACGTTTTAGAAATCAAATTGGTTTCACATAATTATCAAACTACAAGGTAATAACGCGACGAGTGCAGAACCATTGTCTAAGCATTATCAGTATAGGATCCATTCAACATTTTGAGAGTACTTTTAAAACAATCAATTTGCAAAACACAGCACAAAATCCCCAAATCGAGCACATACAACATAATCTGGAAAGAAAACCTAACAATAACCTTCGATAGTTCTTCCATTTAAAACCATATCAGGAATCATAGGTGCCTTCAAAAAGCCATAGAGATCACATGAGGATCTTTGTACTGTACAGGTGGATAATTGTTCTCTTATCTTCGATTATTTATATGATAAGAATTCATGTCGAGAGCAAATGCAGTTTGAAAAATGTTAGTTTTCGTCATGGTTGCTTCAAATGATGATTTTTTTTGTTATGTACACAAAACTTAAGCTAAGACGACGTTATGCTTTGCAATATGTACATGAAAACTTTGTAATTAAGGGTTGATTATAAGTTTCATAATTATAGGGTTAAAATTGTAAATATGCCAAAGATGTTGAGATATATAACTCCACATCAATCAATCGGCAAAGAACAGCAAAAGATATCCAACACTGACAATAGTTTTTTTTTTTTTTGGTAAGAAAAGCCAATTTACTTTAGGCTGTCCTCAAAAGCTATAAGAGATCATCATCACATGAAGATCTTTGCACTTAACTGTACAACGAACGTATACATCGATAGAGAGAGTTATATTATCCCAACAAATGTCCTCCATTTATACTTTGTGGGTACACAAGCAAAAAAGCCCTCCCATAACAGTTGCATGTAAGATAATAATAAAGAGCCTCTGCTGTAATGATTTAGTCACCTGAATAACTGCAGGGGCAATATACCCCACTGATGGAGAAAGCCTTCACCGGTTGTCACCTCGAGCACGAGGAGGACGAGCACCGCCAGCATGGCGGCTCGGCCGTTCCACGTCTCGGCACTCTTCGTCCACCCCCACTCCCACACCACCACGGGAGGCGGCAGCTCTCTGCGTTGGGAGTCGTACGCCGCTAATAGCTCTTCCACGCTGCCAAGTGGAACGAGGGACTGCACACGGAGGAGGAGACGTAAGTAATGATTATTTTTTTAGCTGCAGCAGATTCTTGTCATAAAATGGGTGCAATTGTGTAATAATAGAATGTGCAAGGCTTTACGGTATTACTTTTAGGTTGTGTTTGGTTTAAGGAAATTAGCGTGAAAAAAGAAAATCAGAGAGAAAATGGGTTTTCGTAAGTTTTTCTTTCGTTTTCCTTAGTTTAGGTGTAAATTTAAAGCTAAATTTTCTTTTCTTTTCTTTTCCTTATCTATTTCTTCAATCAACCAAACATAAAAACTAGTTTTCCTTTTCCATTTCATTTTCCTATCCCTACTAATTTCCTTAGACCAAACACGGTCTTAAGCAAAATGACCTGAGAATGTCCGTCTGCAGAAGAACGGGGTGTTTTATAAAACAGCCACTAACAGAGAAAAGGTTTTCGAAAATAGCCTCATTGACCGGTCTATAATTTAAGGGTATTTTTATCGTTGTACAGTAGGGTATCCTCAGCTATTAAATGGGGAGGGAGAAGAGAACCCAATATATACAGGTTCTCAGCTATATAATGGGAGGTTGAGAGAACTCACTTTTATTGCTGGAGAATCCAGCTAAGCTATATTATGGGAGCTGAGAACCCAATATAGAACTGAGAAACCCGCATCGAGAAAAAAAAAATTAATGTAAGAAGAATTTGAACCTGTGACCTACATGGATGCATAACCACTCCTCCACCACCTAATAACATAACCATTAAACCAACCAACTACTATGGACCCAATAGTAAGTAAGGGTGTAATTGCTTCACTTGGAAGTTACTTTTAAAAACCTTCCCTGTTTAGAGGCTGAAATTATTCATTAGCATCCCTATAACTTTACAGTTGCAATTGATTTCCCGGAGGATGATTCATGAGAGTGTACCTGGCGGGCTTCGAGATTGGAGACAGCCATCGCTCCGACGTATGGGAGGCTTTCGATCACAGCATCAGCCAAGTCTCTGATGAAAGTGGGTTCGCAGCCAAGAGCAGGGACTCTTCCCCATTTCTCTATTCCAGATTCTAATGCTAACTCTTTGTACTCTACGTCTATTTCCTCCAGCGTTTCAATGTGTTCGCTCACAAAACTGCGATGGAGAAAAGTTGAATATATGATGATGCCTGAAGTAAACTAATTACGCACGAAAATTTCCCAGAAAATAAGGAAAAATTAGAGCTTCAGAAGTAAAATGGTGGTAGGTTTTCATCGTTGTACCTGATTGGAACAGCTAGAAGACTTTTCACTCCTTTTCTTCCTAGCTCGACTATGGTCTCATCTGTGTAGGGTTTCAGCCATTCTACGGGCCCAACTCTACTCTGTGACGAGTGAGTGCAAGTATTAATCATCGGGATTGTAATGAATCCATCGACATCAAGTTCATGACATGAATAAAAGATAGAGAACCTGATAGGCTAATGTATATCCATTGTTTATTTTTCTTTTCTCCAGTTCCTCCATTATCAGGTCTACACACTCCTCCATCTCCGCTTTGTAGGGATCGCCAGCTTCTTCTACGTATGCAAGGGGCACGCCATGAGCACTGAAGAAAATCATCACCTGTGGTGACAAATAAATAAATTTTGCAGAAAGAGATCATCACCATCACAGCAATAAATTTTGCTTCAACAGGAAACATTTAACTTCATGGGGGTGTTTACCTCCTCACGACTGTCAAACTTTCCCAGCTCATTTTCGATCAAATTTGCCATGGCTTTTATGTATCCTTCTCGTTGGTACCAAGAAGGTATTACAGTGTGCTGCATGTTCACAAGATATTCGTCCTCTCTGTATTTTAATGGACCACATGTGTATCAGACATCTATGAGAGGACCCAGCATTTGTAACAACGGTGGAAAATGGATCATGATATTATACCTGAATATACCCTCCAGGAGACGAAGGCTCGAGCCACTCGTTGAGATAGAGAATTGTGGGTACAGAGGAAGCACGACAAGTTTTGAAATTCCATCCCGCTTAATCTTGAAGGATGAATTTCAGACAATAGAACAAGTACATCAGTTTTCAACTGGCAATATGGGTCTCTACTGCCTTAATGCTATTAATACAACATATTTCGGGGCCCATTGCATTAATGGGATTTTTACTACATATTTTGGGGGCCCATTGCCTTAATCACAACAAAAAATGTGATTTGGTAGAAAGGAGAGAACTGCTAGAGAGTGTACCTCCTCAATGGCTTCTTCAGTAAAAGGATGCCAATATCGCATTCCAACGTACACATTTGCAGGGACATTCTTTTTGGACAAAGCCTTTCTCAACTCCTCGGCCTAATCAATTAAAAGGAATATTAGAGGTACGAAACGGCGTAGTGAAGCTGCATTATATCTTTTATTTTTTTCCTTCTCATTAGCCACATCAAAGAACAAGTTACGGAATTTGAATACTTAAGAAATGAATAAAGCACTTCCGTTATAAAAGATAGATTGAATTGTGAGAAATAGATAAATCACTTGAGAATAATAACTAGAGATTGATCGAATTGAATGCAAGAGTATCAACATGCCTGAGCATCGGTAATGCGTCGCAGAGGAGAGCCGCCACCAATTGAAGCATATCCCTCTTTGCTCTTCGGAGCTCTGACAACAGATATGAATTTCGCCAATGGCTTTTGGAGGAAGCGAAACAGTCTCGGTAACCGAATAATATCCTATTTTTCCAATTTTTCACAACAATAAAAAAAGAGGTCATGAAATATTCCCCCAACACGAGAGAGAGAGAGAGAGAGAGAGACTCACTGGATCGGCAAAGAGATTGAATAAAAATGGTTGCACATCATCCAAAGTCTCGGGCCCTCCTAGGTTCAGCAACAGTACTCCAATTTTCTCATTACCAACAAACGGGGGAGTCGAAACTTCTTCAGACCCCGATGTAATAACCGCTCCTAATTGTGAAGAGTGCCTGAGACTGAGCGATTGCTCAGCTGATGTTGTTGGATTCTTGGGCAACCCAAAGGAACATTTACCATCAACAGATGCTTTCAATTGATTAAAATTTCCACAGGCCTCAACTTGCACCTTTAAGCAAGCACATAAACCATGAGAGTATAGTTTGTTTCGAGGTGGTAATCTGCACACAAAAAACAATGAAGTGCGTGAAACTATACCAAGCTCATATGCTTCTGAAATACAGTCAATCGTTTAATCTACATGTTTTCGGACGTTATGTAGAGCTCCGAATTCGACTTCCAAAAAAGTTACATGCATAACAGTTAACAATTTCTCCGTAACACGATTAACTGTACGAAACCCTAATTTTTTTTTTCACAAGATATTAATTATCAGCAGATGGCGCCGGCGGCGAACGGGGGAAACTACGAATCAACGTCAACGCAATCCCTAACAAGTAGCCATTTCCTCAGCACAATCGTCTAACTTACTTAACTCATACATGAAATTAAGGGGGAAACTGAAGTAATAATTCTTCTTACGCAGATAGAGAAGGTGCTTGGATTCGTATATTCATCGACTGGTTCATGCTCCTTCACCTTCGAATTTGTATAGTTTCTTGATTTCTCTTTTAGCGGACTTCGAATTGTCAAAATCTGATCTTGCCTTTGTATACCCGAAAGAGTGGAGTGAAGCTGCGTTCGTGTACGCGTCTTAAAATTCAGCCACGTGTTCCACGAGTTTATCCACTGTTCTTGACCAAAAATAGCCGACAGCTGAGAAATAAACAAAAAAAATAGACAAAATAATTAATCCGTTTAACATGATCCAAACCCTATTTTCGGATATCGGACGATCCCACTTACGGCTGAAAACGAGCCGAGCCGAGCCCAAATATGGCTCAGCTCGAGCTTGGCTCGATTAAGTGTAAAGTGAGCTCGACATCAGCTCGAGCTCGATCAAACACTAAAAATCGAGGCTCGAGCTCGGCTCCAAAAGCTCTCGAGCTGCTCGAGCTCGGCTCGATAAGCTCGAATCAATATATATTTAAATATAATATTTTTATATCTATTTGTTAACATGTTTTCGTGGAAAAAAAACTAAGAGAATAAAATATATATTCGAATTCAAATACTCAAATCATATACTATCGAATATTCCAAATCAAATCTGAATCGATTTTAGGATTCAAATATTAACCCGAATAGGATATTCGAATACCAATAAAATATGGTAGGTCGTTTGCAGCCTGCTTCCAACTGGACTAACCCCAACCTTCTTCTCTCGTATAAGAGTGTTTCTATCTCGAATAAGAGTTTACGGTCTCAGATCTGAGAAACAGACATCGTGCTTGCATCGGTCATTCAAATAATGGAGATATCAAAAGTACTTGAAGAAAGATTTTCAATTGATGATGCTTTTTGAAGAAGAGATTGCGATGATTTTTATTGTTCGTTCGTATTCTTCATTAGTTTGTTATTGCTTCCATTGTAATATTTGTCCCATTGATATTATGGAATGAAATTATCATTTTCAAAAAAAAAAAATTGGACTAATCTCACTGACTTGTCTGTATCATCCAAGTCCACACAGACTACGGCAGTCAAAAAATTCTAGTGGAATTGAACCCTTAATCTCCAAGTAAAGAACAAGTACAACCACTTGGATATCCTTTACCACCAATTAATAATTGAACTTTCTTTTTAGAAGTAATGTAAGTAAAATCAATATTAAAATGACAAAAAGAAAAAAGGAAGAAGAAATCACCCTCAACATGGTTCGTTTCAAAAGTTTTCTACAGCATAGTTACAAAAGTCATCTCCATACAAACCAATGAAAGAACACCACCAGAAAACAAAGACTCAGTCACTAAGGTCCGTGCTACCGCTCCGAGAGCTAGCACCATTCGCGCTGTGCAGCGAGAGGTTCCTCACGTGCCTGTTGAGCCCCGAGCCGTCGGTTTTCCCCTTAAAGAACTTCTCCCGCTCCACGTGCTTAGCCGGCGGTGGTGGGATCACAGCCGCGGGCTTGACACCGTTGGCTCCCGTCGGTTCGAGAGGTGGCCTAAGGGATTCTTGCTTGGGCTCCGAGTTGGGCCCCTCGGGAATCGGCCTGATTAGCGGGCGGTTGATGATGTTTCCCGGTAAGGGACGGCCCATTAGGCCCACTGACATGCTCGTGATCTCGTGGTGGTCTTCTTCGTCCTGAGGTCGGAGGCAAGCTTTTCCCTTCCTTATCCTGTTTCGAGGACGGAGAACGTTTAAGACATTTTGAAGTTTAGATGACTGAGGCTTAATTATTTTTTTAGTCATGTATATTTGGGGAGTGGCATTTTGAAGACACGTAAATTGAGGGGTGATAATTTTAGAACAAAAATTTCGAAATTGAAGCGATTTAGTCATACATACCCAGTTGGGTATAATCAACTCCACTCACATTTTGACACGTGGCTCAGTTTCCTTCAACACTACCCCACCTATGTTGGTACACCAACGGTATGAGTTAAACTTTCAAAATATTATTAGGAGGCCACATGTCAAAATGTGAGAAGAGTTGAGTTATACCCATGTGGGTATGTAAACAATACCTGATGATAATTAATGCGGAAAACCTAATTTCAGTCATGAACACGTGACAATTAATTTCAGGGAAAATTTTACGTGCGATCAGAAAAAACTCGGTCCAAATCAGCATGTTCGATGCCACGTTTGCTTGTCCCGCAATTTAATTGTTAAGTACAGGTCAGGCATGTTGATTCCGGACTGAAATTAGGTTTTCAGCATTAATTGTCCTCAAACTGCATCGATTCGGAAACTTATCGTCCTAAAATTGCCACTCATTAATTTAGGTCTCCTTAAAATGCAACTCCGCCAAACATACAGACTTAAAAAATAATTAAGGCATGATATCTAAAACTTTGTTCGTTACCGTCTGAATAACTGCTCAGCTTCTTCCTCTTCTTTCTCCTCCTCTTCTTCTTCGTGTCTGTGGTTGATGTGATTCGAAGTCGACAGCGATGTATGAGACAACAAGGCATCGTGCCTGCGTAGCACTCGTTCGAGCTGCTCGTTGAGCTCGATTGCCCGTGAAACGACCTTTTCGTCCCTGTGAATTAAAGAACGTAATTTTAATTAGATTTAATCGAGTAAATTCGAGTTAATAAATATTCCAATTAATTATTACAAGTTCGTTACGTGATTCCCTTACCGAGATGTCACGGCTAGATGCATCACTCTCTGCTTATGAAACGAGCACTGCTCCACGAGATCCAACGTAAATTCATCTATGGCTCCCTGTAAGAACAATAACGAAAAAAAAATAAAAAAATTACATTGTAAAGAAATCTCGGTTGCAACCGAAATATATATCATTACACCGAAAATCATCGTTACCTCGGGACGCTGCGTGTCTATATTATCGAGAACATCCTTCAATACCTCCAGTGCTGTTCCCGCCTTCTCAAGTATGCTGTAATAGAATTTCCCAGATTATTAAAACACGGTGAAGCAACAAACTAGCAAAGTCCCGTTACATAGAACGATAATTTCTTTCATAAATGTAAGAAATTAAACGTATGTTCACCTCGATTCGGGAGGAATCTGTGATCGTGCTTGTGCTTCTTCTTTTTGTGCACTCATTTCCCGTTCGAGAGTTGTAGATTCCTTCCTAGATTCAATTTTGGTAATCGGATTTGGCGTCGAATTTGGCTTCGGTAGCTCTCGGGATCTCTCGGGAAATTGCACGCCTGCGCTCTGAATATTAATTTGACACATCGTTAACAGCTTTGCTTCAAGAAAATTATTCGGTGGTTGAATTAGTAGTAAGACGACTGTTTGTTATTACATAATTACGCAAAACCTCAAAGCCGGTAATAAATGACTTACCACCAATTCGTAGTACGATGTGTAGTACTGAGGGAATCTCCCGTTGGCTCCGCCGACGGATGTTTGGGCCGCGTCTAATAGTAGGAATATTTTTTCCCGTACTTGCGAATCCGACTGAATAGAGGCGAACAATCGATTATAATCTTTACAATTGAAAAAAGAAAAAATAAAATAAAAAATAAAACGATAATATTTTAGGGAGAAAGAAAAGGTTCTACCTTCTTTTTAACTATTTTTACTAACACGGGAAGAATCCCCGAGTCTACGACCTGCTTATGAACGGGTTCTCCGATGTTGTTTATCAACATCTCCAGAAGCTGCGATGCATCAAACTATTTAGCGAATATAATGGCCAATGAATTATTGAAAATAGTTACGAATCGTAAAAGAAATTAGCCTTAATTATATTTATTTTTTCGTCATGCAAGTTAAGAGGGGTGACACTTTCAGGACACATAACTTACGGGGTTGCAATTTCAAGACACTAACTTAAAAGATCGAATCAAATTAAGGACAACAAGCGCCAACTGGGCGCAACGTAGCCTGTTCGGATGACGTGTCAGTCTAACCGGACGATACATCACCTTTTCGTATGACGTGGCGGTCCAATTGGACTCCACGTCAACTCTTCTGTATGATGTGGCGTTCAGATGATGCTTGTTGCCCCTAAGTTGCTTCGATTTTGAAAGTCAGTGTCCTAAAAACTGCAATCCCTTAAGTTGGGTGTCCTGAAAGTGCTGACAAAAAAAAAAAAATCAAGCCAAGAAATTTATGTCGATCAACTTTACTCACCGTCACGGCGTAGAGTTGAGTGTTCGGCTTTTTGCTTCCCAGACGTTTCTTGATAGCCTTTACGACGTCTTTAGCTTGACTTCATTACGAAGTTCCAAAAACACGATCAAGAAATCACAACGAATCAACATAATTGTAATAATAGTATATGACGAAATGAAATCATAACAAGTGTACGAATTTGACACGGCCACATGATGTGTTACATTTGTCTGAAAATTACCTGTGATCACGCGACACTAGCTCGCATATCTCAATGTTCTTTGTCCAATCGGTTTCAGAAAGCTTGCCATTCGTAGCAGAATGAACTAAATCCGAAGCCATACCGGTTTTCTTCTCTTCCCGGGAAAAATCGCATAGAAAAAAAAATTCTTTGCTAATTCGGTATTTTTTTCGTTCAATTTCAAGAAAGCACCACCATTGAAGGCTTCACAAAGCTCCAATTAATGCTGTTTCGATTGTGGATAGAGAAGTTGTTAGCAGAACGTGGAAATCATTCGAAAAAGAGAACAATTTCAACCCTGTTTTACAGACAAAATAGAATATCCAACGAAATTGTCGTGTAATGAGACATACTAACATGGAAGGTGGATCGAAAAAAATTGTCTCATTGCACCGTCTTTCTTTACACGGTGTGCCTAACGATTTCGTGCCCGGTTCGAATTCAAATATAATAAAAATGTGATTCAAATGAAACACGGAGCTGATTTCATAAGCAATATCACAATCTCGAAATCACAAACACACACACACGAAAAAAAAAACACTTTATCTCCCAATTGATTTTCCATTTCTCAAACAATCTGCAAGATTCTAATGAAACATGGAGGTGATTTCATAAGCAAGATCATAATCTTGAAATATCACCCACACACACACACATTCTTTATGCCCCACTTGATTTTCCACTTCTAAAACAATCGGCGAAGCTTCATCAACAAGCCAAAATTCATCTAACCAATCACAGTCCTTTCCCTTCGAAATCTCTCTCGAATTACGAAAATTGCAAAAATGCCCAGAAAAACCCACGCGATTAACAGCACAAAACTCAGCAGTTGAGCCTTAGATCTCAATCAAGGCATCGACGAAAAGGCAAACCCCAGTAAACCCACAAATCGAAACACACACCTCAATCGACAGATTAAGCAATCGAGGAATCCGAAGCACAGAGAAATGTAAAAAAAAAAAAAAAGAAAGGGCCCTACTTTTACCTGAAGAACCAGCAAAAAGAGCAAAGGAGCAGCTAGCTGCGGACTCTACAATCTGTGCTTGTGTGTATGCATAGCTGTAATCACTGATTGTGACACGTATATACAACTGGATCAACAGGTGTGTCAATTATACAAGGAAAAAAGGTAATGAAAATTTCAGGATTCTCTACATATTTTATCGTTCAATTGGTCTTTATACGCGGAGGAGAAGGGCCTTTATCGTCTTTCCGTAATTTATAACATCTTCCCCACTTTTTGCTTTAGCTCCCAATTTAATATTAATAATGTGCAGTGAATGTGCTATTAATATTTTCTTTTCTTTTTTATAAAATCTTCTTTTTTTTTTTCTTGCTTTAAATAGAAGAGTGTTTACGTGGTTTAACTGAAAATCACGTTTCTACTTTGTGGTATGTAAACGTCGCGATGTTCCCTTATGGTTTAGAAAACATATTATCATACCTATTATGATTTAGAAAACATATCACCGTACCCCTAGAGAATGGGGAGATTGTGAAAAGTTAACTAACCCACGAGGGAGTTTTATGTTATTTTAAAACCTTGGATTTTATGTGATGAGTTTCGAAACGACGGGTATTTTATGAATTTTAACCTTTTGTATTGTCGGGACAGTGTTTTATTTGTTTGGCTCGTTTAGTAACTAGTGAATGACGCATATGCACTTCTTTAGTACATGCCAACTGTGAAATATAAGTTGACTCGAGCTCATGAAAATTGATAGACATGTATTAGTATAATTAGATCATTTCTTGGCATAATATCGGTCTTCGTTGGTATAATTGATAAAGCTCTTGATATAATAACGGGTCTTATTGGTATAAGAGTCATGAATTGGTTGGAAAAATGATAAAATTATAATTGAATTTGTTGGTACAATAATAAAAAATAATGGTATAATTGTAAGAATGAGTTGATATAATTTATACTTTGTTGGTAATATCGAATAGCACAATATTTTTAAAAAATATTTGTTGGTATAATAAAGACAAATATTGGTATAATTAGGTCTTTTATTTGTACAATAACCATAAACCAATCGCTAAGTCTTTCTTGCTATAATAACATAAACTGTTAGTATAATTACGATTCTTGTTGGTTGAGTACGTCATGAAATGGTTTGGAAAATGATAATTATAATTGCTTTTGTTTGTATGAATAACAAGAAATATTGGTATAATTGTTGAAACAACTTGGTATAATTTCCAATTTTGTTGGTATATCAGAGAACTTCGAACAGTGCAATTTTAAAAAAAAAACTTATTTGTATGATAAATATAGGTATTAGTATAATCAGGTCCTTTATTGGTATAACAATCGATCATTATTTGTTGATATAAAAAACTAATTGTTGGTGTAATCACAATATTTGTTGATATATTTATGGGTAAATTTGAACAGTATCTGGTGGTATAATAAACATGTATGTTTGTATAATATCGGCGTTTGTTGCTATAATAGTAAGAGATTAGATGAAAAAATAACTATATAATAAAGGGTTTGTTTGTATGATAACCGAATTTATTGGTATAATTGTTTGGATATTTTGTTGGTATAATATTTAGTTTTGGTGATATAATTATCGTGTTTCGTGGTAATGTGCGAAAATCACTTCATATAATAAAATTATAATAACATTATTTGTTGGTATGATAGTAATAACAACTGGTATAATAGTCTGCAATTCGACTTGAATTGGAAGCTGTTGGTACAATATTTGTGTTTATTGTAGAATTATTTCAATTTTTTGTTGTATAATAACGTGTTTTGTTGGTATAATTCTTGCGACTGATGATATATTTTTTTGGAAGTTTTTTTTAATATGTTAAGAGAGGTTATTTTAGTCTTTTACATATTTTAAGGTATCAAACACACAATTTTCTACAGATAGATACCTAATAGGAATAAATAATTCGAATGGTATTTAAGAGGAATTTCAAACTTAAAAGGAGACTGATAAGTAATTTACCCTTAGTTCTTCTATTATTATTTTTATTATTTTTTAGCTTTATCCTAATTATTCGGTATCTGAATTGTTGTGCTGTGCCTATGTCCAAAATCCCGCGTGCATATTCCCCGCAATATCGAAAATAAGTGCGAGTGCGAGTGCGACATAACCTATTTTGTAAATAAGTACCAAAATCGGCCTATTTCATTATATTTAAATTAAAGCCGCCTAAATAGTTAAAAAGCATTTATTGTTTCTTTTACCGATTCTTTAGGTAAAAAAAAGGAACTGTTTGGCAAAGTTTTGGCATAAATGACACCTTTAAAAGTTTTAGCACGAACAATAAAATTTTGGTATAGTTTAAATAGTAAATCTATCGTTTACTCATATATTTAAAACTAAGAAAAAATTTATTTCTCGACCAAGTGGCGGAAAAAATGAAAAAAAGACGTATGAAAATCATTTTATCTACGGTTTTCTTTTCCAAACAAAGTCTAAATAATTTCTTAAATATTATATAAATTTAATTAAATAGTATATATTATACATGATTATATAATATTTATTATTTTCATTATTAAATGGAATTGAAGGGCAAAATATAATAATTAAAAAAACTTGACAAAACCAATTCGACGAATTGGAAAGCTTTACACTGCTATCTCGTCTTTTGCGGCGGACGACGATCGTCTTTGGTCTCACGATCTATCTTCTCCTTCGCTGGTGTAAACCTCGTCTCCCCTCCGCCGACGCACCACATGGAGTTCACGGCCGAGTGGAAATCGCTGTGGCCGGTCTCCGCCACCTTCTCGCCGCCGCTGCTCCGGTACCCTACCGAAAGTTCGAAAACGCCCCTTGGTCCGCTCATATTCACACCCAGTAGTCAACCCACCACAATCCTGCAGTCGCCGTCCCTGGCTCGGCACCTCCCTCCGATTTACTCCGATCTCACCATTTCCAGGTTCTTACGGGATTATTCTTCAGCCCCTTATAATCTGCTATCATCTTTCCTAGGCACCGACTTCACCAACACCGACTCTTCGCACTTCCACGGATTCAATTCATTGCAATCGCTTCAAATTGCGGACAGAAACTTGGTTGTTCTGTTTTTTCCGACAGGGGAGAATGAGGACAGAGTTGGGCTCTGTGTGGTTTCGCTGAAGGACGGGATTTTGGAACCGGGTGCGGTTCGCGTGGTGGAGGAGGGTTTTGCGGGTTTTAGGAGGATCACGAGGCTGTTGGCCAACGAGATTGAGGATTTCGATGATGATGATGATGGGGCTCTCGGGTTTTTGATGGTTTGCACAGATTATTCGGTTTCTTGGCTTACGATTAGCATTGTCGATGGTGGTGGTGTTTCTATCAACTACTTGGGAGGATTTGATGCTAAGCAATTGGGGGCTAATTCGGTGGCGGGGGCTTGTTGGAGCCCACATTTCAGAGAGGAGTGCTTAGTGTTATTGGAGAACGGCGAGCTTCTGTTGTTCGACGTGAGGGGAAGAAAAAATGGGAAAAGCAGAAATTTCAAGTTAAAAATTAGGGTTTCTTTGAACGAAATGGTGAAATCGGAGGGCAACGGTGAACCCTCGGGTTGGTTTGGATGTGAATTCAGCTGGCATCCGAGGGTCTTCATCGTTTCTTGTAAGGACACCGTGTTCTTGGTTGATTTGAGGTCTCCTGAGGAGACTAATGTTAGCTGCTTGCTGAAGCTTGAGATGTTGTCAACGGGTAAAGAAGACGGGTTTTCGGTGTTATCGAGGGCTGCAGAAGACGGGTTTTTGTTTAGCATCGTTACGAGGCATTTATTGCTCCTCTGCGATGTAAGAAAACCTTCGATGCCCGTGTTGCGATGGGCACACGGGCTTAAGAACCCGAGTTTTATGACATTCTTTAGCTTATCTCGTCTGAGGGCAAACGCGGAGGATGATAAGTACCAATGGGCTTCGAATTCGGGCAATTGCATTTTGCTGGGTTCGTTTTGGGACAATGATTTCAATCTCTTCTGCTACGGTCCAGATGAGAAGGGAAACAAAACCGTTTCCTCCGAAATTTCGAGGTTTTTTAATTCTTATTACGTGTGGGGGCTCCCTTCTGAGGTTTCGTTATCGGGTTTCGATTGTAATTGTGGGAGCTGCATCATGAGTGAAGATTTGTCAAAGGGTTCTCTCCCGATTTGGATCGATTGGAGGCAGAGGAAAGATACGGTGACGGGTTTTAGCATCCTCGGTGCGGGTATTTCAGCAAAATTGTTTTCATCAAATAGTTTCGGTGGGTTTTCATTGATTCGATTAATGTCCTCTGGAAAAATAGAAGTGCAACATTACCTTGCGAGGCATGAATTCGGAGAATTATCGGTGACGGGCCATAAGAGGAAAAAGGGTTTTGATTCCAAAGACAATCTTTTTGATGACAGTGAGATCCCCGAAAACGATTTTCGAAAGAAATACAAAAACTTGAATCTGGATTTTCTTAATGCCTTCTTAGGGAACAATCTTGCTCGGTTTATCACAGACGGAAGAGAGAAAACGATGAACGAACGCGATCTTTCGAAGCCTCCTCTCAAGCAGGAATTAAGTTCCAATTTTCATCGGGAAATCTGTCAGAAGCTGAAGGAATTTGGACGGCCCGGGTCGGGATTTTCTCGGACGACATCGTATGCGTTGAAAGATATTTACTCCCCGATCAGCGTACAAGAAATCGCGTTGAAAACCAACTACGTAGATTTGCCCGTGAAACTCTTACAATTGGCCTTCTCGAGCTACTCCGAGTTAAAACACGAAAATCGTAAGGTGCCTTTGGAGTTTCTCGACGTTCCCGAGGGACTCCAAGTGCCCCCTTTTCACCTCAGGAACCCTTCACAGCGTGGAAATAAATGGCCTCGTAAAGCGAAGCCCTCGAAGAAACTCGTGGGCCCCCTCTTCCCTCCTCATTTCATGACCGTCCTACATAGGATTTGTGCAGAGGAGCTCAAGAATGTAAGAGATCTCCGTGCCCAAGAATCAGACGAGTTCTCTGCTCGTTCTCAGTTCGAAAACCGGTGTGCTAAAGTTATGGAGGCCGTTGAGGAGCACAATTCGAGGCTCGGTATGAAAACTGCAGATGAGGGTTTTGTTTCGCTCGCCGATGATGATGATGACGTGGTGCGGGATTTGAGCTCCGGTGATAAAGAATCGAAGTTCTCGTTGCATAGACCTTCGTACTCTTCGGAGCCTGGATTTGAAGATGATGATGCGTTCGTGACCCACGTTTTCAGACGTCGAGAGCCCGGGTGTGACGTGAGCGCTGACGTGGCGGCGTTCGAGCTTCTCGATTTGGGGTGCCCCGTGGAGTTGAAGTTCGATGGGCCCGCGTTTAAGTTCGGGTCGAGTGAGGTGGAAATATGCACGAATTTGAAGAGACAGGAATTGGAGTTTCAGCAGAGTTTTAAGGCTTATCAAGATTATCTGAGTAGTATGTAAATTGAATTCCTTGGTACGAATTTTACATTTTGTTGTGTTTATTATCTTGGTATTGTTGATGCTGTAATTATTATGTAGAGGAAAACATTTTCTTCGTTTTTTTTTTATCTTGTTTTTGTGCTTTTATATCAGCTTTTACAATTTTTCAAATAGTTACTAGACATGTTCAGTCTCGGTTCGGTCTATATCTGACGTTCACAGTTACGGTTGGAACCATCGGTTCACTGTTCTTATCGATTTTAGTTTTATTTTTGAAAAAATTATGAAGAATATATATATTTAACAGTGAGACGGGTATCTTCCTTAACGGAAAAATCAAACCCGAGTTCGCTACATATATATATGTGTGATATGAATAATATCAGAAAAGTGACTTTCGATATCTCTTCTTATAAAGTATTTAGTAAGCGTATTTTGGTTGGTCAGTCATGAATTATTTCCATTTACGTCTTCACACCATGATTTAGAAGAATCATTACACACTAGAACACTAATACAATAACCTAATTGCTTCAAGTCTATGACATCAACCATATATACATCCGTCGGAGAAATTAAATACAAAAATCATTCCTACTTTAGCACGAGAGAGAGAGAGAGAGAGAGAGCGAGAGAGATTCCACACAATGAAATCAACCATGCAACAACTCATCATCGGAAGGAACCACAGCCAACAAGGAGAACTTAACCCGAACCGATATCTTGCCCCGGTCAACCATGAGCCTCGCCCCCGAGACCACCCAATACCCGGGCGAGTCCTGCGGTCCCCTAATCATCTCCGTCGTGTCCACGAACTTCAAGAGCTTAAGAGCCCCGGCGGGCACGGGCGGTCCATCGGGGTACAGCGCGGAGTTCACGTTGACGTCGGACGGTTTCGGGGCGGGTTTTTGACCCGTCGAAAAATTACCCGTGAGAATACTGGACAAGATCCCGGATTTCTGAGCCAGAGCCAACGAACCGTCCCACTCGGGCCTCTTAACCGCGGTTGCATTCGTGACCTTTGAGAAATGCAACCGTAGGAATAAGATGCTCTTCATTCCCGAGTCTTTGACTTCGAAGTGTGCCCCGGTGACTATAGAGAGCTCGTCTTCGGACTCCACCGGGGCCGTGCATATGTGGGAGAAGCTCTTCCATTGGACCTTTTCGTAGTATCTTCTTTCGTTCGAATTTGTATTACCCGTTGATTCGTTGTGTAAGAGGTGGAAGCTCTTCGGTAGAGATGAGAGGTGTTGCAAGTGTATGGCTAAGCAGTTACTTTTCTTTCCTTCGAGGTAGAGCCTAATGCCTGTGACTGGTCTATTACCAACATCCACCTGTTGCCCGAGTCATTATAGGCACTGTCAGGCTGTATTTGGAACGAAGAAAGCAGTGTGGAAAAGAAAATTGAAGAGAGAACGATTTTCATAAGTTTTTTTTCTCTTTCATTTTCCTCACCTTTTGGTCAAGAAATGAGTTTTCCTAAGTTTTAAGTATAAGCTTAACTAGATTTTTTTTTCTTAAACCTCAGCTATTTCTTCAACCAGCCAAATATAAAAACCAGTTTTCTTTTTCTATTTCATTTTCTTTCCCTACTAATTTTCACAAACCAACCACAGCCTTAGAGATTCGCGTATTAGAGAAGTTTGAATACCGGGGATTTACCTCGTTGGTATTTACGTACAGCTTTGGGCCCATCAAACTGAGCTGCAAAGAAGCAGCACCGAGCGGTTTTCGATCTGGGCCGAGGGGAACATCGCCGAAGACCGGTGCCCATTGCCTCGGCTGTTGGAATTCGAGAAATTGCTCGAGTTCCTCGATCGGTGGCTTATCTGGGCAACATAGAAAAAATTTTGATTTTTTTTCGCCGTCTGTAGGTTTTGAATCAAGAAAATGTAGCAGCAAATGGACTTCCAACAACTTCTTAAATGGTCTATGTATATAGATTATTGTTTTACTGTCGAGGTATCCCCACTCGACCTGGCTATGAGCTAGCCCCTAAATACCGGCGTGAGATTGCGCGCACACACCTAACAGAGACTTAATTGCGCCACACACTCCAGATGTGAGACTAATCCCCGGGGCCAGATGAATACGTCTCAAACCCATCTGACGACTATAATCATGGGCCATAAAGCCTATGCGGACTACTCAAGAAAATTGTAGGAGGGGGAATTCGATCCCACGACCTATAACCCACGAAGTCCTTAAGACCTTCTCATTGACCACTAAACCTATATAGATAGATTTAGGAAGGGAATTTTTAGGGAAATGACTAACGGGTTTTAATGAAATAGCCTCCAAATGAGTAAAGACTATTATACCCTTACTAACCGGGGCCCATGTAACACCGTATGAAGTTGAAAATCCATAATATATCTGAGAGCCCGTTGTGGCAATGTGGGCTCTATTGTCACAGTTAGTAACTAACAATATAACAGGTCAGAACCCATTGTGACAATGTGGGTTGTAACTGATATGACAAAAACACCCTTAAAATTAAGGCAATTGACTAAAAAGACCGGTCAAGGAGGCTAATTTTTTTTAATAAAGGTTATTTTTTAAAAAATCCTTTACAAATGGTGAAAATAAGAGATTCTTGGGAACGAAGATCCACAGATACCGTGAAGTTATAACTCACATCGCAAGTAGAGATTGATCGCGTGGACCAAGAATCCGTTCCCGTCTACTCCGCTCAGCAGCGACGAAATTGGAATCAAGGACATGGATATCACTTCGGGCTCCAATTGAACGGTTTGGCACCACTTGTGATGAGGGACGTCCTTATTTTTGCTTCCGCCTCTTCTCCTCCAGAAGAAAGTAACTTGCTGGACGAAAAATCAAATATTATTACGGTATGCATAGAACTATTTACGAGAGCTTTTATTACAGTGGAAGCTGATTGAGGCAAGAAAACTAACCTCTTGCTCAGAGTGAAAGCTGAAGTCCAAGAATGCAGATCTCCTTTCGTTTCGCTCCGTCTGGATGAATACCAAAAAGATTAGAAAAAAAATAGTAAATCACACGCAAAGCGGTAAAGATCAACGAGAAACAAACTGGTCCGATGCACTAGCAAGAAAAAGGGCTGAAGAAAAAAAAAACAAGAAAAGAACTTTTTCTCTTACATAAGCTTTATCTTCTCCACCGAATCTCTTATCTGCCATATCTTTCAATCTCTTCTGCACATCAACGGGCTGGAGAGGAGATGAATATTGTTGCTTTACATATACGACATCATTTCCACCCATTTTCACACCAACAATGATATGGGTACCATATGTCTCAATAAACCTGGAATATTGTAACAGAAGGATAAGAAACTCTACGCCATTCACCCAGTTCCTTATTGCGAAAAATTTTAAGTCTTTATGAGACTGTAATAATCAAAGCAAAGGGGACATCCATAGAAACAATATTGTTGATATGGTTAAAGATTGTTCTCCCAAGTGGTAGAGAAGCATTAGCCCTTGATTTCTTAAAAGACCTGCTATTAAAGTTAACAAATTTCTCTCCATGCAAGGCTCAGGACACTATAAATATACATAAGATCGATGATACCGAAGCACAAATGAAATTTGACGAATCCTTCAGCCAAATAGCTGAGTAGTGCAAAACAAAATGTCTGTAAAAGAAAGAACTATTTATGCTCTTCAAATCTTGGAACATTTTGTTCGATTTTCTTACCTAGCCAATGCAGGAGGATCCCACGATGAGGCCACAGCTTGTTTGACGTGATCCCTTAGAACCACCTGCGACTTCTCTAGAGCAACGCTGTAGAGACTTATGAAGACTCCGTCGAACGCGAGGGACTTCGTGAAAGCAGCATCTTTCTGCCAATGGCCCGTGAACTCGAAGGCAGCGTTTAAGTGTCCCGTCGGGATTTTACCCGAAAGGGATAGTTCCTGGTTGAACTGTTCCGACATCTGCAGACAATGAAAAATGATTACTCAGCATCCAATTCGCTTAATTATTTATTTAGTTCTGTATATTTAGTGAGTAGCATTTTAAGGACACTTAAATTAAGAGGTGGGAATTTTATGAAAATAAGTTTTGAAATTGAATCAATTTGAGGACAAATTAACGCCTGAAACCTAGTTTAAACCCGGAATTAACACAAGTGAGCCACACCTGACACGAGACAATTAATTAGGGGGAAATCACACGCGGCGTTGGGAAAAATTCAGTCCAGGCATCTCCAACGAATTGAAGCAATTTGAGGACAATCTAGGTATCTAATTTCAGCCCGAAATTAACACACGCGAGGTGCACATGACAATTAATTTTGGGAATATTTCCACGTGGAATCCGAGAAAGTTTCGATCCAAATCAGCATATCCAACGATACGTAGGATTTTATCCCAATTCATTCGTTGACTATTGCCAACGTCTGCTAATTTCGGAATGAAATTAGGTCTCCGGCCTTATATGTCATCAAATTGCTTCAATTTCGAAACTCATTATCCTAAAATTATCACTCCTCAATTTAAACTTACTTAAAAAATATCAATCCCAGTATAACAATAGTTAAGCCTCCCAATTCGTCCAAAAGTTTTCGTTTCTCAAATCGTTAAATCGCAAACTCACAAAGATTAACATCCTTTACCTGCTGGAAAGTTAAAACATCGGAGCTGAATCTCATGCGTTCGCCTTTATCGCAGTGAATCGATTTGGGCACGTTTTGGACCAAAATGCCCCCGGGCACCGCTATGTCACGGACCTGATCTTCGTCAATGGCGATGAGCCTCGAGCCCTCGTGAGGCTTCTTACAATACTTCAATTTAAGGTCTAAAGTGAGATCATACCCTAACCCAATGCACCGTATCGCTGCTTCTGCGTCCGATCGAAGCTTCAAAGCTGTCTCTTTCTTGCTGTTAGCGGTCGCCATCGCAGAGAATCGGGAGAAAAAAGGCGACGAAGGAGAGGTAGAAACTGTATCTTCTCAGCTCAATCGATCAAGGGTTTCGAATCGAAACATTAGCTGAAAACAAGCTGAGAATATGGTAAGAGATTGAGAAGTCAATCGAAGTTTGATGCCTTTTGAATTGAACAACGGTAGTAGGTTTTGTGTTGCTTTTGGACTTTTTCCAAGCGAAGAAACGACTTGTGACGAAGCATGTGCTCTTTGGGAAAAAAATAATAATTTATTTGTTTCCGTGCTTAATAATTTAAAAACATAACTATCGAAAAAAATTTCTTAACTTTCTTTTATAAAATTTAAATAACATATATAAAATAGAATATACGAATTTGAGCCTTTATATATTAGATGATATATCAATAACTTTTACGTGAAATGGTCATATATTATGATCAATGAATTCACGACAAGAGTCATGATTATTAATTCTCACTAAAACTCATAAAAAAGTTAAACCTAACCTCACGAACATGAAATAAAATATATAAAATTAACATATGATAATATCTCCGATTATTAATACTAGTTGTTTTAGATTTTTTTTTTTTTTAAAAGAAGTCGTTTTCATATTTTCAAAACAAATATCTACTCCATTTCCTGTTTCACCAATCGTTTAATTAAGTAGAAAAATTATTATCTTAGATAAATCAAGCAATTAATTAAGTATATATATCTGAAATTTCAATCTATTTCTTAAGTACAAATACTTTAAACAACTTTTTTTAAAATCGGGAGTAAGTTTTTGTCTTGTTTTTACATTTTTTCTTCATATTTACGTTACGGGTTGACTCTTGGAATCTCATTCAAACGCAAGTATGAATTATTATTTCCCACTTATTAGCCATTAGTCAAAGAGATGCAGTCGGCTGATAATAAAAGTCCTGCTGGGGCCCACTTTTATTTCACTTTTATATCTACTTTTATATTTATTTATTGTGCTTCAACGTTTTTGTGCTATGTTAATAAAAAAAACGTATGTAGTTATTTGATTTTATCAGAAATAAACGTGAAAGTGATGGAAATGTGGTCGGTTGTTGACCGACCGACCCTAATGTTCCTCGAAGTATGCCGTATGGGTTACATTGGGCTTATACGTGCTTGCAAGGCCCATCCATTTACAAAAGTTTTAGGCCCAATATCACGGCCTAGGCCCAAAGATAAAACCTAATAGGTGAAAGATCCACTATAAATTGTGACGAGGACATTTTACGAACTTGATACATTTGGACGTTACGATGTATATAAATTGGGTCGAGCAAAAATTTTGTTACAAAATCAATGAAAATGTCTCTTCTTGTAACCATAAATTTTGTAGAAACATAGTATACAATTTTTTTTGTCCTTCTCCTAGATTTATATAGTATTTACGGGCACACTCTCTGTGTGCTGTAAATTTCTTAGTAAACGCGGAACCTAAATAATAAAAAATGGTGAACGTGTAATTGCGTGGAAAATATAATATATTCATCTGTCACAAAATACAAAACCAAAACATGCAACTCGAACTGGCATAGGCTGTACTAATACAGCGGCAAAATTATGATTTTAGATCATTAAGTATACATGTTTTCGTTTTTGATTCGCTATGTTCGATAATTGTAATAATATGTCACTAACTTTGTATGTCAAAACAAATTTGAGTCATCGTTTCGATTTTGGATCACTAGGTATATATGTTTTAAGTTTTTGAACTGCTATGTTTCCAAGGTTAGTGACTCATTTTTGTATTCATAAAAACATAGTGATCCAAAATAAAAAATATGTGTACTAAGCAGCCCAAGACTGAATGGGTGACCCAAATTTGTTTTGATATGTAAAGTTAGTGACCTAATTTTGCAATTATCGAACATATTGATCCAAAAACGAAAACAGTACCTAAAATTATAATTTTTCCCTCATTCATCTAAACAATAATTTATACTCAGCAATTTAGACACCAAACGCATTCCACACGAATATTTAAAAAATAAATAAATTCATAAAGCGAAATCACCTCACCAATTGAGTATAAATCACAGAAATATCAAGCGATGTTCTGTTCGACCAATTTTAAATAAACGAAACACAAAAAGATGTTAATAAAGGTGCATACTCGACCATGATAGGTTTCTTCCTGTGCAGTGTACAAAAGGATTCACAGTAAAATAAATAAATTTCAAGTACGCAAAATGGGTTGAAATTGAATTTAGGGAAACTGCAGCAAACTACTACTTTAGTCCTACGAGTCGTCGGATCATTTACCGACACTTTCATCATCAGTGCCTGTGGTCTGGTTATACAGGCGATAAAGCAGGGGCGATTTCGTCATTTGAGGCTCCCGTTCTAAGACCGCAAGCACGTCCTTGGCCGAGATGGTCCGAGCCACTCGGGGAACAACCGCCTGGGGTCTTGCAGTTTTCCTTATCGATGCTGTCATAAGGGAGAATGTAAGAAAGTGTTCACCACACGGAGGACGTCACAAGGAGTGGCACTTTCAGGACACGCAACTTTCAGGACAATAACTTTCAAAATCGAAACAATTTAAGGCCAAGGGTCAACTGGACGCCACGTCATCACTCTGTTGACGTGGCAGTCCAGTTGGACAGTACGTCACCTCTTTTGTATATGACGTGGCAGTCCAGCTGGACTACCCGTCACCGCTTCTGTATGACGTGGGGCCCAATTGCTTCCAGATGGACGGCCACGTCATCAGTTGGCGCTTATTGTCCTTAAATTGCTTCAATTTTGAAACTTAGTGTCCTAAAATCACAACCCCTTAAATTGAGTGTTTCCTGAAAAGTGCCACACATCTTAACTTACTGGACAAAAAAAAATATTTAAGCTTCAATATAAAACTTTTCACTCTCGTCTTAAAGAGCAGATTTTTGAGGCCATAAACATTCATAAATAACTCACCGGGTGTAGTTGAAGTAGCTGAAGAATCCCGCTTTTCTCCGTCTTGGCTCTCCCTTGCGTTTCTTTTAGAGGAAAGTGATGCCTTTTTCGTTGAGTCCTTAGCAGGCTGAGAAGCACCCGAAGGTGAAGCATCGGAGGACCCTCCTTGCTTTTGCTTGGCCTCAACCATTGACTGCCACCGAGAAAGCATATCGCTGACACCTGTCGCAGCTCGAACCGCAACGTTCGCAGCTGTTGCGCGCATTTTGTCGTCTTCTTCCTTGTTAGCCTACGGAGAAAGAGTTGTTATTTTTTCTTATTGCCACTTGTAAGAAAGCTCTGGTTTTTGGTACCTTTGTTAACTTTGCACGAGCTTCGTCTCTCTCCTTGTCATCGACTCCATTACCGTCCTCGGGCTGTATTAAGAGCAAGTGCGGATTAATATTAGCTCTCTTTGCACTGGTAAATAGAGATAATATGCAAAGAAGTAGGGTTAATTGTTTTCTTACTCCTGTAATTTAGGGGGTGTGGCGTTATAGGGACAAATGATTTAGGGGGTGACATTATACGGACAATAATTTTAAAAATTAAGCAATTTTGGGACATTATACACCGGAACCCTAGATTTTCCCCCAAAATCCTAGGGTTTAGGCGTATAATCTAAGGTTCCGACGAATTTTGGGGTGGCATTATATGGACACTAACTTTCAAAATTAAGCAATTTTGGGAGAAAATCAAGGATTCCGACATATATTGTCCCAGGATTGCTTAATTTTGAAAGTTATTGTCCGTATAATGCCATCCCCTAAAATATTTATCCCTATAACGCCACACCCTCCAAATTACAGGACAAAAAAGAGTAATTAACCCCAAAAAAAATGAACAAATGACAGGGATTTTCGAAGGCTTACTTCATTTGGGTCTTGTGTTTTTTCTGTTTCGGCTTGTTTCTTCTCCCACTCCTCGCGGGCTTTATTGTTTATAGCCCGTATTTGTTCCCTGATATCTGAGGTTACAATACATTTGTGCCTGTGCTTCTCTATATCATGTCGCTGCAATAGAAATCGTTACGGGATTATATAAAAACTGGCACCTTCGACAATATGCAAAAAGGAAAGCACTAAGCTCCCGAAAAATGGAAAGAAAGAAACCTGCTTCGAAGTTCTCATGAGATTAAACATAAGCCCACGCAATCTCTCCTCCACGCACTTAAAAAAATGAACAAACAACGAAAGAGTTACTATCGTTACTAATTAAGGTCACGGAGTTAAGTTCTCCAGTGAATATATCATTAGAGTTAAAACAAACAGAATACCAATGATAAGCATCGCTCGACGTCACTTCCAATGTTCTTCAGACCATGCTTTGCCACTGTGCAAGAATTTTACAAAAGATTTGAACTTTTGGTGATAAGAAACAAATTCAATCAAGATAATCAACGGGTACTACAATACTGTTCATTAGTGGAATACTACTAACTTGTTTCCGCCAGCATCTTTTGAAGGGGGCCTTTGTTCAAAATTAGTCTTTCTTCTTCTTCTTGAACAACTCGACGTGATGCCTCTGACACCCGGCTACCTTCCTTGGGGCCAGAAAACAGTTGTTCTTCCTCCTCCTATTTATTTATTTTTTTTCATAAAAATTAAAAAAATGACAAAACCCGGACGGAAAATTACATTTGTTTCATAATGTTCGAATCAAAATGATAAAGTTGTAAAATACCCTCAGATCGACTCCGCTCACTGCAGTAACATCGTTGAGATGCTCGATGCTTTGATCTGAAAGGGCTCCAGGCGCTTTTTGCTTCTTGCTATTAAAATTAGAAGAATTAAATTGGGAACGGAGAGACAAATATGATTAAATCATATTATTCCATAGCAGATATGAATTATATCAATACGTGGGATCACCTTGGAGGTGAAGAACCAGGTGCTTCCATAGGCCTTTTCTGTCCAGGTACAGGCTTCTTCGGAGGAGCCGGCTTTGAAATATTTCCAGACCCGATAGGAGACGTCAAAGAATTCATCCGATTATTTGACTGACGAAGCAAAAAGAAAAGTTAGTATACATGGAAATATATATATATATATATATATTTATAAATCATGGTCATAATAAATGACTGCAGTAAAACACAAGAAACAAGATTTTTTTATGGAAAAAAGTTGGTTTCGTAAGCAAGCGGCTAATCCCAATTAGGAAGTCTCATAATAAGTGATAATCTCAATTGGGAAAATACTAATCAACTGTTATAATAGGAGTCTGCTTAAACAAGAAAAGCCCCAAAAAACACCCAACGAATATATTCTGCAGAGGAACAGTGCACATATACAAGTATACCTCTCAACAAAAGATTGCATACAAATATTTAAATTACCAGTATATTGGGTTCGATCTGGCTCGAGATGGGTGAGGAAGCCGAGTTAGTGGGCCCAGTTCGAGATGGCTGCATATCGACAGATTCATCTCTAAATTTACTGGGACCAACATTGCCGGGCCTTACATGCCCAGAAGACAAACCGCGCGGAGAAGAAAACAGGGCTTTGGGTTGTTCTTGGGAGTGATCGAATGGTTCTGCCTTAACATGACCCGATGGGGCCCACTGAACCTGATCCCGCTGCATCGAGGAGTTACTGCTCGCTGTATTCATAATTTGGTTTGAGAAGGTCCCAAGTTATTACAATGCTTCATTTCTGAATCGAGAGGTATATTATTACCTGAAAAAGGAGGATAGTTGCTTCCCCCGCTTGCCAGTGAAGGAAAAGAACCCTGAGAAAAAGGCATAGTTTGCTGTTTATTAAGGCCCTGGGCTGCAAAAGCAGGATGCTTTCTCTCTTGGGCTAAAGCACCCGGATTCGGAGCTGATAGAGTTTCCACCTCACGTGAGTTTGCAATCTTACCGTCATCAATCGAATTGTTCGAATCTGTCATAATTGTGTAAGAAAGAGAAGAAATCGGTGACGGGAATAAGAATTGTGAGCAACAGAGGTGGTCAACACTAAAGAATTTTAATACCTGCAAGGGCCTGCAACTGTCGCCCAGAGGCATGCGGCTGCGATTGACCGGGGCCACCTTGAGAATTTTTCAAAACCTAACTCACAAAATGTTGGAAGATAAAAATCAAGATCGGGGCTCACAATTCGGACACAGAATGTAAGAAAATCGTCATGATTCATCACACGCACTTGAGTCTGCAGCTTGTAAACTGCCATTTTTAACATCTGGTCTCCCACGATACTCCTCATGTGCCTGATAAACCCTTCTTTAGTGATCTCGTTTTTCTGGAATCATCATATGTTAGTATTACCGCAGCAATGTGGAGTATTACAAGGCATCGAACAACAGAAAGGTACCTTAAGCTTAAAGTAAAGAGTGTGAAGCTGCATTGCTCTGTCCTTGTCAAGCTGTGGCTGTATTATAGGAAGCAACAAGCCAAAGGGAACTTGCTTGTTCAATTTAAGTGCTCCACCCGATTGCTGGCTACCACCCGTCACGGGCTGTTGGCTACTCATTCCCATCTCCATAGGATGTTGATTCATTGTTGAGGTCCCAATGTTAACGGTGTTTTTATTTCCAACACCCGAAGACAAAGACTGTTCATCGCTTGATTCCACAGCCACGGGCTGCGAATTATTGGGCCCCATTCCGAAAAACTGATTATTAATGTTGGTGCTCTGTTCTTCTTGCTTGTCAGATTTGGTTTCGGGATTATTTTCAGGGGTTGAATCTTGAATCTGCCTAAGTTGTGTATCAGATTCCACTGATAAGTTATGTGGCAAAGAGTTAAGCTCATGTGGGGGTCCATCAAGATCTTTTCTCTCACTTTCTGAGCCATGTTGTAATTCCATTTGAGACGAGTGGTGCATGGTTTCCTCTGTGCCTACAGTTTCTTTCCCGCTCTGGAGGCTATTGGTTCCTTCGTGGCTCGGGATTTGCCACTGTGGAAGAAAATAATCCGAGCTCTCCAAGCCTGGTGCATTTTGAACAATATGCATAAGGAAACCAAAGTATTCACACATGTATTCAAGGTTCGATAATCGATACCTCCCAAAAGCACAAATGAATATATCTTCACTACCCTTAGAATACTTGCATACGAGACGAAATTACTGTCACGAAGCACCCTTCCAAAAGTTCCGAAAAGATTTTAACATTCCCACCAAAATGATTATTATAGCTTGTCAACTATTTAACGTTCCTGAAGGAATCATGTTGCATCTAAAGAACCTGTCCCTAAAGTCCACCACCACCAATCGACAAAGCAGTTGATTCTATTTATAAAAATCCTTGTTCTTCATTCAAATATCTACATACATGACATATACATTCCTACCTAGTGCACAAATAACTGATATCTCACAAATACAGCTATACATTCACCATTTTCATACCAAAAAACAAAGATGAATCAATAATCTGGGAAACAAAAAAGAAAAAAAAATACCAGTAGAATCAGGTGGCTGCTGTGATGTAGAAGTATTGCCCTCAATATCTCTGTTCAATTCAGCCGTGAATGCGTCCACGTCAGCTCCAGAATGCATCATTTCATCCTGCAAAAGTCCTCATACATTCGAATGATGAAATTACTACAAAAATAATCATCTGCTGAATAAAGCTTACAAGTCAATCGAAACGAGTCACAGAATGAACAAACGATGTCAAAAGAAGACAATTTTTTAGGGCACAGAGAAATATACAATTACTGCTCTATTTAACTTCATGAAAAAGCAAATTTGTTCAAGAGAATAGGTTTCGCATGTATGATTAATAGCACGCGGCAACCTTAGCAACAGACCCAAAAGCCCACTAGTTCAAAAATCAATTCCGAGATCCGACGCAAAAACCCTAACTGAATCAGAGAAGACCGGCGACGCCAGAATTGAAATTGGGGTCGCAAGAACCCAGCACATAGGTTGTGACGGACTAGAAGATTTCCGTAATTACGAATTCAAATGGCAAAAAAGAAAAAAAAAAGATGGGAACCTCGTCTTCTTCCAGGAGCTTCATGATGTTGGGGTCCATCGCAAGTTCCGATTCGTACGCACGATCAAAGAAGAGATTACCGTCAATTGTATCGTCCGTTCATTCTAAACCTTCATCTGATAACCTTTTAGGAGTGAAATGTTCGAGGGGGATTGATAATCTCTGAAGTCAGAGCTCTCCAATTTATAGCACAGGGGAAGGCGACTGACATTGTAACGGGCAAAATACAGTATCGGCTCTGAAATCGTGAATATATACGATTTGGTCCACTATACTATTTAAAGTTTGATTTTAGAACATCTCCAAAAATCTAGCAATGAACGTTGGACGATCACCATTTCCAGCGGAAGGAACATTGCCTCGAGCGAGGCACTTTCCGTCTTTTATATTCTTTCATATGTTCTCAAAACTTTGATAATCGCAGAATAATGAAACGTCGCAAAATAAAGAAGACGAAGAGGAAAAGAGAATTATAAAGATAGTAAAATCCACTAAAAATATTTAAATAAAAATAATCTTATTAATCATTGTTATTTTACATAATTTAGTTACTATAGCAAATTTTTTAATAAATATATTAAAATCTAACCTTTAAGAATATTTATACCGTGAATATATACCTAAAAGAATATAACGGCAATCCTATCCACCGTTTTATTTTATATGATTTTTTCGAAATAATATATTCATAACACAAATTAATTTACTCGGTCCAAAAGATTCTTTTGAATCTATAATTCAGCGTGAATAAAGCTCTCATCTAAAACAACCTGCAACCCAAAAAAAGAAGGAAAATAAAGAAGAAAAAAGTCAAAAGAAAATAATTAAAGTTGTAATTGTGAAATAACCATAAGAGGAGGAAAGCTATACAATTTAAAAAATACATAGTACTACAAAATAAATATCTATAGCTCAGGTTCTCCTTTGTATTTAAGATATTTTCCATTTTTGTAATACAATATATTGTTCGTGTTCCCCGGCAGGAGACACCGTTGCAATTTATCTTTCGAATCCCCAATCTAACCTAGGATTGAACAAACGAAGAATGAGGTTTCGTTTGATTTCCAATCTCGCCAAATGCGCCGCCATTCCCCGGCGGAGCGATGTATCGGCGCCGTACAGCCACCAATGCCGAACGTACTTCCCGATTCGGCACCAGATTCACCACAGATCCAGCAGCTGGACGAAGCCGTTTCGGCCGTCTCCGCACTTCAGAAAATTTCAGAAAAAACCCTACTGTTCGCAGTCGTCGAATCGTGGCAAATGGGGCCTCGCTTGGTACCTGGGCATGCTCGAAAGCCGCCCACTTCTCACGAAAGCCGTCTCCTCCGCTCTAATTTACGCCGCAGCTGACGCCACGTGTCAGGTGCTTTGTTCTTGATATGTTCCTTTTTATTTCAAGATTCTCTCTCTTTTGCTTTATATTGCGTGTAGTAAATTGATTATCCATTCTTGATTTAAGTGCATTCTTTTCGTTTGCTCAGTGAAGTTGAGAGTTCATCGAATCATTCGGTTACTGATCCGTAACGTGTTTCTTACGAATCCCTTCTCATCGATGACTGCAATGTGGCTTCCTTGTGCTGCAATATTATCTTTAATTTGCTGATTATTTCTGCAATAAATGTTCAGGTGATTACAATGGAGCCACACTCTAATTGGGATCCATTGAGGACTCTGAGGATTTCGAGCTTCGGGCTGATAATCTTAGGCCCTTCGCAGCACTTGTGGTTCAATTTCGTTGCAAGGTTACTCCCTAATCGCGACGTTCTTTCTACCTTGAAGAAGATCGCCATGGGACAACTAATTCTCGGGCCAATCATCAACGGCGCCTTCTTCTCTTACAACGCCGCTCTTCAAGGTTGCTCACTCACCACTTAATCCCTTGCTAGATAGGCTTAATCGTTTTTTTTTTTTGGGATAAAACCCATTTTGGTCCCCAATATTTGCTTATGAACCAATTTAGTCCCAAATGTTTCAGTTGGACCAATTTAGTCCCTCATGTTTCGAAAATTAACCAATTTGGTCCCAACTTGGCGGAAACTGTCAATTTTAACAGAAAATCGACATGTGACATCATCACAGCGTGTCACGTGTCTCACAGTAATGATTTTCCGTCTAAATTGACGGTTTCTGTCAAGTTATGACCAAATTGGTTCATTTCCGAAACATGAGGGACTAAATTGGTCAAATTGAAAAATTTTAGACTTAATTGGTTCATAAGGCAAAACATTGAGGACCAAATTGGGTTTTATCCCCCATTTTTCTTGTCATGTACGTTATGGTGGTGGCACTTTCAAGACACAGAACCTAAGAAGTAGCAATTTTTAGGACACAAATTATCAAAATTGAATCAATTTAAGGGCAACATGTATCAATTGAACGTCACGCCATACGAAAGAGGTGGTTTACCGTCCGGTTGAACCACCACGCCATCGGAAGAGGCGATGCAGCGTCTAGTTGATGACTGTTGTCCTTAAATTGCTTCAATTTTTGAAAGTTAGTGTCGTAAAATTGCAAATCCTTAAGTTGTGTGTCCTGAAAGTGCCATTCCTCTTAACTTAAATGACGGAAAAAATAATTAAACGTGTCAGATAATATGATCTTGAATCCTTCTTATGTGTTAATTAATACAATTTTGCTATGTTAGGTGAAAACAAGGACGAGATTGTTGCGAGATTAAGACGGGATTTGATTCCAACGTTAATGAACGGTCTTATGTATTGGCCGTTGTGCGATTTCCTCACGTATAAGGTCGTCCCCGTCCATCTCCAGGTATCGAGCGTCTCAAATGCTAGAAAACCGATGTGTCACTAAGCAATAGGCTTAACTATTTTTGTGGGCCCCCAACTTAAGGGAATGCAATTTTAGGACAGTGGCATTCGAAATCGAAGCAATTCAAGGACAACGAACGCCAACTAGACGACACGTCGCCTCTTCTGCTGACGTGGCAGTCCAGGAGCCAATTTTAGTGCCCTAAAATTACAACACCTCAAGTTGGATGACCTGAAAGTGCCGCTCGTCTTAACTTACGAGACTATAAAAATAATAAGGGATAATTACACCAACACCCCATGTGTTATCACTCAATTACACATACGCCCCCTCTAACTATAGTAATCACACATATACCCCTTCTAGTTTAATCAAACTTTACACTAAGCCCCGTCATCCTATTTTGGACAGCGATTTAAAAATCTGGGCATCCAAATTTACCCTTAGTGGCAATGTTTCGTAAAATAAAGACGTTTAAGCGGGTTTATATATAATACATGAATATTTAAGGGGTTTAAAAGAAGATTTGTATAGACGAAAAATGAAAATTTACATGATATACCAGATATATTGATCTAATAAAATATTCTAAAATATACATTTCAGCCACTTAAATATTAATGCATCCCATATATACCCGCTTAAACATGTTTATTTTACGAAATATAACTACTAACGATAAATTTGGATGCTCAAATTATTAAATTGCTGTCCAAAATAGGTTGACGGGATCTTAATGTAAAGGTTGATTAAACTAAATGGAATGTACGTGTAATTACTATAGTCAGAGGAAGCCCTGAGCAATGTGAATCGCACTATAGTGTCTTTTATCACATTCGAGTCTATTGCATTTTGTTCGGTGGCGATTGCTTATAACGTCCTTTGTTTCTTTCTTTCTTTTGAGATGCAGCCGTTGGTTAATAGCTCGTTTGCGTACGTGTGGAGCATATACTTGACGTACATTGCGAGCTTAAAGAAAGCCGTACCCGAGTAAGCAGACACGAGTTTAGCTATTCTTAGTTTATTGCTTTTCGATTGTTTAATCGACCAGAAACCGAACTTGGAATTACTTTATTTTTATCTATAACCACTTGAATGCTACTCAAGATCATTACATTCAGATATCCTCAAGTGTATATAACTTTAAGGGGTTAACTACTTTTTCTTCGGCCTCATCAGCTCAATGTGAGTTTTTTTTCGAGAGCTTTGTCTTCATCTTTATCAGTGATTTTTTTTTTTTGGAACAATGTGAGTTTACTTCTAAAGCTTTTTTCGTCGTCTTCATCGGTTCAAGCGTGATTATCCCTAAATCCAATGTCCCAAAGCGTGTCTTCCTAAGAAAGTACATCACCACAAAGGTTCTCTTCAGTACATTGACGAGATTAACAATCGAACACAACTTATAGTTGCAATTCTTTATTACCATTTTTACTAATCTTCATGACAATTTACAGCATGTGATCGTGAATTTTAATGTCAATAACTTTGGATAATTACATACCAAACGATATTAATTACATGGTCTTAAAGACCGGACTGGCCGGTTTGGTCTAAAATTATGGGCTTCCTAACCCAAACTAAATATTTTTTTCTTATTTTATTTGATGATTTACTCTTATATTTTAACAATTAATATATTTCTTTTATTTTTAGGGATATCAATTTCTTCCAGATTTACTCCGATTTTATACCGCTTAACCATTAAAGCTTAAAACGCTAAATTTTTCGATCCGATTCGAAAACACGGTTTAACTCCCATGATTAATTATACCAAAACTCTTCTCATAACTCAACCCAAAAAACATCCCAAGACCTAAACACAAATAAGCACCTCTAGCAAACTCCCCACATCATCATCTCACTACAATGTCCCAAAACAAATAAAAAAAAAACACAAACAAAAACCCCCCATTCACAGCTCATCCTTAACATCATCGGCGACAACGCCGCCGCTCCTCCCGTCCCGATTCTTCTCGATGAACTCGATGATGTCATCCTTCGTCCGGTCCCCCTCGTACGTCGCCAGGTCCCCCGTCGAGGACCTGAAGTACACCGTCGGGAACCCCTGCACGTCGAACACGTCCCCCGGGACGTCGTTCACCGTGGCGTCGAACTTGGCGATCACGACGTTCCCGTCGCCCGCGTACGACTCGGCGACCTCCTCGAGGATCGGGGCGAGGCTCTTGCAGTGGCCGCACCACGGCGCGTAGAATTCGAGGAGGACGTTCTTTCCCGAGCCGAGGACCGCGTCGTGGAGGGTGTCGCGGACCACCACCTTGACGGGCCCGTCGTTGGGTTCCGGGACGGGCTCGGACCTGACGAACGGCTTCACCAGGCCTTCCTGTGTCGTTACGTTTGATTAGCACTCAAAATTTAAAAGTAGCAAGCCTCGTTGATCGGTCTTTTTAGTCAATGGCCTTTATTTTAAGAGGTATTTTTCATCATTTTACAGTTCAAGTTCTCAACTTCGTAACTGGGAGCTGAGAACCCACTATAAAGCTGAGACGGTTTCTCAGCCATATTATGGGAAGCTTAGAACACATTATATAGCTAAGAACTCATGCAATATGAACGATAGGTTTTCAACTTATAATGGATTCTCAGAGTTATTACAACAATTTTTTTTTTTATACGAGTTGTCGGCTACAAAAATGGTGGGAGTTGAGAACCCAGTATACAGTTGAGAAGGGTTCTCAGCTATATTATGAGAACCTTAGAACACATTATATAGCTGAGAACTTGTATAATACAGACAGTAGGTTCACTATAAAATGGGTTTCTCAGAGTTATTACAACAATTTTTTATATGGGTTCTCGGCTATATAATCTCTGAGTTGACCCATATAAAAAAACTGTGGCAATAATGATTCGAACCCGTAACGTGTTGAACTTGGATGACATAAAACACAATCACTGTTCTACATGCCACCCATCCGCCTTCAAATTCTTCGCGTTCAACATCACGACATAGCCAGTTACCAGGACCTCAGTTAGTAAGGGTATAATAGTCTTTACGCATGTGGAGGCAGTTATTTCAAAAACCTTTGTTATCCGTGTTAGAACTGTGTGAAAAAAAAACTAACCTTGTACTCTTTCAACCACGGGGCAAGCTGATCGGGCTCGATCTTCGTCTTGAGATACTTCGAGCCGTCGGCTGCTTGGATAATGAGAAGAGGGGCTTGCTCGGTCTCAAGCCCAAAGTACTGCGTACCATATTATTATTCGAGAGTAGGAATTTTAGAATAATGTGTAATAACGCGGAGCACGAAAAACCCGCATTTATTCGGACAAAGCAATAAAAAAAAAACCTGGAACGCATTTGCGGTGACATCAGCGTCGCCGAGCATGAAGCTCATCCCTTTGCTTCTGTACGCGGAAGCGACTTCCTCGTACTTCGGCTCGAAGGCATCGTGCTCGGTGGTGAAGTTAATGAACAGCATCGCCTGTTCGTAACGAATCGGTAGTAAGTAATAACACGACGGAGAATGAATCCTTGTAATAAAGTTCGAGAGATGATTAATTACCTTGTCGTTGGGGCCATCGAAGAACTTGTTAACGTAATCGTAATTGCTGGGATCGCTGTTCCACACCGTAACGATCGGGACCGTCGATTCCTCGATGAATTTCTCTATAGCATCGACGCTGAAATCCTGCAATAAAAGAGGTCATGTAATGAAAAAAAACTAACCATCATGCCCAAAGAATAATCTAATCCAATTGAGTTTGAGAGATACCTGAGAATCCACAACCAACTCGTCGAATGGCTTAAGCAAGCGGATGGTGGGCTTATTGACCGATTCGCCCCTGAGAATGAGCTTTGCGTCGAGCGTGTGGCCGAAAGTGTAGTCGGCCCGCAACTTCTCGGCCACGGCTGTGAACCTTTCGTATTCTTCCCCGGAAAATTTAGGGAACAAACCGATCTAACCAAGCAAATACGGGTCTTTTTTAGAAAAAAAAAAAAGTTGCCTTTAACCAAGTCAATTTCAGCATCTTCAACCGATCTTTTTAGTCAATTACCTTAATTTTATGGATATTTTTGTCAATTTACAGTTGGGTTCTCAACTTTATAATGGATTCACAACAGGTTTTCAGCACCAGAGAACCCGTTATATAGCTGAGAACTACTAAGGATTTGAACCGCTACTACAAAGATGACCGACTACAAAACCGTTTTTCTACATCCACTCGCCCGCCCATAGACGCTTCGCATTTAACATAACCACATAGCCACGATGGGTCTCCGTTCAGTAAGGGTATAATAGTATTTACACATTTAGAGGCAATTTTTTTTAAAACCTCCATGATCAAGACTATTTTCTTAAATTATCCAGCAAAACAATTTCGTTTTTCAATCTTCCAAAAAGATAAAGAAAAAGGGGGGGAAAAATTCTTACAATGGAGATCTTTTTCTCATCGATGATGGCGGCGGCATCTTCGGCTGATTTGATCTCGGCCGACGGAGGGCCCACTTGTTTCTTCAAGTAATCGACGATGCCGTCGGCTTCGCGAGGGCCTTTGTACTCCTGAACGATTTCCCGCCATTTCTTAAGATCTTCAAAGTCGGAAAACCTTGGACTTCGAACTCTGTGGCTAAGTCCCGATTCGATTCTTCGTTTGCGTCGACCTTCGCGAGGACGATCGGCGGATCGTGGCTGCTCAATTCCGCGGCGGCCTTTTCATACTGCATTGGAATTGGATTTTAGGTCTGTTAAAAAATTATTTGTCCCACGTCGAGAAACTGGCTCCACCCAATTTAACATATAAATCAAGAGGGCTATTCTCCTATCACCAATTGGTTTATGGATGAACCCCTCAATGCGTGTTATCACGCTTGTTTGACTCACCATCACCCGATTTGATATGTACACGTGTTTGGATTCGAATCGTGCTGTACGTGAGGGGGTGTGTTGAGATTATTTGTCCCACAACGGAAAACTAACTTCACCCGACTCAATATATGAATCAAAGAGGACTATCATTCCATCACCGATTTGTTTTAGTATGGAACCTTAATTTAACAAGGCATCACTGCATATTCGATCTGCGTGTTATCACTTACGCTTGTTTGACTCACGGACATCCAATTATTTATATGTCCACGTGCTGGGATTTGAATTGTGCCACGCGCGAGGGGCGTGCTGACATTTTTTTGTTCCATAACGGGAAATTAACTTCAGTCGTTCAATATATAAATCAAAATGAATCTCCTCCTATAACCAATTGATTTTAGGATCTACTACTCAGTGCTCGATTTAACAGGGTATCAGAGCGGGTTGATCTGCGTGTTATCGCTCTTGTTCGATTCACCGAAACCCAATTCGATATATATACATATAGGATTTGAATCATGACACACGGGAGGGGTTTGAAATTTTTTGGTCCACATCACAAAGTTAACTTCACATTCTCAATATAATCAAAGAGGTATCAATCCTTATCCCCAATTGGATTTAATATGAACCCTCAAATTAACCGGTCAATGAAAATGGAAGCTTCCAGGCTCAAATCTGTGTGTAAGAAACTACGGATGTAGGAAGAATCGAAGCTGTCTGTTGAGGACATAAAACTGGTTCTTACCTCAGGCGCCAGAGCCTTACAATGCCCGCACCAGGGAGCGTAGAATTCGACGACGATGAAGCTGTGCTTGGAGACGACATCCGTGAAGTTCGAGTGATCCAGAGTCAGCACCTTCTCATAGGAGGCGGCGGCGGCTCGGACGCTCAGCAGCGCCAGTGAAATTACCAGAATACCCTTCCAAACCCTAGCGGCGTCCTCCATATCTTCCACAATTGACGAGCTTTGCCGGAGACTAACGGAGAGCGTTATTGCATGTGAGAGGTGAGGAATAAGACACGAGATGGTGTGTGAGAGAGTTGGAATTGTAAAGTCCGCCCCCATTTGAGTGCCGGTGACGTGGCGGGTGATGATTGGGTGCCGATACGTCGATGTGGTAGAGAGGGTGTTTTGAGTATTGTAATTTTTGTATTCCTTAAAAAAAATCCGATGAGGAAATTCTTGAGAGATTTTTTTTTTATTTTTCTTCAAATGATTTTTTCCGTTTTTGAAATAACGACCTAACGTGTAAATTAAATGATCTAGATTCACTACATGTATCCTTGGGATAATGAAATATTATTAATTTAGAGTGATATTAATATATAGATAAATTAATATTTATTAATTAAAAGCGATATTTTTTAAATTCAGCAAATTTAGTATGCATTGAAAATAAATAAATTTATATATGTTGCAGCTTGATAACGTCAACACCATAGCTCTTAGCTTCAATTATAACAAGCCAGAGATGAATTCTAATTAGATTTAATTTTTAAAAAAAATCAAGTAACAATAGATTCGCATTTTATCAAATTACCATAATATTTATGAATTATTATTTAGAGTTTTAATGGGACCTAATAATTAAAATGAGATTTTTCAAAAAATTATTATCTTATTATCTTATCGATTGTGATGATTTTTTACAAAGACTCAAGTCGGAACCGAAATATTTTATTTTTTTAGAGAGATTATTAATTTATAGATATTTTATTGTATACTATCACCAATTTTAATTTGAATCCTCAAATTAACAAATAAAATATATTCATATCAGTCTAAAGTAGAAGAAAATGTTCTACATGGACAAGTTAAGTGAGCGAACTCTCGATATTTTCGGGTTGATGTCAAGAGGTCTCATTATGACTATTTGATTATTGTACTTCGTGTGATGTGATGAGGTTCAATATGCTTATTGAGAGTATGATAATAGCAATGTGTAGGATATCTATTGAGAAAAAATAATTATAGTAATACTAAATAAAAAATAAAGAATAAAAGACATGGAAAAAAAAAAGGAGAGAGATAAAAATGAGATGAACACAATCCTTCGATCCTTGTATGGACTTGAGCCCATCAATGTTATAGCCTTAGCCCACATATCAGCCCACCCTTATGCTTATTGAAATTTGAAGCCTTAATCATCTGAAATTTAAGGGGGGGTAATCAAATTGTTACATTTAAATTGTAAAAATATAAAATGATAACGCTGGATTGATGAAGATAATTGTAAACAAGAAAGTATAGCTTTAGAACTACAGGGATCAAAATGATAGCAATCTAAAATCAAGGCTGTATATTAAAAGGCTATGTTTGTTTACATGATTTTTAATTAACTTGATATGTCAGGAATTATTTTAATTTTTATTTCAATTTTACCCTTCTTTAAATATTTTAAATTAATAATAATCTTTAAAAATAATATTATATATTTATATTTTATTGCACAAGTGTATGTAGATAGTAGATACTAGTCAATACTATTATTAAGGGTGAGAAGAGAGCAGGATATAAATAGTGAATTGGTGTGTACATTTTATTGCAATTTATCCTTCATTTTATAATTTATTTTGATATGAATAATTATACCGTACACCTAAACTACTTTTTATTTATTATAATCAGATTCCCACAAAATCAGCTTTTACTTAAATCATATTTCATCTATTAATATTATAAATTAAAAATTAACTCAAAATATAAACTAATATTAAATATATATATATATATATATATTATAAGTACACGCAACAAATGTGCAGCAAATACCAGTTATATTGTGAGTGAGAACATTAACCACACCTCCAAAACATGCAGTGTAAAGTTTTCCAAGTTCTCTGCAATGTTGCATCTAATTCGTGTAAAAATGTGATTTTGGTTTGCAAATTTGATTCAATCTATAACATAAAATCAAACAACAAAAACAAATTCAGACAAACAATAAACACAGTGCCCACCAAATTTTATTGCCATCTTCATGAAGACATGAAAAGTTCAGAGCATGAAAACTCACCATATGAATCCAAAGACAGATCAAACTATGATGAAGTCATAAACAAGATTCAGATGAGCAAAATACGAAATTTTATTCACCCGGGAAGATTCAATCCCGTCGTCTTACACACGGGACACAGATTCTTCAGCATGAGCCACTTTTTCACGCAGTCCGTGTGAAAATCGTGCCCGCAGTCGAGGGTCCCTATGGCTTCTCCTTCGACGTATTCTTCCTGTTAGAGAAAATAATCATTCGAAGAATTTTTTTTTTTTAAATTTGATAAGTCCATGAAAATTATTCAATGAGAGGCTGCCGCGTTCTTACACGACATATACTGCAAGGTTCTTCTGCTTCGATCTTCTTAGGTTGAGTTTCTGCTGCAAACTTGTGTTGCTTCATATGGCTCGATATGGTCCCTTCTTTCAATCCCGTGCACACGTTACCGATCTGTTCCCCGAGCTCCAGCAGTTCCTGAGAAAATTTAAATGAAAAAAATTTTGAAGAAAAATAAAAGGTAAATTATGATATAACCCCACGTGGTTATACTGAACTGAAATGCACGTAACTACCCTGTCCTTTTTTTATTGCGCGGAACTCTCTTGTGCTGTCTAAAACTTGCTAAGTAACCCCGGTGTTGTCTAAAACATAGCATTGTAACCCCCAATCAGGGGGTGTAAATGACAAAAAGCGCATGATTAAATAAACTACGAGGGTGTTTGACACTATTTACAAACCAGACGGGTTTTGGTGCTTCATTTTTAAACCACATGTGGTTATATGCAATTTAACAGAAATAAAATAAGGGTTATGACTAATATGAAAAAAAAACTGCGGTGATTGGTATGGTTTTTATTTGGCTTAATTGTATTTTGGATCATGTATATTAGGAGTGGTGGCGTTATAATGTATATATTAGGAGCGGTGGCGTTATGAGGACACCTAAATTAAAGGGTTGCAATTTTAAGACAATAAGTTTAAAAAATTGAAGCAATTTGATGACAATTAACGTCAGAATTTTAAAACTTACGGTCTTCAAATTGCTTTTATTTTGAAACTAATTGTCCTAAAATTGCAAAAATTTATTTTAAGTGTCCTCAAATTGCTTTAATTTCAAAATTTATTGTCTTAAAATTGCCACCCCTACTTTAGGTGTCCTAAGAATGCTGCTCCCACAAATATACATGACTACAAAATAATTAAGCCTTTTTATTCTATTAAACAAACCTCGTAAGACATGTCGTCGACATCCATCCTCATATCGCGGTGACGGTCGTTTAAATCGGCCATTTCGAATACAAACGAGTTACCGAGCATCACTTCCTGTTATTACACAGAAAAAAAGATTTCTTTATATGCATACTAAGTTTGCTATGTCTCCGATCGGAGACGTTAGAAAGAAGATTAACGGGCAACGAAGCTCACCTCAAACCTCAGACCTTCTCCGCTCCTCATGAGATCGAAGATTTGGCGAATTTGCTAAAAATACGAAACCGAAAAATTCGAGCTCAAGGGTAATAATGAACAAAGCATGAACAAGCAAGTGAGAGAGCTGCAATTCGTGTAAGAACTTAGGAAAACCCCTTATAAACTAACCCTTTATTTCGAACGAGAAAGTGAAAAGGGTTCCCACAAAATTATAAAACCAATCAAGAAAAACTTGTAAGTGCCATAAAACGCGAAAAAGATCAGATTTTTTCGATTTACCTCAGACATTAATCCCCCTCTTCCTTCAGCAGAGGCAAACAAACTTCTCAACGGATGAGGAATTTCAGAATAATCCTCGGGATTTCGCTGCGATGTCTCTTGTAATGAAGACGAACCTTGTACCGTTACGCGGTTACCTCCGTCTCCATGGCCTTCATCGTCACCGTTCAATGCAGATAAAAGAGCCCTTCTCGCCATCTCTATCCTCTCGATGTAAGAACGAATATTTCCACCCGAATCCCTTCGGTAAGAAGATCCACCGTTCGAAGGTTCTTGAGAAGAACCACCACCGGTTTCAACAGCAGGGATTGCATTTTGATCCCGAAAAACCGATGAAGATGCATCTACCCTTTCGACAACCGCACGATTTAAGGTTGTCCCCTCGGGCACATTATCGACACGAGGCCTCACGTTTCTGAGAGAACCCGTAGAGAGAGAAGACTCGTCAGCAACGCCGTATCTTGGCCTCGAATTATTACTGCCCGCATCAATTTCTGTTTCTGTTGGTGTAATAATATTCTTTCCTGCATCGTTTCGATGATAAAAACTGGAACTTGCAGCTGCAGAAGACGGTCCCATGTGAGTTTCTGCAACTGCTTTTCTCTTACACGACGGGCCCGAGCCATCGAAAGAGCCACCAAGTTCTGAACGAGCCATCGAAGAACCACTAAAAAGATCACGGGAATCAATTAATTCGACCTCGAGTTCATCAGCTTCCTGCACCGTTTGCTTTCCATTTGCACGCGGGTGGATCCCGTCATTACAGTTCGAGGGCTCGTAAGGACGAAAAGCTCCTTTGCTGACGTGGCCCTGTCCACCGCTCGAGCTCGGTTCACCGAAGGAGTGATGAAGAGTCATCAGCTGAGGATTCGTTTCACCAGATTGGTTCCTCGGGATCTGTTGCTGTATAGCAGCATCGCTCGACGCTGATGAGCTGTGATCGAAGCTCGGGTGGTCGGGAAAGGTTGTAATGGAACTTTCGTGCCCTTGCATAACTTAGAAAAAAACGGGCATTCTTTGGTTTTCTTCTTCTTCTTCGGGAAATCTGAAAATGGCCCATAAAAATTAAAGCACTAAACAATATAAGAAACTTAAGAGATACTCAAAAAAGCTCAACAATTGAAGCATTGGAGATGGGATCACATCAAAGGGATATGAAGCAGCCATTTATGCATTCATCATCAAAGATGAAAAGCTTATACTCTTTTAACTTCTACGCAGCTACTCAGTTTCTCAAAGATCGGAGAGAAAAGACTGAGAAATTCAACCGATGGAGCAATTTTTGAGAGGTTGATAAAAAAGGGTTCGCAAATAATCTGAGTAGCATAACAATAGACGCTGAGAAGAGAAGCTAAGAAAGATCAAGTGTGAACCCAGAAAACAAAAGATCGGAAAAAGCCCAAGAGATAAACTGATTATCGCAACGATCGAACACCAAATTTACGATGATGGAGTGAATCTGCGAGGCAAAAAATTCGACCTAAATTCAATAGCTGAGAAAAAGAGAGACAATCGGCTTTGAAAACAATGCTATTGCCGCAACAAAACGTACGTCGCATCACCAGCGAGAAGATAAGCAATAAAAATTGAGAACACAAACATAAAACACAAACCTCAAACTCAGCGAGTGAGAGATCAAAATCAGAAAAGATGTGTACAAGATGAGAGGGAGGCGAGAGAGATACGAGAGACGAAATTGCTGGGGCGGTGATGAAAAGAATAATTCACACACACTCACCAAGAATAGCCCCCACTTTTGTGGCTCTCTCTTACAGCAAAATTACTGTGTCACAAGAACGCTATACTGCCAAGGACAAAGGGGAAAGTTGCTATTATTTTTTTTCTCGCAATCATCATTTCTCAATATTGGGCTTTGGCTTTTGTCGATTATCTCGATAAGCGGTTTCGTGTGATGGGTTTTTTGACGTGAAGGCGAGATTTTTATGTGATAGTATAGTAAGGGGAAGAAAAGATCTAAAGATCGTATTTTTATTGCGGAATTGTGCAATGCAATCTCACATTATAAATGCCCTATTTTCAAAATTGTTTCCAAGAAAAAATAATTGATGAAAATATGTTGAGAGAGTGCTTCGATCGCGTTTCCCTTGTCCCGAGGGTTCGAGTGGTCGGATTGTGATATCTCCTGAAGAAGGTCACGTGTTCGATTTCGCTTGAACTTCCTGATTATTGATGTTTGTTGTGGGTTGGAACAGTACATATCGACAAGAAGGATTAGTCCCATCGGCAGTTGGACTCGTCCACCGATCAGCAATGAGATTCAGATTTTCATTTAAACATCGATATGTATATATATATAGTATGTCTTAGATTGGTTCCATCTATATATAGATAGAAATCATATAGAACCATATTTGATCACCTTCTATGTATGATTAATTAGTGCGGTGCCACATCAACAATCATGTAAAAAATGTTAATCAATGTCGCATCACCATTTATATTGGGCATCAAGCAGTGAAACATCTCGAGGATTTTAATTTAAGCAATAATGCAAAAGGAGTCCAGCGGTTTACAAACCTCGACTGTGCGGGCCGGCCAGTAAAGCAGTCGGGCTTCGAATTCCACGCCCTATGCGATTGGATCGGGACATGTCAGATCTTAACCGGGCCTAAATCCGGGCCTCATTGAAACATATCACAAAAATATCAAAATCAACCAACATCTTGGCCACGGCACACCAACTTTAATTATTGAGCTACACGAAGCCTTTAAAACCTTATCCTATATACATCACACATCACAGTATTTGAAACCTACTTTATATATAATATAAAAAAAAAAAAAAAATATTTTCTTTCCAAATCATAATGTCTTTCCAATAATTCACATCTTTTGATCGATTCTCATTTTCCTCGTCCCTTCGTTGCCCGGTTGCTGCTAAGTGGCATTATTACAGCAAACAAAATTTGAATATTCAAAGCCTTTTTTTCTTTCAAAGCCTTTGACACGAGCTATAAATGTCCAATTTTCATTCACAACTCCGCCGACACAAATGGCTCTCTCGAACCTCACTGCTCTGTTTCTGCTCTGTTTCTTCTTCTTCATCATCTCAAGTAATAACACTCACTATGTATCTTCATCCCCATCATCGTCCGTACACATTATCCACATGGACAAGTCCCACATGCCTAAGGTCCTCTCGAGCCCTCACCACTGGTACGGCTCCATCGTGGGCTCGCTGTCTCGGGCCTCGTCGGCCCCCGAGGATCGAGCCCGCGGGTCCAAGCTGCTCTACACGTATGACGACGCCTTCCACGGGTTCAGCGCGAAGCTGACCGAAGACGAGCTACTAGCCATCGAGGACCTGCCCGGGTTCCTGTCCTCTCACCCCGACGGGCCCGTCGAGCCCGACACGACTCACTCCCCCGAGTTCATGGGCCTGACCACGGGCTCGGGCCTATGGCCCGCGTCCCAGCTCGGGAAAGACGTGATCATCGGCGTGGTGGACTCCGGGATCTGGCCCGAGAGCCCGAGCTTCAGCGACGCGGGCCTGACCCGGGCCCCCGACACGTGGAAGGGCTCGTGCCGGGGCGGTGAGGGCTTCAACTCTTCCCTGTGCAACAACAAGATCATCGGGGCCCGGTACTTCAACCGGGGCGCGGTAGCGGGCGGGACCCGTATAGATGCGGACTCGACCCGCGACACCGACGGCCACGGGACCCACGTGGCCTCGATCGCCGCGGGAAACTTCGTGCCGGGGGTCTCCTACTTCGGGTACGGGCCCGGGACGGCCCGCGGCGTGGCCCCACACGCGAGGCTCTCGATCTACAAGGTTTTGTGGAACGGTGGGAGCACCGCGTCGGACGTGATCGCCGGGATCGATCGGGCGGTGGCCGACGGGGTCCACGTCATATCCGTCTCGATAGGGTTCGCCGACGACAACCTCTACGAGAACCCCCTCGCGATCGCGAGCTTCGGCGCGAGGAAAAAGGGCATCGTGGTGTGCCTCTCGGGCGGGAACAACGGGCCGGGCCTAAGGACGGTCACGTCGGCAATACCGTGGGCCATCGTGGTGGCGGCGGGCACCGTGGACCGGTGGTTCGCCGGGAAGCTCACCCTCGGGAACGGCCGGACCATCACGGGGTGGTCGACTTTTCCGGGGAGGCCAGTCGTCAGTAACCTCCCGGTGGCGGTGTCAGTGTGCAACACTGAGTCGCTCGCTCGGGTTCCTAAAGAGAGCATCGTGCTGTGCAACCTGACGACCGGGGACGAGGATTTCACCTCGGCCACGAGGGCTCTGACCGCGAACGGCATCCGGGCGTCGATAATTATCGCCAGTGAGGAGCGAATATTCCGCTCTGGCGTTTTTCCCCACCCGGGGGTCGTTGTAACCCCGTCGCAAGGGGCGGCGGTCGCCCGCTACGCGTCGCGGACCTCCTTCCCGAGGGCGAGCTTGGACTTTCAAGAAACGATCACCGGGCCGAACCCGAGGCCCGCACCGGCCCTATCCGAGGCCCAATCGAGGGGACCGGGCCGAGGATACGAGAACATTTTGAAGCCCGACGTCATGGCCCCGGGCGTAATGATCCTCGCCGCGTTCAACCCTAACCTCGTCGAGGCCCGGATCGGCGAAAACGTAACCCTGACGACGAACTACACCTTCCAGTCCGGCTCGTCCATGGCTTGCCCGCACGTCTCGGGCACGGCCGCCCTTCTCAGGGCGGCCCACCCCGACTGGAGCCCCGCGGCCATACAGTCGGCGATGATGACCACGGCCTACGACCGCGACAATGCGGGCCGGGCCATCCGGATTTCGGGCCGGGATCTTGAGGCCACGCCCCTCGGGATCGGGGCGGGCCACGTCGACCCGAACCGGGCTCTGAACCCGGGCCTCGTGTACGACGCGTCCGTGGAGGACTTGGTGGGCCTCGTGTGCTCGATGAACTTCACCCGGGAGCAGACGCGGAGCATCGTGAGGTCGAGCTACGACTGTTCGAACGCGTCCTCGGATTTGAACTACCCTTCGTTCATGACCCTCTTTCGGTTCGACGAGAGAGGGAAGAAGATGACGAAGAAATTTAGGAGGACACTGACGAATGTGGGCCGCGGTGCGGGCTCTTACCGGGCCGAACTCGAGGTGCCGGAGAGCAGCACGGTGCGGGTCAGCCCGAAGAAGTTGGTCTTCGGGAAGAAGCATGAGAAGAAGAGCTACACGTTGGCGGTTCAGTACCGGGCCGAGATTGATAACCCTCTTAAAGTCGGATCTATTACGTGGATTGATGAGTCCGGCGAGTACAAGGTGAGGAGCCCGATTGTGCTCTATGCGTCGGCTGATAATTTCGAGAGCTAGTTAATTATTAGGATTTATTTAAAATTTTCATCTGTATTTAAAAGAAGAAAAATATAAGATTAGGTCACTAAGTATACAAATTTTGGATTTTGGGTCACTATGTTTGATAATTGCAAAAATATGTCACTAACTTTGTATGCCAAAATAATTTTGGGTCATGTTTTCAGTTTTAGATCACTAAGTATATATTTTTTCAATTTTGGGTCTCTATGTTTACAAAGTTAATTATCAAATGAGTGACTCGAAATTGAAAAATATATATACTTAGTGACCCAAAATCGAAAAATATATACTTAGTGACCCAAAATTGTTTTGACATTCAAAGTTAGTGGCTTACTTTTGCAATTATCAAACATAGTGACCTAAAACCGAAAACATGTATATTTAGTGACATAATTTTATAATTTTTCCATTCAAAGAAAGGCTTAGTTGTTGATAGTTTTGCTCCTTGACGATGATGGCGTCGTATTTTCTTATCTGGTCTATGTTTTGGTATATAAATGCGAAGTGGTTTGGCTACATAACACTTATTTACCGGTGAAAAATGATATTTTTCCATTCCCACTTATAAAGTTAGGTTGTCCTAAGTCCTAACAAATTGCATTCTCAATGTTTGGCATCACAACATCATTACACAAATTAAGTTACTATATATAGATAGTTGTCTATTGTAATAACATCAAGCAAGCAAATAAATATTTCCATCACTTAAGAGAACCATGGATGTAAACCCTAAATACGTTCCACCACCGCCACCAATTCTTTCGTCACTTTTGCCCTACAACGGCGAAAACCCGACCCGTTTAAGCCCGTGCCCTCCTCCTAACACGACGTCTTATTATCCGCCGAGCACGGTTAATTACGGTGTTAATCCCCCGCCGCAATATTATTATTATTTCCCCCCTCCGGCGTATTATCATCATCCCCTTCAAGCTGCTTCATCGGGTATGTAATAAGACTTCATAATTGAATATGTATGCGATGTGAATTAGTAAATTATAAACTAATATTGCAGGCCTTGGTGGCAATAATGGAGAGGTTCATTTCATTCAAGCCAAGCATTTTTATACTATGGGAGTCTACAAACCTTGATTTTGTTTATGAACTATCGATTTAACTAAATGTGTATTCGTGTTCGTGTTATGAGGGCTTGGATCAATTTTGATGTTTGTGTTGTAATTTCGATTATTGTTTATTGATTGTCATTTTAATAATATATGTGATTATTTATCATGTATGTGATGGTGATAAATGTCTAAAACTACAGATTCCAAATTTCACCGTACGAATTCATTTATCCTCATTTTTCTATTAAGGAACACCGTAGTTTAATTGTATACATTTCTTAGATAATTAGATAACAATTAGACCGGAGACTATAAATTTGGAACTAAGTATATCGTTTTTATTTTTTTATTTTTGAGCGGTAATTGGAAAAATAGATAATAACATCTTATGTCGGGATAAATTTAAATCTCTAAACATTTTTTTCCTGAAAAAGCAAGTCAGATTTCTAAGTCAAAGTATGTCAAGTTACTAGCCACGTTGGCAGAAAATATTCCACGTCATACCATGGCGTATGATTTTCTACTTGTTTTGCCGAAAATTGACCGGGACCCAAATTAATTTCGAAATAAGAATTTAGTGATCGAATTTTCCTGTTTCAAATAGATATAGTGATATTTTTTAGGTTATTAATATACTGAGTTAAAAATGAAAAACAACAACGATCAAAGTTTATAACTTTTTCGTCACTAGTTTTACATATGACTAATGCGTCGACTCTACACGTGAAGTTTTGTATTTTAAGGGAAAAAAACAAAAATAGTTTCCGTCCGTAGTATAACCTAATCATTACCACCATGATTAACCAACATTTAATTTCGGTGTAACTACTGCACCAAACTCAATAATTTCGAAATGGGGTACCAAATAATTTAAAATATCAGGAATGTAAATATAATCAACTAGATGGTAAAAATTTAAAAAGAACTGATTTTTCATTTTTGTTATGCCATCAAGATGTATGAAATAATTAAGATAACGATGTAAGGAAATTATTGGGGAAAAAACAACAGAATAATAACGGGAAATATTTAATTTACAGCCCCAAACGAAATACCTTAGAGTTGAAGGATTAAATAGAAAATACACTTTGCAAAAACTCTTCGCTTGCTCTGTGCATCTTCCACATTCTTCTTCCACCTCATCTCTCTCTCTCTCTCTCTAGCCATGTCTTCGTTCCCTCACAATCACAACTTCCAGCAATTTCTTCACCAAAACCCCTCACAACCACAGCAATCGAATCTCTTCAGGTGAACTAAAGAGCATGAGAAAACGATTAACTCCTTCTTTAGTCGAACAGCTTCGAGATGCAAATCTCTTTATCATCGGAGCTGATTTGGTTCTTTTCGTCTTCTATCTAACCATCATTTCGTGTTTCAGGGACTTCAACGACGGGAATAACATGGACGGTGGTCAGATTTCGCAGCATCAAGTAGCCTACTTCAACAACATAAACCCTAATTTTATTGATCAACACCCACCATACGTCCCGCCAAGTACCGATTCCCTATTTCTGCGAGCTTCCTTCGACGATTGAGCTTTGTAATTTTAATTTTTCTTAATTTCTTAATTCAATTATCAGGTTTGGCGCTTGGACAGGGCCCGCCCAATGTTGAAAACGGGCTGAACTTGCAGTGGGTTGATTCCAAGAGGAACACCCCAATTGAGAGGCTTTTCTTGGAGAACAACATCAATTTGAATGGCAGCAGTAGTAAGAACAACAATTCCCAGCTATCAGATTTGTTTCAGGCACGGTCGGTGTCTACAGGGCTTGGTCTGTCTCTGGAGAATCCACGGTTGTCTTCATCGGGTGACTCTGCTTTATCGGGGCTTATCGGGGATGCCCTCGAACGGGAGCTGCAGAGACAGGATGCTGAGATTGATAGATATGTCAAAGTTCAGGTCGGATAGCTGCTGTTTTCTTTCCCTTTACCTTATATTTCCGTTGTCAGCATAGATATGTTAGATTATTATTGTTGATCTTGAAGTAATGGTAACTGTTAATCTGTTGTCTTGATGAAACTGTTTTTGTAGTTTACACAAGTAAATCAATCTTTAGTTCATCTTTAGGTTGTAGAATGCATATTTTTTGTTAGAATTTGTACGCTGGTTGGCTAGTTATATGTTGCTTCAAGGATTTATTATCTTTCCTTCATGCTGTTAGAATTGGACAATATTAGAGATGGGTCTTGTACGGAGCTCAAGATTTCAGGCTAATTTGAGCTTTTTTTCGTTTTTCGGAAAATTGTGAAATTATATAGTGTCGATGCACTTCTGATGGTCTGAAGGAATAATTGTTTTGAGCCTGCTAAATGTGAGATCATGGTTATATCTAACTGAGGATTTTATGTACTCTGAAAGCCCTTTCATTTGGTTGTTTCAAGTTCTTACTATTGCAACCTTTGAATCAAATCTTTATAACTTAAATTGTTCTGCCTATAAAAGGGTTTCCCCTCTCTTATACAGCAATAATCTCTTGACTGTTCATGTTCTTCTTGTTTGAAGCAAATCTTAAGCTTACCCCTTACAAAATTTTCAGCAACCACAAAGAATATTCAGCCCATAAACCATTTTTTCTCGTCTTTTTTTTCTGCCTCTATCAACAGGGGGACCGCCTCAGACAAGCCATACTGGGAAAATTCCAAGAAAACCAGCTCCAAACAATATCATACATCGAAGAAAAAGTGTCCCAAAAGCTCCGCGAGAAGGACACCGAAATCGAGGAGACCAACAAGAAGAACCTCGAGCTCGAGCTGAGGCTCGAGCACCTCACCGCGGAAGCCAACGCGTGGCAGCAGAGGGCCAAGCACGGGGAGAACACGATCAGCTTACTGAAGCAAAACCTCCAGCAGGTTTATGCCCAGCAGAGCAGAGACAGCAAAGAAGGGTGCGGTGACAGCGAGGTGGCGGATACTGCCTCCTGCTGCAACGGAGGCCACCCCATGGATTTTCGCCTGCTTCGAGCTTCGACGAAGGAGACGGTGATGATGACGTGTAAGGTATGTGGAGTGAATGAGGCTTGCATGCTCTTGTTGCCTTGCAAGCATCTCTGCCTCTGCAAGGAGTGTGAGAGTAAGCTGAGTGTTTGCCCCTTGTGCCATTTCTCCAAGTATTTGGGCATGGAGGTTTATACTTGATGATAGAGGGAGGTAATAAATAATTTTATGTGTTAATGTTGAATGATGTATGAATCAACTCACGGACTCTGATCATTGTGTGTAGTATAAATGTAACACTTCATTCTCTATAATATATTTGTGACCCACCATCTTAACACTTGGCTAAGTCTATCTGTATATAATATATTATAAATGTATTATCAAGATTTTAATTTCAATTAATGGATGTGGGATCCTCTGATGGTGTGTTTGTTTGAGATGTTTCAACATCACGGTGATAATCACGTCACCACCGTGATGCGAGTATCACTGTCGCCGTGATGTGTATCAAGCTGATATTTTACTATCGTATTTGTTTTGTGGTTATATTTTGTTTTGAATGTCAATGTGATTTTGGAATATTGTGATTGTCTAATAAAGTGATGTGATGTATGTGATGATGTGTAAATGTTTTATTTAATTCAATGTATATTATGTAGGTAAAGTGAGTTAATATGTTCATTTGATGCGATAATTTATGGTATAGTGATTAATCTTTTAATATTAAGTATTAATTTCCTAAGCATTAACTAAGTATTTTATATAATTCAATATATTTTTTAATATTTAAATATATATTGTAATTAATAATAAGAACAAGTGTATATAAGAAATAAATATTTAAACTATAAGGGCCATTTTTGTCCAAGAGGATATTGAAAATATCATGTGATAGAGGATTATCTAGTTTTTTGGGGGTAATTCAAAAATTGGAATATCATTTCCTTTTGATCATCTAGGTGATTTTCCACCACATTGATGGCTCATCACTACTACTAAACAAATGCGGTGGATGGATCACCGTAATATTTTAGAATATCGCTCCAAAATAAACACCCATTAATGGATATGCGTGCCCACTGATAAGTGTCGGAGTAAATAATATTTCGTAGGTTATGATTTCCATCCTAAACTCTCGTTTTCTGTATTGAATTGTGATAAGTCACACTAGTCCGGAGAATTAGTCTTGATGAAGATGGGGTCTAAGTGCAATTTAACACGCTGATTGACGCTAATGATGGCTCCGATGTAATGCAATTGAAGAAGTTGTGACGATCAGCTATATTTTTTTTCTGAACTTTTGCTACTATTCTTAGGAGATTTGTTGAGGCTGCGTTTAGTTTGTAAGATAAGAAAAGGAGATATAATTTATCTTAAGATAATATATCTTGACAGTTTAGTTTCCATTTAAGCGTTGTATTGTATTATGTTTTGTCTTGTTTACCTATCAAGATAGAAATAATACTACGTTAGATTAGCTTGTTAATTTACTTATAACACCGCCCTTAATAAAAATCTTAATATTAAAAAGATTAATTCTTATTAATATTGAAAAATACTAAGATGTTGATATCATTTTGATCGCCGTGAAACGAAGAATAAAAATGTGTGTTCATTGTTTTTATCATTTAAACACATAAAATAACGATGATAGTTTATGATTTGATAGAATTATCATTTCAAATAATCTCCAGGTTATGCTATAGATTGGATTAATAATCTTGGCCAAACCCATTGAGATAACTTATTTAGTGTTCAATATTGGATTATTATAGCGGGTTTTATAATTATCTCGGATCTTATTTACGTCAGTGAACAAGATAGTATTGAATTAATTAGCCATAAATACATTAAAATAGTTACCTACAAATAATGTTGAGCCACATAACATATAGCACCGTTTACTCGTCTCACTCCGCAATGGCGAAATCATGATCTTCCCCAAAGGTTCGATCACCTCCATGGATGTCAATTAATGATCTTCGTTCATTTCGTCTGATTTTATCAGTTGCGAAGGTTTATTTATTTGCGATTCATCATAGTATGAGCTCGTCGAAGAAGTGATTCCGTGGTCTTGTGTTTGAATTGTATGTATGTGTCTACGATGAACGCATGCGACTATTGCTGTCTCCTGTTGTGTTTCCAGTGATTGTTGATGTAACGCTAGCTCAATCTCGCCTATGATGATGTGATTGTCAAAGATTGTTCACGATTTCTTTGGGCAAAAATCCCCTGCTACGATTGATCGTTTGAGCCTGTAGACTCTGTGTGTAGTGTACTCAATGTGTTCGACCATTTGCATATTAGAACCAAACATCCAGTTTCGTTAAGGAGATGGATTTTGAGATCTGACATGCTGCTGTTTATGTACCCCCTTTTATATTTTTCTTTGTTATTTGGCAAGCGAGTGACGAGGATGATACGATGTTCAAACCGTTCATGATTTCTAGCTAGGGCAAAATTCCTCTGCCATGCTTGATTGCTTGAGCCTGTAAACTAGTGCACTCCATATGTTCGATCATTTTCCGTAGAGACCAAAGTATCGAGTTTTCATAAGGAGAGATGCATATGAGTTCTTATATGCTTCTGTTTGTGTATACCTTTTTTCTTGATTTCTTCATGGAATGCAGACAAGAAGCTTAGAGTGAAAAAGAAAGCTCTCTATTGCATGATCATAGGCTTTTCGTTATCCATTTTTCATTATCGTTCTCGATATCTGCTAGCATCGTTTTAAATATGATGAACTCATCGAATTTGTAGTTGCCAGTAGCATCATCAATATTTCAATGCTTTGTTTGATCCCTCTGAGAGAATAACATGGACTGCAATGTTTTGAGTACGAGCTCGGGAGAAGAAAAGGCAAAGTGGAGCGTGTTCGAAGGCATTAGGACGAAGCCATTAACGCCTGAAGCTCTCATGGCTGAGATTAATTCGGTTATTACGGTTCTCGAGTATGCTCATGCATCTGCTGCTCTCTTGCAATCTCCGCCCGCGACATCTGCTACGAAGCTGAAAGCCTCCGTAAGAAGCTGACCGGTAAGATTTATGAAGTTATGCTAAGCTAAATACAATTCTTTGCTGTCTTTCAGAAACTAAGCCCTGTTGTTGTTGCTTGTAATGAGTCATTGCTTGCTTGAAGAGGGAATTCATAGTATATGTTAAACATTAGGCCATTACTTCCTCTTCTTGGTATTAGTTTCCATGTGTGTGTAATTTTTCAATTAATCGATTTTTGGCCACTAAGGAGTTCCATGACTAATTCAAAATAATAAATAAATGATGAAATCAAATAAATAAAAGCATGGGGATGTGTGTAATGTTAGAATTAATATTAAACCGTCTCCTGTTTCTTCAATATTTAGAATTATGTTAGTTATTCTCATTGCTTAAGAAGCTTATTATCCTTGTTTTTATATTTATTTTATGGATAATTACACCAACATTCCATGTGGTATCACTCAATTATACGTACAACCCCGTTGACTAATAATAATTGCACTTACACCCTTTCAGTTTTTAATCAACCTTTACACTAAGACCCATTCATTCTATTTTGGACAACAATTTAAAAATTCGGACATCCAAATTTACCCTTAGTTACTATATTTCGTAAAATAAACATGTTTAATCGGGTTTAAAGTAAACGAGTCATGCTAGAGCGGAGTTCGACTCACTTTCTGGGCTCGAGCCCATCGAGCCTTTTTTTTTTTTCGAGCGGAGCTCCCGAGCTTATTAAATAAAAAACCTCACGAGTTTCCAGTCTCTCACGAGCTTAACTCGAGCTCGGACTTGACAATTATGAACTCGATCTCGATTGTCACGAGCCGAGCTTCAGTCGAGCCAATCTACTAAGCTTATGAACCGGTTCGTCTCATCTTTCACTCTTGAATAAATTGGTAGCATGTGCATATATTGAATTTATTTCGATAAATATTGAATATTTCAAGTAGTCGGATCATGAAGGATTTCATGGATTCTCACTTTGACTCATTGACTATATGTTGATTTGGGACAGTACAAATATACCAATGGAATCAGTCCCCCCTCGAACTCGGGGTCGTCCCATAAGTCGACAATAAAGTTCATATACTCTGCATACTGAATTCAGTCGAAGTGCAAGGACTACGGTAGCTTCGCGTGAAACGTATATAGAGGAAAAAAACTATTGATGAAAATTAAATTAGAACATTTAAGAAATCATTCACAAAAAAAAACCTACAAACGTCTATTCCGTGTCATATAATTATATGATCATACGATGATAGCTTATCACAATTTTTGGTACACAAAGGTTTCCTATTGTGTCAGTTTCTTACGTCATCATTACCGCAGTGACTAGACTAGGTTTCACTTTCAAAGTACAACCTTAGATTCACCCCTCAAATTCGGAAATTGTTAGTTTAGAGCGAAATTATATAACGTTATCATATTAATAATCCAAATTAAATAAGAAAATAAATTAAAGACCAGTTCTTTCCCCTAAACCTAAAACAAAGCCTCCACGATCATAAAAACACAGCTACAAAGAATCAACGGATAAGATCACAATCCAAGCCATTGAATCCAACGGCTGTGGTAGGTCAAGCGTCATCTCGAGGTTTAGAGCTTGAGACCCATAAAAACCTCAATTTTTTTCCCTCAGCCTCCACAGGCACAGTGATTACCACAAACCCTCAGCCCCCATCATCTCTCTCGCCTCTCTCTCTCTCTCTCTCTCGTGCTTAAGATATAACGCGCAAAATCTTGGCTCTCATCTCTCTCGTTTTCTGATTTTTTTGCCCTTTTTTCCCGTCGAAGCCATGGAAGTTGATAACAGGGAAACCGCCGAGAGCGGCGCCGTCGCCGTCGCCGATGAGAGTTCAAAAAAGCCCATAGAGGAGGGTGCCGATAGCGTTAATAAGGAGGACAACAACGGCATTAGCAGCAGCCCTAAAAACAACCACGACGACGACGCGGAAAGCAACGGAGGAGGAAGCAACAGCAGTCATACAAACAGGGCGGCGCCGCCGTTTGTGGGTCCGCCGCCGAATTGGGTTCCCTTGCAGTATCCGGCCGTAATGCCCATGCCTCCTCCCTACTACCCGCCGCTGCCTTACCTGCCCTACGCCCGCCACCTCCACCAGCACTACCCGCCGCATCCCGCCGCCGCCCATTCTCCGGCGAACGGAAGATTCGGGCCGGCGCCTACCGACGGGTCGAACCGCACGATCTGGGTCGGCGACTTGAATCCTTGGATGGACGAGGATTATCTGAGAAACTGCTTTGCTTCCACCGGAGAGGTATTATAACTACATATGCAAATATAATACATTATTACAATTTTTTTGTAAGAATCTTTTACCATTTTCTTGTGCTTTCTTGATTTTCCTTACGATGGCATTATTGTTGAATTGTTATCCTATTGCGTGTGTGTTTGTGCGCGTTTTTTCGTGCAGGTTTCGTCGATAAAGGTTATCCGAAACAGGCAGACGAAGTCTCCCGAGGGCTACGGGTTCGTGGAGTTCACGTCCCACGAGGCCGCGGAGAGTGTCCTACAATCATATTCTTACAAGGACATGCCCAACACGAACCAGCCCTTTCGCCTCAACTGGGCCACATTCAGCTCCGGAGAGAAGAACCCCAACAACAACAACAACAACAACAACAACAGCAACAACAACAGCAACATCGGCTCGGATCTCTCGATCTTCGTGGGAGACTTGGCCTCGGACGTGACCGATTCTTTGTTGCAGGAGACGTTCGCGGGAAAGTACCCGTCGGTTAAGGCGGCTAAGGTTGTTGTTGATGCGAACACGGGCCGGTCCAAAGGTTACGGGTTCGTGAGGTTCGGCGACGACGGGGAGAGGACGGCGGCCATCTCGGAGATGCAAGGGGTCTACTGCTCGAGCAGGCCCATGAGGATCGGGCCCGCAACGCCGAGGAAGTCGTCTGTTTATCAGCAGCAACACTACTCTTCACCAGGTAGGGGACCCTGTAAGAATTTGATCAACACTGTGTTAAATTGAGGGTTTCATCCTTAAACTAGTTCGGGTGATGGGAGTTAGTTTTCCGATGTGGAACAAATAATCTCAACACAGACTCACGAGCGAACAAGTAATATGAGGCAAGTTCTTACAAGGTCTGATGTAGGACCTTGTAAGAATTTGCACACCACTGTGTTAAATTGGGGGTTTCATCCTTAAACCTATTCGGATGATAGGACTCGGTCAGGGTGGAGTTAGTTTTTCGATGTGGAACAAATAATCTCAACACGAGCGAACTAATAATATGGGACAAATTCTTACAAGGTCTGTTTTGTGGGACCCTGTAAGAATTTGCTCAGTATTGTGTTAAATTGAGGATTTCTTCTTGAACCAATTCGGATGATAAGCCTCAGTCGAGTGAAGTTAGTTTCCCGTTGTGAGACAAACAAATAATCTCGACATGAGCGAACTAATAATACTGGACAAATTCTTACAAGGTCTTATGTGGAACCTTGTAAGAATTCACTCATCACTGTGTTAAACTGAGGGTTTCATCCTCGAACCAATTTGGATGATAGGCCCCAGCCGAGTGAAGTTAGTTTCCCGATGTGAGACAGATAATCTCAATACACAAGCGAACTAATAATACGTCTTAGTTCCAAATTTATGTAGTTTGCTTTCGAATAAAACTTCGCCCTTTTATGACAGGTGGATACTCGAATGGTGGCTCGTCACAGGCTTATCAATCCGATGGAGAATCTTCGAACACTACAGTAGGCTTTTATTTCTTAATGTCTTCGTTTTCTTGTCTTACACCGGCAATGTGCGTGCGTGTTTGTGATCGAACGGGTAATGAATCTTTGTAGATATTTGTTGGCGGGCTCGACCCGAACGTCAGTGACGAAGAACTGAAGCAGCCTTTCGCCCCATACGGGGAGATTATCTCCGTTAAAATCCCACTCGGGAAAGGCTGTGGCTTTGTCCAATTCGCAAACAGGTGATTCTTCTCGTAATAACCTTAAAAAAGCTAACGAAATTACGCAAAATACAAATTATTTTTTTTTACCGAGCAGAAGCGACGCCGAGGAAGCACTGCAGCAGCTGAGCGGCGCGACGATCGGGAGGAGGAGCGTGCGCCTCGCGTGGGGTCGAAATCCCGCAAATAGACAGGCTAGTTTTTCTTACACTGTTTTTTCTTTTTTATTTTCAGGACATTTTATATGCAGTTGATGATCATGTTAGAAGAGATTTTGTAAAGCAAAGAGATAAATAATAAATTCAAGTTTAATTATCCTTTTAGTCCTGTAATTTAGGGAGTATGGCATCATAGGGACAACAGATTCAGTTGGTGGTATTATACGGACATTAACTTTCAGAATTAAGCAATTTCGAGACATTATACGACGGAACCTTATATTATCCCCCAAATTCTAGGGTTCCTGCGAATTTTGTCCCAAAATTGCTTAATTTGAAAGTTAATGTCCGTATAATGCCAACCCGTCCCTGTAACGCCGCACCCCCTAAATTACAGAACTAAAAAAAAGTAATTGGCCTCTAATTTTCTTTCTTTCTCTTGTGCTTCGTTTTTGCAGTCGAGTAACGAGAACGGGCACCACCAGTGGGCCCCGGAATACTACGGTGGGCCCTACTTCAACGGGTACGGATACCCCGTGATGCACCAGCCGCACCCGCACCCGCACCCGCACGACCCGTATATGTACGGTGCCTACGGGGCTGCTTATACCTTCAACGGAGCGAACCAGCAAGTGAACTGAAGACAAGAAGAAACAAAGGCGAGCTTTTGTAACTTCTTCTTGTAGTAAAACTTTCGACGGAGGATTATTATATTAGCTTTTTACGTAGTAGCTCTAGCAATAGTTATATTAAACCATTGTTAGGAGATTTTATCGGAGGAGTGATTTGTTTTAGAAGCAAACTCAAACTTCTTGAATCCAATAAATTTATATTCCTAGTGATACATTATCGAAATGCATGTTGGCATCGTGGTCTTTAAGTAGTGTTACAAAAAATATATGGAGTTACAATATTTCATGCTATATGCTATATCAGAGCTTACGTTCAAGAGGTCATGGATACTGACAATCTCACATTTAAGAAAATTACACGTATAATGTTAGATAAGAAAAAAAAAATCAGTCTAGACGAATACTCACGGTCAGTCATTTAAGAAAATATCGTGGAATTTAGTCGTTGATAAGAAGACGGGAAAACAATATCACTGTATTAAGTAATAGTACGTTATGCATCAAGTGTTGTACCATTAAACCTTTTTTTTTTCAACGTCGAAATCTTTAAACCAAACTGAGCCTAACATCCAACGGTAGAGAAGAAAGAAATTAATCCAGACGCAAGTGTACATTGGAAAATAAAATATACAAATTTAAAACGTGATACACATGTTTCAAGCTTAAGCTTTTAGGTGAAGCGATCATTCAACACAGAGTTAAGAGTATTCTTTTCACTACACAGAACTGCCAATGCGTAAATTCTGCGTTAGCACGATCGACAAATTGAACTCAAACTATATATTCAGGCAAGAAGCTCCAACAGCTTATTAGAGCTTTACATGTCTGTGTTTTCTGATGCAAGAAACTACCAAAACTGATTTGAAGTTAGCTTAAAAGAATCAGACATTACTCAACTCACTGAATAAATCCCGGGCTTCTTCTAGTATATCTGCTCGACGAACCCTCGTTGTCTGCAAATTGCACATCGAAGGCATCGTCACATCGACCTCCGTTAGTCGTCGCCTCAGCCACTTCGTGGCACTTTCGTCCATAAATCGCGCATTCACCGTCTGAAAACGGACAAATAAAAAATAGGAAGAATTTTAAAGCCATGTATGAAACAAGGAAGACAAGTGAAGCTGCCATCTTTTTTTCTTTTCCTTTTAAAACCATAACTCGATTCCATAATATCAATTAGACAAAATTTTACAAATAGAACAATAAGCAAAAATTGCTGAAGAATATGAAGGAACAACAAAGTATGTTTATAGTTTTACCCATATACTGCTGAGAGAAGAAGCATTGATCATCAAGTCTCGGAGGAAGTCAACAACATCGGAGCCCGCGACGAGCTTCTCCGAGCCGAAGGAGAGCTCAATGTTATGATCGGAAGAATCAAACGGGGATCCGTAGTTTTTTATTACGACTCTACCGTGTTGCTCTAATATTCGATTCAGGCGACAAGCTGTTCGTGTTTTTTCTTGCAGCGTCGTGGTACTTGTTTTAGTTCTCGAAGGAGAGCTGAGGGCGTTTTCGTCTTTGGAGTCGAGCTCGAGGCCGAGCAAAGTGGCTGCTGTTTGTGACTCCGCCCAGCAACAACAACAAGAGGGCGACCCGTCATCTACGACGTATTGAAACAGAGCATACTCAGTGAAAAATGTGTAGAGGTTTCATGATAAGATAAGGGCTTAATGATTTTTTTAGTCATCTATATTTGGGGGAGTTGCATTCTATTGACACCTAAAGTAAGAGATGGCATTTTTTAGGCAAACGAGTTTCGAACTTGAAGCAATGCAAGGACATAAATTAAATGTTGCAATTTTAGGACTGTAAGTTTCAAAATTAAAGCATTTTGAGGACAAGATGTTTCGAAATTCAGCCGTTAATTGTCCTCAAATCACTTCGATTTTAGTACTTACTGTCCTAAAATTGCAGCATTTAATTAAGATTTCATCAAACTGCTTCAATTTCGAAGCTTACTGTCCTAAAACTACCATCTTTAATTTAGGTGGCCTTAAAATGCAACTCCCCTGAATATACGGCACTGAGAAAATAATTAAGCCAAAAAAATATATTCTAGCGTTAAGGCTGCGTCTGGTATAAAGATTCCCAAGTTGAAAAAGAAAAGGAAAAGTGCAATGGTACTGAGTACACTCGAAGTGTGGCGTGCCATTCTTGATACACTAACACTGTTTTCCTTCGTCATTTCCAAGCAGAAATTCCGCGCACCAAACTGAGCGTAAAGGAATCAAAGAAAATACCCAAGACAAAACCGGCAAACGGGATTCGTAAGGCGGACGAGATGGAGTTAGAACTTGACCGGGAAAATGCACGCGTTCCAATCTTCTCTAGCACTACTATATAAACAGAGACAACCTGTGCAAATCGAACAAATTAGGTAGTAATAAAAGAGATGATGAAACGTAATATGCATAGTGCACGAAATCTGAAGCTCGAGGATGTAATATATTTACCCGGCCTCGAAGTTGCATTGTTTTAGGCTCCGATGGCTGCATTACGTTAGAAATCAACGATGTAGTAGGATTCGCGTTTGGAGAAGTAACACCAGGTAAGCATTTGTTTGGATAATTACACTCGTCGATGCACTGATTTTTTAACGAGCTCGTATGGTTCACTGTAATAGAGGACGCAGGCGTCAGCGTGTACTTTCCATGCCCGCTGATCGAAGAGAAATAAAGCTCGGTTATCGCCAATCAAGACCAATTATTAAAAAAATTAGCAAAAACGAATGAATATAAAAAAAATTTGATGCTTATTTTACACACCGTGGTTTGAGAACTCGATGAAAGGTCGCGTAAACGTCGGGTCCCAGTCCCAGAGGGTGAGCCCGTTTGCAGAGATTACCGAAAACCTTAACCTGCAAAAGAAAAAAAAAAAAGAAAACTGCGAAGTAAGATTCTTTTTCTTATAAAATGAGGAAAACCCGAGCGAAGGGAGTAGTTATAAAATGAAATACCGTGTTATTATCAACCAAAACATGGATGCAAACGTTGTTATCTCGTCGAAGAAACATTGGCAAGCTCGAATTTGCAGGAAAATCATCAGTAACGGTATCGTGAATAGCAGTTACGAGCCCATGCAGAGATACTAAGTCCCCTACGGGCAACTCGTGTTGAGGACATGAAGTTCCAAAAGATTGCACTTGCATTATCATCATGGGCCCGCTGCAAGAATCAGGGGTGTCTCTTCGTGTTGTCGAAGGCTCAGTTGTCTCCGAGTGATCGAGGTTCAATATTTTGATAACATCTGCAAGTGAACTCAAAGCACTCGAGGGCAAATAGAGCTTTAAGCGCGAGGTGATGTCATCAACCTCTAAGACACTGCTCATCGGAATTATTTCATTGCAAGCTTTTGAGCTATGGCTGTTGTGGAGGCTATCAAGAGATGAGAACACAAAGCTCCATAGATTCGTCTCGGGACCAACAAATACTTTATCCCGAAAAATCCTATGGTTCCCATTTCCAGTGACTGGTTTATCTTCCTCTTCCTTGAGAAGGTAATAACCCCCGATTTTCAAGAACTGAAACCAAGATGAGCCATTATGCAATAATGATATACTCAAAAACAGAAATAGATCTTCCATTGAATAATAAAGTCTTACACAGTATACCTCGTACGTGCAAAAGCTATTAGGATCAAATTCCAGCAACAATCTTCTACTTCGAGATTTGGTGGTGCAATGCAGAGTACCCGAAATATGGTGATTCAGATTTCTATGTGCGATCAAGCACGGGAATTCTGACGAAAAACAGCTTATGTCCTCTGCATGAGAGTAACTGCGAGAGGAAACACTGAGGAAACCTTGGCCAACTTTACATTTCCTAAGAGCATGTTCCTCAGATGTTGCAAAATCTTGAAGTGAATCTCTCATATTAGCGTTTTGAGGTCCCTCGGGAAGAAGCAAACTCCATGGCAGGAAAATGGTCTCTGCAAACATGTTAAATCTATTTGCTCGATCTCCTTCAAACTGAAAAGAACAGGAATTATTAATACACAATTGGCAAAAGTATGAGTAGAAGATAAATAATGGTGAAGAGTGTGTATTGTATGTATCCCAAAGAATGGATAAATCTCCTGAGCAATAACCAACTCTAAATATAATAAATCTGTGTATATTTTGATATCTGATTAGTTAAACATTAGTAAACATAAAAATTTCAGTGTCATATATAAAGCTATATGGTTTTTGTCTTACACGAAAATAAGGTACCTTTTGCTGAATTGGGAACTTGTGTGTGATCACTAGCAACTTATATTTCCCATTTGCAAGCTTCTGAGTATAATCTTCCAAATTGAACGGAGAAAAACTTGGAGAATTATCAGAACCAAGATTCCCACAAAGATAAAGTGACATTTTCGTCTTTTCTATTACCGGAGTATTACCGAGTATGCTTCTGCAAGATAAAGGGTCCATAGCTGACCTCATGTCAACAAGCTTTGGAGCAATACCTTGCATGATTATTGTGAAGTCCTTTGCCTGATAACAACGTAAGTCATATTATCATTACAAAGAAGATAAATTAGTTGAAAAAAGTAAAATCTGAAGAGAAAAAGATAGACTGCGCCAGCTGCAATTAAAGCACTACCTCAAAAATGTTTTCAAACTTCCAATTTGGAGGAATTTTGAACATAACATCGACAGCACCAGTTGCATCGAGAAGCTGCAATCTTCCAGAAGAAACCGAAACCTGAATAATAATCACAGGAAACAGAAAACGAAAAATTTGAGATGCTAATTACTAGTAATAAGCAATGATGAAGCAAAAATATGCCATGTAAACATATTTTTTAAAAATGCTTCAACTTGTAACTTGCACCGACCTTCAAATGTCCTAATGCAACAATGCCAATGCCTTCACTACTCAATATTCTTCTGATTGGTTGCTCATATGATTTCCCATTACAAGATACTATATTCTTCCTCTGATCAATGTTGCCAATGTTTTTCTCCCATGAAGCCTCACAATAACTAATTATGTCCGAAATAGGTATTGCCTGAATGTAAAAAAATATTATATGGAATATGAGTTACACAATGATCAGCTATAGATTTTGAAGCAGATGAGGTCTTAAATATACAACTCACCAATCTTAACTGACCATAATTGACTCCCTTTATTGCAGCACATGCATCATGCCTGCAAAATTGCACCAGGACTCCTTGCTGAGGGGAAAGAAAATAATAATAATCAATGATGGGGGCCGTGATTAAGATGTGACAACCCTTAAAACATCTGCAAACTAGTACAAATTTACCCGGGGGTAATAAGCTGATTTTGGAAGATGCAAACTAGCATACTTTTGGGCTAATCCTTCCTTCTGGAAACACCTTGTAGTAATGTTAGAGAATCTCAACTTAGATAACTTAGGAATAATCACGTTGAACTTGATTTATGAGGGCATGCAATTTGTTACATGGTTTGTTCCCAGGGTCTCTTTTTCAGATAGAATCCCGGAGAATTTTTTTCTGAAGCACGCAATGAGAAGCAGGACCCTGTAGAACAAAAAATTCGATCAGTTTGAGTTGATAAAAGATTAGAAAATAATAAATCTTTAGTAAAAGTACCATAGTCTCGCTGAAAAGGCCAAGGAGTCTACGAACTTGTGAAGAATGCTCTTCGAATGTGACTTCCAATGGCACCTGCAGCATACATAATATCACAAACAAAACGACTACAAGGATCAATGTCCTATACAAAATTTACTTTATTAGTTTTAGAAAAGCTCTTACACAGTTTCAAGTGGGGAGAAGGACTCCACGTGCACATAAGTCATGCAGCAAGCTCCAAGAATCAAAATCTTCTTCCAAGAAAATCGGGTATCCACTAAGTGGATATTCCTTAGAGTTACCTAAGAAACATTAGATAGTAAATATGCTTGAGCACTATGAATGTTTACACTGCATGTTTTATCACATAAATTCAACATCCCAATAGTAATATCAGGAATGTATTCACAGTTGAAAAGGTAAGAAAATTAACATACAATTGCACCAACTCTGAGGCTGTGAGGCACGGTTAGATTCTGATCAGCCAACAATAGCATTACTTCTTTATCAAGCTCGACAACCATGCCCTGCATGTAAACATCCATAACGACCCCAGTGTAGCTACCAAATGCCCATTTATCTTTTACACCCTTATTACATGTTAAGATCGGATTCTCAACAAATCGATGGACATGTAATGATGAATCATCCATAGCCACATACATCAATTGTGGCTCTTCTTTCCCGATGAAGACCAATTTTTTCTTCATACCCATCAGCAAAATAACTTGACCGATCAATCTAGAGAACACGGGGTGCCACGAGGACCTCGAGCCACCGAAGTACACGACCACCTTCTTCACAAAATTATGGTCTCTCAAATTATCCTTCCCAAATCCCGAAACCAGATTCTTCGAACGACAAAAGGTGCACTCGCATACAGAAACATCAGCAAGAAAGGCACAAACGTTTCTCACTGCACCACCCACATTCCCACATGGAACAACGGTAACCGGGCTTATTGCCTTCACGACCCCAAGAACCCCACCTTTCGTTATATTGTCACATTTAGCCCCAGAGGAACCCAAATTGAGGCAACAAGAGCTAGAATTCGACAAAGAACATGCACTCACGCTCACGTGCATTTCAACAAACACCCACCGTACAATCTCTAAAACCCCACTTTTCCTCCTCCCACCGCCACATTTTATAGGGATAAAGTTCCAAGCGAGAATTCTAATTTCTCGACCTATAACCTCCGCATCGAAATCCAAAATGTCACAGCAGACGACACCAGTGCCATCGGTAAACCTAAAACAGCTGCACTCAATAGCGTCGCCGCAATCAGAAGAAGTGGGCAGCGTAATTTTCCCGAGGAGAACCGCGGGTTTGGTTAAGGGCCTCAGCGTCCTGAAGAGTGCGCTTGGGGGAGTTGCAACGTCGACGTGCTGGCGGCTTCTTTGAGCTGAGGGCCACCGGTTTTTGGGTGTGGAACTCGGACGGCCTTGATTTAACGATACGGCAGCTGTTAAGGGACGGGCACCGTCGATTAAGTCAGCTAGCGTGGTGATGTTCATAGCCTTTTCTTCCATCGACTACTCAAGACATCGGTAAATCGAAATATGACTGAATATAAATGTAATTCCAGATGTAATTGGATGAATCAAGTGGATATTGGAGAACTACTATTGGTACTTGGCCACATTCCGGTGAGTTTCTGCCGGAAATTATTGCCGGAAGTTGGTCGGGGGGCTGACTATGAAAGGAAGAAGAAGCGTAGGGAGTAATATTGCAATTGGAGTAAAATCTCGAGGACGAAAATGGAAAAACATCCAGAATATGGAGGGAAAACGACGATTCCCCTTTTCAAGTCTCAAGCTTCAAATAAAACGCGGTCTACAGAAACGTTTCAAAAGGCGTTGTTAGGAACGACGATTGTTATTATCTTCCACATATTAAACTAGTGATTTTTCTAGTTTTTTTTTCTTAACTTTTTTATTTTCCTATAGAAAGCTTGAGTTCGTCTGAGTGACTCTAATCGTGGCGCTAAGATCATTTATAGCCCTATCGTAAATTGAAAATATTGATGGTATCATCTTAAATTGTTTTTTAATCCCAACGTCACATTAGTCCTCACGTTTTTTAATAAGTTCAGTTAAAATCTGAATCCTGTTGTCGGCTATAGGATAGCGGCAGATTTTATCGAGACTAATCTTCTTGACTTATTTGTTACGTCCCAACTCGACATATACTGCGATAGTCAAGGAGTTCAAATAAATTCGAATACATGACTTTCATTTGGAAATATCATGACCCGACCACTATATTTGGGTTGTAGACTATAATGTGTTCAACGTTAAAAGTTTTCAAGTTATTTTAATTTATTTCTTTGTGCCATTATAATTAATTTCTCTAATTCATAATTTTTGGCAACACTGAATAGACAAATGCCAAACTATCAATTAATCACAATTTAAATATAAATCACATCTCATCTTCAAATAATATACTAAAAGCTAGAGCTATCAATAACGCCCAAAGCCCGCGGGCGGCCCGCCAAAAGGGCGGGGCGGGCCTGAATCTTTTAGGCCCGCCGGAGAGCGGGCCTAAGTGAGCAAAGCCGGCGCGGGCCGCGGGCTTTGGCGGGGCAGGCGCGGGTAGCCCGCGGGCTACCCGCTTATTTAAAAAAATAAATATATATATATATTTTTTATTAATAAATTTAATATATATATAATAAATTACATAAATATATTATTAGTCTAGTGGTAAAATTGTATTATTTTATACGTAAGGTGTCTGGTTCGAACTCCACGTACACTTTTTTTTTCATTTTTTAAATTGGGCGTCAATTTTATTTTATTTTATTTTTAATTGGGCGGGCCTGTGTTTCAGAGGCCCGTCAGATGACGGGCTTTGGCGGGTTACGGCCGGGCAGGGCCCGTAGGCCTGTTTTGACCGCTCTACTAAAAGCTAGTCCATACACACATATTCCATAATATGACCACACAACATATAAATACATAATAAATTGCTCTAACGTTTTTTCTGAATAGCAAAAACACGGCTCACAAATACCACACACACGGCATATTGTTATATGTTGTATAATCCCCTCCTTGTTTAATTATGTCATTATAATAAATTCATCTACATTTAATTACATAATTTCCTAGGAAAACTTTTAATAGACAAAGGTCAAAAGGGTGCTACTGTTCGCACCTTCCTTTGGATGAAAAATATTATTCACACCCCATATTCATTTAATGCTTTTCATTCAAAATAACATGGAATTTGAAAATTTACTTTGTGATTTTTTTCCTCTTGAATTCAGCAAATAATTTTCTTAATTATTTTATTTTTCATTAACACATTGCATTTGATAATATTACATTTTTAAAATTGTCTACACTTTTACTCTTAATTTAAAACTATTAATATTTAAATATTAATAATTAACTTATTTTAATAAAAAATATCGGAAAACATAATAATAATATCCTATTTACTTATAAAATCTTTATAGAAAAAGATTTATAAGTTAATTTGGTCAAATCAACAATTATATTTCTATGTTGTATAAATAGGTGAGAGAATGCATATAATAAAAACTTGACCAAACCTGAAAAAACACACTATTTAATACCATTTACTTTTAATAATAAATAGGAGCTGTATTTAGTAATTAGGAAGATTTGAATAGAATTACCAACTCCAAATCATCAATCAATCTATTCCCAGTTCAAATATAATCCAAATCCCATCTTAAAAGCAAAGCCCATATACACATATTCCATAACATGACCACACATATATACACAATTCATTGCTATCACATTTTTCCTAATAACAAAAAACACGGCCCACAAAAATACATCAAATACACACAATACATATATATACACATTACGATAGACAAAAAAAAAAAAGAAAGAAAACCAATGGCTCACCACAAGAAACAACCAACGGCTCTACTCCTCCTCACAACCTTTCTATTCTCCCCATGGAATAATAACAACATCCTCGGAGGAGCCGAGGCAAAGGACTGCTGGTTCACGACAAGGTACAAGGTTGTCCTCCTCAACGAGCTCGGGGACCCAACGACTCCCCTGCGGGCCCACTGCGCCTCGGGGGACGACGACCTCGGGAACCACACGATCACACCGTCGTCTCGTTTCTGGGAGTGGGACTTCTGCGGGGACGTTTTCGGGCGAACTTTGTTCTTCTGCCATTTCGGGTGGGGCCCGAAGGATCGGGCTTTCGAGGTCTTCAACAGGCACCTGGCGAAGAAGGAGTGCGGCACCGTGTGTAGGTGGTTTGCGAGGCCCGACGGGTTGTATTTGAACGACGGGGTTTATACTCCGGTGAAGAAGTATGATTGGAGAGGTTGATATATATATATATATATATTATATAGATAAAGGGAGATTTTGATTTATTACAGAAGAAACAGATTTTGACTTGGACGCATAGATTCGATTCATGACATGTCAACCATTGTTCTTTGGCTCTAACAACTACCATGCAAGGTTTTGAACCGGATCGAAAAAATTTACGGGTTTAAGATTTAGTAGTTTGAACGGAATAAAGTTGGAGTAAAAAACAAACGCCTACTTGAAAATGTTGGAGTATGAAAAACAACTCCCACGATTGCTTTTAGATTGGAACTCCAAGTGGATCTTGTACTAAAGGGAGGTTTTATTTCCGACTAGAAATAATAGAACTATGTTAAAATTGAATAACATGATTAAAGTGTATGATATGTAATATATAAGGAAAAAGTTAACGTGTTTAAGATTTAGTGGTTTTGACCGAAATATAGCCGCTAGAAATGTTGGAGTATAAAAATCAATGCGCTAAGTATAAAATGCTTGATAATGTATATACAAGGTTGTCGGCAACTCCCTCAATTGCATTTAAGTCTGGATTCTCACGTGGGTTTCTATGTTAGGCTTTTGGATTTGGACTAATAGGAGGTTTTATTTCCAACTAGTAATAATAGATATATGTTGAAATCTTTATAATTTGGAAGTTCATGTAAGTACAGAAGACTGTAATGAAAGACAGGAGAATTAGGTGGTCACATATGCCCAAATACAGAAACAGATATGCAAACAACAGTTTGCAAGAAAAAACACACAAGTAAAGACTAGATCTTGTTGAGCACCATCATCATACAATACAATCCCTTTTACGGAACGATTTTAAGGATAAGAGTCGGCGGATTCTTGCAGAATATAAGCTCCCGCCCGAAAGCTCGGCTTATCTGTGATCCCGCCCTAGAATTGTGGAGAGCATGTAATGATATGCTTCACAAAATCAGATCCTTGATACTCACTCTTTATGTAATAACCGAATAATCCTAAGAAATTCAGGAAAAAAGCCATCCAAATGATGATAATGCGGTTTTGTCCAAAGAGATCTCCGGGTGAATTTTTTTTTTTAAAGAAAAAGGTTGAGAATCACACGTAAGCCCGAGGGGAATCAGAAAATGGGGCGATGCGGTAAATCGGGTAATGATTTCTTGCGGTTATAAAAGGAGGTGAGCTGTCATGAAAAGGCAACGGCACTCTTGTGCAAGGAAGCAGCGGATAACGTGTCTGATACTTTCGAAGGTGGCCAATATCGAAACACCGATCTACCGATGATGTTTTCAATAGGAAGCGGACCCCTGAAGAGAAAAAGTATATTTGATTTATTATTACATTCAGATTTCTTTTATTTTTTTGAAAAAGAACGTAAATGAAAAGAAAGTGGGAATGCAGATATGCTAACCAGTTATGAGAGTCGAAACTGTTATTACGATTGTCTCCCAACACGAAGACATAGCCTTCTGGTACGATCTGTAATAAAAATCAAATTGGAAAAAAAAAAACATTGTGAGTCTTTCTGCTGATGTCACGTGGCTAGAGCAGTTTTCGAAAAGATCGATTTATAAAAAAAAAAGTAGCACAAAAATGTTACCGATGGATCCATTTCGTAAGATAAAGGCTCCAAGATGAAATCTTCGTCTTGAGCAACACCGTTGACTATCAATTCTCCATCATGAACCTACAAGAAGGATATCAATTAGCAATTCAAATAATAAAAAGTCAATCTTTGAAAAAAGGTAGTAACGGGGAAAGAAAGACTCTTACTTCTACGGTGTCACCAGCTTTTGCAACAACTCTTTTGATGAACACGTCGGATGAACTGAAACCAACTTCCTGCAGAGAAAATCGAGACCAATTCATCATAAGACATCGGTTGCAGTAAGCTTGTAATGAAGCCAAGAAAGACCGTGACGAAAACAAGACACACCTGTAAGATCAAAGGAGCTTTGAAGATCACAATTTCCGACACCTCCGGATCCCTGAAGACATAGGAAACCTGAAAAAAAAAAACAAAAATTTCAAGATTTTATTACACCTCAAAGACTCACATACTACAAAACTTAGAAAGAAAATCAACTGATTCAAGATGATCACCGTACCTTCTCAGCCAAAATTCTATCCCCTACATCGAAAGTGGGATACATCGATCTCGAAGGGATTGACCTCGGCTCCGCCAGCGTGGACTTGAACATAATCCCCACACCAAGCGCAGTGAAAGCTGCCTTAGCATCCTCGGAGGAACCCAAACAAGAGTTCATCAACCTTAAAAACCAACCCTCACCACTCTTCTTCCCACCTAAATCAGCTGTAGGGGCCAAGACACTCACACCAGTGTTGCCCTTAACGAGATCCTTCTCCTTTCGACACTCACTCATAGTTTCTTTCTCTGGAGTTCCTCCTTTATCCACCTCAGCGCTCGAGGGAACACTACACGGCATCCACTTACTACAACCAGAGACAAAGGAAACGATCGACGACGTCTTAATCGGGGAAACCCCCAAAATCGACACATCCGACTGAGGAATCCCCACCGAGTGCTTCATGAGCGAGATCAATCCGGTGATAACCGGAGAAGATTCGAACTGGCCGGAAACGATCGATGAGTAGACGGACGGAGGAGATTGTTTCGATCGATTAGGGTTTCGATTCGGTCGCCGGAAATCGCTGTCCGGCTTCGGGGAAGAACCGTGCTGGAACGCGCGCGATTTCGACGCGCAGTCGCTGAAGATGCGTTGCGCCGACGCCGAGGTGCATCTCCCGGTGAGGTTTGCCGCGTAAGCGGCGGTGAACCGGATCGCCATGACGATGACTGATAAGAGTAGAAACGCGGACAGGTAGAGTAAAATTGAACCGCCTGAGGCTAGACTAGGCGAGGCGGCGAGGGCTTTTCGCCGTTTGCAACGATGATCCGGTGGCGCGTTATCAGTCTGCGCGAGATCTGAAGGTTAAATTCGAGAACTGAGGCGCGTGGAGCGCAGCGCACAGAAGAAGAACCCTATCCCCAACGGCGGCGTCGGCGGCGGAGAGAGTTCAGGGAAGAAGGTGGCTGTGAATCGTACGGTGGAGAATCTCTGTAAAAGTCAAAGAAGATGAGGCGAATGAACTGCGCCGACTGGGTTGCGGTTAGGTTTTATTAGTTGAGGCTCATTGATTGAGTCCCTGAAATACCGAATATGCCCCTCGAATCATTGAATGTTATTACATCAGCGAACCAATAGTGTGAGAGATTATTAGTGGCGAAACAGCGTGGAATGTGGAGCTCGTTTGAACTTTTGACTAAGGGCTTGTAATAACATTTTTTTTTTCGAAAAAGGCATGTAATGGCATTGAACATTATACATATATATTCAAACATATATATTCAAAATTGCATCTAATAATGAAGAGTTGTCTCAAGGTTGCTTCAACCCTATTTCCTACTTTTTTTTTACCTCTATTTATTTCACGGGAAACTAATTAACTTTTATAAATATATTGAGTCATGGATTTGATTCCACTTGGACTCAGTAACATAGATTTTAGTTGTCAATATGGATTTAGAGCGGCAGGCACACACATATCAGAAGGATTAATCCCACTTGAAATTGATGATTAGATTTATAGTTAATATACTGAACTTAGTCACTTGGGAGCTACGATTGATGAGTTTTATTATAAGTCAAAATCATTATGAAGTCAATGTTGATGTTCAAATTCGTTTAAGACTGAACTTAGCTATTCGGTGTAACTCGGATAGAGTTATTGCGAGAAAAATAATTGAGATTTTTTCATGCTCGACCGATTTTTATTTTTTATTTTTTATCAATAGCTCGACCGTAGTTGCCTAGCACAAATTGGGCACGTGCGAATGTCAATGCTTAATAGCTTTTTAAGCAAATTATGGCGTCAGCAATGACAGTGACGCAAGGGCTTACCTCATCAAGTAAGGGGTAAGATTATATGAACTTTGTTAAATATCTCTTAGTCAAACACAAGAAGTTCAATTAGTGAGAATTAGGATTCAAAGCTAGATTATTTAGATGTAATAATCCACTTACGACTGTAGTTCAGCTTCTATTTTGGGCCGGGATCGTTAGGCCCACACGTGGAACTCTAGGCGTTTAGTGATTGTTTTTATGAATTGTTTTAAAATATTTCGAGCACTTAACTCAAAAGATCTATGTGAGAAATTTTCAAGCACTACAGAATTCTCTAGGAGTGTCCAACATAAGAAAATAATAACGCAAAAGTTTAAGTGAAAATAATAAGAGTAAACGACAAATTTGGTGCTTAAACTATACCAAAATTTCACTATTGGTGCTCAAATTTTTAAATGTACCAATTTTGTGCCTAAACTTTGCAAAATTGTTCCTTTTTTGTTCTTTTGACCTAGAGGACCGGTAACGGAACCAAAAAGGAACGATTTGCAAAGTTTAGGAACCAAAACGGCACATTTAAAAATTTAAGCACCAATAATTAGAATTTTTTACATTCATGATATTGTGTATACTTGATATAAAATTTTGCTTCGATTACCACAATATTTTTTAACTATTTTTTTTTTGTTTCAAGAGGTATCTATACACATCACAAAAAAGAAGGTTAAAATTTTTTATAGTGATCGAAGTTGGATTTTATATCAAGTTTACATAGTAGAGAAATGTAAAACTTTCTAGTAATTGGTGCTCAAACTTTTACATGTGCCGTTTTGGTTCTCAAACTTTGCAAAACATTTTCTTTTTAAGTTCCTTACCGATTCTCTTGGTAAAAAGAACAAAAAATGAACGGTTTTCCAAAGTTTAGGCACCAAAATGACACATTCAAAAATTTGAACACCAACAGTGAGATTTTTGTATAGTTTAAGCAACAAATTTGTCGTTTACTCAAAATAATAATGACAAATTCTCACTTGCAACAAAAATGACAAGGCTACATATTACAATTTTCTATTTATGTGTATAAATTAAATGAAATTGCTCTTATATAGGTAGAACTTCATACATCTCTTTATCCACAACATAATGGGTCCAAATCCAACTCTCGAACCGAGCTCGAATTATATTCAAGCTCGAGCCAGAAAATAGTGGAGCTGGACACATTTACACCCCTTATTAAAACATCGAATAATCGATAAAGAAATGATCATTTATTCCAAATTATATTCAAGAAATTTGAAAAATGATGACAAAAGTTCTAACGAAAAAATCGAAAAAAGAAAACAGCAAGTAGCATCTTAACTCAACCACGCCACGCGCCAAGCTCTCGATTTAATTACCAAAAAATAAATAAATTATATTTAGCTTCGATCGTTCGTCGTCGCCAGCTAATCAATACTTTGTCGACGGCATCGAATCCCAATTAAAGTTCCCATCGCCGCTCCCCATCATCGCCGCCTGCTGCAAATCCGGCGCCGCCTCCGACACGCTCCACACCTTGACCGACTTGTCGAGGCTCCCGCTGTAGACGACCCACTTCTTCTCCCCCTCGCCGGAGCCCTTATCCGCCTCCACCGCCAGGCACTTCACCGGACCGCCGTGCCCCGTCAGCACCGACAGGCACGTGTGCACCGAGCCCTCCCTCCGCCACACGCATATGGTCTTGTCGGCGGACCCGCTGAACACCAGGCTCCCGGCGGCTTCAAGGCACAGCACCGCCAGCTTGTGGCCCTTCAGCACCCCGCCGTGCGAGAGCTGCCGCTTCTCGACCTCCTCCTCCCAGAAGTTGACGATCCCGTCCGACGAGCCGCAGTACACCACCGAGCCCGACGGGCTCACGGCGAGCGCAGTGACGGCGCAGTCCTGGCTCAGCAGGGTCTGGGACAGGGTGTGGCTCGTGGACTTCCCGGTCTGCTCCCTCCTCCACACCTTCACCGAGCCGTCGGCCGAGCCAGTGTACACCACCCCGCCGCGGCTCGACACCACCGAGTTGACCGCGTCGTCGTGGGCTTTGACCGACTCGATGCACCTGCTGTTATCTACCTTCCACACCTTGTTGGACATAAACATAAATATAAAAATATAATCATACATTTCCGAAATTATTAGATTTTAAATTAAGTGATCGTTCACAATAGTATCAGAGTTTAGAGGGATAGATAAAAAAAATTACGCGTATAAGGATAGACAAAAAATAATTCAGCGTAAATGTGAGTAAACGTGTTAGATATAAAAATATATAAAACTAATTTACAATCTCTACAAAATAAACCTTTTAGGTGAAATAGTAATTCAACATAGTATCATGACCCATACATATACGTCTAGTCTAATATTAAATTAGAAAGAAATCAAAACAGAGAAGTGAAGGGACCTATTAGACATAAATATATAAATTTGAAATATTGTACACTACCCGGTATAAGTGCCCATACAAACATAAATCTAAGCTTTAGATAAAATATAAATTAACAAATACGTGATGGGACGTTTTGGACATACAAATATAAAAAATGTAAATATGATACACTCCCGGGTATCATAGCACATACATAGATACGTCTGAGATTAGATAAGAAAGAAATTAACACAGACGTGTGGTGACATGTTGGACATAAAATGCCAAATTATTAAATTAGGTCACTAACTATACCTGTTTTCGTTTTTGGGTCACTAAGTTTCATAATTGCAAATATAAGTCACTAAGTAACGTATCTGATTTCTTTTGGGTTACTCGTCATCGTCCACGTCGGATTTCCGGCGATTTTTGCCGGAAAATTCACAAGTGACCCAAAAGAAATTAGGTACGTTATTTAGTGACATATATTTGCAATTATGAAACTTAGTGAGCCAAAAAACACGAGAGGCATAGTTAGTGACCTAATTTAATAATTTTTATGACATAAAACACTGATCATTTAACAACACACCTTGAATGTCCGGTCCCACGAGGCAGAGTAGAGCAGTCCCTTCTCCTCGTCGATGCTAAGGCACGAGACGGCGTCGGCGTGCTTGATCCACAGGGCCGACTTCTTACGCTTCACCTCGAGGTAGTTCTTGGGCCGCATCGACGCCCTGAAGATGTCGAAGAACGTGGGCATCGTCCCGACCCGCTTGTGCACGCTCGGGTTTTTAAGATTCGCCCTCCACACGCGGATCTTCCCGTCCTGGTGGCCCGTGAATATCTTCCCGTCCCCACCGGAGACGATGATGGCCTTCACGAGCCCGCTGTTGGATTTGAAGGCCGAGAACTCCTCCATGCCCTTCCACACGCGTATGTTCTTGCTGTCCGAGCCCGTGTAGAGCAGCCCGTCCCTGGCCGCGAGCGAGTAGATGTGGCCCTCCTCGCGGACCAGCGAGCCCACGAGCCCGCCCTGCGGGGCGGTCCGCGGGGCCCCGCCCGAGGAGGGGTCGTCGGTCCATGGGGACTTGGCGAAGGGGGACGGGGCGTTCTGGTTCCACGGCGACATCATCATGGGCGACCCTTCGCCGCTCGTGCGGGTCGGGTCGTAGCCCGAGAAGCTGCTGTTCCTCGGGAAGTCGTCGTCCGCCTCTTCCGACGGGGCGGAGGAGGAGGATGACGGGTCGGGTCGGGTCGTGCTGCTCGTTTCCGTGAACATGGCTTACGATGATGATGGAGAAAGGAGTGAATTTTGCGAGGAGTGTTTGTTTGGGGGTGAAAGAGAGAAGGGGAGATTTTTGTAGGGAGGAAATGAATAAGGCGATTGGAATGGATTTAGTGAAATAGTACTATATTTGTTTGGTCTTTGTGGGATTTTGTTCGTGCAACATTTCTTTGCGAGAGAGCTTTTCGGGGAATACGAGGTTGGTTTTGTGTCTATTGTGTACGTCCTGCATTTCTTTGGTGTTGGAAATATGTGGCCATTCTTTTTTTTTTTTCCTTTTGATTATTTTCTAAATTTTGATGATTGGAAAATTATAGTGCAATGCGGATCAATCGAGGCCGGGTCGGGTTGGGCTATCGGTGCAGAACGGGTTCGAGTCCGGTTCTCTATTGTGATCTGTTCTCTGATTTCGGTCCCCTGTTTGCTGGGGTTGCAACAGTCTGCACCGCGGGCTGGGTACGAGGACAATTCCATTTAGGGGTGAAAACGAGCCGAGCCGAGCCCGAACATGGCTATGCTTGAGTTTGGCTTGATAACTAACGAGTCAAGCTTTGCTTTATCAGGGATGAAAAGCAGGAATTCTTCGATAAAATTAAGGAATTAAATTTTGTTTGTAACGAATTCAAGAATTCTTTTTCAAATGCCTAAACCAGGATTTTTAAAACCGGATCGGCCGGTTCAGGCCGGAAAACCGCAAACCGGGTCAAAATCCGGACCAGTCCCGGTATGGGTTTACATTTAACTAAAAAAATAGAAATAAATATGTTCAGCCCTGGACATCCGTGGGCTTTCTTGGAACGTGGCTTATGGCCTCGTAATTTCAGCCCAAAACATATTATTTTTAATTTTCTTACCTTAAATAAATATTTTAACACAGAAATCATATAATTTAATAGCATTATTTTAAATTTTATATTTTGTAAGACTTTTATAATTGTAAAACATTAATTTAATATATTTAATTATTTTTAGAGGTACCAGTTTTACTCCGATTTCATATCGGTTTTATTCCGGTTAAATCACTAAACCTTAAACCACTAAATTTTCCGACCCGGTTTAACAATCTTGGCCTAAACCTTATTTATTACGTCACTAAACAATAGCCAAAATGAAAATTACATCCATTCTAAAAAAAAGAAAGAAAAGAGGCAAAATAGTACAATAGCACCAATATCATAACATAAACTATTATCATGGCATCGTATAAAAATATATAGGTAAAAAGAAGACATAAAATCCAATCGCAACAACAAATTCTATTACAAAACCTCATCATGATCCCGCCGGCGGCCTATTCGCAAAGCTCAAGAACAGCCGAACCCGGCAGCTCGCGGGTCCCATCTCCTCGAACACCGCAAACCCCCGGGCGAACACAAACGAACCCGTCCCACCAACCACGTCCATCTTCTCCGAGCCGTCGGCGGCTCGGATGCTGACACTGCCCGAGTAATCAGCCATGCGATCCTCAATAGTCAGATAAATGACGTTGAAGGCCTCCGATCGGTCGAAGCCCTCGACCGGGACGGCGAAGCCCTGAGCCCACCCCACGACCCGCGAGTCCACGTAGGGTCCCTCCGCGAGCCACCGGTGGTATACAAGTGCCGAACCGGCGGCTCGCGGGGTGGCTCCTTGCGGGTTCGGGTGGGCTTGTTTGAGGTAGAAAGATAGGGTGAGCTGCGGGGGGATTTCGGGGCGGTTTTTGTGGGTCACGGGCGAGAATAGGGCGAGGAGGATCACCGAGGCCGTGGCGAGGGTGACGGAGATGCAATATATGATTCTGCACCACATTGGAATCTTTTTTTTTTTTTTTAATAATTTGTTGGTGTTTGATGTGTGTTTCTTGGAATTGTTTTGGTTTAATGTAAGAGGTTTTGGGCTTTATTGTTTGTTCTTATACAATGCAACGAGGTTACATTTCAGGCAACCTAATCCATCCATGTTAATCTTCAACTAATCCTCTTGATTTTATTTTTTATTTTTATCAGCAAATGGAGCAGAAATAAATGGAGTTTTGATTTTTTGAGATCTAGGAAAAATATATGTATGTGGAGAAAAATGTTCAACTTTACTGCGTGTTCCGAATTTCGACTTAGACTGAACTTACTCGGCTGTTGGGATTACGATATGATTGTGTTGGGATAAGTACTTGAAATCTCGTGACGAAGTTGGAATTTATATCAAGTTTACACGATACCATGTGAGTAAAAAAAGTTTTAACTATTGGTGCTCAAACTTTTAAGTGTTTCCTAGTTGTGTAACTTTGTAAAATCCTTCCTTTATTGTTATTAATGGTTCTTTAGGTCAAAAGAACCCAAAATGAACGGTTTTGCAATGTGCAGGAACTAAAACGACATATTTAAAAATTTGAGTACCAATAGTTAAAGCTTTTATATTGTATATGCACCAAATTTGTCGTTCATTCAAGACAAAATGCAATGAGTTTGATAAACCTTGGATAAACTCTCTCATATATCACGAGATCTCAGGTGAGCATAAGCTACAAACAGCAGCTTGCATAAGGAAAACAAACACACATGGGGTAAACTCCTTTCTACCCCTTGTAGTTAAACTGAAAATCACGTTACTACCTTGTGGTTTGTAAACGTTGCTATCCTTTCTGGTTCAGAAAACATATCACCGTACCCCCGATCAGCATAATCTGCCGGCAAGTGCTTCAAACGCACAATTTATACAGTTGAAAAATGAAGAGAGTGTGAAAAGTTAACTAAACCACAATGAGATTTTATGTTATTTTAAAACCATAGTATTTTTTGCAACGTGTTTCAAAACCACGTGCATGTTTTATGATATTTAGCCAAAAAAGGCCAAAACACCACAAAAATTCAAGGAAACACAAACACAAAAAAAAAAGCCAAAACACCTCCAGATTTAAAATAGAAATTCAGCAAAACACAATGCATTCATCATTCAACATGACACAAACAAAGGAGAAAAGTGGATCAAAGCACATCTTCTTCGATTCCACTAACAACCCCAAACCACAGAAAATAAGAAACCGAAATTAAGAAAAATGAAGACTGAGTCTTGCTATTATTTTAGGTCACTCAACGGCTCGATACCGTTAAAGCCCGATTTCGACCATTCTTCTAACGGAGAAGCCCGTCCCAGTCCACGGTCCCGAACACCAGCTGCGGGTCAGATCCCTAACACGGGAAAAATCAGATTCGTAAACGCCCCGAAGCTTTTTTTTATTATATTTACGATCAATACTATAAAGAAGACCGAAAAAATATAAACTCACCTCACCAGAGCCTTCATTACCACCTTGCTCGCCGTCGCCGGACTTAAAAAACCTGCAAAGCATTTTTTTCACCTGCATTGCAGACAAATCAGCAAAAACTGAAATGGGTTGTCATTTGATGTAATAAAAAAAAATGGTTCGTATTTTTCTTTTTTTATTACAGCAGGTTCTTGTCCCTCGCGGCCCTCGGGGATCGTTGTGGTGTACTCTTGCATGAGCCACTGAGTCTCTTCAAAGTCGTTGTAGTCCCAGCTGCTGAAGTAATCCCACGTCGTCCTCCAACCGTCGACCTCGGGATTCGAGTGAATCTTTACCCGATCGGCTCTCACCAACCAGAATCCATACGGAGATTCTTTGCTCGCGTCGGTGTCGAGCAGGTACCACATGCCCTCTGCAAGACACAAACAGATATGCTTAGTACGGGTCTTAGCTTAGGAGAATCTCGTTTCATGTAATTTAACAAGTTGCCCGAATACATTTGAGATTCAAGGCATCGAAGTGTTTTGTTATTCCATTAGAAATATATCAGAGACTTCACGTTGGAAGTAAAATATATAAATTAAAAGTATGATGCAATCCCCTGAAGCTTAGGCTTTTATGTAAAGTGGTCATTCAACATGGTACCAGAGCCTAGACAAAGAGAAGTCACGGCCACCCATTAAAGAAAAATTACGCCTAAGGCTAAATAAGAAAGAAATCAGCCCTGACGTGAGGGGGGGTGTTGGAGATATAACATATAAATTTAAGATATGACACTCCATTCGAGCTTAAGCTTTTAGGTGAGATGGTCATTCAATAAAATATCATAGCCAGACGTCATAGGTGTGAATCCTAATGACCACCCAGTTAAGAAAAAACTCCACGTCTAAGTCTAGATAAGAAAGAAATCAGCCTAGACGTGATGCAACATGTTGGAAATAAAATATATAAATTTAAAATGTGATACTCCCTTCAAGTGTAAGCTTTTTAGGTGAAGTGGTTATTCATCACTGCAGAACAAGGTTTCCCTTAATCTAAAGCTTGGTTTAAGGATGAACCCTTCAATTTAACATGATATCAGAGCATGTTCGATCCACGTGTTATCACGATTTTTGACCCACTGCCACCAATTTGATTTTTCCACGTTCATACCCCACGTGAAAGGGCGTGTTGATATTATTTGTCCCAGATCATGAAACTAACTTCACCAGACTCAATATATAAATCTTACAGGCATCTCATCCTATCAGGAACTTGGTTTTAGGATGGACCATTCAATTTAACATAAAGCATAAGAAGAAGAAAAAAACTGAATTTTTCCATAGAAATAATAGAATTCAAAAAGCCAACCTGGCAAATTATCGGGAAGATACTGGAAAGGATTCAAATCAGTGATCACATTCGTCGGCAAATGAGACTCCTCCGGTGCGTACCCATGTAGGAGCATCACGATATGTTCATCATTCCAAGACAAGTCAATTTCTTCCGCATTGAACGCATCCATTTTAAGCTAGAAGGGACAAAGAGGACTGATGTCTTATGATTGCTCGAACGTCTATTATATAGACGCGGAGGTACACTTTCCTCTCCTTATCCACATCGGCTAATGAAATAAATGAAGCACACGAAATATAAGTCAACCGCGAATAGATAATATTACAAAAAAAAAACTTATATTACGCGGATATGCTTTCTGCAAAGAAGGAATATCATTCAAAATTATTGACTACTGCTAGATTTTGCTTATTTTTCGATTATTACAGAAACCGCAGAATGAAATATTGCACGAAAAATATGAGCAAGTCAACAATACAAAATCAGGAAAATGATTCAAGAGGGTCACGGGCACATTCATTACACTACCCGAATAAACTTTTTTTTCTGGAAAGCCCATGATAAATGAAAAGGAAAGCTTCATCTTTGTGACTGATCGCGTTCATTCATGAAACACACACACTAGCATATCCAACCATTCATCTATGAAAAAAAAAATGCTTCAGGACTGCCATAGGAACGTTCATTACCCTAGTGGAAATAACGTTTTTAAGGCAAACCCGTGACAAATCATAGGGAAAGTACATTTTATGCCCGAAAACCAATAATCCTTTATAAATCATTCATCTCTGTTCGAAAACATTCACAATTTCACTCACAGTTGACGCAAGAATCGAATGTAATATGTTGCAGGCATCGCCGGAGCTTATCACAACCTAGGACCCATCAATCTTTCTGGAGTAGCTCATCGTTGCATTGTGTAGTTGACATTAAAAAAAAAAAAAAAGAAACTGGTAAACAAAAAAATCCAAACAGAGCCAAATCTTAGAGTTACAGAACAAGAAGAAACATTATTGCTAACAAAAGCTTGCAAGAAACTTCTGTTCCTTTAAGTAATCATCATGCTAAATCCAACAAGAACATCAACGGCTTTCAATTTCAGACAAGTCAGTGCCAAAACAGTAGACAGTAATAACGAAATTCATCATAAATAGAAACGAATGCAGAGATAAAGAAACGGCTAGAACAGATAATCTTACGTTCTAAACCTTCACCGGAGTAAAAGCAGCGACGATGTGTATCCATGAGCTTCGGTCTTCACTGCTGAGAAAATAGGACACGTGGCTCCAAATTATTGGAGGAGCTAAGGCGACAAGCTAGGGACGAGCGCGGTACGTTGACATCAGATGCCATCGTCACCTTGGTCGAGAAAATTTTCCCCCTTTTCTGTAAAATGGATGAAATTGAGGGATATTTTGATAAAATGGATCAATATATATTTTATTTAAGCTGGAGGGATTGTATGGAAAAAGTCAAAAATACCCTCGAGTAAAAAATCATTAATATTAGTTTAGTCACTTAAATGAATTCGTCGTTTCAGTTAAGTCTTATTCGAATTCGAATAAGCTTTATTCGGGTTCGAATAAGATATATTCGATTTCGAATAACCCTTATTCGAATTCGAATAATCTGGGTTATTTGAACCCGAATAAGAGTCATTCGAGTTCGAATAAGGTTATTCGAGTTCGAATACGCTTATTCGAACTCGAATAACCCTTATTCGGATCCGAATAACCTTATTTGAACCCGAATAGGTCTTATTTGAACTCGAATAGGGCTTATTCGAACCCGAATAAGGCTTAATTGAATGGTGAAATCTTTAAAAACTAATATTTGAATTCGCTCTTCGTATTTTGCTCTCACTTCTCTCTAAACTCTTATCAAGAAAATGACTAATTAAAGTTACACTTATTTGAATGTCATAGTTGAATTCATATAAGCTTATTTGTATTCGAATATTACAAATTTCAAGAATTAATCAGTTATGGTAAAAATAATCAATTTTAACTCAAGATAAAGATTAAACTCGATTGAAGATGAACATTATACGAAGAAGCTTATGAAAGTTTTGTGTATCACAATATAATTAATAAACATTATTCAATAAGTTCATCGAAGTTTGTATATCACATTGACACAACTCATTTTAGTTGCCATCATGTAGAGCACATGTTTAGATATCATATTATAGTATTAAATACAAGTTGTAACATTATAGCAACTCACACAAAACTCATTTAAATTTTCATTACATTTACCCAACTCATTAGACATTTTCATTAAACATTGTCATAACTAATTATAGTATTTCATTGACTATTATTTGATATTAATGACTTGATATTATTATCATAAAATTACAAGTATTAATTATACTCTTATTTGAATTCGAATCATGGTCTTTTGGGTTCTAATAACGCTTATCCGAGTTCAAATGGACCTATTCGAGTTCTAATAAGGTTTATTTGAACTTGAATAGGGTTATTTGAACTCGAATAGGGTTATTTGAACTCGAATAGGACTTATTCGAACTCGAATAGGACTTATTCGAACTCGAATAAGGCGTATTCGAATCCGAATAGGCCTTATTTGAACTCGAATAAGACTTATTCGAATTCGAATAAGTCTTTCAATCTTATTCGATTTCGAGTGTATCTTTAATATTTTCAATTATTTCGCCTAAATCTACCTTTAATCATAACGAAAACTCAAGACCCATGCGAATTTGTATTAATTTTTCAGAAAATCAGTTAAGATATGTACTAATTTGAAGATGATTTTAAGAGAAATGACGAAGAAAAAGCGACGAAATATGCATTCTAAAACCTAAAAAACGAAAATATAATTTTAAACTATTATAATATTGTTAATTAAATAGATATATTGATTAATTACTTATTTAAGTAAGTGAATCCCTCTTATCTAAAAAAAGAAAAGTCGCTCCTTTTTTTTTTAATTTTATAGGAAATTAATCCCTTTTGTTAAATTAGCCCTAAAATTGATACTCCATTGCAGAGACTAGAGAGGTCACACCGGCATTTTACCATTTTATCCTTCCCTCACAGCTCTTACCGAAAGGAATTGGAGGACTAATTAGTAAAAGCGTTCAAAATTGGACTGACGTTTTTTCTTATGTCATCTCCAACCGACAACACAAAATACAGTTGTTATACTGTTTTTACTCCCACCCACTAACTCTATTTTCTACACTAGTTTTTACTTCAACCCATTAACTCTGATTTTTACACTAAAATAATATTCTATACACATTCTTATTTATTGTTATTATAATTTAGTTATAAAAACGAAAACATTATATAAATTAAATTTAAATTATGTCTGAAAAATTATTTTTTATATTTTCAAAACGTAAATAATAATTTTTATATATAACATGTATTAATATATAATTGAGATGTTAATTTAAAAGTAAATATACTCATATTTTCTATGTGAAAATATTTTTATTTCGTAAAATAAAAACGAAACATATGAATATTAAAGACTTTTAGAGAATTTAATTTATTATTTTAAGGAGTTCAAACATAACTAAATAAATTTATATTTAAAATAAAATAAAATAAAAATTAAATTATAACTCTAAATATGTAGTATCTCTGTCTGTGGACTCTATAATAGTGTCAAAATAGAGTACCTATTGGAGAAGATGTATACTATATTTTAGTGTTTTACAGTAAAATAGAGTACACATTGGAGATTTCTCTTATACACGCCATAATGCCAACAATTTCTCGACTTTTTACGTCCCCATATATCCACCGTGGTTTTGAAATTGGTTTTTTGATATGGATCGAAATTTTTAGTGATTTACTGTTTGGTGGTTTAATCGGTGTAAAATCGGAGTAACACTTGTATAAAATTGATGCCTCTAAATATACTAAAATGTATCTATACTCTTTGAATTCAAGTTAAAAACTGTCATTTGATATATCACTATTAATCAATAATAATTTATCTTTCAATTTACAATTACTAAAAAATGGATACTCACTTCCTAATAAAACAAAACCACCTTCTTAACAAAAACCACAATGGCAACCTTTTTATTTTTTTTATTTCAATTTTCTTTGATTACTAAATAATAAATCTAAATATGAAATAATATATGTTTACTTGCGCACACATATGCGTGTGCAATAATACTAGTTTTATGAATATATCAATCAAATAATATGTGTTGGGGATTAAAAATTAATTGTAAAATAGGATGACAAGAGTTAAATTTATAAAAAAAAAATTGAGGATTAAAGTAATTATAGTAAAATGTATTGGGAAGATAAAAAAATTAAATGTAAATTAGGGTGTCAAAAATTAATTAAAAATAGAATTTAATATGCACTAAAAAGGATTTGAACACACAAAGAAAAGTAAGTCTCAAGCACTACCGCTAGGTCCAACAATATTTTAAGTCTTCTTGTTTTTTGGTTTTATTCCCTTTTCATCGATTATTTCGTTTTTTTTTTAAATAAAGCTGAACCGGACCGGATCCGAACCGGAATTTTGAGTGCGACCGGTTCGCAATTTTTCGGTCGGTCCGGTCCAATTCTGAAAACCATAGTATCCGCGTTCAACTCATTATGGGCTTGCCCCATATATTTAGCAGAATTCGAACAATTCTGAAAATCCACGTGGTCACTAGTTATGTCACCCCGCTGGAAAACCATTTCTTGGTCTTGCATAGCAAAAATTCGGGTTGAGAAATTTGATACTACACATTTGACATTCGTTTGGTCACTTTTGGGTCACAAGTCCTATATAATACTAGTATATGTGCACACCCAATGTGTGCAAAAAAAATCGAAAAATAAATAAATGATTGATAAAGTAACATTACCCATAGGCCAGTAATATGAGTTTTTTCCACTCATTTTTTTTGTAATTTTTAATTGCAGTTAATTTAAAAAAAAAACTTAAAATTAGCATCTGTAAAGGTGGACTAGATAAATGAAAAGCCCACAAAACGAAATACTGGCCCAAATACATACCGTATAAGTTAAGAATAGAATAAACATAAACAATTCATATTAGCTATGAACGTGGGCTGCTATAGTTTTATTTTTTTTAGTAATCTTTAATAGCAGAAAAAATGTGATTGGTGAATTGATACACCAAATTAATTGGGATGTGACGGTTTTTAAGGGGCATGAGCATTAATAAAAGAGAATAGATAATTGGCAAAAAAAAATTGTATCCTCAGATGCAAAACATTACTCCATTTTTCTTTTTCACCTTTTAGAACTGCAGGCTTGTGGGACCAAATAAATCCAAGGGGCCTAGTGTGCTACTAGCCTCATAACACACCAAAGAAAAAACTATATGGTGATAGAGTTTCTCGGATTCCCATCGCCTGTTCCAATTCTAACACCTCTTTCGATTTACTTTTTCAGGGACGGTGCAAATCGATCTCGATAGAACGTTCTATACGCAGCTTCCGCCTCTTTGGGCCCGGCCCGTGGGGCCCGGTTCGAGCCCGCCACATTACCGGAGTGCGACGAGTCCAATGCTTCGACTACCAATTTGGTGCGTTGAATGAATTTCCAAGGCTACAGTTGTAATTAAAAAAAATCGATTTCGGCACATTGCTTCTTTTAAGTTTTAGCTTTGAATTATGTTTTTCTTTTCGGGGTCGTCTTTTTCGGGAATCATTGACATATTACCTATATATTTTGCAAACACCAATTGTTGTCTTCGCATTGGATCAAACACCAATTGTTATGCCAAATGCTATAGTTGTAATTAGCAATTTTAAACCCTTAAATCGTGCATCAGCCAGCGTCACAGTATGTATTGTTAATTATGTCATATAAACAATCATATCCATAACGAATTAGGATAAGACTATGTCTAGTCTAATCCCTATTTCCAGCCCCGTGGGATCCATGACCGTGCGATCATTATATTTTTTCTCTATAATGTATGATGTTATATTGAATATTAGTATTTGTATTTATCATCGAGTAAATTTATAACTTCGAATCCCCGCCAAACGGACAACCATAGACACGACAATGTTCGTTCAGTGCATCTAAACTAAAACCGTGTTACAAAGATAGGTAGATAAAGATTAAGGATTTTTATATTTTTTCTCCCCGATGTTTGGCTTATGGGGATTTTGGTCCCTTATTTTTCCGAGTTACAGTTTCAGTCCTCAATGTTACCGATTTTGGGCGTTTTTTATCCCCGGTTAAGTTAATCCTATGTTTGGAGGAAATTTAACACGTTACACACACTTGATTTCATTTTAGTCGACTTAAATGCTCAGAAATCATCTTCTTCCACATGGAATGAAAAACTTAGGGGATGGCTTAGGGCATAAATTCGAACTAATGATTCAATTATAACAATATGATGTTCTATGCATTTAAGTCGACGTGAGCACCTTTTTTGGGTTGTAATATGAAAATAGAATGTTTTAAGTTCGAAAGAGTGAAATCAATTGCGTGTAACATGTTAAATTCTCTCCAAACAAATGATTAAGTTAACCGGGGGACCAAAAACGCCCAAAATCGGTAACATTGGGGACTGAAACTCGAGAAAATGGGGGACAAAAAACTAGGGCTGCTAAAAACTCACCCGACCCGCCAACCCGACACGAACTGCACCCGAAAATAGCAGGTTTGGGTTGACATTTTCAACCTGTTTAAGTAAATGGGTAAACCCGAACTCAACCCAAATATTAATTGGATCAGGTTAGGGTTCGAATTTTCAACCCAAAATCAACCCGACAATAATCCGTTTATCAACCCATTTAACACATTTACATATTTGATTTTAAATTAATTCTCAACTCGAACTTAATTCTCAGCCCATTTAGTTTTTGTTTCTATACGAGTATACGTGTTAGTTTTTGTTTTCATTTCCCCCCTATCTAATCATTTGATTTTGTAACAAAAATGGATCCTATGTTCGATGATTTATGTGGAAATGTCATGAAGATGAGACCGACGATCAAATGGAAAAGAGCATAGTTGAAAGTTCAAGTCAAATATCATCGGTTTCGGTTGATACTGGTAGGGGTGAGCTTGGGGCGGTTAGAGCGGTTTTTATTCAAATTTTAACCCGAACCGATGTATTGCGGTTTCTAATACTGTACCCCAAACCTGATTATAAAACTTTCAACCCGATGCTCCGCGGTTTTCTTGGGTGCGGTTGGGTGGGGCGATTTTTGCGGATTTTTTTAATCATAACGAAAATATAATATTCTTCAGTATAGACAATGTAAAAATAAAAATCAAGATTAAAAAGATAATAAACTTTTACGAGTATTAAAAAGTAACAAGTAAAATAGAAAAAAATTTACAAAATTAGTGCACACTAGTTTATTAAAATTTTAATAGAAAAAGTTAATAAACAATAGGGTGCACTAATTTTGTAAACAAGGATATGAACTTATAATAAAACTTGTTATCACGTAATATACATTCGTTAAAAGTAACAAGTAATACTTCGGAAAAAAAAAAGTTAACATGGATATGAACTCACATTCTCTATTCAAGAATAAAAAATAAAAAAATTTAAGAATCAAATTAACATAAGAAAAAAACCATTAATTTATAATATAATGCATACTAGTATTTTCGTTTAACTGAGCCTTCTTATGGTCTTCCAACTTCCTTACTATAAGAAGTTACGACTCTATATCTTATTTTCATCTATTAACTTATGAACTATTAAGTAAAACATAATAAAAGTATAATATTATTAAATGCGGTTGTGTGCGATTTTTTGCGGTTTTAAAAATACAAAACCAAACCCAATTGCAAAATATGCGGTTTTTTTATTTAAAGTCCAAACCAACCCATCAAGTCGTCAACCCGATACTTGCGGTATGGGTTGGGTTGGGTCGATTGGGTGGGGTGGTCCGACGAGTTAAATGCATCCCTAGATACTGGATGACAATATGATATAACTTGATATTTAATTATGTTTTGTGAGGCTTTTATTATTTAGAGCTTTAACTGTTTCTTAATTATGTAGATGTTTTAGAGAAGAATTTCTTTGCTTTTAATTATTTAGTTATATTTGCAATTTTATTCTGTTTATTTAATTATTTTTTAAAATTTAAACGGGTTGGCGAGTTAATAGGTTTGATTTGGGTTAAGCAGGTCGGGTTTGGGTTCGAAATTTCAACTTGTTTAAGTAAACAGGTCAGGTTATGGTTGAAGTTTTCAACCCATTTATTAAACAGGTTGAACCCGAAGCTGACCCAACCCGACCTGTTTACCACCCCTACAAAAAACGCTCATAGGTCAAACATGAAGGGACTAAATGTAAAAATCCTGTAAAAATCATTTACTAACTAAACAGACAACAGTGCAAGAAAAAATCTGATCTTGCCTTGGTCGTTGAGATATGATATGTAAAGGTTAATATATATCTTGAGAAAAGATAGAGCCCGCCCAAGATAATGCCATCTAAATAAAATGATTGCAAAATAGATACTATTCCTAATACAAATTGTTTTTTTTTCCCAACGGTAAAGATTCAGCATATATATAAATTGAAAGAACAGCAAAAAATCAGCACATTACATTTCCATCCCCAAATCACCATGGGTTCATCAACAACGGTTAACCAGAGTTTTCGATGCGGGTGGATCTCTAACCGTAGTTGGGATTCTTCAGTTGGCGGGCACCGGGCCATGAAAGCACAAACGTAAATCGCCTTTAAGCAGCGGTCCATGGAAGTAGCTTCTGTATAAATCCCAGAACTCTTCTCTGTTTACGGGCCAACAAAGGCATAAGAAAAGAATATTTTCTTAAATAAACATTTCTTTCATGAGTTCATGTCCTAAAAGGGAGGAGGAGAGTGTAATAAATAATCTGAAAGGCACCTGACTTGTGGAAGAGTGAGCAAAGAATAGCCCTTGACATCCCTGTGCATGTCCACCACGATTACTTTCAATCGGGACAAGCCGAGGGCTTCGATGTCGATCAACTTCTTAATCCTGAGACAAAATTGTGGGGATTTAATTGTAGTACGAAGGTAATGGTATTTTCGATAGCGAAGCACGTGCTAAGATTCGACATTACGATTATAATTACAAGTAAGCCTACTTAATCATCTAAAACGAGTGGGCTTAATTATTTTTGGATCTTAGGACACATAAATTAGGGGGTGTCAATCTTAGGACAATAAGTTTAAAAATTGAAGCAATTTTGGATATACCTAAATTAAATGGTGCACTTTTAGAACAGTAAGTTTCAAAATTGAGGCAATTCGAGGACAATTAATGCCATAATTTTTTAAAGTTATTGTACTCAAATTGTTTTAATTTTGAAACTTAATGTCCTAAAATTGCAACACTTAATTTAGGTGTCCTCAAAATGCTTCAATTTCAAACCTGATTTAGGTGCCCTTAAAATGTCACTCCCCAAATATACAGAACTAAAAAAATAATTAAGCCAAACAAGTGTGTAAGCAGAACATCTTTCGGGACTATGGTTATGAAGATAAAGATTTAAAAAGGAATAGAGAAGAACTAAACCAATGCAGTTCATTCATGTATAATAAACATTCTACAAACCTGTTCGGTGTTCCGCTAGCAATATTGACTCGATTCTTCAGAATAGACACCTGATGATGAATATCATAAAGATTACGTGTGAATTATCTGATTGATACCGTATTTGCCAAACAATCTACGAATAACTCACATGCAACAAAATAATGATGCAAAAGAAATGCAAGCTACAATTTTATTTCAATGTAGCAAGAAAGTTTACCTGCTCTTCAACCTTCATGTGCTTAGAGAAAAGCTTAGCAGCAGGACATTCTTTAGTCAAAGGTCTCAATTCCCTGTAACAGAAATCCACGTGCTTCAACGATATTTCTATAAAATCAACAACAATAGCAAGAAATACCTCTAAACCATCAACTACGGCATTGAATTTACTGTCTTAAATATGATGCGATCATCACAAGATTTTAACCTGAGAAGTTCCAAACTCCGCAGTGCCGATGTGCTAATTACAAGAAGCGAAGGACTCCCGGCGTCAATTTGCCCGTCGCGTAGGTGTTTTTCACACAAAACATCCCTCCATGAAGATCCAAAAGCAAGCTTCACATGCTGTTCCAAGCTTGCATTAATGTCTTGTGGCTCCACGATGCAAGATTCAGCTGATGTAAATAGGATCCGTTTGTAAAACTAAATCATCTAATGCAAGAAATAATCTTCAAATCAAAGAACAGAGATCGATCGGCACATAGTAATGGGATTCGAATTCGATTTCGACTAGTTCCTCATTGACCTAAAATTCGCCAAACCCAGAAAGAAAATTAAAAGACGGCCACGGAAGCGTAAATTATAGAACGATATCGTTACCTTTAATGGAATCGAGCTCGAGGGATGAGAGCAGAAGACCGTTGGCTGATTCGTACAGCTTCGTGAAGTAACCCAGTTGCTGTTCGGAGGTAGTCGCCAACTCGACGGCGTCGTTCTTCGCCGTCTTTGCCCCTTTATCGTTGTTGACAATTTTGCCCTTATTGCCTTTGTGCTTGGGGGGTTTATCGAGCTTTTGGTGCTTCTTCGCTTTTGCGTTCTTCGGCTTAAGCTTCGAATGATGCTTATTGCTGGATTTCTCGGCGGCGGAGGCCATCGCCGTCTTCGGTTGCGGCAGCTCAATTCAAAGTTCGTGCGCAAGGGTTTTTTATTTAAGCACTGATTTGCGGAATTTTTCTTAAAAAGTCAAATATCGCTACTAGCACGGGCGACTTTCAATTAAATGCCCGTATCGATGATACACGAAATAAAGTTTATAAATTTAGGACAATAAGTTAAAATTAAAGTGGTGAGGATAATTAACGCCGTAATTTTTAAACTTACTAATACTATTCATAAATTGCTTTTAATTTTTAAATTAATCGTCTTAAAATTACAATAGTTAGTTTAAGTGCCCTCACAATGCTTCATTTTTAAACTTATTATCATAAAATTGTTACCCATAATTTTGGAGTCCTTCAAATGACAACTGTCTCGTATACATGACTAAAAAGATAATTAAGTGTATTTAAATCAATCTACATAATCCCAAATAAACTTCATGATTCTATAATAATTTTGTTGTCTCACTGTGAAATATCTTTCGTATGATCCGTATTCAAAACACATGACATGTAAGAGTTTGGAAAACATCAAATGAATTTGATGGTCTCGAAATTCATAAGGAGACATTTGTCATTGTATCTCGAAAAATGATTGTTGTATTGCCGGAAAATTTCAGAACATGGCCTCCGACGTTAATATTGACAATAAAATCGCGAGGTCCATACATCATATATATCTGTATATAATTTATACATCAACGTATATAAATCGTATTAAGGTAAACTTCCCAACACACATCATATACATTTACATGGCAATGGCATATTACATGGCAATGGCATATTACATCTACAAGACAAACACTTCACATAATCAGATTCTTCAAATGACATATTGGCCCATTACATATAATATATATATATATATCTTTGTGTCTCTCTATTCTTACACATGCTTTTCCATTCGTGCCATGTCATAAACCTCTTCAATAACCTGTTCACATATTCATAAGAATTTAACAACGCCGATACAATTAAATTCACATAAGATGGACATATATAATATTACGTATGCATGTCGATGTACTATATATATATATATATATATATAATTAATTAATTAATTATACCTCTGTTATTGGCGTAATTTCTGCCATTGTTACCAGCGGCTAGGGCTCGATAATTCGGTATCGGGACCTGATCGGTTTCGATCCTCATGATATCCTTCTCCAAGGCCTCGTAATGCCTCCTCACATCGTCGGCGGTTTTATTACCGCCGACGGCTCGGGCTATGTTGAGCCACCGGTCGGGTGTGTCCCTGTGGTACTCAGCCAAAGCCACTTCGAACTTCTTGTTCTCCTCGGGAGTCCACGAAGAATGGCTACGTGAAGACGTCATAGACCTCGATGCCATTCGATAATTATTTGAATTAAAAAAGATAATAATAATTTGAAAAGGGTTTCTTTATAATGTATGTTTTTGATGTAGGAGTCGTTGTGGGTTTTGTTTTGTGTTGGGAGTGAGCTTTATATAGTGAGGAAAAAGAAATGGAAAAATGTGAACAAGTGGACGAATATATGTTTTTCTTATCGGGTTTTTTTTTTTTTTTTTTGGTAAAAGGAGAGATGGAGATTCTTTTCTTGGTGATCGATCATGGCCTAGTCAGAAAGAAAATGAAGTGTATACTCCATGAATGCGTGTGTATCTATAAATATATATATAAGGAAATACTACTTATTTGTCTAGCATGAATTGATTTTAAATTTTGGAATCATCAAGTTAATGTTAAGTAAAGTGATCGGGTCATGATATTTTCAAGTCAATGTTAATGTTACTATAGTTGATAGTAAAATATAAATTTGCTTAATGATGAGCCGCGAATGTGAAAACTACGATGGCATTACAAAAAGAAAAAAAGAGAATGCATTTTCTGGATTTTTATTTAGCAGCGAGTGGGATTATTACATGAATAATCATTTTTTATTTACCAGAATGGTTAGGAAGATCCCCTCTTTTCTATCCATTTGACAAAAGATGCTCCAACATCATATTCTTACCGATGAAAAACTGCTGCAGATTCTTTGTAATAGAAAAAATTATATGGTTGTTGATAAATAATGAGATAACCATGGTTTCATCATTCACTCTATGCAGTGATAAATGTTCTTCGTATTATCTTTAACATTTATCCTTTAAATTGAATACTTGGAAATGGGCGATGAATAGCGTGCGAAACCCCGAAAGTTTCATTCTTACCTGTTAGAAATGCCACGTGACAGTACTGTTTTCATCCTTTGATTAGCTAACTATATATAACCGCTTTACATATATATATATATATATATATATTAGATATGAACAACTTTTTTTAAAAAAAAAAAAAGAGAATTAGGTCATGGCCATGGGTACAACAATATGATATTGAGGTGCCAATGTAAAAAAAATAATCATATACCCTTTCTTTTTTTTAACCCCATATGCCTTCATTTACTATGTAATATTCAGATTGAAATGGTGCAAGAATCTGTATCAAACTAGGACAGCCCTTTGATATCATAGAATCCTTATCATCACTACACAAACACATAGATCGCACCCTTATCAGAAAGTAAAAGAAAACGATGTAATGACTTTAGAAAAATAGAGAAAACTTGAAACCAATGGAGTCCTCTCTCTTTATTGGTCCAAATAGAATATAGGGAGATATATTTTTTTATGGGAATATTTTAATAAAGGGGTTTCAAATATTCATTTGCTTTAATAATGTAGAATATAATTATCGATATACATATATATAGATATATAGTTGAATCAACATGGAGAAAAAAGACTACAAGTTGGTCCCCCAACATGCATGAGACCGAATGTAATCTGTTCCGAAAGATAAGGAGATGGACACTCACACAGCGCAATGAGGTGTACTACGATTCTCTATAAATGCTTTTGTCTTTAAAACAAATAGAGAAATATGAAGGTTTTTGTCATGTAATAAAATCAACCATTTTCTGTGTATAACATAAGAGTATCACGTGTGACCGAATGTCTCACATTGATTAGAACGAGATAAATTAATCAGTATATAAGCTTTACGGGTCATTCCTCCTATCACCAATTGGTTTTAGAAATGAACCCTATCAAACTTATACGGTCAGTCTCCTTCGTGCGGCTCATGTGCGCGGGCGGGCCCTGATGACCGGAAAATTTAACAAGTATACATATATTCCAATAAGGCTTTGGCCTAATGGTCATGATGGAGGCATTAAGGACATGTGTGTTAGGTTGTGTGATCAAATCGCTCCTCACACATTTTCTTGATTAGTCATCATGGGGTTTATATCCCATGACTATCGTGTTAGGTGGGTTTTAGACGTACTTGTTTAGCTGGGAATGTGTGGCAAAAGCCCATAGCTTGTTGCATGTAGGAATGTCAACTGATCCTAATTGGGTCCTTAACGGGCCTGATTTTAAGCCTTAGACTTAATGGGTCCGAATGAACCTAACTCAAATTTACGCTCATTAAGGATTCAATTAGAACCCGTTGACATCCCTAATTGCATTAGTTGCATGGGGATACGATCGGATTGTAAAAAAAAAAAAGTATACATATATAAAAATATATCCATGTTCCTCCTTTTCCTTTGCATTAGTAGTCTATATTCCAATGTTAGCCAATGTGTCAAAAAAATTTGAAATATGAATAGTGATAGATGTTATACCTTTTCGTAAGTATCCCGCATTTAATCTTGTCGTGTTTGATTCTTTTCAAGTTGAAGTTTATTTTGTAAAGACTTACCAAAACAGATAATAAAAATTAAAGATTGTATTTTAACATCATGGTGGTAGATGAACTTGGCCTTTTTAACCTTTTTAAGCGTTTGATATTTTAATAGTTAAGTGTTCAATATGTTAATTAGTAGAATTGGTTAAATTATAAGAATTAATAAAATAAGCATTTTCATGACTTGACTAATGATGTTTTAAAATTTACGATCTGCTATGTTTATGAACCTATCTTATTAATTTTCATATATCTAAAAGATATTTAATTGATCACCCCTAAAAAAGCTTATAATTTAGAAAGCCCGATGAACTTTTCAAGAAAGTTATAATTTCCCCCAAGAACTACCAAAGTAAGATTTTATTTTGGTTCAGATAGTATTCACAATGAATTCTCTTACAAAATATACTAAGCTCCTCTCTCACAAAAATACATCCATACACTACTAATCACATGGAAAAACAAAACAAAACAAAACAAAATAATATAAAATAGAAATCTCCAATCTCACACCCACAATAATATAGTTCATATATCTTTCTCTCATACACCACCACCCTTATCATCATCAAAAATCTCAACCATGTGTTCGCCGTTCTTCAAACCACCACCACCACCACTCTTAATCACTAACAACCCTTGCAAAACCTCGTCCATCGAAGGCCTCGAATCCCTCTCCGATTGCAAGCATCGAAAGGCTAGCTCGGAGACCGAAGTCATCGCCCTCCTCACTTCCCCGTCCCCGTCCCCCGCAAACCCTAGGCTCGGGTCCACGAACTCGTGCAAGGACCCGTTCTGTATCCGGTTCACCGCCATGTTGGCCAAGTTGATATCGAACCTATCCCTGCTCGTGTCCACGGCTTGTAGAGACGTCAGGAGCTCGACCAGCACGACCCCGAAGCTGTACACGTCGCTCTTCTCCGTGAGACGGTAGCATTGGTAGTATTCTGGGTCGACGTAGCCCGGAGTCCCCTGCAATAAATAGGATTGTAAACGAATCGAATTGAGTTGGAGTATAACAATAAATTAGCGAATGTAATGGTAAAATTTTTTTAATTTTTTTTTTTTTGGCATGTAAGGTAAGATATCCCAACACAACAACGTTGTAGTCCCCACGGTTCGACTCCGTTCAGTCTGAATCGAATCTGACCTCATTGTCGACTGCGGGACGATCCCCAACTTCCAGCGAGATTAATCACCATACAACGCCACCATAGTTCACGTACTCTGACTCGGTTCAGTCAGAATCGAATCTTAACCTAGTCGTCGACTAACGGATGACCCCCGACTTCCGGCTGTAATTAATCGTTCATGGTCTATGTGACAACAAATTATCGAATATAATGGTATTTCTTTTGCGTGTCGCGTAATATATTCACATAAAACGCCACCGTAGTACCTACACTTCAACTCAGTTCAGTTCAAACCGAATTTGAACATTCCTATCGATTATGGGACGACCCTCGGCTCTAGTGGACCAATCTTATATGTGGTCTATGTGACAACAAATTATTGAATATAAAGACATTTTTTTCAGTGAAACGAATCCTCCCTCTATTTTCCAAGCCACAAAATAAACTTCGATTGTAATGAAATTTAAACTCAGGACCACCAAAGGCCTATAACCACACTTCTCAATCACTACACCACCACCCCACGGGGACGAATATAATGGTATTGAGTATATATATATTAAAGATAATTACATAAATGGCATATAAATATAGTGAATACGGTAATTCGACGGCATAAACCCTACCTGCGGAGCGGTGGAGACGTGCGTGTTGTCCTTCGGGAAGAGCCTCGAGAGGCCGAAGTCAGCCACCTTGACGCGGAACTCCTTATCCAACAGTATGTTGTTGGTCTTCACGTCTCGGTGTATGATGCCCTCCCCGTGGAGGTACGAGATCGCCCGGGCCGTCTCGACCGCGATTTTCAGCCTGACGGGCCACGTGAGAAGGCCCGACCCGGCCCGTTTCCCGTGGAGGTGGTCGGAGACCGTGCCGTTGGGCACGTACTCGTACACGAGGAGGAGCTCGCGGCTCCTCCTGGAGGTGCACCCGTAGAGCTGCACCAGGTTCGCGTGCCGTAGGCTCGTGAGGATTCGTACTTCATTCATGAACTGCTCCACCCGTTTGAAGTTGTTCTCATACAGCCGCTTCACCGCCACCACCCGCCCGTCCCGCAAAATCCCTGTTAGAACAAAAAGGCAAAACCAAGAAAAATGAATTCATTACACGCGATGAAGATCCCGACGTCCAAGAGTCAAAGCGGGATATAACACTCATTTTGGTCCCCAATGTTTACCTTATGAAACAATTTACTCCTCGATGTTTCAATTGGACTAATTAAGTCTCACATGTTTCAGAAATGAACCAATTTGGTCCCAACTTGACAGAAACCGTCAATTTAGACGGAAAATCATTAACTGTGAGACACGCGGCACGCTGTGATGATGTCACATGTCGATTTTCTGTTAAAATTGACGATTTCCGTCAATGGAACCAAATTGGTTTATTTCCGAAACATTGGGGGACTAAGTTGGTTCATAAGGTAAACATTGAGGACCAAAATGAGTTTTATCCCAAGTCAAAGCTGATCCCTGAAGGATTTTGAGGGAGAGGTCTCAAGATCGATTCTCCCTGTCAATATCTCCTTGAGTGGGTCAGTCATACATGAACATGAACTAGTGTGGTTTACAGGCTATTGCGCTGATCCCTGTGATTTACCTGGTCTCCCGGCCAGTGTTTCCCAGGTAAACCAGAAAAAAAAAAGACTGGTCGACCGAGTTATTACCGTAATACACGGTGCCGAATCCGCCGTCGCCTAGCTCCTTCGCGGGATCGAAATTATCGGTGGCTTCTTCGAGCTCGGGGTAGGTGAACACTTGCACTCCGTAGAACGACGAGTTGCCCTCGTTAGGACCCGAGTTCGAAGACGGTGTGCTCGCGGTGAACTCGGACGAAGAAGGAGGGTTCGAGGAGACGGCTTTGGTCGGGTTCGAAGACGGAGCTTCGAATATGTCTTTGTTCGTTACGTATTTCGAAGATTGAACGGTCGGGTTTTTATTTCTTTTCTTCGCCCTGTAATAGAATATCAGCCACCCCAAGGCGGCGCCGGCTAGAACCGCTCCGCCTATGCTGAGCCCTGGCGAAAAAAGATTCCTTTTTTCGAATTTTTATTTTCTTTCTTTCAAATATTAGCAAAAAAAAATCAGAACCGTTCGATGTAAAGATTCTTACCGATGTTCCTCCCTGTATATGATTTGTTTCCTGCAATTATCAGCCAGATGTTTAGACAGAGTAAAACGACGTCGTTTTAAAGGTAGAGAAGCATCACTGCAGAAACCAACAGTGACGACGAGGACAAAGCTTACCGTTACCACCGCAGGTAGCATCATACGTTCGATCGATGCAGTGACAGGCGAACGAGCCCGAACCCGGATCCGACCCGCAAACCCCACCCGTATCCTCGCACCTCCTGCACTTGCCGTCCTCCGCCGACCACTGGATTGTAAACCCACCCCTGAAGGACTCCTGCAGCAGCCGAGCCGTCGCGGTCCCCGTCAGGGCGGCGCCTTCGAGCGACGCGAACTCGGTCTCGTTCACCGTGACGGCGAAACTGCCGGTGCAGTTCGCGGCGAACCCGCCGCCGGGCAGATCCCTCGTGAAATAGAGGCCGAAGCTCGCCGCCGCCGCCGCGCCGCAGCTGAACCGATTCGGTAACAGCCGCGCGGCGTCCTGCGCGCAGCCGTAGTAGAGGGTCACGTTCCTGTCGGCGGCGGCGGAGTAGTAGTCGAATATCGTGAAGTTCAGAGATGCCCCGGCGACGGGACCCGGCGGGCAAATCGTGTCCCACAGGTCCCTCCGAGCTACCGTGACGGTCCTCGCGTCGCCGTTGATTTTTAAGACGCGGTACGACGCCGACGAGATGTTGATAAACGCCGCGCCGCCGCCGTTGTCCTCGCAGCTGAGCTCGAACCCCGGATGGCCGCACGAGGGAGGGCGGCCGCTGCCCCAGAAGGGGTAGTCGGCGGTCAAGCCGCCGCATCGGTACGGCGAACCCCTGCACCTCTCGTAGTCGCTCTGAGAGGTGGAGGAAGGGACCAGTGCGACGGCAATGACGACGGCGACGAGGAACCGGAGAGAAGAGGTGAGCTGAGGTTTCATTGCTACTGTGTGTGGAAGATAGCGAAATCTTCTGACGAGTGCGTTGTGTGATGCAGTTGAAGAAGACTTTGCGCCATGTGATTTTCCCCGTGTGCGGTGTGCGTTAGAAGCTTCTGCAGCTGCCTCCCTCGTTACGACGTCGTTTTGTTGAAAGTCAAGAACGAGCTCAGCGGTGAAGTTTTTATTTTTAGGGTGTGCCTAATATTAGGTAGTTATTGTTGAGTTCACATCTCCATCGACTATTGGAATTATCTAATATGGGCGGGCATGCGATTGGGGGATCCGACCCGGATTCATCACATCGGGTTCAAATATTAGGGTCAACTAGTTCGATGTTTTGTCGGAATAAAGAAGCCCATGACGACTAAAAACGTATGATTGTGGGTATAAGTTCATCATCGGATAAATCAGATTGAAAAACTTTATGTATTTCTTTATTCTTTTTTTTTTTACTGTCTCGAATATCCGCACTCGACCTCGCTATAGGCTAGCCCCTAAATACCGGTATCAGTTTTTTTTTTGCGCCACAAAGACCTCGCGGATGCTTAATTACGCCACACATTCCAGAGGTGAGACTAATCATCGGGGCCAGATGGATACGTCTCAAATCCACCTGACAACGATGGTCATGGGCCATAAAGCACATGCTATTTCTTCTTTTCAAGACATTAAGACATCATCCTTGACCACTAGACCAAGGCCTTATTGTATGTATTTCTTCTTGATCCGAGCTTATTTCATCGTTTCCTTGCAAAGGTACAAATTGGTCAACACGAGTCAGTGAGGTGAGCTCTAACTTGAGATCACACGAGAAATACTACTAGGCGATGAGTTCACGCGACAGGGTTACGGTGAATTGTTGATCGAGGACAGCCGCTAGACTCGAGATTTGGTTGTATTTTCGGTGTATGTTGTAACCTGGATCGATTCAAGCAATCGGTAGATCAATCGAAGCCAAAACGCAGCAAAACAAAAAAAACAATATTTAACGTGGTTCGACCGAAATTGGCCTACGTCCACGGACCGACAGAGAGCTCCTTTTCATTAATACCCAGCACAAAAGTTACAGATCTCCACACTTTCTACAACTTTGTAGTTAAAATTTTTCTATAATTCTTGCCCTAGAGAAAGATATGAGCCTCCGAAGTGATAACGTTGAGACTGTAATTTTGGTATTTAAAGTTGAGAAATCAACTGCACTTCGTGAGTCCCTTTTGCAGAAACGTGTCCCCCGTTTCTTCATGTTTTCCAGCCATCAATCTGAACCGTCAACTTTCCTCCAGATCTTACGCGTGATATTAAACTACAACCTTTATACTTCAACCATCAGATGTCGCGCCAATCTCGATCTGACGGCTCCTAGCTAACCATGAGATTTAGCCTATTTCTTGGACAGAAGACATTTATCCTTCAGTTGTGACTTTCTCGGTTGTTCTCCGACCGATCTCGGTCTTGCTCGCCGGAGTTAAGGCTCGCAATTATCAACATGAACGGTGATGGACGCGATAACCGAGATCAGAATAGGGAATAAGTGAGTTGAGAGCCAATTCTTCTTTTAAATGCATGTCTCTCAAGAATAAGGGTGTTCAAAATTGGGATGTTGTGGGATCCATCCTTCTCGCGGGTTTGATTTTTTTCTTACTATTTTTTTTTCCAGATGACAGCCGGTATTCGGGTTGCCCCAACTAATACGGTCGGCCCGCACCGCGCACCTGCATAGGTGAGTGAGATTCTCAAAGGAAATTTTCTGCATTCATAAGGTTTCGAACCCGAGATCTTGCTTACGTAATCGATACCATGCTATTTTAAAAATTTATATTTTTTTAATAATGGCATACCTCCTGCTGCGCTATTTTTTAAAAATCTATATTTTATTATTTCTATCTTTATCTTTCCATTTTTTAAGTTTATATTTATTGGTTTTTTTTAAGTCTTTTATATTAGTTATTTAATGTCTATATTTTATTTTTTTCTATCACAATCATAGAACCATTTTTAATTACATTTTTTCTAATTCTTTTTAAAATATATATCTAATTTTTTTTATTAATTCTGTGAAGAAAAACAGAATCATATTGTGAAAACCCGAACCAAAATTAAAATAATTCAAATATCCGATTAAGCCTATGTAAAATCGAGAACCGAAAAACCAAACTGAAATTTCAGACAATCGGGCCGAACCGTCCAATGAACACCCCTACTCAGGATATTTATAGGCATGATCATAGACCTTTACTGGGACGAAGCTTAAGACCTCATTATTCGGGAAACGTCGGGACATAACTTTGGCTTTGTTGGTGGCATATTTGGAAGCTTTAGACCACATTATTCAGGACAATTAGGACAAAAACAATTTTGATCATACCCTCAGCGGCATATTAGAAACTTTAGAGCGAATTAGCTTTGGATCACTCATTATTCGGGAGATGTTGGAACGGGATTTGTGCTCATCATTGGTCGTATATTTAAAATCTTTAGACCTCATTATTCGGGACAATCAGGACGGAACTTTAGCTCACGCCTCAAATGGCATAGTTAGAATCTTTTTTAGACTACATTAATAGGAACATTTGGTACGTCACCATTGGAGGCATATTTAGAATTTTTAGACCACCTCATAACCGAGAAAGTTGAAACGGGACTATTGCTCACAATTGGTGGCCTATTTAAAATCTTTAAACCCCATTATCCGGGAAAATCGGGACATGACTTTTGCTCACCATTGGTGGGAAATTTGGAATCTTTAGACCCCATGATTCGGGACAATCGTTGGTTGCATACTAAGAATCTTTAGACCCCATTGTTCGGGACAAATGGCATGGGACTTCTTCTCCCCATGGTGGCCTATTTAAGAAGCTCTAGACCTCATTATTCGGAACAATCGAAACGTGACTATTTCTCCCCATTGGTGGCATATATAGGAAGCTTTACACCTAATTATTTAGGAAGCTTTAGACCTCAATATTCGTGACAGTCGAAACGGGACATTGGCTCACCATTGGTGGCATATTTAGGAAGCTTTAGACCTCATTCTTCGGGACAATCGAAACGGGACTTTGGCTAACCATTGGTGGCATATTTAGGAAGCCTTAGACCTTATTATTCGGGACGGTCGAAATGGGACTTTGGCTCACCGTCGGTGGCATATTAGGAAGCTTTACACCTCATTTTTCGGGACGGTCGAAACGGGACTTTAGCTCACGTCGGTGGCATATTTAGGAAGCTTTAGACCTCATTATTCGGGACGGTCGGACTTTTGCTCACCATCGATGGCATATTTAGGAAGCTTTGGACCCCACGGGACGGTAGAAACGGGACTTTGGCTCACCGTCAGTGGCATATTTACGAAGCTTTAGACCTCATTGTTCGGGACAGTCGAAACGGGACTTTGCTCATCGCCGCATATTTAGGAAGCTTTAGACCTCATTATTCGGGACGGTTGAAACGGGACTTTGGCTCACCGTTGGTGGCCATATTTAGGAAGCTTTAGACATCATTTTTCGGAGGGATCGAAACGGGACGTTGGCTCACCGTCGGTGGCGTATTTAGGAAGCTTTAGACCTCATTTTTCGCGACGGTCAAAACGGGACTTTAGCTCACCATTGGTGGCATATTAGGAAGCTTTTCAACCTCATTATTCGGGACGGTCGAAACGGGACTTTGGCTCACCATTGGTGGCATATTTAGGAAGCTTTAGATTTCATTATTCGAGAAGGTCGAAGTGGAACTTTGGCTCATCATCGGTGGCATATTTAGGAAGCTTTATACCTCTTTATTCGGGACGGTCGAAAGGGGACTTTGGCTCGCCATCTGTGACATATTTAGGAAGCTTTCGACCTCATTACTTGGGACAGTCGAAATGTGACTTTGGCTCACCGTCGGTGGTCATATTTAGGAAGCTTTAGACCTCATTATTCGGGACAGTTGAAACGGGACTTTGGCTCATAGTTGGTGGCATATTTAGGAAGCTTTAGACCTCATTATTCGGGACAGTCGAAAGGGACTTTGGCTCACAATCGGTGGCATATTTAGGAAGCTTTAGACCTCACGGGACGGTCGAAATGGGACTTTGGCTCACCATCGGTGGCCATATTTAGGAAGCTTTAGACCTCATTATTCGGGACGGTCGAAACGGGATTTTGGCTCACCGTCGGTGGCCATATTCAGGAAGCTTTAGACCTCATTATTCGGGACGGTCGAAACGGGACTTTGGCTCACCTTCGGTGGCCATATTTAGGAAGCTTAGACCTCATTATTCGGGACAATCGAAACGGGACTGGTGCTCACCATTGTGGCATATTTAGGAAGCTTTAGACCTCATTATTCGGGACGGTCGAAACGGGATTTTGGCTCACCGTCGGTGGCCATATTCAGGAAGCTTTAGACCTCATTATTCGGGACGGTCGAAACGGGACTTTGGCTCACCTTCGGTGGCCATATTTAGGAAGCTTAGACCTCATTATTCGGGACAATCGAAACGGGACTGGTGCTCACCATTGTGGCATATTTAGGAAGCTTTAGACCTCATTATTCGGGACGGTCGAAACGGGATTTTGGCTCACCGTCGGTGGCCATATTCAGGAAGCTTTAGACCTCATTATTCGGGACGGTCGAAACGGGACTTTGGCTCACCTTCGGTGGCCATATTTAGGAAGCTTAGACCTCATTATTCGGGACAATCGAAACGGGACTGGTGCTCACCATTGTGGCATATTTAGGAAGCTTTAGACCTCATTATTCGGGACGGTCGAAACGGGATTTTGGCTCACCGTCAGTGGCCATATTCAGGAAGCTTTAGACCTCATTATTCGGGACGGTCGAAACGGGACTTTGGCTCACCTTCGGTGGCCATATTTAGGAAGCTTAGACCTCATTATTCGGGACAATCGAAACGGGACTGGTGCTCACCATTGTGGCATATTTAGGAAGCTTTAGACCTCATTATTCGGGACGGTCGAAACGGGATTTTGGCTCACCGTCGGTGGCCATATTCAGGAAGCTTTAGACCTCATTATTCGGGACGGTCGAAACGGGACTTTGGCTCACCTTCGGTGGCCATATTTAGGAAGCTTAGACCTCATTATTCGGGACAATCGAAACGGGACTGGTGCTCACCATTGTGGCATATTTAGGAAGCTTTAGACCTCATTTTTCGGGACGGTCGAAACGGGATTTTGGCTCACCGTCGGTGGCCATATTCAGGAAGCTTTAGACCTCATTATTCGGGACGGTCGAAACGGGACTTTGGCTCACCTTCGGTGGCCATATTTAGGAAGCTTAGACCTCATTATTCGGGACAATCGAAACGGGACTGGTGCTCACCATTGTGGCATATTTAGGAAGCTTTAGACCTCATTATTCGGGACGGTCGAAACGGGATTTTGGCTCACCGTCGGTGGCCATATTCAGGAAGCTTTAGACCTCATTATTCGGGACGGTCGAAACGGGACTTTGGCTCACCTTCGGTGGCCATATTTAGGAAGCTTAGACCTCATTATTCGGGACAATCGAAACGGGACTGGTGCTCACCATTGTGGCATATTTAGGAAGCTTTAGACCTCATTATTCGGGACGGTCGAAACGGGATTTTGGCTCACCGTCAGTGGCCATATTCAGGAAGCTTTAGACCTCATTATTCGGGACGGTCGAAACGGGACTTTGGCTCACCTTCGGTGGCCATATTTAGGAAGCTTAGACCTCATTATTCGGGACAATCGAAACGGGACTGGTGCTCACCATTGTGGCATATTTAGGAAGCTTTAGACCTCATTATTCGGGACGGTCGAAACGGGATTTTGGCTCACCGTCGGTGGCCATATTCAGGAAGCTTTAGACCTCATTATTCGGGACGGTCGAAACGGGACTTTGGCTCACCTTCGGTGGCCATATTTAGGAAGCTTAGACCTCATTATTCGGGACAATCGAAACGGGACTGGTGCTCACCATTGTGGCATATTTAGGAAGCTTTAGACCTCATTTTTCGGGACGGTCGAAACGGGATTTTGGCTCACCGTCGGTGGCCATATTCAGGAAGCTTTAGACCTCATTATTCGGGACGGTCGAAACGGGACTTTGGCTCACCTTCGGTGGCCATATTTAGGAAGCTTAGACCTCATTATTCGGGACAATCGAAACGGGACTGGTGCTCACCATTGTGGCATATTTAGGAAGCTTTAGACCTCATTTTTCGGTACGGTCGAAACGAGACTTTGGCTCACCGTCGGTGGCCATATTTTGGAAGCATTAGATCTCATTTTTCGGAACGGGACTTTTGATCACCTTCACTATTCCTAGACATATTGGTCTTTCTAACCTTATATTATTATATTTCAGTATATTACGCTCTCGGGAGAAATTTCATACAGCATTATATATTATCATCAAATTTCCTGTTAGCAACATCAAGTACACGTTTTACGGATCATTCGAAGCAAGATTCTAATACATATTTAGTGCTTTCGCTAAACACGCCTACCCAATAAATTTCAATTCGATCTGATAATAGCTCTATTTCAGCGCAATAATCGATTAACCCCTTGCAGATAATTATGAAAGGGTAAGCGCCACATACCGATTCAATATCATAGGGTTTCTCAGTCTTTTTCAGCAGATTGAATGACTTCCATGGATTCACAGGCTCGTCGGGCGGATCGGAGACGAACGAACCACCGTAACAGATGTGGCGACGCCGACGCCTAACTCAAACACCGACGCTAATATCAATGATTCTATTAAAATGAAATTATAAATTAATTTTGATTTTTATATTATTTTAAGTATATTAAAAAACTGCTTTTGTAGGATATAATTTGAATAAATTTAAAAATCATGGGTAAAATGATTATTATTGTTTCCATACTAAATCAATTTGAGAACTATAAAGTGCTCTACAATTATCTACACTATACATGTTCTGTTCATATATTATCCCTTATGATAGATCCACATACACGGGTGAAAGTAATAATTGGATGTAGTGATAGTAAGAAAGTAGGAGATCATCATTCTCATTTTAATCAGGATCACCCTTTCTATTAATATCATAAATTATTTACACTTTTATGGCACATAATATTAAAAATGTTAAAGGAAGGCCCAGCAGAATTATTACCCAACCTACAACCGAAAAAAAAGAGAGTAGAAACTGACATTGATTTCACTATGTTCGTAAGTAGCTGAATTCCCTGGTATATATGTATATATATATAAACAGAAGACATACTACATAAAGTACAAAATTGTATATGTGACACAACAATTGCGACGGACATAATTCTTATCACATAGTACATGGCGAGATAGACGTAGTGGGAACAAACAAATAAATCTACTTTAAAACAAAAATAAAACAAATGAGCATATAAAAAAAAAAGAGAGAAAGAAAAGAAAAGCAAAAACTCATCTGATATAAGCTCCAACACATGATACAGCCATCTCCTACATCATGCAGCAGTTGAAGAGAACAGAGGCACCGAAGGCTGAGTCTTATACATGGGACTATACGCCGCAATCTCGTCCTCGAATTCATTTTCTTGGACACAATTCTCATCTTCAGACACGAGATGATATTCTCGGTCAGAAGCTGCTGCACTAACACTCGATTCAGCTAGTTGATCTCCAAACGCTTCTCCATGAGCAACAGATTGGGATATTACGTAAGATTGAGGATGCAAAGGTGGGAGATTTGCACTTGTGGTGATGTTATCAACAGAGTGAGGAGGCATTGCAGGTACATAATACACGGGATATGGCTGATTGAGAGGAGAGTGGTGAATTGGCATTTGGTATACGGTGTAGTAAGGAGCTATGTATTGAGGCGGGTAGTAAAGTCCCGTTTGAAATAAATTGGGTGGCTGAGGTATCGCATCGATTGTTGTCTTCTGCGTGTGGATGTTATGTGGGGTGCAAGAAAAAGAAATGTCTGCCTCAGACAAAGCTGATGGTGGTGGTGGTGGTTCTGGGCTGAGCTGAATAAGCGGTTCTTGGAAAACTGCAATTTTGCTGCGAAAATAGATATATGAAATTCTGGTAATTTTCTCAAGGCATTGAAAAAGGCACAACAGTAAATTCAATAGCTATTTCATATAAGATTCTCCATGAGAAACTAAACTAAATGCAACTTCCGATGATTCTATGGTCACCGATGATGAAAAACACAACCACGTCACATGATAAAATGACCAGTTTTCGGATTCGATTTTCTTTTTGGGTTTTTGTGAGGAGCTTTAAGGATATACTATCCTGCTATAAGATAGAACCCATAACCCTTCTTATTTCCTGCTTAAGAATTGTTAGAAGCAATATTGAATCAAAAGATTCTGATGATGTTTTAAGGATTGCACGAGGAATGATAATTTCGGACTGCCTCTTATATTGAAGTAAACGGTACTGGCAATTCAGTAATCAGCCAAAAATTGACAAAAAGAAGAATCAAATTGAGAGTTTATTTACCTGTCGATAGATGCAGATGAAGGAACCCTAATTGCCCTCTCCGAGATCCCAAACGGCGGCGAATTGGAAGTGGAAAGCGAGGAACCGGTGGACCCGAGCGAGCTACTCCTCTCCAGCGCCAGCGATTCAGCGCCGGAGGAAGAGTTGTTCTCCTGATCGAACTTCAACGCCGGGAAAAGGAACAACCTGATACGCGCCGGCGGAGCGATCCTATCGTGCTCCTCCAGCATATTCAGCAGATCCTCGTCGGTCGAAACGGAAATCAGCGAGTCCAAATCCTCGTTCGGGAGCTGATACTTGAGTACGAACGTTCGATTTTGCAGGAGCGCTTTCGATAGGTGTGCGATTAGAGAAGATACGGTGGTCGTGGCGCGTCGGTCGACGGCGACGATTCGTGTCTCTCCGCCGAGGTAGGAGAGGGTCCTTGAATTCGGCCGCGGGAGTATGTGGCCGTTGTAGCTACACATCAGGCGTAGCTTTTCCGTGGCGTTGCACGACGGCGGCGGAGCATCCATCGCGGAGGAGATCTGTGGAGTAGATAGTAGCGAAGAGAAAGTGAAGCGTAGGCGGTTATATTGACTTTTTTTTATTATAAATATTTATATGTAATAAATATATGATTTTGTGGCGCGTTAATTACGCGAGAATTAGTGCGCGGGGTGGGGTGGGGTGGGGTGGGGTGGGCAACATTTATTAGTTGAAAAATTGCATTTATTAAAACTATTGAAGATGAATTGTATCTTTTATTACATTAAAACGAATATTAAATTCTTTTTTGACGAAAAAAAAACGTAGAAAATATAGTTTTTTTTTTAAGGCATGGTTAAACGTGTAGTTCCCTAGTAAGGCGGGCAAATGTATAGTCCACTTTGCGTCTTATGATGAATAAATTTAATTGTTAATTGTTGTGACATCTGACCTCTTACCATATGCCAGTTTTAAGATTTATGTTAAAAGACTCCAGCTAAGCTAAATCTTGGGATTATTAATTTAAGGCCAAATTATTAAATTAGGTCACTAACTATACCTTTCGTATTTTTTGGATCACTAAATTTCATAATTGCAAATATAGGTCACTAAGTAACGTATCTGATTTTTTTGGTCACTAAGTAACGTATCTGATTTTTTTGGTCACTTGTGAATTTTCCGGCAAAAATCGCCGGAAATCTGACGTGGCAGATGACGTGTCAGCAGCCACGTCATCGTCCACGTCGGATCCCCGGTGATTTTTGCCGGAAAATTCACAAGTTACCAAATACATGTTAGAATTGATTAGGGCTGCAATCCATTTTTTTTCTACAAAATTACGTCAGAAATCTTAATGCTAACTTAACATATAAGATTTTATACGTTTTTGTCGAAAATGATTTTGGCGTATTATTTCCTTCGGGAAGAACATGTATAATCAAATCTTAGAAGACCATGTCCAAATATTAGTTTTCTTTTTTTTTTGTAGTATCGTGTGTTAACCCACTAACACGTCATCAAGTTTGAATTTTGATTGTTTGAACGGAGACCAGGAAAAAAAAATAGATTGATTGTCTTAATCTAATCTCTGGTCCAATTTAGGACATCAACAAGAATATGAATGAGACACATCAATATATCATTAACAAAGACGATTAGATAAGCTTGACCTCGTATATTATATTTTCCTCGAGTAAGCTTAAAATTGAATATCAAATCAAGAAAAAAAATCACTCAAGATTAAAAAAAAAAAGATTTTTATATTACCCTCTTTTACTGACTAGAAATGATTTCCTTGACCAAGACCCGAACTTTACACACTATAAAACCCACGAAAACCACACTCTCCAATACCCACAAAAACTCCACAACAAAACAGCAAACTTTCATCTAAAAAAGTTCGACATTAAATTCCCTTAATTCTTCCAAAAAAATGGACATCATACCATACGCAAGAAGCATAAGGCAACACTATCGAAGAAAGAGAGGCTACAACAGATTATCATCATCATCATCATCGCCGAACAGAAGGAACATCAAAGTGGTGAGATTCGGAGCCGCCAAGCAACGGCCGTGGAGGCTCAGCCTCGCCCCGAGGCTCCGCGTGGTGATGAAGCTATCTTCTCCGCTGAGGCTATGCTACTACAAGTTCAAGGACGCTTACGTCAGCATGATGCTGAGGCTCGCGGTGACCTCAGGATCCTCGAACAGTGCCAACGTGTTCGGTAATAAGAGGATCCCCAAGGCACGTGACGATGGCGGTGAGGTGAAGTACTCGAGGAGTGAGTTTGAGAACAGGTTGGTGCTTGAGATTTATAAGAACATGGTGGCTTCTTATGAGCTGGGTTACAATAAGTGAAGATTATGATTATAAGGGTTTTCTTGATTTTTTTTTATTTTTTTTGGTGTGTTTATGATGATGGTGGTGGTGATTATGTGAGAGTTAATCGTTGTAAGAAAATGTAAATGGCTTCAATTGCTAATAAGCGAATGGATATTGATTTGTTAATTTCCCCTCCAAACATGCAATTAAATTAATCGAGGATAAAAACGCCCGAAATTGATAACATTGGGAATTTAAATTGTAATTCAGAAAAATGAGGAACCAAAACGTTCATAGATCAAACATCAGGGACCAAAAATATAAAAATCCGTGGTCATCCTTGAAGACTCGATTGCCAATATAAAACCCATCCATTTCATCCGTAATTAATATAAATATTAAAGGACCAATTTCAATTTTAATTAATATAATTATTAAATGACCATAAAGCGTGAGTGGATAGTATAAAAATTAAACGATCATTTCATCAGTAATTTCATGTATTTTATTTTTAAGACGAAGATTAAGCTTGGATGGATTTTGGTATGAATACTAAATGACCATTTCATCATTAATTTTATCTATTAATTTTTTAATACAACCATCACATATTTTTTGCTATGCGAATTTGTCTTCTCACGTATGGTCGTCGGACTTTGTAACCATGACATTTTATCATATTAAGTTGATGTGTTTAAAAATATCTAATATCTTGTTTGTTACATGGGTTTAATTAATATTGTTTTAATACGTTGATTGGGTTCATATGAGACATGGATTTACATAAAAATTCTAAAATCATGTATAGTGATTCAGATAAGCACATCTTTCAAGAAGATTATTGTAGACTCACTAGTTAAACACTTATTTTATTTTATACTCGTTAATAATATTCGAAATCCTCATAAATATAACTCGACCTACCAAAATTTACGATTGCAGTGTTTATCATATATTAAATCTAAAGTCAAAATAAATTTCTAAAAGGAAAATATATCTCAGTAACTTCAAAAATTACAACAAGCCAAATGGTTTTAACAAGAAGTGCGTGCTGTTACAAAATCTTCATGAGAAGGGCCAAATCTTTTTCTTTCTTCTACGTATTAGCAAGCAGAAGGCAACCTGATGAGAGAGTTCGAAATGTAATATATAAGAGTAGGGGGGCAAAAGGGTAAAGAAAAACAAGTAGATAAATAAATGTAAATTTATACTTAAATACCATTTTGAATAAAAATTGTCAATTAGTCCGGTGTCAAGATTTTTTTATATAATAAATAGATAAATAATCACCCAAGCTTAAGAGAAATGTCCCAGCTATCATCATAATACTCAGATTTCTGGCCTTCATTGGACGACACGTTGGCAGTGGCGACATTGCTTATCTCAACAAGCTAATGGCTAATAGTTAGTAAATAAAATATATGATAAAATTGATAATTCCATTTAAATGTGGGAATAAATCGAACCTGTCGTCTCAATAGTTCATTCCGCTGCATTAGTCGTATGTTCTGCATACAATATTTAATAATTAAAATAAGTTGTAGTTGTACCTTAATGCAATAAAAATATATAGGTAGACGAAGAACCTTCTCGTGAAGTTGATCCATCTCCATCGTGATTTTCTCTCCCTGTAACAAAATTAAATATGAAAATTTTAAAAAATGTTATTTTTTTTTCGAATTTTAATTAATTATTAACCATTCAAAAAACCGAACTTTCTTGTCCATCACACGATTCAATCCGGCTTCGAGCGACATCTCGAGCCTCTGCAGTTCTTGAATGGTTAGACCTTGAAGCTCCTCACCCCTCATATGCCTATCAATTAATTATACTCATTCAAAATTAATGGAAAAAGGATAATAATAATAATAATAATAATAATATTTATTAGCATTATTTTCTTTATTATTATTATTATAGGTTTAACTATTTTTTGGTCCTCTAGAGTGTGGTAGCATTGTATCAACCCCTATAAGGGCTTCGATTCTAGAACAAGGACACTTATCTACGATTTTAGAACAATAAGTTTCAGATTGAAGTAATTTAAGGACAATTAAATTTTAAAACTTATCGTACTCAACTTACTTTAATTTTGAAAAGTACTGACCTCAAATTGTTCAATTGAAACTTATTATCATAAATATGCAACATTAAATTTAGCTACGCATAAATAATATAATTTTTTTATTCAATGATCACCTAAGCTGGAGGCTTCCTTCGGCTACTTCTTTGTATAACCTTGAGCGAGTGATATCCTGAACCAGCTGCATTATCAATTATTATTATATTTCGAATGCAATTATCATCATCACGATTGATAAAAAAATAAAAAAAAAAGCCTACCAAATTAAATACGTTACAAGTATTCAAAATTAAAACTTATTACCCGCAGCTCAAGTGATGGCTGTTCCAGTACTTTATCGAGGTTCTTAGAGTGTAGATTACGCCTTTCCATTACATCTTTCATGCTTCATGGAACCATAACAAGAACAAAATAAATTAAAGGCAAAGCATGTCTTAACGAGAGAGAGAGAGAGAGAGAGAGAGAGAGAGAGAGAGACCTTGCGAACTCGAAGAGCTTGCCCGTGGAAGAGAAGATGACGAGGGCAACATCGGCATCGCAGAGAACTGAGAGTTCCTTAGCTTTCTTGAAAAGGCCCTTTCTTCTCTTAGAGAATGTCACCTGACGAGCAGTGGGGTTATCGATTCTCTTTATCTCAACTTTCTCCCTCGCCATAATTATTCTCCCTCAAAAAAGAAAAAAAAAATTCTACCAAAAAAGAAATATCTTGGCAAATACAAATTGGGTAACTAAGGTAGCAAGATCCGAGGTTAAGAGAGATCCATGAGCCTTAAACGAGTTGCCATAATTTGAGAGGAATAAAAGAACAAAACCCTAAAGAACAAACACATGCGACAAAGAGATTAAATGGAAAGAGGTAGATATGTATATACATATTTATATAGTCAATTAGAGAGAATGAATATTTTGCTTTTGTGTCCGATGGTTATTAACTCATCGAATGACCAATCGACTAATGAATAATACAAACGAGGGATAGATTGGTCATTGGACTGGTCGTGTCAATGAATGTATATTTATATTCTTTTATTACAAGGCTAATTTATTAGCGGATTCGCGGACAAATCCATTGTCTCACTCCATGTGTTCCATTTCGTGTCTCACTTTATAAAATTTACGAAAAAAATGGTTCCTATGAATATTGAAAAGTACAAGATATGTGTATCATTTTGATCGGCATGAAACAAAGAATAAATTAGATACATTTATTTGTTTTTATCATATAATCATATGAAATAACAATAAATTCATGATTCGGTGGGAAAGAAAATTTGGCAAATAATTATAAAAAAAATAATTTATGAGCCACATGATTTAAAATTCAGTGATCAGATCAATGGGACACATGGAATGAGATATGTGATTTCATCCCGCGGATTCGTACGAGCCTTTTTTTCTTCTAAACTACCCTTGAAGATCTCGTAAAAGAATATCATTAGTTAACGAACAAGAGACAATAAAAACCTAAGTCGTTGATCAATTGGGTAATTTAAGAATGGAAAATTGAAATATGAATGATAATTAGTGTCTTAAAATTTAGTTTGAGGTAGGTTTTTTGGATTTTCCGCAAAATGTTTTCTTTTTTCACTACATAATATTTGTGAAAAATCACCCCGAATAAAGATAATCTCAATCAAGTAAAACACTGTAGACTTAAAAAAGAACATTAAAAAAGAAAACATCGGGAAACTGCACTTTGACATCAAACAGTTTCGGTGAATGATGTAAAGGCGATTGGCGTTACGAAGTTTCATCAGAAGTGTCTGATAGAGCACATCATTCCATTTAATCAAGTACAACGTTGTCAGTAAAATTTCTTTTTACTTATTTCGAGTACAGTTGAATATGAAGACACATAATTATATTGAGGTTTATATTTGTAAAATAATATTCTGAATAAGAATATCTGAGGTAAAATGTGGATCGTACCGTAGAGTTGTGGGCCGCGTCATTCATGGGCCTCAAGAATATGGGCCTGTCTTCTCCATAGTGCTTGTCATGAGCCCATTATGCTGATAAATTCGCATATACTTAATAAAGGGGTAGTGATAGTGAGACATCTTAATAACCTTCCAATTGGTCTCCAAATTTGGTATGACATGTTAAAATTATTATTTTATCCTTCCTTTTTTATATCTCTACAAATCAATTTTTTCTTTAAATACTTAAAAATAATGTAATTTAATATATTAAACATTTTAAATTAGAAGTAACACTTGAAATATAAAATAATACTAGACATATATATAGTGTATACGTATATAGAGTGTGCTTAAAATAGTTAGTCAGTTCATGATATAGCTCCACATGGAAGTCATGGTACAAATCTACTTGAAGTCCTTGATTTCTTATCTTTATGTGGACTCGGACGGGACACATATATCAAGAGAAATAGTTTTGATGGAAGTTGGAATCGTCTCGTAGCCATTAGTCAATAATGATGTTCAGATAATATCTAAGTTCCAATTCGCTTCACTAGTGACGTGTCTCATCGTTGTGGGTCGTGTCGTGTGAAACAACGATTGTAGGTTACGTTGAAAATCTACTCTTTTATTAAGTGTGAGCATCACTTAAAAACTGCAATTTAGTGTATCAAAATTAGGCAATCAGTTTCGTTTTTTATTTAATAATTGTAAAAAATAAACAACACACGATAGAAAATTAACTGTTAGACTTGGTCTTTCATCATTTTTATTTATTAAATTAATAACTAAAAATTATTATAAAGCATAAACATCCATTATTGTCGTGGAGTGATTCAAGTAAATACAAATCAATTAACTTTCTTTGCATACACATGGATTGTATTTATTAATATTATTTACGTTTCTTTATGATTTTGAATTACTTAGTCAAAAAACATCGAACAACATATTGGAACCGTCCATTCCTTTTAGTCCTTTATTGTCCACTTAATGTTCTCACTCGAGTACAAAAATGGCGTTCTTTCTTTCTCTTTTAAGTCATGCTTGTCTCCTCACTCCTGATGTCAAGTCCTTATCTTGAAATATTATTTAAAGAACAAAGATTATCTAATAGTCCCATTTCTATATATTTCTCTAAGGCGTAACGATTTCTTTAATATTTTATTACCATGTGATATATATAATTATTTTTATTGAATAACATTGCTATTAAATCTTCTTAGTGTCCTCCGTATTGGATGAATAAAAACCTGCACAGGTTCACAAAATGACAGATTTGTATTCCTTGAATTATGAATATATATATATATATATATATATATATATATATATAAAATCTTTTGTAGAACAGACGGAGTATTTATCGGGTAGTAACTTAAACTTATGAGGCTAAGCTTTCACAGTTTTGATGATAACATTGAAGTCAGTCAAGACATGTTACAGAGGTTCCTGCGTAGTTAGAAATGGACAAGGTTTTTTTTTCCAATTATTTTCTTGATTTATTTTATATTTTGTTGGGACCCACAAAATTCTTGTGTCACATCGAAATAAAATGATTGCGCTTTTGAATTGAACATCTCCACTCAAGAATAAATTCCTCACTGTCGAACAAAACCCTAAAACTGTACTGTAATGTTAGAGCCTGTGGGACTGTGTGTTTCTCTAATTTGTTCTCTGCGTAATAGATTCACCTTTTTGTTGGGATTCGTCGTTGTAATGATTTTTACATAGGGCAATGATGCGTATTATTACATTTAAATCTTGATAGGGCTAAAGAAAGATACAATTTAGAAATAGCCAGATCCGTGATTATAAGATTCTTTTTTCATTTTATTAAATTATTATGGAGGACCAAAAGGTAATTAAAGGAAAAATATTACATAATCCCAAAGTAGCAATGGGAAAATATATGCAATCTTGCTAGTTGCTACGTATAACGTAAATATTAGTGACGTTAAATATAATTAATTAATTATTCGTGATAGTAATGCATAATTCCGCATTTGTGAAAATTGTGTAAATAAAGAATGAATCGGGACATCAAGTTTTAGATATATCATAGAATAATATGTATATATATATACATATATAATGCAGCTTATAGATTACAAGCCTTTAAACAATAATTTCATTCCATATAAATCAATTGAACACAATATTACAATAGAGCCAATAAACAAACTAGTAAAGATTACAAACCTTTAAAAAGAAATGAAGTACAAAACCTAATTAAAATGATAAAAACATTGGTTTAATTAAAATAATCTCTCCATGAACCAACTTTTCCTATAAAAAGAATGAAGTTACAAAACCTAATATTGTACCGTGAAGATAAATTAACACATCTCTTGCAAATTTTCTTGAAAACTTAAGTTGAAGTCAGATTCCTTTGTCTGGAAAGTGATTCTTCTGTGTCACATATTTCAGGAATCAATACGCATATATATCTACAAATATAATGTTTACGTATATTTAAGGGGAAATTATAAAGTTAGGTCACTAAGTATCCACGTTTTCGTTTTTGGGTCACTATGTTTGATAATTGCAAAAGTAGGTCACTAACTTTGTATGTCAAAACAATTTTTGGGTCAAAAGGTCACTAACTTTATATTTTTCGATTTTGGGTCACTAAGTATATACATTTTTCAATTTCGGGTCACTTTGGGTAACTAATTCTGTAAACATAGTGACCAAAAAATGAAACATGTATACTTAGTGACCCAAAATCGAAAAAATATATACTTAGTGAACTAAAACTGAAAATATGACCAAAAATTATTTTGACATATAAAGTTAGTGACCTACTTTTACAATTATAAAACATAATGACCAAAAAACGAAAACTTGGATACTCACTGACCTAGCTTTATAATTTTGCCTATATTTAATATCAGAACCACAGATTTCATCATCAATAATTAGATTCAAATGCAAATATATCTACATATATCCTTCCCTAAACGCCAAATAACTACAGTTCCTGCACGCGCATATCTTCCTTTGAATTCAAGATCGAATCATTATCAATTCTCTCTAATATATCTACTTTTCTCTCATTTCGTCACGTATCAATTAATTAATTAAAACCCTTTTTTTTTATGTGGTGTAAATGGGTTTTCTTTTGTCCTTTGTTGACTTCCCTCACCACGTTACTCTTCTTCTATAATTATATATATCACCCGTTATAACATCAATATGATATACATATATATATATATTTACATAATAATCAACTTTGCTGAAACTAATTTTCCAGACAAAAGATGTTCTCAATACCAAATCTGTACGAACTCGGCACATGTTCATCAGATTATTCCTACGACATTAATATTCTACATGGCATGCTTAATAATTCATTACTATCATCGTCGCATGATGTTGAAGACCAAATATTAAGACTTAGCCCAAAATCCATGGCCGAAGCCAAAGCAGCTGCAGCGAGCAACAGCCACAAAGAAGCTGAACGGAGAAGAAGAAAGCGCATCAATGGCCACATCTCAACACTCAGATCCATTCTCCCTAACACCACAAAGGTTTCCATGCTTACCCATTTAAAGCCCGTTACTAATTTAGGTGACAATTATAGCCGTTTTTTTATTTGGGTCACAATGTTTGTTAATTACAAACTTAAGTCACTAAGTAACGTATACAATTTTTTTTGGGCCATTGTTGAATTTTCCGGCGAAAATCGCCAGCAATTTGACGTGGCTGTTAGCCACATCAATGATCACATCGCCAGATACGTTACTTAGTGAACTAAATTTGCAATTATGAAACGTAGTGATCCAAAAAACAACAAATTCATAGTTAGTGATATAATTTAGTAATTGATCCCGCTTTTAATTATAATAATAATTTATTAATACGTAGACATTAGTTTCCAATTTCCATTGTACAATATCATATTCTTGATCTATTACAACATGTGATTGCTTGGTTATGATATATTTCAGACAGACAAAGCATCGTTACTAAGCGAAGCTGTCCAAAGAGTAAGAGAGCTCAAGAAAACAGCTTTGGAATTAGAAGGCGACGATCCAAAAAACGATGCGTTAAATCCCGTGATGATCCCGAACGAAGCAGACGAGCTCAAGATAAACCGTTGTGACGATAATTCGGGGATGATTAAGGTCACCTTGTGCTGCAATGATCGGCCCGAGATGATCTTAGACCTAATCGGAGCCCTAAATTCGGTTCGAGCCAAGGTTGTAAGAGCAGAAATGTCGACACTCGGAGGTAGAACTAAGAGTATGTTGTGGGTTAAGATCTTTAATAATGCTAATGACGATGGTAATGACACTGTTAATGATGTCGTCGAGGGTGACAGCGATGTGTGTTTTGGGGCATTGAGAAGGGCGCTGAAAACGGTCGTAGACAAGTCTACGTTCTTTGCCGGTAATAAACGCCAACGTTACTATCACTTGTGCTGATTGGGTCGCTTTTGTTTTTTCTTAATTATGATATTTAATTTCGTTTTGGTTTCATTTTCTTGGGGAGTTTTTATTAGGGTTTTATGAATGTGGTGTGTCGTATAGTGAAATGGGACCATCTTTTTGTTGATGATGTACTTCGAATCGAGTAGTAGTTTTCATTTATGTACCTATATATAAATTGCGGATAGGGGTGTGTTTGTGTGGTTTAGTTATTTATTAATTTTTCTTTTTCAATTCGAGGTGCTCTATATGATCCCCATATGTCTCGTTGACACAATGTAGTTTTAATTTTAAAGATAAAAATCGGGAAACAGTATGTAAGAATAAGTAAGATGGTGTAACTATAACTACGACATATGGTTTTTCTCATTTTTATTTTTTCGACAATAGGGAAATATATCTATATATATAATAGAATGAAATTAAGAATTTTGACGTCATCCAAAACCACCTATAAAAGCTTTAACATTTCCATACTTCTTTAAAATGTGACATCTTCATACATTTCCTAACACATACATGAGTTTAAAGATTTCCACTTATAAATATAGTTGAACTTCATCGAACTAACTTTACCTAATTAGGGTTTCTCCCATGTATAAATTATCGAAAAGAAGCTTAATCTCAAGCATCACAAATCTTCTCTCATTGTTGCCTTCGAAGATCAAGAGAAATAATAAACGAAAATCTAAAAAAAAACCTATGTGATCCTCGTCACCATGGTGGAGAAGATGTTTCTGATTTTTTCGGGACAAATTTACCATTTAGGTTCTAGCATTCATCCATTAGATACACTGATTCCGATTAAACAAGCACATTATTTTGATATCATCTCGATATGCAAAATTTAATATCTCTAAAAAGCACATTGATATGATAGGTAACCACGAGATGTTCGATTACCCCAAATAAACGGCCACTAAATAATACAAAATCACGAAAATGAACACGTGAGTCAACGATACATAGTCGTAAAATCTAACGGGTAAGCCAAGGAACGGAAGGTATGTTGCTGCTGGGGATTTGAGGCTTTTTAATTTGATACAACACCAAATTATAAAATTATCATTATTTCATCTGATTTACACGTTAAAAACAAATAAACACGTCTAATTTATTTGTTGTTTCGTAACGATAAAATTGATAGCACATATCTTATATTTTTCGATATTCTTAAGCATATTCGTTTACAAATTCTACAAAATGGAACACGGAATGAAACATAAAAAATGGGTCACGATTTCATCCCGATAACGTTGCCTTAGTTAGTTATTGCGGCGGGTATGTCTGGTTTGGTATCCGCGGATTCGCCTCTAATAAGCGAGCAGCGCCGTGGTAAGATATCATCATGATAAGAGATACAAATCGCCTCCAAGATTTACAGCTTGAGACTACTTACAATATACATATATATATATATATATATATCATCATCCATATTCCATACAAAACTCAAACGCCCGGAAAAATGTTTGAGTTAAATTTTATCTCTTCTTCTTCTTCTACTATTCATGCGGTGATCTTAATAAAGAAGTGAAAATTAGCCCAAATTCTTTTACCAAAAACTATGTAACTTACCATCGGCCCTTATAGTAGTATACAGATACACAGAGCAGCCAAGTCCCCACGAAAATCATCTCGGGTCCAAAATCGAAGCATCGACGGGTCGAATTCACGGATTGTACCACGTCGACCCGAAAAGATATCCGGATATTTCCTCCGCACTGGAAGACTCTTTATTAGTACTATCCGTGCTGTAAGAGCCCGAATCCGAAACGCTGAAGATCGAAGAGCTATCGCTCGACGAATCAAAGAGAATCGGCCTCCAGTGGGGGCTCGCTTCTGATTCGTGAAGCTGTGTTGGTTTGTTCTTTGTGCTTCTCTTTCTTAAGCTGCTGCTGCTCGAAGATGCTGCTGATTCGACGTTTCTCCTTGTTTTTGCATCGGAGGATGCGCCGGCGTCGGATGAGCCTCGAGGTGTTCGCCTGGGGAGGGACGAACGGGAATTATAACGGTGAATAAATTAACCTGATATTAGAAAAAGGCTTAAATGTATTTTTTTTAGTCTTGCTAAACTAATGGTGGCAATTTTAGCCCCGTAAGTATTAAAAAACTGAAGCAGTTTTAGTAGTCCCATTGAGTTAAGGGTAGCTATTTTGGTCCTATCAGTATCAAATTAATCCAGAAACCTAATTTCGGTCCGGAATTTGACGTCGGGGATGCTGACTTAGATCAAATTTATTCTCTCTTTCCTCCAATTAAGCGCCACATCATAAGTAAAAAATAATAAAAAACTAATTAAATAATAGTCCAAGTCGGCATCTCCGACTTCAAATTCCGGACTGAATAGGTTTCTGGACTAACTGTTTCAAAATTGGTTTAATTTTGATACTTACGGGACTAAAATTGCCACCCTTAACTGAACAAGACAGAATTGCTTCAATTTTTATACTTACGTGACTGAAACTCGTCACAACTTAACGGGACTAAAAATACCACCACACCCCTTCCAAGATACGGGACTATTAGTGAATTAGAGGGCTTCAGCCTAAAACCAATTAGTGACATGTAAAGTTGTTGCCTCGTCGATATATTAATTGAGTCGGAGGAGTTGGATTATCCGATGTGGGATCGAAATCTCAACAGGTAAAATGGCTTCAAGATTCTCGGTAGACAGATGAACTTACCTTGCATAGAAGAGCATGTATGCCTCAACGGATAAGACAGTCTCTATGTCAACCGCGTAAACCTACACGGAGATAACGAATATTACAAATCACGAATGAACACAAACTTAAAGCAACGAAATGCTTAGAAGGAAAATTGAGAAAGTACCCTGCTATCATCGATCCTAAACCAATCTCCGCGGAAATCCTTGACGTAGCTTATATAGTGGCCGGTGTCGGCGGCGTTCATTGCACCGAGGTGAACGACCACCGCGTACAGATTGTATATCGTCGGATATCTGTCGCTACTTCCACTCATATAAGGCGAAAGGTTGAGAACCTCGGGGAACAGAACTGTTTTGTTTAACTTGTCTAAGTTACCAGACTGAAAAAAAACAAAAAAAAAAAAAACAAGATGTTAGAACCAGAGAGAAAGATTGAGAGAGAGAGAGAAAGATTTATCTGTAAGGAGTAATTACCCGAAACCGCTTCAGGACAATAGTAAGGATGTTGGGAGCCTCAGTTACAGTCAATTTCTTCTTTGCTTTCTCATAAGACTTGCATCTGCCAAGTGAACACAGCAGAATTATTGCACATGTTCAGTAGACTCGGGCACATTTTTTCCTTGGTTTTACATTAAATTCTAACTATCACAAGTTAAAGATATATGAAAAGGGAATTGATAAAAATCCATGCGATGAGAAAATGTCTTAAACCTGCTGCACTTGTACTTGTCATCTCCACCGAGTGTCTCAGAAGTTGTGAATCGTGCAAGAGCATCCTCGAGCGTATATATATTCCCCTCAATCTCTACCATAAGATCCATAATTCGGTCATGACGCTCGGATCTCCCTGAACATCTCATGCACTTAATCTGGAGAATCGATAAGAGTAATAATAAGCTACAATCAAGAAAAATCTTATTATTATATCCAGCCTAAAATCAGAAAAAAAAAAATCATATAAGTGTCATCAACACACAACAACCTTCGAACGAAGATAACCGCCAAAAGTGAGTCCAACAAGTGTTGAATCTTCAGCTGATGCGTCGGAAATTCCAGCTTCTTCAAGGCATGCAGATTGCATTATATCTACCACATTCCTGATCACCACAGAGTAACCATTTTCACAATCACTTTTTCAGCAGTCGTTAAACTTCAATCGCGGAAAATTTATTGTATTTCATACTTACCTCAAAAACTCGTGGGCGTCTTCCTCTTTCCCGATTGTTTGAATTTGAGACAATAGACCAATTGGAGATAATGGAGTTTTCGTTTCCTGGCCCATTTTAATCAGATTTTCAAACTGGTAAATAAAGCACCGACTCCTCTTGCGACCTGATAGATAATAAAAGGAAGCATTAAAGGACATGAAAAGCAATGAACTATCAATTCAAACTTGGCTTACTATCAAGTAGGTACTTACATGCTTGTGAATGTAGCCTTTGAAAAAGATAGGAACCAAGGGGACGTGTGAAAATCAGGCATTGAAGCACAGCATTCGCGTAACAGCTGCAACGAGATTGGAAGTGACTAAGTTGCAAAAGATGCAAAGCCAGGTTTTTATAACCACTTCGCGAACTTAAAAAATGGAAAAAAGGGTACAAGCAACTAAAGAAATATAGCTTAAACGGAACATCTCCACAATCTCATAGACTTGACACGTTCAGTAAGTTGCAAAGGATGAAATGCTAGGAATTTATGATCACTTTGCGTGAACTTACAGAAACAAAAAAAGACTATATGCAACTAGAGACATGTAGTTTAAAGGGAACAACACTCCACAATCTCATAGGCTTGACATGTTCCCTACCATTTTCTTCTCTTTGCATGTTCATTAACATACCTCCACAAAAAATCTGCTTTTGGCGTGATAGCAAATTAACACATTAAACAGAAAAGTAAATGAAGTGTTCTGGCAAATTTTCACATAGATACATATACACATACAAATCGCCCTATTCCACCGAACACAGCATAGACAAGCAGAGATGCAGTATTAGTTAGTCCCTTTGCGTACCTATTTCCGCAATTCACAAGCCCAAACGGACGGAGACCCAGATCATCGCAAGAATACAATTGCATGAAGAGCTTAAGGGGGAAAATGGTCTGCTAAGATGGGAATCATTCACCAAATAAAAAATAAAGTTTATATTGATTATGGCATGCAACTACAAAAAGAATTTAAGAACGAACAAATCAATCAAATGACAACCTTTTGGGTAGAAATTCCACCAGTGTCATTCCGCAAGTCAAGCGTAAATGGCTTTGTCTGCTTTGGTACTTTCAAATGTTGCACAAATTTCTGCTCGGACGTTTTTAAACCTCTAGAAGTAGGCTGAGGAATTCTATCAATTTCATTCTCTGAAGAATTAGCTTGATTGCTTTCAGCTTTACTAGAAGTATTCTGGGGATTCGAAGTGGCTTGAGACACAATTGATCTGGGTTCTTTAACACCATTAAATTTTGATCCATTTCTCCAAAATTCATCAGAAGGAGGCACCTTCAGAGACTTTGAGAACTGTGTGCTCGTCTTAAAAATCGGTGACTGTTGACTGGTTGAATCCCTTAAAGACATAGATTTCATGGCTTTACTAATAGATGGCAATGCATGATTTTTCTGATGCTCGACGGAAGATGTTTCACGAGACTCATAAACATGTGAACGGCCGAATTCTTCTGTATTTGGCACAGGTTTTTGTGATCCGGAAGTTCCATCCTTTCTTGTATCATCAATCCTCTTGCTCTTCAAATGAAGTCTTTCATCACTTTCGAAAGATGATTTTTTTCCAAATTTACCGTCCAAGGGTGAGATTTTCTCAGGAGAAACACCGAATGGTGGGCTTGCTACCTCCCCATCATCAGAATCAGAGGTAGTTAACAAAATATGAGAACCGGTACCAACAGAAGTTTCTTTATCTGGTGTACTTGGAGTCTCAAAATCAAGAATCTCACTGTTAGATGCATTTGATGAGGATGTATCACTTTTTTCCGAGGAAGTGAAAAAAGATGATGAGCCACTAGTAGATCCCGAATCTTCATGTTCTTGAGTGAGATTTGAGCAATATTTAGCTTGTGTATTCAAATTAACAGTCAACTGACTGCCTGAAGCTATTCCCACAAAACTCCCACTTTCCTTGGTAGCACGCAATGGCTTGGCCGGCCGACATTCATCTTTGTGACCTTGTCTCCAATGTGTTATTTGGCAGTTTCCAGAACTAAGGTTCCAAATAACAAGTTAGAAAATAAATATGAGTTATCAATCAAAAGTATAAAGATTCAACAATGCTATTAGACAACAAACAGAACATTAAAGTACCAACACGAATGGAGAGATAGTATTCCCAGTCAATGACTACAGAGTGCATATAATTCAATTCATGTATGCTTTAGAAAAAAGAAATGTGCTAGTAAAAAATTTATGCATCCATAAATCATATCCTCAAATAGTTAGTACTACACATCCTTGCAAAAAGATGGCACTTGCATGTTGTTGTCGCCAGCGAAGTGTAAAATTAAACACGTAGTCATGTCCACGCAAGAAAGGGGAGCTAGGCTTTTTTGGTTCCTCACACTGGACGCAATAGTGAACGTTGATTATTACATGGATACGCGTACCAAAGTATATCTATAACTTTGTTGGTAATGAGATAAATACGAATTGTGAGAAATTTTCAACTTTATGAATAGGTTGTATTTCTAGAATCACTTGAACATAGATTTAAAGCCAAAATAACCGTCAACACAAATGTATGGCAGGTTCCTTGTCCAAGAACACAAATGGAAGTGTGAGCTCACATTATCATCGACATGGCAGGTAAGGGAGCATAAGCTCATAAAGATATTAATTGTCCCAGAAGAAGACGGCCAGTCAAGTTATATGACAATTCACTTCCATACCATACACCTCTAATAAAACTAACTAAATAACCTACGAGAATGGAGAAACTTTTTACAAAAAAAGAAAATCGAATTGTCCAAGAAGTGTTCTTTTACCAATTAACAGACAATCCAAGAGGATGCCTTTATAACAATGAAAGAAACCAGTACCTGTTAAAACTCTAAAACAATATATACACAAACACAACAAGAGTCAGTCATCATCAAAGAATTTCATTTTTTCTTCCCTGGTAATCATGGCTAAGTTTCCCCAAAAACATTGGGCACATTCTCAATCAGTCTCGCAAAAAGACCGAACAGAATTCCTCATGTCACACCAAACCCTAAATCCCAAATCCAACAACGAAAAAAACCATAACCAACAAAACAGAATCCAAACAAATCCGTACCAGAGAAAACACCCTAAAAATTACAAAAGATTTTCGTTTTTTTCCCTGTTAATCACGGCTAAATTTCCCCAAAAATATTGGGCATATTCTCAATCAGTCTCCTAAAAAACCGAACAGAATGCCCCATGTCACACCAAACCCTAAATCCCAAATCCAATAACGAAGAAAACCATAACCAACAAAACACAATTCCAAACAAATCCATACCAAAGAAAACACCCTAAACACTCACCAGTATCGCACAGCTTTGCACTGCGAGCACCTCGTCGTCGTGGGACAATAACAAACAGCGCAGTAGTACTTCTTCTCCCCTTGGCTGATAATCACCGGCTGCGTCATAGTCACAGGCGTCGAATTATGATCCTCAGATGCTTGAAGCTTCGAAATCTCTGATTCTTCCTCCGCTACAAGCTTCAAAACCTCCTCCGACCTCGCTGCCGCGCTCCTCCACTTGTGCCGTACCACAACGCCGAAAACGAGCAAAATCGCGATAATTACGAGCATTGAATAGTCTATCGAATTAGGTTCCAAGAATTACGCCTCTCCCCAACCGATTGAATCAGCCAGCCGCAAGGATCAAAACAGAACTCAATGTAAACCCTAAAAACCTGAATTTCCTGCAATACATAGAGGATCCTCCACTGAAGTTGCGCGATTGAGATCGACCGCCGTGAATTACAATAACGTGACGTTCGATTTTGATGTGTTTAACGAGTGAGGACTGAGAATTAAGGAGAGAATATTTCTTTGGTGAGTGCGTGTGAATTGAATTCTTCGTGTGTGAAAGAGAAGACGAGCAAAAGCAAAACGTATCGTAGTGATAGGGCTTGTTTGGTTCGGTAGACAATTACACCCAATCCCACGCCTGTTATTTCATTAATTATTATTATTATTATTATTAATTTTAGGGGCAACCTCAATTAAATCCCCCTTTCCTAACTTTCTATCAACTAACTCCCCATTTCATTTTATTTTTTACCAAACTCCCTAAATCAAAACATTCTTACACATCACTACATACTTACATGAATGGACAATTTTGCCCCTCATTTATTATTTTTTAAATATTTTCTTCTCCAATTCAACCATCAGAACACAGACGGAAACGGATTTGAGCTCGAGGAAAAGCTCTTGCCTCCGGAAAAGGATTTCAACCATCACCTTTTGCCTCGCCGGAAAAGCTCCTAGCCTTTCCAATCACTGTGGGTTTCTCGGTCCAGGTAAGTTTTTTTTTTGTTTTTTTGCACCGAGGGTTACTCGTCGAGGTTCTTGACTCGAGCGAACGGAGTTGAGATCGATCGAACGAAATTGAGCTCGAGAACGCTCCGCTGAGGTGCACAGTGAACGTTAGTGGCAGTGAGATTGACCTAAATTGGGTGTCGAGCTGTGGGTGTCGTGTTTTGGGGGTCGAGCTGTAAAAAGTTTGATTTTCTCCTCCATTTCCTACCATTAGCATATTGTGGGTGTCGAGGGAGGTGAGTATTTGGTTAAATTTTGGGTAATTTATTGGTTAAAGCAATTTGTTATATGCAGTACCAAAGCATGTCGAATTACCGTACTCACATTTATTATATGAAGTACATTTTGAAGCTTTCTAGAAATATCATATGTCGAATTACTTTTAACAGGTCCTATTATATGAAGCTATGTTGTCTACAAATGTCTTTGGTGGGCTCACGCTGTTTGCATTGTGTGAATATAAGAAGAGCACATATTTATTGATGATCAATGAAACGACGACTCTAATAGATTTATATGTAACCCTCCAAAGAAGATGGCCGGACATCGATTCACGACATGACTGGATAAAGTTTCAGGTTCCGTTTGAAAGTATTTACGCAACTTTGAAAGAAAATGGAGACGTGTTCAATATGTTCCAACTCTATCAACGGCTGAAATTTTCTGTGATCTATATGAAAGTCGAACGTGATGATGGAAATGGAATGGGTGAAAGCAGTCGGGCAGAGAGGTTTGTTTTATTATTCTGAATTTTAAACGTTATTTTTTATTAATTTCCTACCAATGATTAATGACATTTTTTGTATTTTTCTTATAGTGTGGAAGAGAATGAAGACTCTATCGAATTTAACATTGGCATAAATTCTATAGATGCATTTCATCACTGCATTCGTGGAGAAGGGCAAACCTTCGAGGATGCAAATGATTTCAGACGGGTCTTAAAAAACTACTCCATTGCCATCCGTCGTAACTTTTTGTATAAGAAGAATGATTCCCAAAAGATCATAGTTGTTTGCAAGGATGAGACGTGTCAATGGCGGATATATGTATCACTTCATAAAAGGGATAGATCGTTTGGCATTCGAAGATGCATTTTGCGACACACTTGTGGAGAAGATAGTATTAAGAGTCGTGATCATCCCCGAGCCGACTCCCCTTGGATTGGGAACATAATGAAGGAGAAGTTACGGGACGAGCCATCTTATCGTCCAAATACCATTGTCAAAGATATTTTGAGGGACTATGGCGTAGAAGTGGGGTACCAAAAGGCTTACAGAGGCAAAGAAGCTGCTATCCGTGATCTTTATGGCTTAGAGAATGGCACGTTTGACCAATTGCGGTGGTATTGTATCGCGGTTATGGAAACCAATCCCGGCAGTGTGGCGGAGTACGATTTATACCCAAACGACAATAAGTTTCGGAGGCTATTTATTTGCTTCCGCGCATGTCTGGTTGGTTTTGAGCAAGGATGTCGGCCACTCATATTTGTTGATGGTACTCACATCAAGACAAAGTTTAAGGGTGTGTTAGTTACCGCCGTGGCAAAGGATGCCAACGATGATTTGTTCACGATAGCGTATGGCGTCGTAAGCGTTGAGAACGATGAAAATTGGGAATGGTTTCTTGTAAAGTTGAGGAGCATGTTCGATGACTACCCGACGATAGCGAGAGAACTCACTTTTTTTTCAGATAGACACCCAAGTATTATAAATGCTGTTTCGTTGGTATTCTCGGGATCCCGACATGCATATTGTTTGCGTCATTTAGTTGACAACTTCAGAAAAGAGGTAATATAAAGGCTGTTTAGTTATTATAAAGGCTGTTTAGTTAGAGGGTACTACAAAAACAAATATAGGTACTATACAGATACCAACATAGGTACTGTAATACTGTATCTTTTGGTACGACAAAATTATTTATGCAGTTTTTATGATTTAGTGGGTTTACTGTAAATATATTGTCACTCATGACTTGTTTGTATCCGTTTTTAGGTGATGAGGCATTATCCATTGCTCAACAAGAAGCACTGGTGTAGTGTTTTCAAAAAGCAGCATACGCCACGACGGATAGCAAGTTTTCCGAACTCATCACCAACATTATCCAGTGTATGCCCTTGGCACAGCAATTTATTATAAATTCTCAACCAAACTGTTGGGCGAATTCATTGTTTGATGGGAAGAGGTGGGGTGTTATTAATAACAATCTAGCCGAGTGTTGGAATAGTTGGGTGAAAGAGGCACGGTCGTTGCCGGTGAAGGGCATGATTGACAACATTCGTGTGAAGATAATGACGCAAATGTACCAAAGACGTGAAAAGGGATTGACCCTTTCCGATGATCTTTGCCCGAAACAAGAGAAGAAACTCGTGGCCAATATAGAGAGTAGTCGTACATTGAAAGTGAGTAAGTCTAGCGCCGTTACATTTGAGGTTGTTGCTCAAGATGGCTCATTCTCCGTGGATATACAACAAAGCTCTTGCTCGTGCAAAGAATGGGATGTTTATGGGATACCATGTAAGCATGCGGTGGCGTGTATATGTTCGATGGGACTATCTGTTTATGACTACTGTGATCCATATTTCCGATCTCAAAAGTATAGGGATGCATATCGCGCTGTCATCAACCCTATTCCGACGCACGAGATGAATGCTCAAGCCGTTGATAGAGAGTATATTCGTGATCCAGACATCCGTGTTATGCCCGGTCGCCGAAAGATGCGGAGGTACCCTTCACAAGTTGATAAAAATAGAAACAAGTGCAAAATATGTGGAAAATATGGGCATAATCGTCGTACGTGTAAAGAAGCCGTTGCTACATAGCTTACCTGCCCGTATTTTGCATGTATTTTGTTGTGTTTATTTTGTCGTTTTGTCCAGATGGTTGTTATGCCATCTTTTTGTGGTTATGGCATATTCTTTTGTCGATATGTTGCCGATAGGTTATGGCACATTTTTTTGTCGATATGTTGCCGATAGGTTATGGCACATTCTTTTGTATTGGTTACGGCACATTCTTTTGTCGATAGGTTATGACACATTATTAGTCGATATGTTTAATTTTTGTTATTTGCCGCAAACGTCTACGAAGAGTATTGTGAGATACTACAAACAACATAGTTATGGTACTACAAATCATTATAATATGGTACTTCAACTGTGCATAAGTCGGTACTACAAAATTCTTTACATTGGTACCACAAATTAGAGTTGGCGTATTACGAAGCCGCTCGCACGGTACGTAAAAGATACTACAAACTTCCTAGGTACGGTACTACAAAGTATTAGAATACGGTACCGCAACTGTCCATACGTTGGTACTACAAAAATCTTTATATTGGTACCACAAATATGAGTAGGCGTATTTCGACTTCGTTCGGGTTATTTTTCGGTCCGTGAGTGCGTTACGGTAGTTAAACATACTAAGTTGATCATTTGGTATAAAAAAAAGGCGGCTTAACATTTAGAATCAAGGATTGTTACATTGAAATGCCAACTTTCTTTCTACTTAAATGATGCTAGTAACAATATCTTACCACATTGTCAAGATTTTACGTTGCCATATATTTAATTTATTTTATTTGCCGCATTATATAAGCTCTAAAGCTTTAATGATCAAGAATATATGTGTTTTCGAAAATCAGACGAATGGAACGACGAAGGTACTACAATACACCTACTGATGGTACTATAGCAACATATATTTTGGTACTACAATTGTACACATAGAGGCACTGTAAATATCTCTATATTGGTACCACAAATTAGAGTTGGCGTATTTCGAAGCCGCTCGCACGGTACGTAAAAGATACTACAAACAACCTAGTTATGGTATTACAAAATATTAAAATATGACACTGCAACTGTCCATAAGTTGGTACTACAAAATTCTTTATATTGGTACCACAAATATGAGTTGGTACTACAATAAAGAAAGCTTTGATACTTCAAATCTAGCAATATTGTACTACATAGTTGTTTGTTCAGATACTAAAAAATTTCCTGGAACAGAAACACAAACAAGGCACAAAACTAAGAGGATCATATCTTTCCCAGCTTCTCTTTCACCTTTTCTTTCCCAGCTTCTCTTTCACCTTCTTCTTTTTTTTTCTTCGGTGCCGTAGTATCGGAGGATCCTGGCGTAGTAAACTCATAATACTGCCTCTTCTTTCTATCTTCGCGGCCTCTCACTGTTCGTGCTATCGATGATGCTGCTAACGGTGCCATCTCATTTCCAGCCTGTGCCTTTGCCACCTCATCAGCCACCTTTCCCACCTCATCCTCTGCCACCTCAACCACCTCAGCCACATGAGCCACTACTGGCACCTCATCCACCTCAGCAACATCAGTCACACCAGCCACAACAGCCACACCAACCACCTCAGCCTCTCCAACCTCAGCCACCTCATCCCAGTCCTCACCAACAACACCCCTACCGTCTAATTCCAACGATGCAGCAATCTCATCATTACTGCCACTGCCTTGATGACTAGCCCCTTGATAACCTCTTGACTTTTCATCATCACCCTCACCCTCTGCCTCCCCTGTCGCTCCCTGAATCAACGCTCTCAACTTTTCAATTACTTCAATTTTTCCCAGCAACACAGCCTCCAAATGTTCAACACGGGCTCTCAAATCGTTCTTGATTTTCGAACGTGTCTCAGCCTCTTGATCTCGTTCCCCTCCAATACCCTAAAGAAAACAAACATTATTAAATTTACTATTTAAGAAACACAAAAAGAAAGCACTATTTGAGAACTCGTGTTGAACATTATCAAAACGTTATATACCATTGGCATCTGCGCGATTGGTTCCACAAACTTCATCTCGTTTCTTCGAGGGAATATCGGAAGAACACTGGTAATTTCAGCTAGTTGTGTCTCCGCAATCCTACTGTCATTTGGAACATGACAGAATTCCCAATTGAACCATCGCGGGAACATATACGGCTGCCTCTTTCGTGCCAACGAAGGCACATGCTCATACACCCACATCTATAAACACGAACGCACGCATTAGAGTTATAGGAAAAACACAAAATATAAGATGAAAATACAAATAAATAAAGTAACTTACCATCAACCCAATAGTGCAACCATTGATAGTCACATTCGATCCCGCGTTCTCAAAAGAAGCGGCAACTTTCATCTCTTCCAACAGAAAATTATGCACTGCCGCTCCCCAAGCATATTCTCCAATACCCTCTAGATCGTCCACGTATACATTAACAAAAGATGGGTTTTTTGAATTACCCATCGGAAAAAGTACACAATTAAATAAGAGAAGAATAACAGCCCGAACAAAATCCTCAACATTCTCCTTCCCCTCCTCACCAACTAAGGACTTCAACAACTTCATTATTTTTTTTGTGTTACATTGCCATTTTTCCCCTCAAAATGGCGTTCAACGATGGACGACGTAAATTTACTATCGGGATCAACGGGTTGCCCTAAATGATGCAACCCCATCACCAAACTAAACTCCTGCGGTGAGAATATAACGTCTATATCCTCACCGAACTGAAAAGTGTTCTCCTCAACATTATAGCGCCTCAATAATGCCACAATTCTTGTAAAAGATTGTGACATCTTGGGCATCTCTAAGAAAGTGTAGAATGGAGTTTGCTTTAGCAGTTTTCTGTGTTCCTCCTTCAGCGTTAGTTCCATCATCGTCTCTCTGAAAAGGTTGGGATGACACCGTGATGTCATCTCGTAAATATTTCTTGATTTCGGTGCCATTTCTGCATGTGACAAAAACCAGATAATCTACGGTACCATTAATTATGTAATACGGTACCAAAAAACATATACAAGCAGTACCAAGACAGTCACAAATGCAGTACCTTTACATCGAACAGGGAAATTAGATGCTAACCAACCCTAATTTGAAACATACCAAGTTCCCAAATCGAAAAACGAAAGAAATAAACCCTAATTTTGCCATAAACCCAAATTCGAGCAGTAATCAACAAAGCCCGACATGAAATCCTTCAATAAATGCAACTATGAAAGCCCTAATCTCTACATTAACCCAAAATGCCACAAAAAATCGAAAAATAAAAGTCGAAAAACGAAAGTGTGAAGCGGCCGTTCTTACAGTATACGGCCCTAATCTCTCGTTCGATGCTCGTTGTGGAGGTGAAGCTTAGAATCGATTGTCTTCTCTGTAATTTTCGTTCTTCGTTCTTCGTTCTTCGCTAAGCTTTTCGTTCTCTGCTTTTCGTTCTCTGCTTTTCGTTCTTCTCTGTAGCTTTTAATTGTATATGATATATTAATGTTTTACAGGGGTATAATTGTCCATTAGGTAGCTATGTGATATAAAAGTTTGAAAGAGGGAGTTTGATGATAAATGAATTGGAAGGGGGGAGTTTGTTGATGGATAGTTTGAGAATTGGGGATTTATGTGTAGATTTGCCTTAATTTTAACCACAAGTGGAAAAATGGAAAATATTAAGTCGAACATAACAGTATTTTTCCATTTTGATTCCTCATAAATAGATTTTATTTTTTCTTTCCTTATAAATAGATTTTTAATATTTGTTTCCTTATAAATAGATTCTATCTAAAAAAAAAAAGCTATTCATTTCATGTGCTCGAATATTCTTAAATTTCAAAGTAATTTTGTTATCATTATTGTAGTGTAGTGCTGTATGTACTTTTTATTTTTGTCGCATAATACTTTTCTTTATTCCAATTGATACGCGCGATATTATTTATTATCCGTAAAAATTAAATAGGAAATAGCATATAATCAAAAGAAATGAAAAACCAAATTGAATAAAGAAAACTTTGTGTCGTAAGACTTGAATCTCAATAACCCGTTTACATACGTGAAAGGACAATAGAGAAACGTACAAGTTATTATTGGAGAAAGCATGCATATACTTATAGTTCAAGTGGACGAGTTCATTATATCTCCGGATTTATCAAAGTTTGAATCCATTTGAATTTCTTGGCATACTTGTGTTTTGAAAAATTATTATAAAATTTTCAAAAAAAAAAAGAAAATTATTATAAGGAAGTATATAAAAAATTATATAGTTGCAGCACATTTAATATTTTTCTCACAATTTTTAATTCAAAATATGGAAGTCCAGTTCTTTTTATTTATATTCTTCGGACTGAATCTTATCTTTCCCGAAAAAGTACAAAACCATAAATACAAATAGGACGATTTGAGAACTAAAAGAAAAATCTTTCAATGCATATAGAAATAATTTTTTTTAGTATATGCTTGCGTGGCAATAAGCTGCCGTCTTTGGTCCACGCGCATTTGCTGATGATTTTGACATATTTGACTTTGTTTTTAATAACAAGTCCATGCACGAGAGGGGGAAAAAAACATCAATACTATTTTAAGTGGGCTTATTTTGGGCCACAACTGAAGGCCCGTGTAAAACTTATTTGGGCTATCCATGCATGCCATATATAAAGGGTGAACCTTTACTTATATGGGCCGTTGCAGCCCATCAACGAGTAATATGGGCAGTTGCATCTAAGGCCGAAACAAGATGGAAATCGGACGAGACCCTCCGTCTCAAGAACGGTGTCTCAATGCATGTACTAATTTGTTAAATCTAAAAAAAAGTTCTTATAAATATCGAAAAATATAAGATAAAAATTAATTGTCATGAGAAAATGAATAAATCAGATGACTTTATTTGTTTTTATCATATAAATTACATGAGATGAAGAAGAATTTATGATTTAGCGGGGAAAGATGTAAAAAAATAATAAATAAATCTAAATCATGTGATTTAACAGGTGTCAAGATCTGCAGTGTTGGTACATGCATAGGGACATCTTGTAGGACAGAAGATCTCGTTCGGATGGAAATGACAGACCCAATGAGAATTACGAGTTCCAAAGGAAGGGATTCGCCTCCAATTGCGGCAATGAAAGGAGAAAAAACGACTGAGAAGAATCGACTAGGGTTCGTAATTGGAATGAATGGGACCCTCACAGGATGGGTAAGCAAGTTTGGGCCGAGACTACTGATGGAAGTAATTGGGCCGAGACTACTGATGAAAATAATTGGGCCATGAAATAATATTCTTCACCGAAGATTCGACCATCATTCCGACCGAATATTATCTAAAGTATTCCCTATGTCTTCTATAAATTCAAGTAATTGTGACGTTATTGCAAATTCTCCAAGAAAATATTTTTGGCTTAATTACCCCCGAGATTTGGGGACCCGCTCCCATTGACTCATATGAAGGATTTCGATACTTCATCACCTTTTATCTATTATTATTCCCGCATTACATGAGTTTATCTACTAATACATAAATCCGAAGTTATTTTCAAAGTTTCAAGAATTTTCAAACTCGATTAAAGATCAATATAACGCGTCATCAAAGTATTCCGATCCGATAATGGTACGAAATACATCAACAAAAACTTTATTAATTTATTTAAAGAAAAGAGAATCATACATCAAACCACATGCATTAATACTCTTAACAAAATGGAATATCAGAAAGAAAAATCGAAACCTCTTAAAAGTTGCCGTAACGTTGCTATTCCAAAGCAACGTACCTAAGAGAATATTGGTCAGACGTGTTCCAATACTATAGCCAGCCAATAAAAATTGGCCAATTCCAGCAAAACCCAAAACAGTTATTGGGCCAATGAATTCAACATTTGGCCCATCAAAGTTAAACCCAAAACCTCTATCGTTCCACTCCACCCCTTTTCTCATCTCTGCAGCTTGCTACTTGCCGCCGATCGAGGAAAAACCAAAAGGATCGTAATCGAGGAGGAAATGGGAGGTAGGGGAAGGTCTCGTACTCAGAGGAAACACTTCCGACAGAGCAGAGAAAACGTTTGGAAACGCCCAAAATCCGACGACTCAGCCGTCGCCACGTCGGACGATCCCAAAATCGAAGCTTCGAATCGGCACTGGGAGCCTTTTACCGTTCAAAACCAGTCTTTCGACGAGTATTACAAGGTAAAAGTGTCATTGTTTTGGCGACCTAAATAAGCGAGTAATTCGAAATTTATGTAGTGTATGGAATTCGAGTATGTGCTTATGATGCAGGAGCAAGGCGTTGTGAGTCCTGAAGAATGGGATGTTTTCATTGAGTGCTTGAGGAAACCGCTCCCCTCTGCTTTCAGAATTAACTCGAGGTTAGTGAAGAAGATGCTCGTTTTTTTTTATCGTGTGGTGAGCTGCTCATACCATTTTTTCAAGTATGGAAGATGACTGATTATGTTCTCCGTTGGGATTATGAATGTGGTTTTGTTAGAATGAGGACATTTTTTTCAAGGCAACAATTCATATTCGAGTTCCTTATTTTTTTTTATGCAGTAGTCCATTTTATGAGGATATTCGGTTGCAGTTGGAGAATGACTTTTCAAAATCTATTCAAGCAGAGGTGAGCTTCTGCATCCGTTCGTATCTCCAAGGTTATGGTGCAGTGAACCGTAATACTGTGTCTAAGATCTTTTTTCTTGTGCTTTTGATTATAAAGGATGCTGATGCAATCGAAGTGGACCCAATTAAACCATTACCATGGTACCCTGATAACCTCGCTTGGCAAGCAAATTTTTCCAGGAATCAGTTGCGAAAGACTCCGACACTTGAAAGGTAGATGATTCCTTCTTTTTTCAAATATAGTTTTAGTCTTCGAAGATTGAAATGTTAATATACCTAACTGTCTCATTAATAGATAGTATATACCTAACTGTCTCACTAATCTTATGTTGTTTGATTTGAGAAAATTACATTTTCCATGATGATTATGTCATAAAACCTTCTGCAACCTAAGCTCTCCATGCTGGTTTAATGGCTTCTCTTGCTGACTATATACTATAGCTTATTTATCATAAATTTTCAGGTTTCACGAGTTCTTGAAGTTAGAAAATGAGATTGGAAACATTACGAGGCAGGAAGCTGTCAGCATGGTGAACAGTTTTCTTACGGTCTTTCTGTTCGTTTTGTGCACTTATTTTTCAGCTAATGTAATAGTTTTATTACTCTGTGATTCAGGTTCCTCCTCTGTTCCTTGATGTCCTCCCAGAACATTTTGTTCTTGACAGTAAGCTACTGCAACAACTTCAAAAATACCGTTCCAGCCCTCTTTAATTTAATTTTAATGTTGCTGAAGATTTCCAATTTCAGTTTATCCGAAAATCGAGCAGCTTACGTGTTTTATGATTTGCTTAACAATACAGTGTGTGCAGCACCTGGTTCTAAAACATTTCAGTTGCTGGAGATGATTTATAAGCTGACACCTGCAGGAATTTTGCCCAGTGGACTTGTACATCATCTGCTTCTTTTCAACTTTGACTTTTTCCAACATCTTTCCTCTTCGTCTTCTTCATGCTTCCTTTTATGTGCCCCTTATGCAGGTAATAGCAAATGATCTCGATGTTCAAAGATGCAACCTTCTAATTCATCAAACGAAAAGAATGTGCACCGCCAACTTAATAGTTACGAATCACGAAGCCCAACACTTCCCGAGTTGTCATTTTCGTGAGAATCTCTTAATCGAACAACAAGGAATTAGTCAGCTTCAGTTCGATCGGGTCCTATGCGACATCCCTTGCAGCGGTGATGGGACTCTACGTAAGGCTCCCGATATTTGGAGGAAGTGGTAATTAACTTTATATGAGTTTTCTATTTGCTTTTCTTCCACCTTTATTACCATCACATCGCCTCTCCAATGCAGGAATTCAGGAATGGGAAATGGGCTTCACGGTCTTCAAGTTCAGATAGCAATGCGAGGTATGCTCTCTCTCTTCTATGTGTTTTTTTTTTCACCTGTTAAATTATATTTTTTTTATGCGTTTTCTTCTTCATATATACACAAGAACCCGTAAATGGTTTTTTACCTCCATATATGGCCTTCATCAGGTTTGTCTTTGCTTAAAGTTGGGGGAAAGATGGTATATTCCACTTGCTCAATGAATCCAGTCGAGGATGAGGCCGTTGTTGCCGAGGTATAATGATTTTGCTATAAAAAGTTCAGATTTCTTTCGTTTGTGGAGCTATTTTTTTTTTTTCTGAACACTTCACCTTTTTAATGGGGAAATAACTGCCAGTGACGTTCTTTTCTCAATCATACACGTTTTATGATTGGTAAATGTCTTATTTTTCTTAAGCTTTTGAGGAGATGTGAAGGATCGATCGAGCTCTTGAACCTCTCGTCTGAACTTCCTGAGCTTGCAAGGCGACCGGGTTTAACGAAGTGGAAGGTTAGTAGCATTTTAATGTAACACTGATGTTCAAGAATTTAATCCATATTGATCTATATTAGTTTTTAAAATATATTCATTCATTTTTTTCAAGGCAGTAACAGTAATCATTCTGTATATTTGATTTTCAAGCATTTGATGAATAATCATTCAATGGTGCGCAGGTTCATGATAAAGGGCTGTGGCTTGCTTCTTACAAAGATGTACCTAAACACCGAAGAAGATCCGTTATTACACCGAGCATGTTCCCTTCTGGAAAATCTTTCGAGGACACATCTGAAGAAGAAGCTCATGCTACAAAAACCTCAGATAGTGAAGAACATTATGATTCTGAGATCAAACTCCAAACGGTGGAAGATGATTCGGTTGTTAGACCGAACAATGAACTCGAGGCAGAAATCTCGGATCTGCCTTTAGAACGATGCATGAGGATAGTCCCACACGATCAAAATTCCGGTGCTTTCTTTATTGCTGTGATTCGAAAGCTCTCCCCTCTACCTGGTGAATTGCTTACCTATCATCATTCTTGATTTAACGGGAGAATGCCATTTTCTGTCCCCAATGTTTGGCGTATGAGCACTTTTGGTCCCCCCATGTTGTGGGACGCCACATTTAGTCTTCAGTATTATTGATTTTGGGTTATTTTGGTCATCCGGTTAATTTAACCGTTAATTTGGAGTGAATTAAGGGCCGGGCTGACCCGAATTTTGCGGGCCAAATAATGGGGGATCTGGCCCGACCTGTAATTCCATCCAACTTAATGGTCAAATTAACCGGAGGACCAAAATCGCCCAAAATCGGTAAAATTGGGGACTAAATGTGGCATCTTAGAACATGGGGGACCACAAACCCCCATAACCGAAACATTGGGGACCAAAAATAGTCTTCGCCCACTAACCATTGTTCTTGCAATATCACTGTAGATTTATTTAAGATTTACTTGAATCTGCTGATTTTATTGAAGCCCATTGTGTACCACAGCTAAAAAGCCAGTGACTGAATCCAAGAAAACCGATCGGTCTGAAAAGTTAAAGAATCCGGTTCTTGTGGACTCGAACGGGCACACTGTTAATATGATCCGTGAAAAGGACGTTCAAGAATCTGAATCAACGTGTGTTGCTACCGATGAAAATAGTTGTGAAGCTTCTCTGGACATGGAAAATGGGGAAGAAAACTCGAAACAAGAACCTTCAACCGATGCTAAGACCGGCGAAAGCACAGCTATTACTGGAAAAAGAAAACTGCAAATTCAGGGAAGGTGGAGAGGCGTGGACCCGGTTATCTTTTACAGAGACGATGCCGTTATAGACACGATAATCGAATTCTACGGAATAAAGGAGACATTTCCATTTAAAGGGCACCTCATTACAAGAAACGACGACGCAAGCCACGTTAAGAGAATCTACTACGTGTCTGATTCCGTGAAGACTGTTCTCGAGTTGAACTCGAAATCAGGGCAGTATCTAAAGATCGCCTCTGTTGGGCTCAAGATGTTTGTAAGTTCATCTTCTTTCAATGAACTTCGATTTCACACATGCACACACACACGCACACACTATTTCCTTTTTCCCTGGATAAATATATGGGTTAATTACTTTTTTAGTCCTGTAATTTAGGGGGGACATATAATTTAAGGAGTGGCATTATACGGACAACTTTCAAAATCAAGTAATTTTGAGACATTATACGCTGGAACCCTGGATTTTGTCCCAAAATTGCTTAATTTTGAAAGTTACTACCCGTATAATGCCACTCCTAAATTCGCCGGAACCCTATAGTATATGCCGGAACCTTGGACTTTGGGGCATAATCAGAGGCTTCCGGTGTATAATATCCCAAAATTGCTTAATTTTTAAAGTTATTGCTCGTGTAATGCCATCCCCTAAATTATCTGTCCTTATAATGCCACACCCCCTAAATTACCGTTCTAAAATACTAATTAACCCTAATTATATATGCGGGAAACGATTTTTTTTTCCTAACTCAGGAACGCCAAACGTCGAAAACTGGAACATCAGCGCCCTGTTTATTCCGAATATCATCGGAGGGGCTACCGTTGATATTGCCCCACGTAACCAAGCAAATCCTCTACGCAAGCCCCGTGGATTTTAAGCATCTGTTGCAGCACAAAAGCATCAGATTTGCTGATTTCGTGGACACTGAGATTGGAGACAGAGCCTCGAAGCTGATAATGCTTGGTTGTTGCGTGGTGGTTCTACGAACAGGTTTGTTTAACCACCCTATGATTTGTTTTTTGTTGGAAATAAAATATCAAATTAATTTCAATAGTAATCATCAATATTGTTATGAATTTTATTTTTAATAATAAAATTGTTATAATGATATTCATAATAAAACAATAATAATTATAATGAAACTTTGAAAACGTAATAGATATTTTTTGTATTTTTAATAATTATTTTTTAATTAGTCAATTTAGTATGTTGTTATTAAGAGGAATTTTTTATCTTTAACATGAATGTAGTGGGTAGTTATTCTTTTTTATTTTTATGATTTATTATTAATGGCAAATAAAATGTGATTGGTTGATTGATACACCAATTTATAGTTTTTAACTCTTGCTGAGCGCTAATAAAAGAGTATAGATTAATTTAAAATATGATACACTCCCTCCAAGCTTAAGCTTTTTTTATGTGAAGTGGTAATTCAACATAGTTTCAGAGCTCATGCCTAAGAGGTCATACTAAATTAAATTAAAATTCCCCGTCTGAAGCCTGATCAGAAAGAAATCATACTAAACGTGAGGGGACGTGTTGAAAATAAAATATATTAATTTAAAATATGATATGAGCCCTTCAAGTTTAATCTTTTAAGTGAAGTGATCATTCAACGTTTATGTAACTCTTTACTCGTTTTTTTCCGTCCAAATTGTATAGAAAATCAAGACCCTTCTTGGGTATCATCTAAAGAACCAATATCCATCGGTTGCTGGAGAGGTAGGAGTAATATATCTGTGATGGTGACGGAAGTTGACTGTCAAGAGCTCTTGCAGAGAGTGTCAACGCTTGTTTCTGCTGAGAATGATTGCGATGGCAATAACAAAGACGATACTTTTGCTGCTTCGGAGGCTGTAAGAGATATTACAAATGGTTCTCAAGTTAAACAAGATGATGATGATACGATCATGTGAAGTACTTGAACTGCTGCTGTCTTTAATATGCAATCTTGAGACTAGTAGTAGTAGTAGTCCTATTTTCTGTTTTATTTTATTTATTTTTGCCATTTATTTTTCCGATATTTTTGTAGGCAAGGAGTGGGATAGGCCATTTGTGTAATGTATCGACGACTAATGAAAACTTGCTAATTTAGATGCTTTTAGCTTATGTTGGAAATAGGGCTTCAAGTGATTTTTTTTTTTTTTTGTCTTGGATACGAATTTTAAGATTTGGATTGGAAACTTAGTACTGTGCATGTACTGAAAAAAGAACGAATGAAATTCATTACATTGTTTATATTTTTAAATTTTCATTCCAAAGGTCAAAATTGACAAAATTTCACTGTAATATTTATATTTTTTCACTAAACTGATTTTTTTTTTTTGAAAAAACGACAATCAAATATAATTCGAATATCATCCCACATTTCGTTTGCAACCCTATGTCTGAAAATAGTCGAATAAGATTTTTGATTTCAGTTCAAAAATTCAAAACAATCTCCCCTTCGGCTTTCGCGCTCCACAACAACAACATGAACAACAAAATATCACGAAACCAAAAACAGGAACAAAAAAAATTAAAAAAAAAATTCAAGACCTCCCGCAGCACGTCCCGCTCCTCTCCGGGATCACCTGAGCGGGTCCCGGGACGAGAATCTTCTTCCCGCTCAGCAACGGATTCCCGCCACCGCCGTCGCCCTCCTCCGCCGCGAGGCTCTTCTTGTTCACAATATTAAAGATCTCCGTCAAAACCGTCGAAAATGCCTCCTCCACGTTATCCGCGTTCAGGGCCGAGGTCTCGAGGAAGAAGAGCCCTTCCTTCTGTGAGAACTCCCTCGCGTCCTCCACGGGGACCGCCCTATGCTCCTCGAGGTCAGTTTTATTACCGACGAGGACGATCACGGTGTTCTTGTCCGCGTGGGCCCGCAGCTCCTCGAGCCACCGCGGGATGTGGTCGAACGTGGGGCGTTTCGTTACGTCGTACACCAGCATCGCCCCGAGGGCCCCGCGGTAGTAGGCACTCGTCACCGCTCTGTATCTGGTCATTTCATTACATCATAGTATAACGTCATGAAAATCACCAAGAAGGCAATAATAAAACGAAGAACAACGCGGGATTAGCTGGGGAACAATCGTCGTAAGATCTATTAGGATTTGAACGTTTTTTGTGCATAAACAAATTCGTTAGGTTGTAACATCTATACATACGTAGATATGCACGTGTAGATAGGATTAATTAATCTTTTGGTCTTATGATGCCATTATGAGGACACATAAATGGTTGCACTTTCAGGACGATTAGTTTCAAAATTGAAGCATTACGAGGTCACTTAAATCAAAGGTTGCAAGTTTAGGACAGTAAGTTTCTAAATTGAAGCAATATAGGACGATTAACGTTGAAACTTACTGTTGTCAAATTGCTTCGATTTTGAAACTGACTGTCCTCAAATTGCACCATTTACTTTAGGTGTCCTCAAATATTCAATTTCGAAACTTACTGTCCTAAAATTGTCACCCACTAATTTATGTGTCCTTAATAACATGTCACTCTCCAATATATACATGACTAAAAAAAATGTAGCTATATATGTATATATACTTGGTGAGGACGAATAATCTCAGCAAGATCATCACCGCCTCTTCGAATATTTGCTTAGTAGCAACAATAAACGTAACTTAGGATCAAACAGGCTTGGCAATAACCCCGCCCGACATTTATCGGGGAGTCTCCGAGCCCGCATCTTTTGTTAAATCTTTTGACATTCTAACAACATTAACTTAGACAAAACAAAAAATAACACGCATTCGACAAATTACCATAAAACACGAATAGAAAAACATAGGTATTATGTTCAAATCGACAATAGCTTAGCATTTCAATGTATCGGATCCCCACGGGAAACGACGCGGAGGTCACGATCGGGGCGGATCCCCGCGTGGAAACGGGAATTCCCGGCCCAGATTTTCAGGCTAAGCTTACAACTGGGGCTGCTAAGTGTTGATAAATCCCCCATAAGATCGTTTATATCTATATAATATATATACAAACACACACACACACAATGGAATTCAATTCTAAGTCTTATGCATGCAAAAGGTATATCAAGAGATCTAAGAACAATTCCCCACTCTCTAACGGATTCCATTAAAAAACATGAAACCTACTTCAGACATCGGCAGATATAACGACGGGATCATCAAACCAACAACCAGGCAAAACGAAATCAAGTCAACGCAGGTCAACCTCGTCGATTGCTAGAAACCCTTCACAGTGTTATTAGACCAAAATCAAATACCTCTCTTGGCCAGCTGTGTCCCAGATCTGGGCTTTAACGGACTTGTGCTGAATAACCATGGTGCGCGTTTGAAATTCGACGCCTATTGTTGCTTTCGAATCTAAGCTGAACTCGTTGCGGGCGAATCGCGAGAGGAGTTGCGATTTTCCGACCGCCGAGTCGCCGATCAGGACAACTTTGAACACGTAATCGATCTTCGAGCTCGAATCGCCGTAGCCTCCGCTGCTCGCCATCGCCGGAAAAGCTAGCAAAGTGGTGTCCGAGGAGATTCGTTGGAGACAGAAGAAGAAGAGGAGACGACCTCTCTGGTGCTGAGCTGTGACCACTTTTGTGTTCAAAGATTGGGTCTTCGCTTCGCTGTTTTTTGTTTTATTTATAATAATATAATTACCTTAATTATTTATTTTTGGTAATATATATTTGGTAGTAGTGATATTTTTAATGACAAATAAATTAAAGGGTTACAGTTTCATGACAATGAGTTTCGAAATTTAATTATCTAATTATAATCAAACGCTAGAAATCTAATTTCATTCCAAAATTAACACGTGCGTTAAACATGATAATAATTTTAGGGTAAAACCTACGCAGGGTTGAAAACTTCGGTCTGAATCATCTTCTTCGAACAGTGAAATAATTTGAGAACAGTTAACGCCAATAACCTAATTTTTCAATTAACTTGGAAGAAATCATTCGTGGTATCAGAGAAAGTTCGATTCAAATCAGCATGTTCGACGCCACGTAGGATTTTTCTCGTTTTAATTGTTAGGCACGACTCGCATGTGTTAATTTGATTGTTACGTACGAGCCCACACATGTTAATTTCGGCTAAAATTAGATTTTCAATATTAATTGTTATCAAATTGCTTAATTTTGAATTTACTATTCAAAAATATATATATCCCTTAACTTTTCTTTTTGAAGAAAAAATATATAATATATCATTTAACTTAGATGTCGTTAGAATATCACTCAAAATAAGTGGATTAAAAAAATAATTAAACCTTTATAATTATTATTAAATACAATTTTATTTATTACAAGAAAATATTAGTTTCCCGATATCACGACAAGCTTCGAACGTATCGTCTCTTTCTCTCGGAGCACAGTGATTCAGCTTCCAATTCCATGGGCGTAAGCAACAGAGCAACCAACAACCAATAGCAATCGACACCAAACAGAGAAATTCGAAAAAACAATGTCAATCACGCTTCAAACCATCTTCACAATCAAGAAACCCTACGCAGTCCACCTCAATTTCATCCCAATTTCCTCAATTCGCCCCTCAATTCAAGTACAACGCCTCACGATTCGAAGATTTTCCACGCAATCCCCCAAATTCCGCGCCGCATCTTCGTATCAAGAACCCCACGCGGCGTCGAAGCCCACCGACGCATCGCTCGACTCCTTCCTATCGATCCTCGAGGTACTGACGCTCTCCTCCTCCGTTGGTGTCTCCGCCTACGTTTTAGTCCGATGTGGGGCGCAGAAGGCGGCGAACGGTGCTCCGATTTGGCAGCTCGCGGTGGTGCTGTGTGGGGTTTTGGTGGGGGCTGCGATTAGGAGGAGGCAGTGGATGAGGATTTGCGGGTACGGATTTGGGAGGAAAGGTGTCGACGGCGAGGTCGTTAACGTGCTCGAAAGAGTCGAAAAATTGGAGGATGAGCTTCGAAGCACGGTGAAGATCGTGCACGCGCAGTCGAGGCGGTTGGAGAAGCTCGGGATTAGGTTTCGTGTTGCGAGGAAGACTCTCAAGGATCCGATCGCCGAGGTAGTTCTTTGATCTTTGTCTTCGTGTCAGTTTTTTCTTTTTTCCAATGTGTTCTCGGCTCGTGCTTGTTTTTCTTGAGTTCGGTTTCGATATTACATTCATCAACCTCGGTTTCTGATTTGTTAAGAATTGATGAACAGTAGAAACTCTATAACAAATTTGAAAGAATCCTTCAATCGTTCACCGTATTATGCTTCTTGTGTATAGTGATCAAAAACAAAATTAGAGACAAGATTCGAGGTGAAAGTAATTTCAACAAAGAGCAGAAGACAAATGAGTCATTTTTCAAGAAAACTTCATAAATCATTCTTGAAATAATGTGTTGTGGTATACAATAGAATATTGATTAATATTTTATATGGGGTCTATTGAAATCGTAAAATAAAATGTATTATCTTATAACTTTTAGCGAATTATTAATTTAGAACTCTATCCCCGAGTCCAGACCGACCAAAAATATTACTTTAAATAATGGAGTATTAATTCAGCGAATTTCTACTGTAATTGACATGGGCTTTCGAGTTTTTATTGCGCCTATTTGTTCTTACATTTAAAGACTTTCCTCATCTGTTCTTTATCAGACGGCAGCATTGGTCCGTAAGAACTCGGAAGCCACCGAAGTATTGGCTGTACAAGAAGGCATTCTTGAGAATGAGCTCAGCGAGATTCAAAAGGTCTTACTTGCTATGCAGGTAATAATAATAATAATAATAATAATAATAATAATAATAATAATAATAATAATAATAATAATAATAATAATACTTCATCTTACACAATCAAATATGTTTAGTAAAGCTAGTTTAAGAACCTTGTACCTAGTTTTAGTCGACATTTGGTGTAGGAGCAACAGCAAAAGCAGCTCGAGCTCATACTTGCGATCGCAAAGATGTCGGGAAACGGAAAGGGGACGAAAACCCCGAATCAGAAATCGGTGCCCGAAGCTCATCCGTCACCGTTGTCAGCAGCCTTCGACGGAGTTGTAAACTCAGTAAGTAAATGAGATAATCGAAGCTTCGCGGTGATGGAGGAAAACACAGCACAGTTGATGTGTTAATCGTTATTGTTGAATATCCCTTAGCTTTATTACTGCAAAGATAATTGGGACTTTTTTAGTGCTAAGAAAGAAAGCGGGGTTTTGCATCTTGTGCTTTCATCTTCTTATTCTTCTTCCTGCATTTTGTTGAATTGTGTTTTTATTTTATTGGTTTTTATTTCTACAAAAAAAATAGATATATTGTCAAGACAACAAATATATAGGCAATTGCATGACCGATTAAGATCTCAAGGATTATGTGGGAGATGTCATAGGATCGAGATACTCCCTGTCAACATTTCCTCGTGCGATCTTATCTTATATGATCATTTACTTGTGTGGTTGATCCAATTTAGCCTGATTTGAAGACTATTGTGCTGACTTACGGGTTTACCCTGGCCCCAAAACTCCAGGTTAGGGTTCCTCGTGTCCCGTAAAAAAAAATATATGCAATTAAGAAAAAAAAGGGTCGATGATCTTTTCCCCATCTTTGGCCGTGCGTTTTTTTAAAACCCCATCCCGTGCCCGCTAAGTAAACAGGGAAAAGATTATCTCCATCCACGATCTCGTGTGGATACTCGTCCCCACAAGGATCCCGGCCCCGCGGTGTGTTTTTTATTTTAAAAAAATATTATTTATACCTAATAAACTAGATATAGTATCTAATTTATATTTTGCAATATTATTTAATTATAATAATATAATTTGGGTATCTTAATAATTTTAAAACATCGGATTCTCGCGAATAACGGGGCAAGAATCAACACGGGATGAGGAGTAGCTCCGTCATTGCAAACTTACGGATACAAAATCAGGGATTCCTCGCCTCATTAGGGGCGGATCCTGCGGGGACGGGAAAAATAGATTATATAGGAAGGTCTTGTGGAGGAAATTAACACTATCTTTACTACGAGGGGTAATGCGCAATTAACTCTATACTATATTACAGATATTACTCGAGGTCTTGAATCGTAATTAAGGGCGATTTCGTTCCGTCTTTCTCACACCTAGAGAATCTTTTCACTCCATGCCCAATTCACCATCACGGCGAACGATTTTTTGTTGATTGTGGAAAAAATCTCTTGCAAAATCCAGGATTTGAAGCATTATTTGAAGACATATTCATCGAGAAGGGATTAATTTCTGATTTTTTTTACTTGGGTAAACTCGCACGGGCACTTGCGAGTTGGCTGTAATGGCGGCGGCGGTGAATAATCAGCTAAACGTGCAGGAGTCGCCGTCCTGGGGTTCTAGAAGCGTCGATTGCTTCGAAAAGCTCGAGCAGATTGGGGAAGGTACATATGGGTGAGAAATTTAAGCCTTTTTCTTCAAATTATTTGTTTCTTAAATGTATGTTCCATTACTTTTATCAAAATTTCATGCCTGTTTCCATTTCTCGTTATTTATTTATTATTATCTTTTTCGGTCTGTTCAGTCAAGTATACATGGCAAGAGAAAAGAAAACAGGAGAAATTGTTGCTTTGAAGAAGATACGCATGGATAATGAAAAGGAAGGGGTATGTTCTTGTTCTTGGTATTCTGCTAAATGTTCAATATATTGTCCTCTCGATGGTGGAAGTTTTAGCTTTTGGCAGAAATATTATAGTTGTTTGCTCTTTCTGCAGTTCCCTATCACTGCGATCCGAGAAATTAAAATTCTTAAGAAGCTTGACCATGAGAATGTTATTAAATTGAAAGAAATAGTCACGTCTACAGGTACTTAGTTTTCTTTAATAAAAGTTATATTAGAATATGTTAAAACTGTGAAATATTTGACGATTGGTCTCACATTTTGTATGTACTCACTCGAAATAATTACACCAAGGTCCTGAACTTGATGAGCAAGGAAAGCCCGGTAATTCTGTTACACTTTGCAACTTTATGATAAGATCAATTTGTATATTTATAGAATTTAATATTTTGCATACAGACGGTAACAATAAGTACAAAGGGAGTATCTACATGGTTTTCGAGTACATGGACCATGACTTGACGGGTCTTGCTGATCGGCCTGGACTGAGATTTACAATTCCTCAAATTAAGGTACTCTACCTAATTTGGGTAAGAATTTAATGAAATTCATGTAATAATCTCCCACGACTGTAAAATATTTACTGTGAACTATTGATTTCCCAGTGTTATATGAAGCAACTGCTGACAGGTCTTCATTACTGTCATTTAAATCAAGTCCTTCACAGAGACATAAAAGGTTGTTAGAGACAGTTCCCAATTTCTTGTTATTTTTGCCTTTGCATTGCACAGTTGACGAATCAGTAATTTAACCACATTTTCAGGCTCCAATCTCCTCATTGATAACGAGGGGAATTTAAAGCTCGCAGATTTTGGACTCGCACGCTCTTTTTCCAATGACGTCAATGGTAATCTCACGAATCGAGTTATAACCTTGTGGTACAGGTGAATTTCCTTTTTTATCCTCTCTCATGATTGGCATCGTCTCTTAAAAGTATTTGCATTTTTGACTTACAATTTATGTTATTCTCTCCAAGACCACCAGAATTGCTTCTCGGGACTACAAAGTATGGCCCGGCTGTCGATATGTGGTCTGTTGGATGCATCTTTGCTGAGCTTTTGAATGGGAAGCCAATCTTAACCGCCAAAACTGAGGTTAGTCTTGTAACTAACTGAAGTAGATTCTGTAGGCACATAGTTTTGGTAAGTTTTATATCTGAAAAATTTTACCGATAAAGACAATGAGATCTGCAAATTTATTCCTCAAAAAGGCGGAGCAATTAAATAAGATATTCGAGCTTTGTGGGTCTCCCGACGAGGTTAATTGGCCCGGGGTGTCCAAGATCCCGTGGTATAACAAATTCAGACCCTCTCGATCGATGAAGAGGCGTGTACGGGAGGTTTTTAGACAGTTAAGCATACGAATCCAAACCGTTGTAGCTATGCTGTAGTTATTGAAACTTGTTTCTCCGTGAGAACATCGGTTTCGTTGATAAATCATCATCTTATGCAGTTTCGATAGGCATGCTCTGGACATGTTGGACAAGATGTTGGTTCTCGATCCTTCTCAGGTAGTTTTATGTGCATAAGCTTGATTGTTTTTGTAGTACTGTATATTTAGGGGAGTGCATATTAATGACATCTAAATTAAGGGGTGACAGTTTTAGGACAATAACTTTGATTTGGACTGGACTGAGTATTCTTTGATGCCACATACGATTTCCCTCCCTCCCCCAAATTTAATGTTGTGTGCACTTCATATGTATTAGTTCCGAGTTGTAATTATGTTTCCCGTGTTAATTGTCATCAAATTGTATCAATTCGTCGTAGATGCTAATTTGGACCGAATTTTTCCCAACGCCTAGTAGGATTTTCCCAACGTCATGTAGGATTTCCCCACAAATTATTTTGTCATGTCACGTGTGGCTCACATATATTAATTCTCGGTTTAAATTATCTTTTCAACGTTAATTGTCCTCAAATTGCTTCAATTTCGTAACATAATTGTCCTAAGATTGTCACCCCTTAATTTATGTGTCCTTAAAATGCCACTCCCCCAAATATATAGGGCAGAAAAAATAATTAAGGCATTCCATTCCATAAGATAGATAGTTTTTTGCATATGATGTCACTATAAAATCTTATTTTCCTGTGTCCCCTTTCTTTCTATATAGAGAATCTCAGCTAAGGATGCCCTAGATGCCGAATATTTCTGGACAGATCCCTTACCCTGCGACCCGAAAAGGTGCTCGAAATTACTTAGAATTCCCGAAATTTTTTATTTTTTTTCGGAGAAAAACATTCCTAACGCATCCAACCAATTTTTCGAAACAGTTTGCCCAAATACGAATCGTCCCATGAGTTCCAAACGAAGAAGAAAAGGCAGCAGCGCCAAAGCGAGGAAGCAGAGAAGAGGCAGAAGAAGACTAATTACCCACAGCAGCAACACGTTCGGTTACCGCCGATGCAGCAACAATGGAGCAGCAACGCTCCCGATCGCCACGTCAGCATCCCCCAACAGCAGCAGCAGCAGCCTCTGCCAGGTCAGCACCACCCCTACAGCAGCTTGAGCAGCAAAGCCCGCGGTGGCCCGCCTGAGCCTCCCAGCAGGTACCCTGAGGGGTATCCGCCGGGTCCGGGTCAGGGTCGAGGACCCGGGCCGAGGGGGACGGGCGGTGGATACGGGGCTCCGGTTGGTTACCCGCAGGGCAGAGGGGCGAGTGGGGGCAATAGAAATCAACAGTATAGTTGGCAGCAGCAGCAGTAGCAGTAGCAGAAGAATAGGTTAGGTGGAAGTAGTGACTTATGATTTTTGTATGACTGATTTTCTTCTTGAGCTTTGAATGATGTTGTTTTGATGGTTATGTTTGTTGTAGCTCTGTTTTTTTTCTAGGATTCCAAGTTTTGTATTGGAGAAAAAAAAATTAAATATCAGGATCAAGATATGTTATAAAATTATTATGTTCAGTCCGAACGTGGAAAAATTCGGTCTAAATCAGCATGTTCGACGTCATGTAGAATTTTTTCCTCGGGTCTCAATCTGATTTAATTATTAAGTAGGACTCACATATGTTAATTCTGCACTGAAATTATGCTTTTTAGCGTTAATTATCCTCAAATTATTAATTTAAAAATTATTGCACTGAAATTGCACCTCTTAATTTATGTGTCCTTAAAATGCAATACTCCGAAATTTACAGGATTAAAAAATAATTAATCCTTTTGTTAGTACTGATAAATTTTGTTATATACTATTACAACTAATCTAATTAAATGCTATCTAAATCAATTATCTAGGTGCTCTTATCATCCACTAATCTTATCAACATTTTAAAAAAAAAAAACCATACATCATTCAACTATTATTTAAAACATCCACATAGTACAATGTTTTTTTTTTAAGTGGGCCTATTTATATTTAGCCCATTTATGAATATTTTTTGCCCATACTGATTGTGATTGGATTGTAAGAATCGAAGTATAAATACCAACTGAAACTCAGGAAATGAACTAATTAATCTCAATCACAAAACCTTTTCCTCTGTTCTTTCCCTCTTCAGTATATCTTCACTCCTTCGATCTCTGGCAATATCATATGCTATAAAAATTGACAGCAAATCGTAGAAAAGCAAACCCTCGCCGCGCAGTTTCTCGCACCATTATCAGTGGTTGTTGAAAGATGCCGCAGGTGAAAATTGTAGCGAGGAATTTTATGGACATGGTGGCGTCACTGCCTGCAGTGAAGCTCGACAGGCTCTACGATAATTCCTTCATCTGCGAAGCGATTCTCAGGTCACGTTGCGCAACTTAATCGTCGAAGCATTTACTTGGCTTAGTATCTGTTCGTCTTTGGAATTTTTTCTTTGATTAGAACTTTTACATAGTGTAGGAGGTATGCAATTGGTGCGTTTTTTTCCAAGGTGGAGTTTGGGGATTAGTTTCAGAAGCAATGCTTACCTTAAGTGATGGGAAATATGCGAAATTATGCAAATTATTGTGTAACTTTTATTGGGTAGCAATGATATGTCATTCTTGAATAAAAAGTATTAAGTTTTTGTTGATTATTCCAATATATATCTGATAATTTGAGAGAAAGGGTGTGCGGTAGAGCTTTTGAAGTATAGGAATAATATTCGAGCAGAGATGCCTGTTTATCACTTGTCACTTGCAATTTTTGACTATTTCGAATCAAGGGTGTTGTACCTCTTTCCCTGAAATTTTCAAAAATTTTTGGTAAGAAGCTTATGTTTCTACATTTTGTAGACTTTGGCTAAATGATTGAATGCATTACAGATTTGTTGATTTTGGCTAAATTTCGATATTTTGTTGACATTTTCAGTTATTTTAGCTTGTGGCATGAGTGTCGCGTGTTCAAGCTATACGATACGTCTTCATAATTTTTATGCAGCTAATTTAGACTGATTTTTAGTAGCTTTATGCACAGGTCCTTGCCTCCACTAGCAAAGAAATATGTTCTTCAGCTATTATACATAGAGGGACCTGTATCTGCCAAGTGGTTCGAGGAATGGGTGCTCGTTGATGGGGTCACAAAGCACAGAGTTGCCATAGACAGATTAGTTCAGCTGCGAGTTTTCACTGAAATGGTTGACAGGTGACTTTTTTTGTCTAAGTTTGATATTTCCAGGAAAATTGTTTTAGCCTTTTCTTACATACATCTGTGTTGTTCCCTTTCTTTTGTTTGACAGGAAAAAGGAAGCTACTTATGTACTGAACCCCAAGTTTCAGCGTAATCTCCAGAAGCACATAGTGCACGGGTTAGTGAATTAGTTCCATTTCTCTTATGTATGATTGTTTGCCTCCAATATATTGATATAAAATGCATTTTTTCGATCTTATGATTGGATTCCAGTGGAACTTTACCTAGAGAACCAATGCCTTCAAATATCACAGTAAGACTCCCTACGTTAGAGGAATTAGATGACTATGCGGTGGAACAATGGGAGGTTAGAATCTGCTTCATGCCTTTGCAGCTGTCTCTTTATTGTTAATGGGCATTTAATTGAACCACATGTGATATATTACTGGATTGCGATGATACAAGGCATGGCCAATTTTTAATTTTTTTTCCTTTTCTCGTGATTATATATCATGGCCCCCCATTTCATGGCTTGTGATTTTGGAAAACCAGTACTTTCTGCTGCACCTTATGAACTCTACCGAAGCCGAGAAGTCAACAAACATTAGCTACTCGATGGTGAAAGTTTTCCAGCGTGGCCTCCTCAGTCAAAAGTACCTTTCGGCACTTTTATATTCTTCCTTCCTTGTTTATAACCTTAAATATTCACAGACTAATCAATAAAACTCATGGAATTTCCTTTCAGAGACGAAAAAGAGCCTCCTGTGTTGACAGAGAGTGGTTTCCAGTTTCTGGTATGAGATTATAATAACATCCATGGTATCTGTGATACTGATTCACGTGGCTTCTATTCACCAATGACTGTAACAGCTCATGGATACAAACGCTCAACTCTGGTACATTATCAGAGAATACATAAGTAACTGTGAGGTATTACAGATTTTCATTGTGTTACAAATTTCTATTGTATTCTTACTTATTTGCTAACATTTTGCAGGAGATTGGTGTGGACACAGCTGATCTTATAGCATTCTTGCTTGAACTGAGCTTTCACGTTTCTGGAAAGGTACTAATGAGCTTATGTAACCCACCACCGTTTGTGTGGTTCAATGATTTATTGTCCATAATTCTCGAGAAGCCCAAACACAACCACCAAGCTTCTTTTTTTTTTTCAATTGCAGGCGTATAACTTGAACACGCTGACAGAGGTACAGCGTAATATTATAAAGGATCTTGGCGATTTGGGCTTGGTCAAGCTTCAGCAGGTGAAGGCTTTGCTTCTCTCTATTATCTTATACGATTAAATTAACCGTTTCCTCACTTCCCAGTTGATTATTACCGTGCTTATGATTGTTGATTCACTGCTTATACAGGGCAGGAAAGAAAGTTGGTTCATTCCTACAAAGTTAGCAACTAATCTCTCCATTAGCTTAGCCGATTCGTCAACAAGAAAACAGGTCTTTTCAGCTATTCTTGATCATACAAATAAAAATGTTCTTTCGGAACCCTTATAATGATGAGGCTTAATTATTCTTTTATATTTAGGAGGGTTGAAATTAGTAAGATTTTATATAAAACTAATTATTGGGTATAAAATAAAGTGTATGTTTGGTTAGTGGGCTTTAGTCTTTTATAGTTAGGGGAGTGGCATTTTAAGGATACCTAAATTAGGCGTGGTAATTATTAGGACAATAAGTGTTGAAATTGAAGCAATATGAGGACAACTAAATTAAAGTTGCAATTTTAGGACAAAATATTTCAAAATTGAATCAATTTGAGGACAATAAGTTTCATAAATCTGACGTTAATTGTCTTCTCAATTTTGAAACTTATTGTCCTAAAATTGCAACCTTTAATGTATGCGTCGTCCTAAAATTGCTTCAATTTTGAAACTTATTATCCTAAAAATGCAACCAGGTGTCCTTATAACGCCATCACCCATAATATACAGGACCAAAAAATAATTAAGCCTAATAATTATAAACATTTGGGCTAATTTTCTGAACAGGGATTCGTCGTCGTTGAAACAAACTTTCGGTTGTATGCATACTCAACATCTAAGTTGCACTGTGAGATTCTGCGTCTCTTCTCCAGGTACAAGAATCATTTTTCGTCTCAATAACCTGAAAAAGCTGTGAGAAATTAAAAAAACCGAAGAAAGTGTAAATGACCAAACTCTCCCTGCTCATCGCAGGATTGAGTATCAGCTCCCTAACCTCCTTGTCGGTGCTATAACGAAAGAGAGCTTATATAAAGCACTTCAAAACGGGATTACTGCTGAACAGGTAAGTGTTTATCATTCGTCTTAATTTCAGTTGTAGCTAATTTTTCCTCCCCAGATTTTAATTTTTTTTTTACATTTAAAATGCAGATAGTATCTTTTCTTCAGCAAAACGCTCATCCTCGAGTTGCCGAGAGAACCCCGTCTGTTCCTGAAAACGTCACGGATCAGGTATTCCTCTTCATAATACCTACTTACCTTTTACATCTCGTTTTCAATTGAAATGCCAAAAACAAACAAAAATTGAATTTTACTTCATAATTGTTCGATCAGATAAGATTGTGGGAAGCAGATTTGAATAGGGTGGAGATGACACCAGCTTATCTATACGACGATTTTCCGTCTATGGTAAAAGATGATTTTAATCACAGTTATCATCTATTTATTTATTTTTTTCGGCTGATTTTATGACTATAGTTCGTACGTATATTTGAAGGATGTGTTCGAATCTGCTTGCGACTTTGCCCGAGAATACGGAGGTTTATTGTGGGAAAATACGAAGAAGATGCGCCTCGTCGTGAAAGGTAAAATATCCGCTGAGTTGAAAGATTTTCTTAGAAGGCAAAAGCAATGAATGAATGAATGAACGAACAAAACCTCGTAAGCTTTTTATGCTCCCACATTACTCTTGAGTTCATCGCATTGAGATTTCTGTGGAATATAATAGAAGTGTTGGAGCATATTTATACATGATTATTTCTTGCCTACCCATGTTGCAGATGTTGATGCATCGTCTAAAAAATTGAATTTTGATGAGGTGTCATTAGATCAATAGAGTTGGGTTGCTACCAAAGTGAACAGATAGAAAAGACCATTATACATATAAAAAATTATGAAATCAACCTTTATTAAATCCTCCAATATAATAATTATTAGTATAGTTACCGATTAATCTCTCTTTTTATCCTGTGTGGGAAGATATTGCCACACAATGTCCTCGTAATTTCTATATTCTGACTAAATTCAGTTTATTGTCGGCTATGGGCTGAACCCGACTTCTAGTGGGATTAATTCGTCCTGGTTCATGTGACATCTGCCCAAATCTCCCAAATAATGGCAGTCGCATGATTCGAATATGTGATCAAGGGATGATAATTTTATCCTCCAATCACTAGGCTAAACCTGAAATATATTGAGTGATATCTCATATCGTTATTTGAGGTGAGGATAATTTCACTACATAAATTTTTTTTATGATTATTTCGATTTATTTTGATGGAAAAAATCTCACTTTGAAAATGACGGGAAAAATAAAATAAAATATATGTAGAAAAGTATGCAACATTATATATTGTGCGTGCTTTCAACACACCCAATTCGTCATGTAAACACCAAAACAATCAATTCCAATAATTATTTTTATTTTAAAAAGGCGGAAAAATAAAGAAAGTGCGCACAATAATTAGACCATTAAAACGATTCCTGACGTAGACTTTATACTAAAAAATATTTAATTCCAATATTCATATGTCACTCACATGGCATACCACAACCACACGTTATTACAATCAACGATAAATCACTTTGCAGAACCCAAGACAAACTCCAGAATTTACATGGATACCCCTAAATCATCGCTGTTGAGGAATCCAACGGTTCACATCGGCGGTGGAAAATTCCCTGCCGCCGCTCCCAGAAGCAGGAGATATAGAATCAAGAAACAGCAAAGAATGGTTTCGGAGGAGGCATCTTCATCGACATCGGCTTCCTCGAATAATTATTGCTTCGGTCAAAAGGGTTTCAAGATTAAGAACACACGGAAAAGTATTCGAGTAGGGCCACCGCGTAAGACCTACGGTATGACGGATGTGGACGCGCTTGGACTTCCTTTGGGGATGTCAATCGCAGCTTTCCTTGCTCAGGTTTTCGTTTTCTGTTTTCGTTGTGTTTGTTAATAAAGTTCAGTTTTTTATGTTGGCTGCTGATTCCTAGGAGAAAGATTTTATTTTCAGCATGTTTTGTGTGGTTTCCTTGAGATGGGTGTATATGTTTGTTTGCTGTAAGTTGTGGTTATGTAAACCAAAGGGAAATTTTTTTGAGTATCAACAAAAGCAGGTGCGTTGTTAATATCATCTCTTAGGAACAAAAGTTTCGATCTTTAGTGGTCGTTTCGTTTCATGAGACTCTGTGGAGTTGTGTGGTTATGGGTGCATATTATGGTTTAATTTGGCCTTCTTGGTTTAATTTTGATATTATTCAAATAGAAGACATCATAAACCTTTTTTCTTCAAACTGATAGTTTTTGGCATTTTGTTTGTTTGTTTGTTATAGGTTTTTGAGAGAAGCAATGCTGTTGCGGATAAGATGTCAGTGGATAATCTATCTTATGTAATTCTACTCTCTTCTCTTTTTAATGTTACTGATGTATTGTTTTCTTGTTCGTTATTAGAATTGTGCCAATTGCTTATGTTTCAAATTTTATGTAATGGTCACGCAAATTCTTTGCAGCATCCATTGAATGCGATGCATTGAGAATTTTTTCTACTTCACAATGTTACTTGTGAGTGAACATGTGTGTGTTTACCATATGGTTAATATTCTTTAGCTATCTGATTAAATTGTACCACTCAATTTGTAGGTCTGCATCAAGGCGGTGAAAGAATCTCTTGAAAATGTGAGTCTTTTGAATCCCCTTTATCCATTTTTTTCTCATCCTTACACCGAATTTATTTTATTTTTTTTTCTGGGGCAGGTATTTGGTGACAGATTCGACAACTTCGTGTCGAACTTTGAGATATCATTTCGTAGCACACTGATGACTCTGAGATCAATCAATGATTCATCAAAAGATGTCAAACAAAATCAAACATGCAGATGGAGACCAGCTTCTTGTTCAACATCAAGGGCCCCATTGCCTCTCCACAGAGATGACGATCCTCAATCCATCTGCGATGAACAAGGAGAAAGAGATATATCCCACAAGAATTGTTCTTTTCACGTAGAAAACACACACACCCCAATTGACAGACACGAAGACCCATCATCAACCGTCCCTGTTATTACGGAGACTTTGTGGAATCAGCAACTTAATACACTACACGGTCAAAGAACTGAATATCAGTCAATGATCTCGAACTCGTCCTCCGATATGATGAGTACTATGGAAAAGTCTGTGATGGAGCAGAGACGGTCTAATGACCTAAAGTCCTTCGAGATCGGCCTAACCATGAGGAAGCTGCAGCTTAAGGAAAGACAGCTTTCTCTCAACTCTGATGCCAATCTTCTGGAGAGGCTGAAGTTATCGATGGGTTTCTCAAAACATTCCTTCAGGACCGAAAAGTTTAAGACTCGGCTGCAAGATGCGAGGCAAGTGGAGCTTCTAAAGCATTGCTTGGATCTGCTGATCTCTGGCTTAGTCATCATGCTTCTCTCCCTTGCTTATGGAACTTATGCCTACTCTCACCAAAGACTCATCGAGATCACCGAAGCTTGTTCCCCATATACGGTAAGCTACATACATTCTTTCAGTAATTGATAGTAGTGATACAATACAAACTCTATAAATAATACACTATTATTTAATAACTCCTTAAGATAATAATTTTTATCGGTCCCAACTCGATGATATGGTACTAAATTAATAATTCGCTAAAATTATAAGATAATCTTTTATGATTTCTATAGATCCCGAAATCCATTATAGACTACATATTACTACATGAATGATTTATGAGTGTTTCTTAAAATTGCTTATTTGTAAAATCAATTTCAGATTGAATTTTGTCTCTTAACTTTCTTAATTAATTGAACAAGAGAAGCATAATAGGTTAAGAGATTGAAGGATAGTTTCAAATTTGGTTCTTCATTTGATACGTGTACGTGGTACGATATTAAGTGAAAATTTGAAATACATTTGTAAATCAAGTATTTCAGCAGAAACTAATAAAATTTAATTAATGTACGAATTAAGCGTTATATATATTTATTTAAGTTTTAATTAATAAATTTTGATGGTCCCATAAGTATTAATTTATAGATTTATACCGTAGTCACAAATATGCACATAGCCTACAAATGATAATCCAATTCCTGAACGCCAAACAATGAAAACCAATACTCTTTCTCCACCTTTTGCTGCAGGAATCCAAGTCTTGGTGGATGCCCAAATCGATGTCAAACTTCAACAACGGTCTGCAGTTAGTTAAATGCCAAATCCAAGTCCTAAGCAGGATGCTCTTTGGAGTCTTGATGATTGGAGCCATCACGTTTCTCCTTATACAGAGATCTTCCACTTCGCACCACTCAATGCCCATCACGTTCGTGCTGTTGCTCTTGGGCATCGCGTGTGGCTATGCGGGGAAGTTCTGTGTGGACACTTTGGGCGGCAGCGGATATCATTGGTTGGTTTACTGGGAGGTCTTTTGCTCCATACACTTCTTTGCAGGGGCATTTCAGTCCATTCTCTTTTGTGTTCTCTACGGGCCTGTAGTAGTTGTTGCAGAAAAGGTAAAAGCTGACGGTGTTGTGATTCCTTACTGGATGAGAAGGTTCTGCTTTTACGCGGTGCTTGTGGTTGTTCCTTTGCTGTGTGGCACAATGCCTTTCGCGTCTCCTTTGGAGTGGCTCCAACATCTAACGTCGCAGTCGGAGATTGATTGATGATTTCGATTAGATTATATAGCAGTAATGTTTAGTTTCATGCCGTTTGTGGTTTTGAGACGTGTGTATTATTCCCCCATCAGAGATGTATTTAAAGTATGAAGATGATTCTCTTGCAATTTGTTTATTTGAATACATTCTTAGATTATTATTATAGCAGTAATGTTTGTTTGTAATTATTAACTCTATGTATTATTCCCAGATCTTGCAATTACAACCAGTATTAATTCATAATTGAAAATTGTAGTTACATATAACTTTCCAAAATAAAATAAGTTTCGAGTATGTATACCTCATATTCATCAAGCTTCTCAAAATTTTTCAATAAACTGGCATACATGGTTACGCATGTAATGTCAAACAAGAACATCGATTCAATTCTCTATAGATAATCTGGCTAATGCTTGAATCACTGTGCAACATACATTTACTTATATCAAGAACAAATACGTACTGGCTTGTCATCAAGAGGGAATACGAAATCCACCACCGTGCTCTGCTCAAATTCATCTTCTTGGAACGGGTGGGTGGTAAAAGTCTGCCAATATTAGAGACCAATGTCATGAACTCTCTACTATTGATGTTGCAAATGGAAATTTAGATGCTTAGTAGATGGCCAAAGTAGAACCACTGCATAAATAGGATCTCATTGTCCCTAAATGAGATTGTGCCAAAAAAAAACAATTGCTTAGAAGATGCATAGTCTAGTGATATATCTTACTAATTAACTAGCAGAGATCAAGCCAAGATTTCATGATCTATAGATGCAAAAATGGGAGTAAAATTGGAACTGAAATATGGACACAAACAATAAAACGGAGGAAAAGAAAGTTCACTCACATGGCAAGCAATACTCGAATGTCTTCACGCGATCCAAACTTCAAATGTCTCAGACCAGCCCTGGCACAAGAATTATGTAAGTTATGACTCATCAAGACGAATATAAGGGAGAAATGGAAGCAATGAACAGACATTACCTCCTCTGAGTACAGCTCAAAATGAAAATTTGGGATTTCTTGAGTCTTTCCACTTGCGATTCTCTGAGGATAGAGAATTGACACAGAACATCAATAACAATTTGATGGAGGACAATGGCATCAATTAGCAGAAAAAAAAAGGTATGAATTTCGAACCTTTTCTCAAGAGGAATATATGGAACCCAGTCCATCTTCATTTTCTTCATAGGCACAATCTCTTCAGTCTCTCTCTGAACTGATTTGATCCCTATTTTATTCGAAGGCGGAAAAATGGTGATAAAAGAAAAAACGCCATAAGTAAATCTGAAAATGCTATACCGATGACATAAGAAATAGGGCATATTTAAAGGATCGCTGATACGTCATCTCATAGATAAATCTACTCCAATAATGCATTTATTCCAACAGAGACCATTTGGAAGGACAAGTAATGTATCAGATTATTAGAATAGCATGTGGAACTCACCCTCATTTTTGTGTACAATAACAACACATAATACGAAAGACATCTTTGTGAAATTTACAAAACACGTCAGCAAAAGCACACTCCATATAACAGTTAAACAAACACATTTTGCAAGATGAGAATAGCCACTAAACTATTCCCTATGACGGAAAAAGTATAAGAACTTACTGCAACCACAACAGGTATCATTGTAACCTTTGCTTCATCTCGAAAAGACACCAATTGGGCTGCAAAATAAAAAAAAATGGCCACCAAACAAATGAGAAAAAGCTGGATTAAAAGAATAACAAAGCATAAACCTATTAAACCATCGAGAGAGTATAGTTATCACAGAAGTAAGACATGAAGTGAAATTCAGGTATCAGCCCTATTATTACATCCTATAAATCATAAGAGAAGTTCATATGCAACTTACGCTCTGTACAACCAAAGAGATAGACCTTATCGTACAATTCTCCACCTTCTTCTAAAGCCTCATGTCACATCCCGCAAGAAACATCATCAATAAATTTAACGAAAATTGAAACCTCATTAAGTAATTATTGAATCGAACTCGCGGGACGAATAACAATTATTTTATTATTTCAAGCAGCACGACAGTGGCAAATTCACTAACTCACTTCCAAATGAGTGAAGTTCCAATTGTATTGGTACACCATGTCCATCTGGTCCCACTATAAATAAAAATAACAGAGCAGAGCAGATAAATATGTATGGAACTGAAACAAAATGGTACTGCATATTTGATGCTCGTACGAATCTAATTATGTTGTTACCTCGGTTCCAACAGGAAATACCTGCTTCCATAGATCCTCCTGAATAAAAGAAATAATACATAAGCCCTCAAACTGATGTTCATGTTTCATTACAATCAAACTAGAGGCATCCCATAAAAAACTAGACCAATAATCTCTATGCTTCTTGAAACTTGATGGCTAGAGTAATTTATCAAAGCACATATCTTAGCAAACGAGACTACAAGAAACTAGCTTATGCCTAAACATCAACGGCGAAATTTACATCTGTCCACCAAAAAGAATCCAGACCAAATCTCAATCAAGGCCACTATTTATAAGGGTGATACCATGACTCTCACTCGATCGGGACACAACTGAAGGGTTTGTACGTAGTACTATAATCTATAGTTAGGTTCTGGAATGAGACTAGTTCGAAATTCGTGCTCAAGTCGGGATCTGTCCGGTACTGCGGGATTGGCTAGGCACCTATCGGACTCTTGGATTCCTCCCTTGCCGATTGAGTCGAACCTAGATAGTCGGGCTTAAAAAGGATCATCAATGTGTACCGAGAAGGAGAGATTGTGTTTTGGGCCTTAACGGGCCTCGGGTCGTTATGCCACGCCTTATTGGGCCTCGGGGTCATTAAGTGGACCGAAGTCGGACTTCATATGAAACTAAATTTAAGACTTAGGCTTGGCTAAGTGCTTAGAAAGACTTGAGGGAAGAATTGGAATTCAACCCCAAGCCGAGAAATTCGAAAATGCCTTAAAGGGTATTTTCGTAATTTACAAATATGGTAATAAAAATATTTGGAATATTATTTATTAAAACTAAAATTCGAATTTATATTTTATATATAAATTTCGAAATTTATTTACCATATTTAAAGATATTTTAATATCTTAGTTACTTTTCTATTTATAGTATGTTCCTTTAATAGAATTTTGAATTCAATTAGGAGAGATATTTTGGCAAGAATATCTCTCATATTTAGGAACAAATATTTCGAGATTTTAGCCTTGTTTAGGGCTGAAAATTTCGTCCTCCCCTACTATAAATAAGGGTGAGACCCTCGTCCAAATAAACAGAGAAGAGAATTCACGGGAAGAGAATCGAAATCGTTCAGACGCGAAATTTCTCGACCCGAGAATCAAAACACAAACACACAAACGCAAACCACTCTCCCGAGCGACGGATCAATTCTCTCTAGCCATCTTCGGAGAATCGAAACCGTGGTACACTGCGAGGTCGGCGTGACGATCTAGACGATACCCAACACGACCGCGGCCGACGACGCAACCGACGAGGAGCTGCCACTCGCTTCAAAGTTAATCTCTCACGGGTATGACCCGCCCTATTACGTGTCAACGTGATTAGAGTTTTCGATCCGAGCTGCAAAGGAACCCGGAAAATTTTTTTTATTCCGCACTGTATCCCGGGGCGTTGCGTCTCGGGTACAAAACCGGGTACCTTTCCCAACAGTGGTATCAGAGCCAGGGCTCGTGATCGGAATCATAACATGATTAAATCGAAACGAGGCTCGTGGGAGACGATCGAAAAGCCAACGCACTAGGCGCGTGGGGCTGCTCGATGCGTCGCTTGCCATCCCACGACCACCGCTGAGACGCCACACCCCGGGCCTCGGCGCGGACCATGGATGGTCCGGCGCTGACCCGGGAGGTGCCGCCGCTGATGGCGGCGCCAACGGCAGTAGATGCCGCGGCTGCATGGCCGCGGACTGCCGTGCTTCACGTGCGGCAACGCCGGCGGCGGCGGTTACGGCTTCGGCTGGAACGCTGCCCCGACAATCTGCTCCGCTGTGGCTCTCCGGCGAGAATAGATGGCCGAACGGTTCGGGACACGACGGCCGCCTAGGATTTTTCGCCCAAAAATCCTAACGTGCCCTTTTTATCGGGCCTGGCCCATTTAAGGCCCAAATTATCGGTTTCGGTTAGAATTCATGAAATTGTCAACGTGCTCGTTATGATTATGATTTAAGGCACACTTACGGGTTTAGAATTTCTATTTGGTTTTCCGGGTTATTTGTTAAGGCCCTCGTCCGCCCGGGTTGTATTTGTCTTTTACGGGTTGTTTGGGACTAATGATCCCCCCGTGTTGTACTACAAAGTCTTTATTAGATTAGGCTTAGTTTAGAATACACGAAGCTGTTCGACGGTTGACGACTCCCCGGGAGAAGATGACTTGGTGGACGATCGACGACTTGGAGGCCGTTCGAATGACGAAGGGCGATTGTCGACTTCAAAGCCCATACGGAGAACCGATGATTTTTGAAGCCACATACACATAATTCACGTAATAGGGCTAGAATATAAATAACCCGTTTGTGTTGCCTTGTAGTTTATTTTCCTAGGGTTTATTTACTACTTACGTGCGTGTCGATTTGTGAAATGATATGCATGCTTTATGTGCTCTTATGTGAAAAATGTTTTTTCTCCCGTTTGATAAATACTAAGTGAGAAAAGGAATTGAGTTCCTGTCTTCTATTATGCTTGAGATGTCCGGTGTTAGGGAGTTTGTACGGTTTGTTCCGAGTAAGTTGGCGCCGTACATCCCGCCCTAACATTAGCGTTTCGGGTTCGTTTGACGACGCTCACCATAGCATATTCCGCCCCACGAAGCGTAAGGCAGCAAGGCGGAATTCAAATGTGCGGTTAGAGCATAAGTTGATTAGGTTGCACTTAGACAGTTATACCCAAAATGCAGGGTTAGCCGTGAGGGTCACTGACTGAGACAAAGATAGTTGAAATACTTATAGGATGGGTTCGAGTGAAACTCGACTTCGATCGATTAGGCAGGCCAAATATTGCGTTAAAGGCTAATGGATGTCTAATCGAGTCGGGGACCTCAACTCCACTATGAAACTACTCAACGAAGTTTCCGAAATTCTTAAATCGGGAGAATAGAATTTTTGAGAAAAATAATGGGAGTCAAGCGAAACGAAAAGTCCGTATTTGTGCTTGATGAATGATAGAATAAACCTAACTATGTGATCTTTATCTTCAGCAGAGTTATTTTTTTCTAGTTACTATGACGAATCTTTTAAACATGCTGCTTGAAAAGAACCTTTTGGTAGGACCAAACTACGTGGACTGGCTCCGTAACCTCAGGATAGTTCTAGGTATGGAGTCTTTGACTTATGTCCTCGATTCCCCTACACTGCAAGTCCCAGGGACTGATGCGAGTGACGAAGACCGGGCTGCGTATGTCAAGTGGCAAATAGACGAGCCAAAGGTCAAGGGCTATGTACTCCTATCCATGAGCAATGAGTTGCAGCGAAGCCACTCGGAAATGGAAGTGGGCGCCATTTTGCTTCATTTGAAGGAGCTCTTTGGTGAACACTCCAGGAGTGCTCGCTACTCTTTGACAGAGCAACTGTTTCATTGCAAAATGGATGAGGGCAGCGACGTTAGAGAACATGTGCTGAAAATGATCGGTTTGATCGAGAGACTCGATGCACTCGACTTCCTCATGGACAATGGGCTCCAAAACGATCTCGTGCTCCAGTCACTGCCGGCTTCCTTTAATCCCTTCATTGTGAATTATAATCATAATAGGGTCGATATGACATTAACTGAGTTGATGAACCAGTTGTCAACGGCCCAAACTCAGATGAAAAAGATAAAGGGAAAGGAAGTGGCTCTTGTTGCGACTTATAAGACTCGGAAGTCGATTAGAAAGAAAAAGTCGGACAAGCCCATTAAGCCCAAGGGAGGAGTTTCAAAAGGCAAGGCCAAGAAAAACGTGTCTAAAGGCGCCAAGCCCACGGACAAATGCCTTCACTGCAATGAGCTCGGCCATTGGAAGCGCGATTGCCCGAAGCTAGCCGCCTCAGGTAAAGAACTTTATGTTTTAGAAACTAATTGTTCTATGACTGTGTACTCCACTTCATGGATCCTAGACTCGGGAGCTAGCACTCACATTTGTGTTTCAAACTAGGGTCTGGAACGAAGTAGGAGGTTGGCGGATTGAGAGGTCATGATCAACGTAGGAAGCGGACATAGTGTGCCGGCGACCCACATTGGATCAAGAACTCTTGTTTTATCTAGTAGACATAAGTTATGCTTTCCGATTGTTTAGTATTGCCCAGAGGGCTTAAGAATATTATTTCTATTCCCGTTTTGAGCGGAAACGGATATGAGTTCTGCTTTAGTAATAATATTTGCGATATTTATTTTGAAAATAAATGCGTCGGAAGTGAAACTTTACTTAACGGATTATATTATCTACATGTCAAAGATAAAACTGAATCTGTGAACACAATTACCAACAAACAAAATTAGAGACCAATATGAGACAATTGTGGCATCTTCGACTTGGTCATGCGGGAGATCAAAAGATTCGTGAGTTGGAGAAAAATGGCATGATTAAGCCGTTGGGTTCGGACCCTTATCCGACTTGCGAATCGTGTATCCTTGTAAAGATGACTAAGTCTCCCTTTACCGGGACTTTCCAAAGAGCCACAAAACTTCTCACTTTGATTCATACAGACGTTTGTGGGCCATTGGGAGAAGCGGCTCGAGGTAATTTCCACTACTTTATTACCTTCACCGACGATCATTCAAGATTTGGGAAGGTATATCTTATGAGATACAAGTCTGAAGCCCTTGATAAGTTCAAGGAATATAAGGCTTTAGTAGAAAAACAAACTGGGAATCATATAAAGGCCATTCGATCTGATCGAGGTGGCGAGTACATGAGTCTCGAGTTTGACGAGTTCTTGAAAGAGAACAGGATCATTTCAATGACACCGCCGGGAACACCATAATTAAATGGTGTGTCCGAACGCAGAAATCGAACGTTCTTGGACAAGGTTCGATCAATGCTAAGTTACACGACCTGCCACTGTCGTGTGGGGTCATGCGTTATTAACCGCAACGCACGTTTTAAACCGAATCCCTTCTAGTTCTGTCGACCAGATCCCTTATGAAATATGGACTGGTAGAAAGCCGAGCTTGAACCACATAAGAATATGGGGTTGCCCCGCTTTTGTGAAAAAGCTCAAGACAGAAAAATTGGAATCGAGAGCTGTGAAAGGACGTTTTGTCGGGTATCCTGAGGATTCCATGGGATACCAATTTTACTTCCACGACGATCAGAAAATCGTTGTAGCCCTTCAGGCTCACTTTCTCGAAGAAGAGTTCGTTCGAGAAAGTGGAGTGGGTCGTGAAGTAACTCTTGGAGAAACGACAGAAACGATTTCACAAACTCCAGTATTAGAAGACACCGTAGAGCAGTCCGAGACGCAATCAGAGTTGAGCAGGTCTGGTAGAGTATCTCGCCAGCCTGAGAGATATGGAATGGTACACGTCGAGCACGGGGATGCTGCGACGGGGGGTAACGTCGGGGACGACCCCGCTACCTATGACCAGGCAATGACGGATATAGACTCCGTAAGATGGCTTGAAGCTATGCAAGTCGAAATGGATTCAATGCACAAAAATCAGGTCTGGACACTTTTTGATCTCCCCGATGGTTTTAGACCCATTGGGTGTAAGTGGATCTTCAAGAAAAAGATTGGATCAGACGGACTGGTGGATACATACAAAGCTAGGCTTGTAGCGAAAGGTTATAGTCAAAAAGAAGGAATTGACTATGAGGAAACCTTTTCGCCCGTTGCGATGATGAAGTCCATTCGGATATTACTTGCGATAGCAGCGTATAACGATTATGAGATCTGGCAGATGGATGTAAAAATCGCGTTCCTAAATGGATACCTCAAGGAGAAAATATGGAACAGCCTCTAGGAGCTCATAAAGTATGCAAATTGAATAAGTCAATTTACGGACTTAAACAAGCCTCTAGGAGCTGGAATCTTCGGTTTGATGAAGTAGTTAAGAGCTACAGATTCATAAAGAACGAAGATGAACCATGCGTCTACAGAAAAAGCAATGGGAGCAAGATATCGTTCCTCGTATTGTACGTCGATGACAACCTTTTGATAGGAAACGATATTGGGATGCTCTCGATGGTGAAAGCATGGCTTTCGACCGAATTCTCCATGAAAGACTTGGGAGAAGCGACCTACATCCTAGGAATTCGTGTCTATAGGGATATAACGAATAAGATGTTAGGGCTCTCCCAAGCCCTATACTTAGAAAAGGTCCTGAAACGATATAATATGGACAATTCTAAGAAAGGGTTCTTACCTATGGGGCATGGGATACATCTCTCCAAAGCTATGTGTCCTCAAAGTGAGGCATATAAAAAAAGAGATGAATGGAATCCCCTATGCATCCGCAGTGGGTAGCTTGATGTACGCGATGCTTTGCACGCGACCGGACATAGCATACGCTGTGAGCATAGTCAGTCGATTTCAAGCCAACCCGGGTACTGGACAGCAGTCAAGAATATCCTCAAGTATCTTAGAAGAACAAAGGATATGATGCTGGTCTATGGAAATGGAGAATTAGAAGTGGAAGGATATACGGATTCGGATTTCCAGTTAGACGTGGACGACCGAAAATCCACTTCAGGTTTCGTCTTTACACTCAACGGTGGAGCAGTATCTTGGAAAAGTTCCAAGTAGAGCACAACTGCTGATTCCACCTGCGAGGCTGAGTACATAGCCGCCTCAGAGGCAGCTAAGAAGGAGTTTGGATGAGAAAGTTCTTGGAAGAACTGCAAGTGGTTCCGATTGCCGAAAAACCACTGCCACTGTGGTGCGACAATAGTGGTGCAATCGCGCAAGCGAAGGAACCAAGATCTCACAGTAAATCCAAACACATAGAAAGAAAATACCACGTGTTACGTGGATTCGTTGAGAGTGGCTACATAGCCGTCCAGAAGATTGCGACTGCGGACAACGTGGCCGACCCATTCACCAATCCTTTATCTCAGGCAGTGCTGAACAAACATCTCGAGAAGATGGGTATTAAATACAACATCGCATAACATTGAGTGCAAGTGGGAGATTGTTAGGGATATGCCCTCGAAAGCTATACGAGGATTGGATATGTATAGGGCATTAGCTTATCATTCGATTGTCAATGTAATCAAACATTGATTTTCGTATTGTTCTCGATGGGTACGAGAGAGGAAGGCACCAGTGGACTCTTAACCTCGAACATGAAATGTCCATAAGCCTTAGGTTTCAGTTGGGTGGTGGAAAACCAATCATGGCTTATTTGTCGATGACTTACCGTGTGCCGATATACCGCTTGGAAGCGGAAGTCATGACTTGTGATACGAATCGAATCAAGGGATTGAATCGTTTCATGGACACTGACTCGCAGGTCGTACGATCAAACATGGCTTATTACTCAAGGAGTGTCAATGATCGACGACAAAACTATAGTAGTCTGCTTGAACCTTAGACCGAAAGAGGCTTTGACGGAGTTGACTTTGAAGTCTTGACTATCACTGGTTTCACTAGATCCTATTTGCTATTGCATGGGTCAGCGGGACAGATGCGGTCTTGATGGATATTTGTGATTGCCGGGCTTAGACCATTGAGTACGGATTCACAGTCTCGCAAGTAATCGAGACACGTGTCCTATGAGAATGACGACGGGAAATTACAAAATCCTTGACCAAGGTATTAAACTAACTCATGTTAGACATGGAGGGTAGTTTTGTAATTTGCCTCGTGTCATTTTATCATAGTATCGAGTTTAGTGAGTTTGATAAATACCATGGCTCTCACTCGATCGGGACACAGCTGAAGGGTTTGTACGTAGAACTATAATCTATATTTAGGTTCTGGAATGAGACTAGTTTGAAATTCGTGCTCATGTCGGGATCTGTCCGGTACTGCGGGATTGGCTAGGCACCTACCGGACTCTTGAATTCCTCCCTTGCCGATTGAGTTGAACCTAGATAGTCGGGCTTATAAAGGATCATCAATGTGTACCGAGAAGGAGAGATTGTGTTTTGGGCCTTAACGGGCCTCGGGTCGTTATGCCACGCCTTATTGGGCCTCGGGGTCATTAAGTGGACCGAAGTCGGACTTCATATGAAACTAACTTTAAGACTTAGGCTTGGCTAAGTGCTTAGAAAGACTTGAGGGAAGAATTGGAATTCAACCCTTAGCCGAGAAATTCGAAAATGCCTTAAAGGGTATTTTCGTAATTTACAAATATGGTAATAAAAATATTTGGAATATTATTTATTAAAACTAAAATTCAAATTTATATTTTATATATAAATTCGAAATTTATTTACCATATTTAAAGATATTTTAATATCTTAGTTAGTTTTCTATTAATAGTATGTTCCTTTAATAGAATTTTGAATTCAATTAGGAAAGATATTTTGGCAAGAATATCTCTCATATTTAGGAACAAATATTTCGAGATTTTAGCCTTGTTTAGGGCTGAAAATTTCGTCCTCCCCTACTATAAATAAGGGTGAGATCCTCGTCCAAATAAACAGAGAAGAGAATTCACGGGAAGAGAATCGAAATCGTTCAGACGCGAAATTTCTCGACCCGAGAATCAAAAAACAAACACACAAACGCAAACCACTCTCCCGAGCGACGGATCAATTCTCTCTAGCCATCTTCGGAGAATCGAAACCGTGGTACACTGCGAGGTCGGCGTGACGATCTAGACGATACCCAACACGACCGCGGCCGACGACGCAACCGACGAGGAGCTGCCACTCACTTCAAAGGTAATCTCTCACGGGTATGACCCGCCCTATTACGTGTCAACGTGATTAGAGTTTTCTATCCGAGCTGCGAAGGAACCCGGAAAATTTTTTTTATTCCGCACCGTATCCCGGGGCGTTGCGTCTCGGGTACAAAACCGGGTACCTTTCCCAACAAATGTCAGCTGGGATTTCGTCCGAATGCCTTGTTCACCAAATCGAATGTCTTGTTGAACAAGTCGAATGCCTTGTTGAACTAGTCGAATGCCTTTTTCAACAAATAGAATGTCTTGTATGCCTTGTTGACCAAGTCGAATGCCCTTTCGAACAAGTAGAATGCCTTGTTAACCAAGCCGAATGCCTTGTTGACCTAGTCGAATGTCTTTCGTACAAGTAGAATGCCTTGATGACCAAGTCGCATGCCTTGCTGAACAAGTCGAATGCCTTGTTGATCAAGTCGAAAGCTTTGTTGACCACGTAATGCCTTGTTGAACAAGTGAATGCCTTATTTATTAAGTCGAATGCCTTTTTTTACCAAGTAATGCCTTATTGAACAAGTCGAATGCCTTTTTGAAAAAGTCTAATGCCTTGTTCAACAAGTCGAATGCCTTGTTCACCAAGTCGACTGCTTTGTTGATCAAGTTGAATGTCTTGTTGAACAAGTCGAATGCCTTGTTGAACAAATAGAATGTCTTGTATGCCTTGTTGACTAAGTCGAATGCCCTTTTGAACAAGTAGAATTTTTTTGTTAAACAAGTTAAATGCCTTGTTGAGCAAGTCATGCCTTAATGACCAAATAGAATGTCTTGTTAAACAAGTCGAATGCCTTGTTGAACAAGAAGAATGCCTTGTATGCAGTGTTGACCAAGTCTAATTCCCTTTCAAACAAGTAGAATGACATGTTCAACTAGTCTAATGCCTTGTTGACCAAGTCGGATGCCTTGTTGAACATGTCGAATGCGTTGTTGAACAAGTTGAATGCCTTGTTAAACAAGTCGAATGCATTGTTGACCAAGTCATGCCTTGTTAACCAAGTAGCATGCCTCGTTGAACAAGTCGAATGCCTTGCTGACCAAGTCATGCCTTGTTAACCAAGTAGCATGCCTTATTGAACAAGTCGAATGCCTTGTTGACAAAGTTGAATGCATTGTTGACCAATTACATGACCTTGTGAACAAGTCGAATGCCTTGTGAACCAAGTCGAATGTCTTGTTGACCAAGTCGAATGCCTTTCGAACAAGTAGAATGCTTTGGTGAACAAGTCGAATGCCTTGTTGACCAAGTCGCATGCCTTGCTGAACAAGTCGAATGCCTTGTTGACCAAGTAATGCCTCGTTGAACAAGTCGAATGCCTTGTTTATTAAGTCGAATGCCTTATTTTTACCAAGTAATGCCTTGGTGAACAAGTCGAATGCCTTTTTGAAAAAGTTGAATGCCTTGTTCAACAAGTCCAATACCTTGTTCACCAAGTCGACTGCCTTGTTGACCAAGTCAAATAACTTGTTCAACAAGTCGAATGCCTTGTTGAACAAATAGAATGTCTTGTATGCCTTGTTGACCAAGTCGAATGCCCTTTTGAACAAGTAGAATTCCTTGTTAAACAAGTTGAATGCCTTGTTGAACAAGTTATGCCTTAATGACCCAGTAGAATGCCTTGTTGAACAAGTCGAATGCCTTGTTGAATAAGAAGAATGCCTTGTATCCAGTGTTGACAAAGTCTAATGCCCTTTCAAACGAGTAGAATGCCATGTTCAACTAGTCTAATGCCTTGTTGACCAAGTCGGATGCCTTGATGAACTAGTCAAATGCCTTGTTGAACATGTCGAAGGCGTTGTTGAACAAGTGGAATGCCTTGTTAAACAAGTCGAATGCCTTGTTGAACAAGTCAAATGCATTGTTGACCAAGTCATGCCTTGTTAACCAAGTCATGCCTTCTTGAACAAGTCGAATGCTTTGTTGACAAAGTCGAATTCATTGTTCACCAATTACATTGCCTTGTTGACCAAGTCGAATGCATTGTTGACCAAGTACAATGCTTTGTTGAACAAGTCGAATGTCTTGTTGAACATGTCGAATGCCTTGTTGAACAAGTTGAATGCCTTGTTGAACAAGTCGAATGCATTGTTGACCAAGTCATGCCTTGTTAACCAAGTAGCATGCCTTGTTGAACAAGTCGAATGCGTTGTTGACAAAGTTGAATGCATTGTTAACCAATTACATTGCCTGTGAACAAGTCGAATGCCTTGTTGACCAAGAGAATGCCTTGTTGAACTAGTCGAATGCCTTGATGAGAGACTCGAATACCTTGTTGACCAAGTCGAATGCAATGTTGACCAAGTACAATGCCTTGGTGAACAAGTCGAATGCCTTGTTGAACAAGTCGAATACCAAGTCATGCACTGTTGAGAGGCAGAATGACTTATTGAACAAGTCGAATGCCTTGTTGAACAAGTCGAATGCCTTGTTGATAAAGTCGAAAGCCTTGTTGACCAAGTAATGCCTTGTTGAACAAGTCGAATGCCTTGTTGATTAAGTCGAATGCCTGTTTTACCAAGTAATGCCTTGTTGAACAAGTCGAATGCCTTTTTGAAAAAGTCGAATGCCTTGTTGAACAAGTCGAATGCCTTGTTCACCAAGTCGAATGTCTTGTTGAACAAGTCGAATGCCTTGTTGAACTAGTCGAATGCCTTGTTCAACAAATAGAATGTCTTGTATGTCTTGTTGACCAAGTCGAATGCCCTGTCGAACAAGTAGAATGCTTTGTTAACCAAGTCGAATGTCTTGTTGACCTATTCGAATGTCTTTCGTACAAGTAGAATGCCTTGTTAAACAAGTCGAATGCCTTGTTCACCAAGTCGCATGCCTTGCTGAACAAGTCGAATGCCTTGTTGATCAAGTCGAAAGCCTTGTTGACCACGTAATGCCTTGTTGAACAAGTCGAATGCCTGGTTTATTAAGTCGAATGCCTTTTTTTATCAAGTAAGGCCTTGTTGAACAAGTCGAATTCCTTTTTGAAAAAGTCGAATGCCTTGTTCAACAAGTCGAATGCCTTGTTCACCAAGTCGAATGCCTTGTTGACAAAGTCGAATGTCTTGTTGAACAAGTCGAATGCCTTGTTGAACAAATACAATGTCTTGTATGCCTTGTTGACCAAGTCGAATGCCCTTTTGAACAAGTAGAATTCCTTGTTAAACAAGTTGAATGCTTTGTTGAACAAGTCATGCCTTAATGACCAAGTAGAATGCCTTGTTGAACATGTCGAATGCCTTGTTGAACAAGAAAAATGCCTTGTATGCAGTGTTGACCAAGTCTAATGCCCTTTCAAACAAGTAGAATGCCATGTTCAACTAGTCTAATGCCTTGTTGACCAAGTCGGATGCCTTGTTTTACATGTCGAAGGCGTTGTACAAGTTGAATGCCTTGTTAAACAAGTCGAATGCATTGTTGACGAAGTCATGCCTTGTTAACCAAGTAGCATGCCTTGTTGAACAATTCGAATGCCTTGGTGACAAAGTTGAATGCATTGTTGACCAATTACATGGCCTTGTGAACAAGTCGAATGCCTTGTGAACCAAGTCGAATGCCTTGTTGACCTAGTCGAATGCCTTTCGAACAAGTAGAATGCCTTGGTGAACAAGTCGAATGCCTTGTTGAACAAGTCGCATAACCACCCACGGTTGTTGAGGAATATATAAATAAAATTGGTTCAATTAATTTTTTCTTTGCACACACGTAGGGCTTGCGCATGGTACTAGTAGTTTTTATTATTGCCCTTTTTGAATTCGAAGTTTGAAGACTCTGATCCCATAGTATTTTAACCTTTGTTGCACATGTTCTTCTTTAGGAAGATTATTATTAGTTATTAAAATTGATAATTAATGATTTAATTTACGATAATTATTTTTTTATACTATAGGCACTAATTTCTTATTTTTTGTGGGTATATTAAATTTTATCTTCTACTGATTTTTATAATTTTTGGGGTGGTAATTAATGAAATTTTATTTTAATAATTTAAAAATGTTGGTGTAGGGGCGATACAGCTTTTTGTAGTGACGAGTGTAGAGAGGAACAAATGAAGCAAGACGAGAAAAACGAGAGGCGGAAAGTAGCCACCCAAAACCGCCGCTCGCCGGCGACGGCTTCATCCGCTGGCACCGCCACCAATGAGAGTTATGTGGCGGCGACTTTGCAGTAGTAGTTACTCTCTCTCTCTAGAAACATATATCCGTATATATTTATATATATATATATATATATATATTGTATTTAGAGTTTGATGTATTAGCACGAATGTACAAAGGATGTGTTATGTTACGGATTTAATATAGTTAACAAATAAAGATTCCCAAGTCATAAGTAATTGAATTTGATGCTATTGATTAAACTAAGTGATGAGTTAATGATGAAACTTAAATATATACTTAGTATTCAGCACACTCTCGTGCATTATTTTATATTTAAATGTATTATAATTTTTTTAAAGTTACTTCCGTTAAATAAATAAAAGGTAAGGAAATTAGTCAAGGTCAGTTTTTGTTTTATTATTTAGCAACATGGGTGTTTTTTTTATTAACTATTAATTATAGAAAAACTTTGATTGGTTATTGAATATACCAAATTGACATTTTTTAATTTGACTTTGACCATTAATAAAATAGTATAGATTATGATTAATTATAAATTTCTCAAATTCTGTCTACGGCAACATTATTGATCCAAATCAAAACTGCTTAGAGGGACGTATCCGATCAAAACATTGTTGGCCCATTTTTTTAAATAAGGTAAAGCCCAAACAAACCACATTTAACCCATTGGACACTACGTTGGAAAGCCCAATGAGCAGAAAAGTCCAACCCATGTAAGAGAAGAAAGTATATCATATACTTGTGTAATAGTTGAGAAATCAATCAGTGGTTTGTTTATCGAGGTGATGAGTCATCATCGAAATGACGGATCACCTAGGTGATGATATGGCGTGATATATAATATTTTTAGACAACATCAACATACGCATCACTGTGATTAAACGAACACAATATTTCAATATCACATTGATATGTAAAATTGAATATCACTCATAAACAAATACATTGATGACATATCATATTGATATACATTCTGGTGATACTCACATCACCTTGTAATGTTGTATCACCTCAAACAATCACCATCTTAATTCAAAATTATATTCGGATACGAGTGTAGTATGTCATGGGTCGTGTTAATCACATTAGTTTTAGGAAAAATATTTAAATCAATATTATACGGACGGAAGTATAGTTGGTCTTGATCGGGGCAATCGTACTAACGGAATGGCTTGTTAATATAATATATACATTAGTTGAGGAAAATAAAATAAAAAATAGTTAAATAAAAAACATGTAAAAAAATCAGATCGTATCCGAATGACATTATTTTTCGAAACTATAGTTAAATAAATAAACAAAGATACAGAGTTAAATAACCCGTCAAAACCCTGTGGATACAATCGAACATCTCGTAAAGAGAAATCTCTATCAAGAACTAAAAACAATAAAAAAATACAAAGCTCGAAAGAAAACAATTATTAAAGCTTGGACAAATTGTTATTAAATCGACGGAGAATAGTCCGACACATATATCTTATAAAATATAAACCGGTTTTATTGAATTAAATCGAATAGTGTATTCACGCAAAATCTTCTATTTCTTAAATAAATTAAGAGATAATTAGAAAAGTGAGAGAAAGAAAAAATAAATTCTATCTCATCATCGTTAGTAATTTACTATGGACATATCTCCACGAACTCCATTAATATTAATTAATCCTATTAAAGTCGCCGAGCAGTATTATAATCAGCAAAGATTTCTTAAAGTCCTGTTTGGCGTAACAAAATAAAATTATTATAAACAATAAACGAGCCAAACAATTTTCTTCGGTTAACAATTACATGATTAAAATAAATAAATATAACAATTTTGTCTTTAGCCAAACAAGACTTTTTGCCTTTTGGACGTCGTATCACGAGCCCCCGTTGACCTCTTAAGCATGAAATAAAGTATATTTACCGTCTTTTAAAAATATAATAAAAACCATTAATTTCCATAACATCTCACACTACTCAGCCTCTGATGTCTTATAAATAGACAACATTGTCTAACTCTCAAACGTCGTACAATTTTCATTTAGTCCATTGAAGAACATAAATCAATTAGTTCTAAAGATATATTATGGGTAGAAAAATCGAGATAAAAAAGATCGAAGATGTTACTAAATGTCAAGTAACGTTTTCGAAGAGGCGTAGCAGCTTGATGAGAAAGGCTAATGAGATATCCGTCTGTTGTGACGTCGATGTCGCGTTTATATGCATTTTCGCCATCGGGACTTGTTAGCAAGTTCAGCAACAAGAGAAGGTTGTGAATTTTCGTTTTATTATAATTAATATATATATATATGTTGTATATAAATACATTGCAAGAAGTTAAATAATGATGCACCGAGTTACTACACATATTAGGGTTTTGTCTTGATATTTTTTATTTTCAGGATTGAAGATGTGATCCATTGTTATGTTAGTTTGCCAACTGAAACAAGATTGAGGTAATTTTATTTACTTCTTAAATAATTTTATAAATGTATGTATAATTTGTTTGTAAATTTTTCATGCATTCTTGATCTTTGGTGCCGTGGTGGTGATGTAGCCATATGAGCAATGTTCAGGTACGTGTACAAAATAATAAATAAATATAACAAATTGGCATGCTGCATCATGTTCATGCAGATGAAGGGTTTCCACAAAGTTAAATTATTAATATTAATATTATTTTTGCATGAAGAGAAAATTGGAGAGACTGGACTATCTCGAGCACATAAAGGGGGAAGCTAGCAAGCTACAATATCTCGAAAAGCAGTTAATCTCTCCCTCTCTTATAATAAAGATTAAAAAAGTATATTTCAATATAATGAAATTTCGTTTTGTCGAAAAATGGATTAAGGAATCGTTACTGATCAAATCCCCGGCTAATTGTCTTGGATTTGGTTCGTTACGAGTAAATTAATTAACTACCATTTATATTTCACGGTCACGATCATTACATATTAAATAGTATTTTTCACCCGTCTGTGCGTAGATTAAAAAAAATCTTTTTATTTCATATCTTAAAAACTTTGCTCTTTTTTTTTTTTTGATAAGTAAAGACTTTGCTCTTGTGTCAAAAGATTATGTGGAAAATGAAAGTAAATTTAACCATTAAAAATGCACTTTACTGATAGGTCATAATTAATTAGTCTACTATCAATTTTAATTAGTTATGACTTACCTATATATTTCTTACGGAATTGTCTTTACCTTCTAATCTTGTCTTCATGAAGGCTTCAATCTAGTTATGTTTCTGAATTAAATCCGGTAGGATATTGGTCGAGATTTGCTTTTTCCGACAGGATTTTTGGCATGACCGGCGAAGTAATAATATTGTCGACGTTACAGTATTTGTTTCGTGTTTATTATTTCCATGTAGATCCTTCACTTTTATACCATCTAATCTTTCTCTCTTATACATCTTCATTCTTCACCTTTCCCTTGGAACATATATGTACATACTCAAGTATCGAGGTAAATTTTTTATTTTTATTTACTTAAATTATGACAGAAATATTATTAAGTTATTAATAATTATCATCCTATGGTTTTACTTAGAATCTCCAACTACAAATTACCAAGAGGAGTTTGATGCTGCAAATCATGGAAACGGACCTACGGTAAGAACAAGAAAAAAAAATTATTATTTTTAAATAAATACGACACATTATATTTAATTATATTATTTATTCAAATGAACAGGGACTATGAAGTTGATCCAGCCCTAAATCCTTCTCTTTACCAGCTCTTATGGTGTGACAGAAATTTGAGATATTGTATTGGGAGAATCATTGCTAGAAAAGTTAAGTCTTGGAATTATGATATTTCAATCTGTTTTAGGGGGAAAATGTCGAATGACCACTTTACCTAAAGCTTAAGCTTGAAGGGAAAGAGTATCACGGTGTAATTTTATATTTTAATTTCAACACGCCCCCTCACGTCTAGGCTGATTTCGTTCTTATCTAGGCTGATTTCGTTCTAAACGTGAAATTTTCTTTTAAATCATGGTCGTGAGAACTCATACACATTTCATCTAAAAACTTAAGTATATTTTCTTTTAAAATTTATATATTTTTATTTCCAGCAACGGAAAATATCAAAAATGTATTAGAATTTTGCCTAACCTTTGTAACATAATGAATCCCAGATGGAGCTCGAGAACCAAAACGGCGTTATGATTCCGGCACCGATGGCCAACCCGTATACCGAGTTCGATCCATGGATGAGCCTTTACGGGTAAATCTATATATATTTCATCCATTCTCGAAGATGTTATTACATCATAAAAACGTGTTGTAGTAAGTACCGATTTATATTGTAATGCTTTCAAGTGCTGCTGCTATTGGTGGTGAAATGCTTGTTGAGAACTTGCTCGGGCAAGAAAATGGGGCTCCGAAAATGAACTGCGACCCGTCGAACTATGTGCTCAATTTCCCGAACCCGCAGAATATTTGTGAATTTTCGATGCCGAAGAATGAATCTGGTGGCGGGGTCGCCGTGCTCACATCGGGGCTTCACATAGATATACCTCCTCTTGTGGTGTCACAGGTAAAATTAATGTAATATAATATTAAAATCATACATGCATATATATATATATATATATCCACAAATAATTTATATAAATTGCATGTTGAAGCAGCCATTGGTGATGGATCAAGCCCTAAACGTGCCGGAGCTGAACAATGATCTTGCTTGGAATCAGCTCTCCAATGTATACTGTTTTGTCTTAATTTTATAATTTCCTCATAGGCAAAATTATAAAATTAGGTCACTAAGTATCCAAGTTTTCGTTTTTGGGTTATTATGTTTGATAATTGCAAAAGTAGGCCACTAACGTTGTATGTCAAAACAATTTTGGGTCATGTTTTCAATTTTAGGTCACTAAGTATATATTTTTTCGATTTTGGGTCACTAAGTACACATGTTTCATTTTTGAGTCACTATATTTACAAAGTTAGTTATCAAATGAGTGACCCAAAATTGAAAAATGTATATACTTAGTGACCCAAAATCGAAAAATATAAACTTAGTGACCTAAAATTAAAAATATGACATAAAATTGTTTTGACATACAAAGTTAGTGACCTACTTTTGCAATTATCAAACATAGTGACCCAAAAACGAAAACTTCGATACTTAGTGACCTAATTTTACAATTTTCCCATTCACACACCACACACACCACACACACATATGATAGAAAAAATATATCAAAATTTACCCCTTTCTTATTTATCAGGCTGCTCTCCCTGATGTGAACTATCTCTCTAACATCCAATCTCCCGGGTAATAACTTGCTGGAAGGAAACTAATACTATACTTAACATATATATAACACTTGTTTATATTATAATATTTTTTTATCTTATTTCTCATGTCCTAAACAGACTCAATGCAAGCAACTCGATGATCATCGATACGGTGACCCCTACGAATTATTATCAGATTTATAATAACGAACAAAACCCTAATTTTTTCAACCAAAAGATGTTGAATTCTTTGACGGAGATGGAACCAAACCACAACGAACAAAACCCTAATTTCAACGAGCTGACGAATTCTCCGGCCAACAACATAGAGACTGTAACCAACATGCTGATGGGCAATGACGATGGCAAAGATGATGATGCTGGCGAAAACGTAATTTACGATTATATCCTCAATGAGTTTCGTGAAATAATGCAGAAGCCTCGTTCTCCGGTTCGAACCGACCCGGTGCAAAATGAGGTATATAGTTGAAATATGGATGTAATTAGTTGATTACTGTTGGCCCATGAATAGATGATTTTCTCGAAATATATATATGTCGTATCATTTTGTTTTGTAGATAAAGCAGGAAGTTGCAGTTGGCAACGACGACTCTACCTGGGACTGGGCTGACTTGCTTCTCCACTCCAATGTAGAAGATATTATTGGCAAATGACGAAATGATCATATATCACTCGCTGGAATAAAGATATGTTCGATTTCTATATTTTATCTTTTAAATAATTACGTTTTTCAAACACAAGACTATTAGTAGACGACAGTATTTCTTGAGAGATTTTAACTAGATCCTTTTCGTTTTAGTTATGACGAGATTGTCGTTTGCTTATTATCTATCTGAACTTGGAAGTGTTTTTCCTTAATGATATGTCATGAATATTTGCAAATTTAATGGTTCGGAATTTGTTATTTATGTTTTTCCTTAATTTTAAACAATAAAAATAGTTAAATTACAATTACAATTTATGACAAAATATTTTTATTTCACACATAATCAATAATGCTTGTCGATGTACGCTTTTGTTAGATCGAGTGTACACTAATATAAAATCAACTGCTGATATGAGAATAGACCTCTCTATGATTTAACTATTGAGTCTGGTGAAAGTTAGTTTCTCGATATCGGACAAAATAATTTCAACACACCGCCGCAAAGTGTGAAGTTAGTTTCCCTACGCGGGACTAATAACGAAGCCCTAATTCAAAAGTCATCATCATTATCTCTGTTGAAAAGCAAGTTAATTTTTTTATTTTTATTTTTCGGACAAGTAAAATAACTGCTGCGGCGACCACTCAGTAACCAGCTGGCACGCCGCCTTTCCTCGGATCGCCGACGCCCACGAGATTATCCGTTCGGCGGTTAACGACTACGAACTGACAAACGGATCCCGTGGTATCGCCGACCCTTCGAAGGACATGTCCCCTTTTCTCGAGCCCGTCCCTTACTTGTGCGGAAACCTGGAAGTGTTGGCCCGTAGGAACCGTCCAATTCTCGTACAGTACTACGATAGGAACGAGCTCCATGTTATAAGACACGCACGCATGCACGCGCACGCGGTGGTGGTGTAGTGTTAGAGTTCACGCAAATCTCATAAAAGTAGCTCGATGAGTACCTTAATTTTTTATTTTTTTCTGTAGCCGGAGGAACCGTGACTAGTTATTATAGCCAAGTAAACTTTGGAGGCTGATGCAGTAGCCTAAAACTACACCATAAGCCCACGTGTTATGGCATGTCCACGTGTGACAGGCTCCTCGAGATATTAAGAACGAGACCAAGGCCTCATTGGTTCGATTCGAAATTTAAATCCGAAATATCTGAATATGAATACAATTTTGAATTCCAATTGTTTGGTTTGATTCAAGATTCGATTCGAAATATTTGAATATCAAATTTGAATAAAAATAATTTTTGTGATTCGAATAATACTCGAATATGAATAAATAAAATCACGATATTCGATTGGAATAATTCAGTATTTATTTATATATGATATATTATAATTCGATATATGTTTAAAAATGTTTCATTACATATAATATATTATAATTTAATATATATTTAAAATATGATATTATTTATAGTGTTTTATTAAAAAGATTTTATGAAAAAATAGAAAAAAATACATAATATTCGATTCAAATATGTATCCAAACCGAATTCGAATAGATTTTAGAATTCGAATAGTCTTAGAATCGAATACAAAGATTCTATTCGATAACCGTATACGAATAGAATATGGTGTTGATTCGATTCTTTTGCAACCCCTAATTGACAGTATAATAGTCTTACCGGATGATAAACTCTTGGATACATAACAGAAGATAACGGATCCATTCGTCGAACTAAATAGTTCAGTAGAACCTCCGTTGTTCCCCCGATGATCAGAGACCCTCCGCTCGCGCCTACCACGGCTTTCAATTTTCCGCCCAACGGTAAAAAAAATCGAGTATATGATCACGTGCATTTTTAATACCTCGGACGGTTATTTTATTACCTTGAGAACGATCGTGGGCGACATTGAGGAAAGAGGTCTCTTTCCGGGGTAGATAAAGTTCGCGGGCGAAGGCGGCGGAGAACGTTGGTTGAACCGTTTTCGGGCATCGAAAAATCATCCATTTCGTTGTTGAGAATTATTCCGGTGCTTCGGGACATGAATTTCACACCGAAGAAGGCATTAATTGTAGTGGTCATCGAGACGGCGTTGCGGTACGAATCTACTACGGAAATGTGGCTCGTCCCGTGATCGTCGACCGGCTTCCACCTGATCATTGAAAATTTTACAAGGTTACTGTTTGAAATATAAAATATGATACGCTCCACCAAGCTTAGGCTTTTAGGCGAAGTGACCATTTAACAACTCTGATGCTATGAAATCACTAGGGGTGGGCGCGGGTCAGGTATTTGACAGGGTCGGTACCCGACTAGGACGAGTAGTGATTTTCCTACCCGATCCCGACCCGAAGTATGTCGGGTACACGTCGGGTCGGGTACCGGATACCCTATTTAAAACATTATTACTTTTTAATTAATATTTTAATAAGATTTGTAATATTTATGATATTTTATATGTTTTTCTTTTTTAATTTTTTTAATATGAGGAGTAATCATTAATTTTATATCATTCTTAATTATTTTATGACTATTTCAAATTAGTTATACTATTTTTTTCATTTTTTTAATTATTAATTCATGATCGGGTACCCGATCAGGTAATTCGGGTAGCATTTTGCTACCCGATACCCGTTGCCCACCCCTAGAAATCACTACCGAACGTTTTATCGGTAAATCGATTTCTTACCGCCCACCGTAATGGCTTGCGTTAAACGTCGTATTATCGAAGATGCCTCTCTTTAATTCCGCTGTGAATTCTTTAGACATCATATCCTTAACAACATCCTTAACGTTTACGAAATCGGGATCGCCTAATCTTTCTCTTGCGGCGAACACGTGCTTAAGAGCTTCGATTTCCCGATGCGTCCTAAGGGGAGCCGATATATTATGCAAGTCTTGGTACAAGGCCAAGATGTTAAGTATCTGAAGCAGACGAAGTAAAAAAAAAACATAATTTTTTTTATTACCGAACGAGCCCGCAAATTATTAAAAAATTGTAATTAACGACTTACCAGCGACGTAGCGGGCCCTCCCGACGACGGCGGAGGCATCCCGTGAATCTCGACTCCCATTACGTTGACCTTAACGGGTTCTCTCAACTTCACGCGATAATTGCTCAAACCTTCCGATGTAATTAATCCTCCGAATTTCTTAATATCGGCGACGAGATCGATCCCGATGGACCCGTTATAAAAGGCCTTCCCCCCTTGTAATGATATTAAGTTTAAGGTTGCGCCGAGCTTTTTGTTGAAGCATGAATCGCCCGATTTTAGTAAACGGCCTTGCGGGGCGAATACGCCGCGGAGTCCTTTATCGGACATTATCGCCGATTCGGATGCCTTCATCTGCATGCTCAGATACGGCGAGATTTTGAACCCGTCGGTCGCCAATTTGGGGGCCGGCTTCACGAGCGCCGTCCACGGAAGTTTTCCGCATTTCTTCCAAGCTTCGTGCAAGCCTAATAGCTCGCCTGGCACTGCTATCGATGAGGGACCGCTCGCCTTTTTAACAGAATTTCCTCCAAACATATTCTGCCCGAAAAAAAAAAAAAAAAAGAGTGTTGTTTGAAATAAAATATATAAATCTAAAATATGATGCGCTTCGTTGAAGTTTATAGTTTTAGGTGAAGTAATCATTCAGCATGGTATACGAACACATACTGAAGAGGTCGTGTGTACGAATCCTCACGACTACCCATTTAGGAAAAATTCAATTCTACGGTTATATATATTAAAGAAATCAAATTAGACGCGAGCAGTTGTGGAGCATGAAAATCACGTGAGTGGGGTCTTATCTAAGTGGACCCGATAATATTTTCTAAAATTTTCGATGGTATCCTTTTACTTTAATTTTGTTCAATTTTAGTCCAATCATTAAAAATTTCAACGTATATTATTAATAATAATTATTTTCAGTTGGATCAATGGACCCCAGTGCCACCAATGTGGTTCCGAAGCTCTATGTGGGGAGATTATTAGAAATAAAATATATATTTTTCAAATATCGTACACGCTCACCTGAAGCTTAAACTTTCTGGTAAAATGATCATTCAAATGCAAGAATTTCACGTAATCCTAAAAAAAAAAATTATTTACCATGTGAGCAAGTTTTGGGAGCGGTTTCCCTCATGTCGTAAGCCTGCGTATGGCCGTCGTTCGAGCTCACGAGCATGAACGCACCGCCGCCGATTCCGCTCGAGCCGGGGCTGACCACTCCCTGGCAGAGGGCTGCAGCCACGGCTGCATCGACCGCGTGCCCGCCTCGTTTGAGCATGCTCGAGCCGATCGCCGAGCACCGACCGTGGTCAGCCGCGACCACCGATTTGCTTGCCACGAGCCTCGCACGTGGCACAACAACAGCAACAGCAACAACAACAACAATTGAGGAGAGAGATAGAGAGAAAAACTGAAATTGAGGAAGACTAAATATTTTTATTGATTGATTACTTGTACTATTACAAGTGATGAGCATATATATAGAGTACATCGTAGCAGAATCTCTCCACAATCGATCATAATAATGAGCACTAAATATAGAGATATCGTTTCCTTTATTGACCAGACTACCATATGTAAGAGAATATATTACTACTTGGGATCCTTGATACCATCCATAACCTTTGACTAAATCTTCTGATTGATATCATCGCCTTATTTATCCATAATTAGTGGATTGACCTAATCCCCCTTATCACTCCATAATTTGTGGGATTCGCCTTATTACTCCTAGGTCATCCACTTGATACTATATTGCCAATACCCTCCCGCAAACTGAGCCGAGGTTGAAGGCACAGTTTGGCGCGAAACGAAGCCAGTGTAGCTTTCGAGACAGATTTGGTGAAGAGGTCGGCAATTTAATCCGTCGAAGGAATATGTTTAGTAACAAGTAGCCCAATAGCAACACGTTCACGTACAAAATGGTAGTCCAGTTCGATGTGTTTACTGCGTGCATGAAAGACTGGATTGACTGTCATGTATAAAGCACTGATATTATCACAATAGATCGTTGGTGGCGGTTGAACGGGGATGCGAAGATCATTGAGAATGTAGGTAAGTCAAGTAAGCTCGGCTGCTGTATTAGCCATAGCACGGTATTCTGCTTCGGTACTGGAGCGCGAGATAGTATGTTGCTTCTTAGCACACCAAGAAATAATATTTGAGCCGAGAAATATGCAATAGCCAGTAGTCGAGCGTCGTGTCGTGGGACATCCTGCCCAATCAGCATCAGAGAAAGCTGACAATGTGAGAGTAGTTGTAGAAGTGAGATGTAAACCAGTGGAGATCGTGCCCTTTAGATGGACGAGTTTCATGTGAGCGATCGTCGGTGCATGCATAAACTGAGAGACATAGTTAACACAGTAAGACAAATCCGGATGCGTGAGAGTCAAATACTGAAGTGCTCCCACGATTCCACGATAATGACTGGGATCTTCGAGAGTAGGCGCATCAGTCGAAGGTTGTAACTTGACGTCGAGCGGAGTTAACATGGGTTTACATTCTAACATGTGGGACTGATCGCGATGGCGTATGCTCTTAAATATGATATAGAGGTTCGTGCATATACATCAAGTTATAATTAAAACGAATAATGTTAAACTAGCACCACGCGCGATAGGCAGTGTACCTATCGTTTGTAGAATAGTTTAGCGAGTATCCGAGTATCGAACACGAGGAATAACATTGATTACTAGTAATTACCTATCAATTCGATATTTAGCCTAACAAATAGTTTGTGATTTTTGTATGTTTGAACTGGATCACGACAACTCAAACTAACACGATGAAACAACTTAAGACACGTCTGAAGATTTAAAAGTAACTTTTCAAGTGGAGAAGAATGTGCTCGGGATTTCGAATCCCGTTAGGTATTGTCGACTAGGCCGTAAACCACCGTATCCACGCGGATAATGACTAAATCGCAGTAATTTCTTTTCACTCCCGAATTTGCTGTCGCCCTAAACGGTCGCGAGGATTTATATTGGTTTACCTATAGCGACGGTCGACTATTTGCTTTCGCCCTATAGTCGACTCCTAACGTTTACGAAAGGACTAACCGTTCTTTAGCTTTCGCCCTCAACGGTATACCAAACGTCACACCAATACATAGACATATCAATGTGACCTTCAAAACAACACATAGACATATTGAATCGAAGAAACAATGTCGTAAACGATAAATAAACAATATCACGTGTTCACAAGTGTTATAACGCCCAAACGACAACTCTACCCAACCTTCATCTCATCCCGAGCACAAAAGAAGCTTAGCTACTCATGCTTAAGAGAGATCTACGAATCGTATACAAAATAAAGCACAGAGAATACATAGATCTTCCCTATTTTACGAGCCCAAGCAGATCCGGCGTCCTTTGTGCTAGATCTTGGATAAATTGAGCTTTGGATCTTCACTTTAGCACCTAGGAATCGTTTTGATTGATTCCTATGGGTCTTGAGACGTCCCTTAGGTGTATTTTATGTTTTGGAAGTGAGTTATGTCGATCTAGATCTAGATCTGGATTGAGAAGCGCGGCTTATATAGAAAGTAATAAACAACACGGCTTATCCCACCTACCAACACGGCCGTGTTTGAGGCCTGAGGCCCGCGTCTGCGATGTTTCGTCGACAACACGGCCGTGTATCGTGTCCCTCTAGACCGTGTGAACTTGCCGAGGCTTTATATCATTTTCCTTCGAAGAAGCACGGCCGTGTTGGTTCTTGCCGTGGCCGTGTTTCCTATGAACATGGCCGTGTTGGTTGTTGGTTGGAGCCGTGTTGATTCGCCGAGGCTTAAAATCATTTGTCTTCAAGTAAACACGGCCGTGTTGATACACAGTGACGCCGTGTTTGTGGTAAACTTGGTCATTTTTGCCCCATATTCTCTCGATTGGTCCCGATTTGTTATCTTATGCTCCTTCTATATCAAAACATAGGTATAATCTTTAATATAAGTACAAGATAACTCAAATAAACCAAGTTACGACCTAAATATGATAAAGATAAACGTATAAAAATACGTTCATCAGGGACCGCTCCAGGATGGTAAGCGCATAGTGTGATTGAGAAAGATGCAACCCGTTAGACGTGGAAGATATCTCAAATCCTAGAAAGTGATGAATTGGTCCAAGGTCCTTCATCGAGAATTCATAGCTTAATGTTTTAATAAAAGAAGCGACAATGTCATTAGAAGATCCTGTAAGAAGCATATCATCAACGTATAACAATAAGACAAGAACGCCTTTAGTAGAATGATATATAAAAAGAGAAGGGTCGGCGAGACTACAAAAGAAGCCACAAGAAAGCAAAAATTTACTGAGCCTATCGAACCAAGCACGAGGTGCCTGTTTAAGTCCATATAAAGCACGTTCAAGTTTGCAAACATAATTTGAAAAGTGAGAATCAGACATACCTGGCGGTTGTTCCATGTAAATACCTTCATTGATATAACCATGTAAAAATGCATTTTTAACATCTAATTGTCGGATTGGCCAGTGTTTGACAAGAGCAACAGTTAAAACTAGGCGAATTGTACCTGGACGGATGACAGGTGAAAAAGTTTCTGTATAATCAAGCCCATTAATTTGATGGTAACCTTTTGCCACTAGGCGAGCTTTGAGGCGATCCAGAGTACCATCAGGTCGCAGTTTAGTCTTAAAGACCCACTTTGATCCAATCACATGCATGTCTGATGTTCGTGGAACAAGTCGCCATGTTTTATTTTGATGAAGTGCAGTAAGTTCGTCAAGCATCGCAGCTTTCCATCCCGGATGTGATAGCGCTGATTTAACTGTCTTGGGTTCACGAGGTACCCTGCTAGAAACAACAACGTTCAATGCATACTTAGGGTTTGGTTTAACAATACCATGATGAGAGCGGGTCGTCATATGATGCTGGACATGTGGAGGGCTGGGGTGCGGCTCAGACAATATAGTCGTGGAATCGGATGCATGCACATCTGAAGATGTTGTTAGATCAAGTGCTAAGGAGTCGCCAGATTCATGTGTGGCTTCATCAATAATATCGTCAGAGGATGGCGTTGGGTCACCTTGTGAAACATCTGTGACAATACCTGGGAGCGGGATATTAGAGTTAGGATGTGAGATAATATCCTGCGAGGTTATACCTGATTCGGAACTAACATGAGAAGTTAGCCATGAGTCAAGTAAATTATGAACGTGGGAGTTCGTAGGAGAATTTTTATTATATTTGAAAGGAAAATCATTTTCATCAAAGGCAACATTTCGAGAAATAATAAATTTGCGACTAGAGAGATGAAAACACTTATAACCTTTATGTTTTTCGCTGTATCCTACAAAAACACACAAAGCAGATTTAGGATCAAACTTGTTATTTTTGTGTCCCATGTATATGGAAAACATTTGGAACCGAATACTCGGAGAGAACTATAATCAGGGTGAGTTCCATGCAGCTTGAAATATGGTGTGTCAGACAGGAGAGACGATGAAGGAAGACGATTAATAAGAAAAACAGATGTTGAAAAAGCTTCTACCCATAAAGATAGTGGAACATGACTGTGAAATAACATCGTCATACCTAGTTCTCGTATAATACGATGTCGTCGTTCAACCATACCTGTTTGTTCTGGTGTATAAGGGCATGAGATTTGATGAACAATTCCTGTGGTAAGGAAGTGAGATGATAACTGAGAATTAACAAATTCACCTCCGCCATCTGAGTGGAAGATCTTGATGTTCTTATTAAATTGCCGCTCAACATATTTTTCAAACATTAAATAAGCAGTAAAAAAGTCGGATTTATTTTTTAAAGGAATAATCCAAGTATACTTTGAAAAATCATCGACTAGACATGCATAATAACGAAATTTTCCAATAGATAAAACATGAGCGGGACCCCAAAGATCACAATGTATTTTATTAAAAATATCAGAAGTTGAATGCTCAGATGAACTAAATGGTAGTTTGCTTAATTTTCCTAATTGACAACTATCACACAAATGACTTTTTTTCGAAGACCCTACGACATTGATAAGACCTTTATTCTTTAATAAAGGAACAGCAGATGATTGCGGATGACCCAAACGTTGATGCCAGATGTCTAATGTCCCAGATTTGAAACGATAAGAAAAATATGCTTCTGGCTCATTAGACAGGACATATAAATTACCCTTGCGTGTCCCTTCCATGAGAGGTTGACCTGTGTTCCGCGACTTGACACAAAAATTAGTGTTAGAGAATTCACAATTAACAGGGAAATCAGATGTAAGTTGACTGATGGAAAGCAAGTTTTTCTTAAGATCTGGAACAAAAAGAACGTTATCAAGCGGTACAGTTTTATCTTTTTGCTTAATTAAGGAATTACCAATACCTGTTATGGGTAAAGAGGATCCATCACCAATAACGATCGAGTCACATCCATTATATTTATGGATATTATTTAACATACCTGGTTGTCCGGTCATATGATTAGAAGCGCCGGTATCTGATGTCCATTCCGTATCAATTACGGAGTTGTCGAGTGTGAGCGCAGCTAGTGCCTGTGGGATTTCCTTATTCTGATTGTCCTTCTTTGGTAACCACCAGCAGATTTTTGCAACGTGACCTGGCTTATCGCAATATTGACATATAGCATCACGGTATAGTTCTCTTTCTGCAGTAGTCATTCGACGCTGTCCAGGTGGAGGCGATTTGCGTTGTGCACTGTGATATCCTTGGGGTTGGCTACGAGACTGTTGCGCTTGGAAACCACGGCCCACAGAATTGAACTGGTTAGTTGGATTTTTTGGCTTGAAATTTGTCGTCTGTTGATGTCCGTAGAATGCTAGATGCGGTGTGAGCATGTGAGCGAAGTATCATGTTGATTTGAGAACCAGCTTCGGCGTTGATCTAGGCTCTGCAATTGTGAAACAACTTCAGCATACGTCGGTCGTGGGGGTTTCAGCATTGTTGTGGTGAAGGTTTCATATTGAGGTCCAAGGCTTGTTAGAAGACAAAACACTTTTTCTTGATCTGGGATTGGCTTTCCGATTGCGGCAAGATTGTCGCATAACCCTTTGAAGGTCCGTATGTGTTCCGTAACGGATTTGCTTTCATCTTTGCGCAAATAGGTTAATTGTTGTCATAGTGTGAATTCTCGCTCTTGGGAGTCTTGCGCGTAGGCTTCTTTGAGTGCAGTCCAGACTGCAATTGATGTGTCTAACCCTATGACAAGTCCAAGGGCCTCTTCGGACAGAGTTCCAATAATCCAGCCACGAAGAAGACGATTGGACTTTTGCCATGCAATGAATTCTTTTGTTGGAGTTGGTGTTGTTTCTGTGTTGATGGGTGTTGTTTCTGAGCTTGAGGCTTGTGGATTTTGTGTAGTGAATTTTGATGGAATTGGGTTGTCTTTTTCGAGATGATGAACTAGATCTTGACTTTCTGCCAAGCCTAATACTTGTTCTCTCCATAATGGATAGTTGGTTGGGGTGAGTTTTAGCGTAACGAAGTTACCAACATTCAGAGATAGGGAAGCCATGGTGAACCTGGCTCTGATACCAAGAGAAAAACTGAAATTGAGGAAGACTAAATATTTTTATTGATTGATTACGTGTACTATTACAAGTGATGAGCATATATATAGAGTACATCGTAGCAGAATCTCTCCACAATCGATCATAATAATGAGCACTAAATATAGAGATATCGTTTCCTTTATTGACCAGACTACCATATGTAAGAGAATATATTACTATTTGTGATCCTTGATACCATCCATAACCTTTGACTAAATCTTCTGATTGATATCATCGCCTTATTTCTCCATAATTAGTGGATTGACCTAATCCCCTTATCACTCCATAATTTGTGGGATTCGTCTTATTACTCCTATGTCATCCACTTGATACTATATTGCCAATAGATAGAAGAAAGAGAACGATGGCCCTTGTCATGATTGATTGGTCTGCTGAGGAAAGAAAAGACAAAATAAAAAAAAGTCATTACACATTATTCACATGTAACAACCTGATAAGAAAGATTATTCGGACCACCTTTTTCACTGGCTTTAGCTTCGAAAGTAACGAAGAAACTCAGTTCTTAAATATTCTCTCTAAGCACGGGGACGTGCCGAGCTGGCAGTTGTTACATGGAGTCGAGCGATGTAAGTTTTAAAACATTGAACCGCTGAGTCAGCCCATAGTCAATGGCTCCTCATTTACTGTGATCTGGAAGAAGAAATAATTGCATTTTTCTAATAATATTCAAACATCAATAATAATTAATATATACTAGTATACTTGCACACTCAATGTGTGCCAAAAAAATTAATGCAAACAAAACTTATTGATGTATAATTTTAAAAAAAAAATAATCGACAATAAAATAGGAGGATTTATTTGAATCATTTCCCTATAATAGGTAGGTGGTTATGCCTGTCATAACTTTTTTATTTTATTATTAAAATAAAAATGAATGGAAGACCAAATCAAACAGTTGTTCTTCTAATGTGGGTTCATTAATTTTTCTTTTCTTAACTATTAATTATAGCTAAAATCTGATTGGTTAATTGTGTTACACCAAAATTGACGGGTTTTAAAGGATCCTCACGCTTAATAAAAGAGTATAGATATTAAATCCAAATATCGCAGTCACAACATCCAATCCATTACAAACACTAAGCCACACTCAAACTATATAAACTAGTATTATGGGCACATCCCACGTGTGTGAAAAGAAAAAATTAATTGATATTTATTTGAATCATTCCACAACAATAGTGGGTGATTATGCTTTATAATAATTTTTAATTATTAATTTAATAAAATAAAAATGATGAAAGACCAAGTCCAACTGCTAATTTTCGTGGTTACTTATCTGATTGACCAATTTTGATAGATCAAATTGCAGTTGTAAAATAGTACAGATATACATTATTTATATTTTAAGAATTATTTTTAAGTTAAGACTTTTCATTGATGAAGTTTTGATTTTAATTTAAATGTTTATTATTTCGAAATATATATATATATATATATTAAAAAGAAATAGAGTTGTGGATACAACTGTAATAAAGAAAAATACAAAATTGTCATTACAATTGGATGACGAAGTGATAGTTTTTATGTGTACATCTAAAATTATTAAATATAAAATAAGGTATACTACAAGTTCATTCGGAATTAAGAAATTGGCGGACGGTCTTCAAATTACTACTACACTAACTAAACACTACTAATCCATCATTTTTGTCCACATTAAAAACAAAAAGCAAAAAGAAGATTGTGCTAGACGTTAGATAAAGCCATAGCTTTATTCACGGACACGTGTCGCATTATATCACAACCCTTGGATTACACCAGCAGATCATACGTTCTACTTATTTAAAGCATTGTATAGTTAGTGTAAGAATCCTTACAATGATAAAAAATTAAAAAAATTAAAAAAAATTAAAAAAAATCCTGAACTTATTCTCGGAGCCATATGGATCATGTCCGTGCTCTCAAGCTTATCGTCGTCGTCTCCGTCATCATCGAAGCTGCATCGCTCTTACGAAGCCACGGGATTATCACGTTCGCCGACGGTAAAGTAGTTACGCCGCGTTACATCCACATGGGACGCGTCGGGAACGTGCTCGTGTGCGCCCAACGTTGTAGGGCTAAGCATCGGGGGAGAGGCTACTGCAAGGAGAGGCATCCCATCGATTATTGCAGCTGCATTTTCAAATGATATGATATGATATGATATGATATGATATGATATGAGAACTTTGAGATATTCGTTGTGATTTTTATTAAGAGCAATTTTGTCAACTCGTTGTTAGTTTCTAGGTCTTATTCATTTTGGAAGATTAGTTCGTTTGAAGAAAAACGACTTTAAAGGAGGTCGTGGGATCAAATCTCCCCTCTCACAATTCTTTGAGAAGTCCTCATGAGCTTTATGGCCCATGGCTATCGTTGTCAGGTGGGTTTAAGATGTATCTATCTGGCCCCGGGGATTAGTCTCACCTCTGGAGTGAGTGGCGCAATTAAGCCTCCGTCAGGTCTGTGTGGCGCAAGCCCGCGTCGGTATTTAGGGGCTAGCCCATAGCCAGATCGAGTGGAGATACCTCTGGACAGTAAGAAAAAAAAAACGAGCTCGAATAATTTATTTAATATATGTGTTATCAAATGGAATTCTTATCACGTATTGTGTAATGCGCATCTAAATTTGTCGAGGTACGAGCTCAACTCGAACTCGAACATAATAAAGTTAATGATCTATTTTTATTATTATCGAATATAATGATCCAAAAACGAAAATATGTATAATTAGTGACCTAAAATTATAATTTTGCGTGTCACAATGGTATATAATTTAAATGAGATTCTTACTCGAATTAGGATCGAAGAAGGATTTTTCTTTTTCCTTCTTTTTTTTTTTTTTTGACTTTTAACACTTCTCTCTTATCCTCCATAATTAATTTAAATCAAATCCCCATTGCCCATTATTCTCTACGACAACATATGAAGCGATGAACACGAATTCATAGCTGTTTCTCCTGTAATAATTCTTGGGATAGGAAGGCTTCGCTATAGAGATATGTCACATTCGAAAGCCACCGTGTCATCCACTGACACGTGTCGCCTCAAAAACCCATTAGACGCACGCAAGCACCATTATATAAAGAGGCAAAAGAACCTTAATTCCTCGAAGCATAATACATCACAAAAACTCAAAGAGAAGCAATGGGCCACGTCAGCACCTTCGCGCTCATCGTCGTGGCGTCGCTCTTAGTAGGAGGCGATTATTGTTACGTGGCGAACGGGCACGGAGTGACGCAGCGCCACATCTACATGGGACGCGTTGCGAACGTGACCGTCTGCGTCGAGAGCTGTAGGGCCAAGCACGGCGGGTCTGGGTACTGCATGGACCGACGCCGGACCAGTCCATGCGACTGCATGTGTCAAGTTCCCGTCAGGTTCCGCCCTCGGGCTCGGGCTCGAGCTCGGGCGCCTAAGAAATCCATATCGAATCGACCGTAAACTTTTTTATTTTATATATATGTAGAGAGAGAGAGATTCAGCGAGATACTTTTTAATGATAATGAGTTCCAAATAAACTGTTCAAATTCGCAGTACATATCGGTAAAACTTTCAGATGAAATAATCATTCGGGAGGTTACAGGAGCGCGTCAACTTAGATATTGATAAAAATTGAAACTTTGAAATAGGATCATGATAACTAATAGATGTCACGTGAAGGCAAAGCATTGCCTAAGGCTCCATCATATAAAATCGGTACCTCATCAAATTCTGTTTACGTTAGAATTTATATTTATTTTTTTCTGACTTTTGGGACCAAGTAAATCGCGATGTTCATGTAATAGCTTGCAGACTACGCCAATCTGATAAATTACAGTAGGACATATTCATGTATGGTTAAAAGCACATATCCTAATACCATGATGCATTGGCATTGAGTAAACCATAATCTCATTAACTATTTGTTAAAACGGTAACGATGCACGATTTTGCACAGGCGATAGTTTTTTACGGTGTTTTACTCAACATTTTAAACTCTATTTTGGTCACCGGAAAAATATTGCACGTGTATTCCCACTCGTTTTTTTATTTTATTATTATATTAATTTATAAAATCGAAAACAACATTACTTGAATCAAAATTAAAAATATATAAATAAAGAAAAATAAAGATTTTCTTAGCTGTTTTCTTTTTTTTTTTTCCTTTTTTTTTTCGTAATTCCTTTTTTTTCTTCCCAATTAAATATATGCTATTCTTAGCATTGAACAGCGGTTAACATTCGAGTTCGGAGATTCCGAAGCCGCTGCGGTGACACAAAGAGATGTCGAATGCTTTGATGCTTCGGATGACTGCAAATTCCAGCTCCAGTCATCGAGGAAACGACGTCGTCTTCTCGTCCTGTCCGCTGCGGTTATGTTCTGTCCGGTTCCCCATCAGTAGCAGCCGTCGCTTCGCTTCTTTCACCGTACAGACCGTCGAAAATGCGTCATCGGAGCCGTCCGAGTCATCTAATCTCACCTCCGCCGTCGGATCGTCGCCTTTGTCACCCCTTCCGGCTCAGTGGACTGTCACCACTCAGCGCCACGTTCGATTCCTCAGCCTCGTCGCCTGTACTGTACGAATTCTCAACTCTGTCACTCTCTCTCTCTCTCTCTCTCTCTCTCTCTCGTTTGTTTCTTTGCTTCAATATACTTATATGTTCATATTCATTTGGTACCTCAAATGGTGAGCTTTTACAGGCAGCAATCTCCGCAACATGGCTCTTTTGTTCGGCAATCCCAGCTCTCCTGGTCTGTGATTCCATACCCCCTTTTTCTATTGCTCTGAAAATCCTTAAATTCGCACATAATGTGTTGATTTCATGAACTTTAGCGGTTTACAATTGAATTGCTTTGAAGGGTTATCAGTAGTACTTCATCTGTAATTCGTAATGCTCTGAAAGTGTATGATAATATGCCGATGAGAGCTTCTTGAGTTTTGTTGGTATGTACAGCCATCATATTCGATCAGTACTCAATAATAGAGAATGGTGGAGATGAGGCTTGTAATTGCTTGAGATTGAAACAATTTCACTCGAGAAATTGCCTACTTTATGATATCGATTCATTATGAACATCTCAGGCTTTCAAGAGAGCTGCAGAGTCCCTAGAGAAGCTAATGGACGTAACAAGAGAGGAACTACCAGATACGATGGCTGCTGTTCGATTATCTGGAATGGAGATCAGTGACTTGACTATGGAGCTCAGCGATCTCGGGTTAGCACACACACACACCGTGTATATGTGTTTATTTGTATACGGGTTTGGACATTTTTCTTGTTTCGTATGCAACAACCCAACACGTATTTATATAGCCAGGAAATCACACAAGGTGTGAGGAATTCAACTCGGGCCGTTCGTGGGGCCGAGGAAAGATTGAGGAGGTTGACGAGCACGAACACAACAGCAGGTTTATGCGAATTAAAACGAAAAAAGAAAATCGAATATAGTGTTTAATCAATCCTCTGGGAAAAAGAAAAGAGATTTTTCGTTTGATGAATTACAATTAATCTTTACTTGAATAGTATCGGTGCAGGAAGTGGGCCCGAGAGGAGCCCGAGCGAGGGACCCGCCTCTGGCTAAAACCGCACGAGGTGTGAGGGAGGGAATCGTCAAGGGCCGTGCAGCTCTGCAGACGTTCTTCGCACTAACTCGGTACTCTAAGGCTCTCTTTAACTTCTTCAGATCTCGAGCTAAGGCATAAAAAATCCACTTTTGTAGAAATTTTTTTTAATCTTCCTTTGTTGCTGCTTGGTTGTTCCCTCTGCTTTTAATGCCTCGGGCAGTTTCTGCTGGAAACTTGGTTCTTTTTAAATTCGTGGGCCTTTCTTGAGTAATAAAATTAAGGTTTTCTGGTGAATTACTTTCGGTTTTTCTGATTGAGATGAAGTTTCACGTATTCAGTCAAATAGCGGAAGCATCGAAGAATCGAACGAGGACAAAAAACGAGTCCCTGAAAAAAGGATTTGTGCCCTATGTTAGAGTTGAGCTTAGTAGCATTTGATCAATCAATATCAGGTTCCTTCGTGCAAGGTTACATTACAACCTAGTATTGAACCTTAAGGCTGCGTTTGGTATACAGATTTCGGTCTGGAAAGGGAAAAAATGGTATGGTATGACACTCAAAGCGTTATTAGTGCTTGATACGTTTCTTTCGCCTTTTCCACGCATAAATTCTGCGTACCAAACAGAGTGTAAACCTTCAGTCATGTTTTTCGTGTTGGCCTTCTGTAGAAGAGCTCGATTCGAGCCCGAAACATTTCAGGAAAACGTGTCTGAAAATCCCGACATACTCGCATGGACCGCCAATAAACCTCGAGCCCTTGTAAAAAGGAGAATCGCATGAAAACAAATACAACATATTAAACAAAGGTGCAAACGAACCGTCAATTTCAATTTGTGTAAACGTATGCTTGGGCTCACTATTTACTTTCTGATTGTCCCATTAGAAGGCATAAAAGCTCATAACTCTCTCTCTCTCTCATATTGTGGCTCTTCTATTTATTATCATTCTAATTAACTTATTACGTATTAAATTATAGACTATTAGCTTCGAAGAAAAAATACGGAGGGAGAGCGATAACTAGGCTTCGCAATCGAGCCGATGGGCCGGGCCGGGGCTAGCCCCATTAGGGGGAAAATCTGATTTATTATTATTTTTTAAAATAGAAAGCTCAAGTTCAATCTAATCAAGCTCACTTATTAGGGCAGGGCGCGTTTGGTATGCGGAATTCATGCGTGGAAAAGACGAAGGAAAACCAAGTTAGTACTATTAGCAGTACAGCTGTACATACGTAATCAAGGCATTGATTTAGGCAATCACATATTAGTTTACAGCTATAATCAAGGCAATCACATATTAGTTTAATATAGTGATTTAGTTACCTTATGTATACATGTACCGTTGGCTTTATATTGAGCCATTATTCAACTGTAAATAGATATCAGAATTATATTCTATATGGTATCAGAGCGTTCATTGCTCCGACGAGTCTTATATCGATCCTAATTTCCGTCGATTACATCATCCCATCAGAACGTTCGTTCTCGTTTCTCACTTGACGTCATGGCATCCTCCTCCAATGAATCGTCTCTTATTCAACTCAACGCTCCGACTCATCTTCCAATCAAACTCACGCCGACGAACTTTCCGGTGTGGCGTAAACAACTACAATCTACTCTGATTGGGTTCGATCTTCTCAAGTATATTGACGGATCCTATCCTCAACCGGCACAATATCTTGACGCCGAAAGAAAACTCCCAACGCTGCTCACCTCCCCTGGTTCCGACAAGATCAAATTCTTATTTCTGCCATTCTTGGGAGTTGCACTGAGACGATCCAGCCCATCTTGGCCTCGGTGTCCACGTCGCAACAAGCATGGGAATCCCTTCTTGCAAGTTACGCTGGTTCTTCCCGATCTCGGGTCATTGATCTCAAATCCAGACTTGCAAAGAACCCCAAGGGTACACGTCCAGTTGCCGACTTCCTCCATGAGATGCGACAGATTGCAAATGAATTGGCTCTCGTTCAAAGCCCAATTCAAGAGGAAGATTTAACGATTCACATCTTGAGTCAGCTTGGCGAAGAATTCAACAGTATTGTCGCAGCGATAAAAGGTCCGTGAAACTCCAATCTCCTACAGTGAACTATTCTCTAAATTGGTTGATTTCGAATGAGCGTCAAAGTCACAAGACACCGATCCTATGGTTGTCACCGCCAACAATGCACAACGCTTCTCCTCGGCTTTTCATTCTGACCAACGCTCTTCGCCGACACCTCACTATGGTACTAGTTCGGCTACAAATAACAGACGTGGTCGAGGATCTGGTCGCGTCCCTTGGTCGTCTCAGGGCGGTGGTCGCACCTCTTGGTCGTCTCAGGGCGGTGGTCGCAATGCCCGATCTGCTCAATTTTGCAACTTCTGCAATATTCCAGGTCATGATACTCGTGACTGCCGAAAACTAGGCCGATTTCTTCGTGATCACAACATCGAACCTGCTGCGCATGCCTTCACTCATGGACAACAACATGCTGTTAATGTTACTGTCTCTCGGGGTGCACCATCTGCACCTTCACCGTGGTTGATGGATAGCGGCGCCTCGCATCATGTCACCACATCGGCATCCAATTTACAATCCTACTCGGATTACGGCGGTCCTGATGAGGTCTTTCTGGGTAACGGTACATCCCTTCCTATCTCTCACACAGGTTATACACACTTACCCACTGCCTATCGTCCTTTAAAACTCACCAATGTACTTTGTATTCCGCACATACAGCGTAATTTGATTTCCGTGGCTAAACTTTGCAAAACTAACCCCGTTTCTGTTGAATTTTTTGACACTCATTTTGTGGTGAAGGATCGCAGCACGGGGGCGCCTCTAATGAGGGGCACGAACGCCAATGATGTTTATTGCGCAGCTTCTCCGTATCAACCTCACATAAATGCTGTCTCTACAATGGTTCCTAGGCACTGGCATCACAAACTTGGTCACCCTTCGACCTCTATCTTTCGTTATCTTTTGAGTCAGTTAGGCCACTCTTCGCTGTCTACAATTTCCTTACATTGTGATTCTTGTTCTGTCCACAAAAGTCATAAACTTCCATTTGGTCAAAATTCATTCCAGAGTACTAAACCATTACAGTTATTGTATTCAGATGTTTGGGGACCTACTCAAACCTCAGTGGATGGGTTTCGTTTTTATGTCATTTTTGTGGATTTTTACACTAAGTATACTTGGTTGTTTCCCATGAAAACAAAATCCGAAGTTGCTACTATTTTTCCTATATTCAAAAATTTGGTGGAAAAATATTTTAATCATAACATCGTCTCCGTTTTCTCAGATAATGGCGGTGAATATGTTAAATTGATCCCTTACTTTAAATCATGTGGTATCTCACATTTTACCACGCCTCCTCATACTCCCGAACAAAATGGGGTCGCCGAAAGACGTCATCGTCATATAGTTGAAACCGACTTGAGTCTTCTTCACTTTGCAGGTCTTCCACTAACTTATTGGTCTTATGCGTTTCAAACTGCCGTTTATCTCATTAATCGGCTTCCTACTCCAATTTTGCAACTCCGCACTCCATTTCAGCTCCTTTACCAAAAACCTCCTAACTACCACAAACTTCAGCCATTTGGGTGTTTGTGCTACCCGTGGCTTCGCCCATATTCCGATTCTAAATTACACCCGCGGTCTAAACCATGCCTCTTTTTAGGATACTCCACGTCTCAATCTGCTTATAAGTGTCTAGACACCACCCATAATCGTCTTTATTTATCTCGTCATGTTAAGTTTGTCCACGACATTTTTCCAGGGAAGCTGCGCAATACAACTTCGGAGTTCAAAGACCTCGTGCGCGATGATGAATCCACCTCTCAAGCCTTCTCTCTTTTGCCATCAACCAATCTGCCACCTCCTGATATACCTTTACACCTCCGACAGATATCCTCATCTCCATCCACTATTTCCCCACATGAGTCCCACACTCCCTCGCCATCTACTATTTCCCCACATGAGTCACACACTCCATCACCATCACCCACCGCAAATTCCAACCCCACTTCGCCTGAAACCACTTCTGATCACTCTACTGAAAACCACATACCAATTCTTGAGAATTCCCCTCCTAATCCATCCGCCCGACCACCTCGTACAAAGAAACCTAATACTCGATATTTCAATAACACCTTTGTGAACCTCACAACCGCTCATCCCATTCCCTTACCACTTGAACCATCGACAATAACCCAAGCTCAGAAAGACCCTCTCTGGCGGCAAGCAATGGATGCTGAATACAATGCCATTCAACAAAATGGTACTTGGGAGCTTGTTCCCCCGTCTAATCACGCACCCATCGACTGCAAATGGATCTTTCGCATCAAACGGAAATCAGACGGCACTATTGATAAATACAAAGCTCGTCTTGTGGCTAAGGGATTTTTACAGCAGCCCGGTAAAGATTATTTTGACACATTTAGTCCAGTAACGAAGCCCACTACAATTCGGGTAGTTCTCACTCTTGCCCTTCTTAACAACTGGCCTCTTCGCCAACTAGACGTCAATAATGCTTTCTTGCATGGTACATTGCATGAAGATGTATATATGGTTCAACCTCCGGGGTATGTCAATCCGCAGTTTCCGAATCATATCTGCAAACTTCGGAAAGCCCTATATGGTCTGAAACAGGCACCTCGCGCTTGGTATATGGAACTTACTCGGTTTCTGATTGAATGCGGGTTCAAACGGTCCATCGCTGATCATTCGTTGTTCATCTACAACAATACAGGAACGCTGGCCTACTTTATGGTCTATGTGGATGACATTGTCCTCACTGGAAGTGACTCTATCTTTCTTGATAAATTCGTTCACAAACTTGCTGCTCGGTTTTCTATCAAAGACCTTGGTCTCCTACATCATTTTTTGGGTATAGAGGTTATTTCGACACCTCGTGGTCTGTTTTTATCACAACATCGCCATATTCATGATTTACTACAACATTCTCGTATGGATGGTGCGAAAGAGGTCACTACACCACTTCCTTCTCCCGACTCTTTGTGTTTACAGGATGATTCTGGCGTTATAGATCCTACTCCCTATCGGACAATTGTGGGCTCCTTACAGTATTTGGCATTTACTCGCCCAGATATCTCATATGCTGTCAACAAGCTCTCCCGATTTATGCATGCTCCCACAAATAATCATTGGCAGGCTCTGAAGCGCGTTCTTCGGTATCTGAAAGGAACTATTTATCATGGTTTGTTTCTCACTCGTGGTTCCTCTCTACAGCTGACTGCTTTTTCAGATTCTGACTGGGGAAGTGTACAAGATGGTGGTCGCTCGACTACTGCTTGCATTTTATATCTTGGGTCTAATGTCATTTCATGGCGGTCTTCTCGACAAAAATCAGTCTCACGATCTTCCACCGAAGCTGAATATAGTGCTCTCGCAAATTCGGCAGCTGAGATTCTATGGATTAAAAACCTACTTTTTGAACTTGGGGTTCGGCTTCCATCTTCCCCGCGCATATATTGTGACAACACTGGTGCCACGTATACTTGTGCTAACCCAGTGTACCACTCTCGCATGAAGCATCTTGCATTAGACTATCACTTTGTTAGAGAATTAGTCTCAGATGGTGCCTTACGGGTTCTTCACATTCATACGCAAGATCAAATTGCTGATGTTCTCACCAAGTCTCTTCCTCGGCGTTCGTTTCTTCAGTTTCGCTCCAAGATTGGAGTCTCCGATGGATCCTCCATCTTGCGGGGGCGTATTAGCAGTACAGCTGTACATACGTAATCAAGGCATTGATTTAGGCAATCACATATTAGTTTACAGCTATAATCAAGGCAATCACATATTAGTTTAATATAGTGATTTAGTTACCTTATGTATACATGTACCGTTGGCTTTATATTGAGCCATTATTCAACTGTAAATAGATATCAGAATTATATTCTATAAGTACATCTTGAATGTCGTACCATTACACCTTTCCGTTTCTTTTCCGCATCGAAATCCTTAAACCAAACACACTCAATATTGTCGAAAGCTTGGGAACTTAAAATTATCTAATCGAGCTCGAACTCGGAACTGAAGAGTTAACGAGCTCGGGATCAAACGAAAGGACTCGAACCCAGAAACGAGCCCCACGGGACACGTGGACATAAACATATACTAGCTAAATACAATATTTTATGTAAATAAATATTTATTTTCTTTAAAAAAAAACAAGAACCAACCAATTTCGAACATTTGCAAGTAAAAACAAAATATTATGTAGATTATATACAAACAAAAGTGACCGAGAGGCGAGAACCAACCAAATCCCGACATTTACAAGTAAATACAAAATATTATTTAGACAAATATATTGTATTAAATATAAAAAAAAATTAACCGAGACGACAACCAATTAAATGGGGACACTAAAATCAAACTATTTGTGATAAATAAATAAAAAAGAGGAGGAAAAAACCAACCGAGAACAACGTTAACGATGGAATAAAGTCCCACGTCACCAACTCAAATCCCACCTCTCACCTTTCTCTGACGTGGACCCTTCACTCATCACCAAACCCTCGTTCGAATTTATTAAGGATCTTCTCCGCCTGAAATTCACACACTAGAATCTTCAATTCACACACACACACACACAGAGAGAGAGAGAGAGAGATGGCTTTGGCTGCTTCATCCTCCGCCGCCCGGCCCCTGCTATGCCAGCTCAGGGCCGCCGAAAAAGCATCAACACCACCACAACCACCGGTGGCTTCAGAAGTTGTACCAAAGCCTAAGCTGATAGATCTGCAGCTACAGAGCAACAGCAGCAGCAGCACGAATAACAACATCGTGATGCAGCCGAGAGTCTGCACTCTCCGATCATTCGGCGATGAGCCGGTGCTGATCAACAACGCCGATAGCAACGACGTCTCCCGCTTCTTCGATGCCCTCTCCGATTACATCGACAGCTCCAAGAAGAGCCACGACTTCGAGATCATCTCAGGTCGCCTAGCCATGGTAATTACGCACGCGCTCACTCGATTTCATGTTGAAATCAATTTCGAAAACAGAGGATTATTGACTGCTGAATTGATTTCTCTCTCAGATCGTATTCGCTGCGACGGTGGGAATCGAAGCGGTGACGGGGAACTCTGTGTTCAAGAAGGTGGACTTACAGGGGATCGAAGAAGCCCTAGGCGCTTGCGTCGCTGCGATCTCGAGCGCGGCGGTGTTCGCCTGGTGCTCGAGCAATAGGAGCAGAGTTGGCCGCATCTTCGGCGTCGGATGCAACGCCTTCATCGATTCACTCATTGATAAGATCATCGACGGGCTTTTCTACGACTCCGATCTCGGCGATTGGTCTGATGATCTCTGAAGAACTTCTGTTACTCTGTGTATATTAGTGATAGTATAGAGAAAGTGAAGTTGCCGTGTTGTAGACGACGAGGCCCACTAATTGGGCCTGTAAGGTTTTATGAAATAATTGGGCCCACCCTCTTAAATGGGCCTCATATTGACCACACGTATAAGTTTATCGAAATTATGACGTTATACCATTCAATTTTTGGGGAGAATGAGTCGTCAAAAGCATGATGAGAGATTGGATATGTGACATTTGGGTTTAAATCCATTTGAAGTATATTAGGTAAGTCCGTAGCTGATTAAGTAGGAATATTTCGGGACAGAAACAAAAAATTATAGGGGAAAATGATGTGTCAACATCCACGAATTTGCATGGCCTCCTCAACGTAAATTGAGCTCGATGTTATGATTGTCGAGCTCGAGCTTCGTTATGCCGCTCGAAATCTCACTATTTGGGTCATCGACTTTTTATATTTTATGACATATAAAATGATAAGTATTTGATCTTCAATTGTGAAATTATTTCTTTCTTTTTCGCAATACTTGTCATTAGCTTGAGTTGAAGCCAAACTACAAAAATTCGAACTTCAAATGGAAGAACGAGCTCTCACGCCGAGTGAAGTCTAATTATTTGCCGTTGAGTTCGAGCTCTAAAATAATTGACTTGTCGGGATCAAATCCATTATTTATATATTTTTGGACTTTAGTTCGAACTTCATAAATGAGCCTAGCTCGGCTCGTTTACATATTTATTCATTTTGCATTGCCTACTCAATTGAGATGTGAAAATGTATGTTATTAAATATATGTATATATATATATATGCATATGTTGGTTGATAAAAAATTTATTTGTATAAGAATTTGTACAAACATTACCCATATTGAGGTTGATCGATGTTCCTAACATTCCAACACGAAGGCAATGAAACAGCAACACATTTAATTTTCAATCAACAAATGTTTGCAAGAACGAAAAATAATTCTATGTCACATAGTTGGAAATTTTCGGCGCCGCTATTTTTCCGAATCCTGACAGTACGTTTTTCGCTATTGTTTTGATTTTCATTTTATTCTATTTTCCAAAAATACAATGGAAACATAATATATTAGCAACGTTTCGTTTTTTTTGTATATTATTGCATGTTACTACTTAAAATTGCCCATAACTAAGACACCCGAAGGCAAACATGTCTGATAAGAATGTTCGATGATGGTGCAAATATATTAATCCTCATTTAATGTAAGATAGACAAGATAAATAATGCATTTCCGATGTTGTCTCCCAAAGTTTTAGTATATGGTCGTGATGTGCTTCACTCAACGTGTAATAAGACAGTAGCACTTGTAATTTTTGTTGGCAACAATCAAACTATTGTAAAGTTAGATCAAAATGCACATGAATTGTATTGAATACAATGTCTGTTTGCACGAATTTAACTATATAATTAGGAAATCGTACACCTTGCAAAAGTATTTTATTCATTTTATATATTTTATTTCTAATACGCCCCTCATGCCTAAGCTGATGTGTTTCTTATTCGTACATATGAGCTTTATGACTGAACTATGATATCATGTTAAATGGTCATTTCACCTAAAAGCTTGAAGTTGAAGATATTTTATCATATTTTAAATTTTGTTAATATATATAACCGCATGTGTCCCACAATTAAAAATGGAGAGGGTGACTGACTTCAACGCTTGATGGGCTAAACGTACAACACATCACTAATTGGTTTCAGCAGATAACTACATTCAAGTTTTTGTGGTCAACTCTTCTCTTGTGCGGGCTTATGTGCGTATGCATGATATCACAAGGAAAGATCCGGTGGTTCGTGAGGTTCGAAAAGAGTGGCGTTAATCATCCCACTCAAGTTGAGAAAGTGGAAGAGTGTTAAAAGAGATTACTCACGTGTCCCACATTAGTTTGGTTCTTCTATGTCCATTTGATGTTCAACGCACCAGATTGTGACACGTGTGAAGGAAGAGTGTTAAAAGAGATTACTCACGTGTCCCACATTAGTTTGGTTCATCTATGCTCATTTGGTGTTCTACGCACCAGATTGTGACACGTGTAAAAAAACAAATGAATTTAACATTTGTCACAATGTGGTGTATGAAACAGCAAATTAAAACACCAAATGGAAATAGACGATATCATACCGTCCCACATGGATTAAAAATGGAGAGATTAACTAGCATATAAGGTTGATGGACTGCTCCAACCTATCACCAATTGTTTTTAAGATAGAACATCATTTAAGCTTATGCAGTCAACTTTTCTCTTGTATGGGCTTCTCTGCGTAGGTCTGAATATGTACATGATATTTCGTTAGGCCAAATTATTAAATTAGGTCATTAATTATACATGTTTTCATTTTTGGATCACTAAATTTTATAATTGCAAATTTAGGTCACATAAGTAACGTATCAGATTTCTTTTGGGTAACTTGTAAATTTTCCGGCAAAAATCGCCGGAAATCTTATGTGACCGATGACATGTCAGCAGCCACGTCATCGTCCACGTCGGATTTCCGACAATTTTTGCCGGAAAATTCACAAGTGACCCAAAAGAAATCAAATACGTTACTTAAGTGATCTATATTTGCAATTATGAAACTTAGTTACCCAAAAAAACACGAGAAACATAGTTACTGAGCTAATTTAAAATTTTGCCTATTTCGTTATGGATATCACATGTTCGATTCCCCTGAAAACCTTGATATTTGTTGTTGAATGGAGGATGAGATATTGTCGAATAGATTAGTATGAGACATTGAAGCGTGTGGTGTGCAAACCCATAAAATGCTAACAAATTGTGTGGCCAAGTAATATGTAGTTGAATAAGTATATATATATATATATATATTCGGAAAAAGTATATATATATATATATATATTATATCTTTGAGTATCGTTTCATTAAAATTACTCAGTCAACTAACATTAAATAGTTCTGTGATTAATTATATATTTGTTACGGTGGTACATGCATGTGTATTGCATGCATGGCTCTCTTCAGTTCTCATGTGGGACATGATGGCCGCGTGAGAAGACGCAAACAAAGCTCCTTATTATAATAAGAATAATAATAATAATAATAATAATAATAATATTAATATTGTTATTATTTGATAACGTAAAGCCCCTTAATTATTCTTTTTCATTAAATTAACCTCAATCATTGTCACGTCCGACGAGGGAATTAAATTATTTGTATTAATGAATTCTAATATAATAAAAGTAAATACGAATATGAAAAATATTTACAATTTATTTGAAACATAATTGAAATACATAATCAACTCAAAACACCTTATATATAAAACAATCAACTTAAACAGCCGCTAATCAACTACCTAATGATTATGTTAATTAATCGCATTAAATTAGAATTTAAAAGAAAACGAAAAAAATGGGCCTATTGATTGTTGTTTCCTTTCTCGCCCATTCACGTCCCCTCTTCTCTCCGCATATATATAGACACACATACTCTTAACGTCCCTTCACTCGCTCACTACACAACTCTCTCTCTCTCTCTCTCTCTCTCTCTCTCTCTCGATGAACATCGTAGCAGCAATGGAAGCACCAAAAGACTCCACCTGGTGGATTTTCACCGTACCCGCTTTCCTCGGATCCAAAACCCTACTCGACGAGTACGTAATCCTCGCCGTACTCGCAACCCTCGTAACCCTCGCCGCCGTGACATGGGTCGTAACACCCGGCGGCACCGCCTGGAAAAACCGTAACGGCGGCGCCAGGCCGATTCCAGGCCCCCGCGGCGTACCCGTATTCGGAATCCTAATCACCCTCAGCCGCGGCTTAGCCCACCGCACCCTAGCCGCCATGTCGGCGGCGAGCGGAGCCAAGCAGCTCATGGCCTTCAGCCTCGGCTCCACGCCCGTGGTGGTCGCCTCCGATCCCGTCACGGCCAGGGAGATACTGACCTCCCCACACTTCGCCGACCGTCCGGTGAAGCAGTCGGCGAGGTGCCTGATGTTCGCACGCGCCATCGGTTTCGCGCCCAACGGCGCGTACTGGCGGACGCTCCGCCGCATCGCCGCCTCTCACCTCTTCGCACCGCGCCGCATCGCCGCGCACGAGGCCTGCAGGCGTGGAGACGCAGACGCCATGTTAAGCGGAATCAGAGCCGAGCAGCGCGCGAACGGCGTCGTTTCGCTGCGCAGACACCTTCAGGAGGCGTCGTTGAATAACATCATGGGGAGCGTCTTCGGTAAACGCTACGACGGCGGCAACGGTGAAGATTTAGCTGAGCTCAAGGAAATGGTTAGAGAGGGTTTCGAGCTATTGGGGGCATTTAACTGGTGCGATTATCTCCCGTGGCTTTCCTTCTTTTACGATCCTTCGAGGATCGTGTCTCGATGTGAAGCCCTAGTGCCACGTGTCAGGAAGTTTGTGTCCGCCATTACTGAAGAACACAAAGGTGGTAATAGGAAGAATAAAGTTGACGACGCTGCTGATTTTGTCGACGTGTTGTTGTCTTTGGAAGGCGAAGAGAAGCTCAACGAAGATGATATGATCGCTGTTTTATGGGTAAATATTGATCGATCGTTACATTTAATTTGTTTTTTTACAATTAATGCATTGATGATTGAATTTCTTGTCCTTATTATTGCATTGAATGTTTTTTTTTTTTAAGTTTTGAATGTTTTTTTTCTGTGTTATAAATTTTCAGGAAATGATATTCAGAGGAACGGACACGACGGCTCTGCTGACGGAGTGGGTCATGGCGGAGCTCATCCTCAACCCCGCCGTACAGTCCAAGCTCCGGGAGGAGCTCCGCCGAGCTGCGGCATCTTCGTCATCCAGCGTCGGAACCCTAACCGACGCCGACGTGGCCAACCTTCCTTATCTCCAAGCCGTGATCAAGGAGACCCTCCGCCTCCACCCTCCAGGCCCGCTGCTCTCGTGGGCCCGCCTCTCCACGGCGGACGTCCGCCTCAGCAACGGCATGATCATCCCCAGGTCCACCACCGCCATGGTCAACATGTGGGCCATCACGCACGACTCCGCCGTATGGTCGGAACCCCTCCGGTTCATGCCGGAACGGTTCGTCCCGTCCATGGGCGGCGCCGACGTGGACGTCCGCGGCGGCGACCTCAGACTCGCCCCTTTCGGCGCCGGTAGGAGGGTTTGTCCGGGAAAGAACCTCGGACTCGTCACGGTGGCCATGTGGGTGGCGAAGCTTGTCCACTCCTTCGAGTGGTACGAGGATGTCGGGAACAACGCCGTTGACTTATCTGAGGTGCTGAAGCTCTCTTGCGAGATGAAGTCGCCGTTGTGCGCCGTCGTAAGGGAAAGTGCTGCTGCTTTTGATCTCTAGATGATAACCGTAACATGCGATTATGATGTCTCTTATTAGATTTACTTATTAATCTTTTTTTTTTCTTTAATTGTCTTTGTTAGAAGCTTCTATGTTTCTTAGATAATGTGGGGTTTGTTTTGTTCTCAAGTTTTGGTTAGTTTTTATGTTTTTGGTGTTGTTGGCGTTTAGCTGAGATGCATGTGGTGCTGTTGTGTCTACGTATGATCAGTTCCATATGTATCAGTTTTGAACTTGGCTTGATTTTTAATTACATGGCGTGGTATATGTCTTAATGTCTCGTGTAATATTTTATCTACTTTGATTATTTTGACCAACAATGTTTCTATCCTTTTATGCTTGTTGACGTGGAGGGGTTTTAATTTTTGCATTTTCGATTATCTATTTTGGACTAATTATCGTGATCCATGCAATCTCAAAGATCACATAAAAAACGATAATTAGGGTTTTTAGAGGATTCGAATTCCTGACCTTCCGCTTGAAAGGATCACTCCGGGTCCTAATTGGATCATTAACAGGCACCGATTTAAGCCGTAAATCCAATGAGTTCGAATGAGTCTTAGCTCAAATCTACGCCCATTAAGGAACCAATTAGGACCCGTTGACATCCGTGGTCAGGGATTCAACCGCTAAGTGAAGGTCATCTTGTGTAATCCTAAGCCCTTGTTTGGTCGATCGGTTTATATTAGGAGGATTTAAATTAATAAGGTTTATATAAAACTAATTAGTGTGTATAAAATAAATGCGTGTTTGGTTAATGAGTTTAAATAAACACACATACCTTGTGCAAGTGTTTGAAGTTGGTATACGTTAACCCATAGTTTATATATGAACCAAATACTTCAATATGATATAAATTAACTTTTAAAAGTTATTAATCAAACAAAATCTAACTATATATATAAAGGCATTTGCTTTTTGATTGAACTTTTCAACGTCTTCAATGCTTACTCAACGATCAACACTTCAAGAAAACAGGTTTTACTAAACGTGTTTATATATGTAAATCGGAAAATAAAAAGAGGTAACTATTGGATGGTGTGGTGTTTTAATGAGAGTCTTAATTAAGACGACGCTGAGGGAAAGGGAGGCTCAGGCTCACTCTTCGAGGCGGAGGCGATAACTAATTATATTATTATCGATATTTAAAGCTTTTAACTCTATTGATAAATGTATTTTTTCGTAGGACATATATTGTACTTTTTCCTCTGTTTCTTGATGGAGATGTATCAATTCTTGTTGTGTACTTTGCATGATCAAAATATTAAATTGAACAGGACAAGAATTAAATGATTTATGTAATATTATTGCTTAGCCGTACAATTGGCAAGATCGTATTTTTTTAATTTTTTTTCTTGAGAATAGAAGAAAATCAAATTCTGACATTGGGAGATCACAACACTGATGCTACACTACAACATCAACGAGGACGTCCCTATACTTACCATATTTATGTCCTCAATCAGAGCTGTCCTTTCTTTTCTTTTCCAATACACTCTTTATTAAATAAAATAATAAAAAATACGAAAATAGAGGGACGTATAAATATCATAACCACGGATCATATAAATATATATTTTTTTCCAAACGGATCATATAAATGTCAATGTAGGGAAATACGCGTAATTATATTGAGGTTGGATTAGTACTTTAAATCCTATGTTTCTAAAACTTTTAACACTTAACTTCGGTCAGCAACTTCGTTCACAAATGCATTCCAAAGAGAAGATTGAAAGTTTTTCGCAAGAAATGATAAAATTGACCTAAAAACTTATTTTTCTAAGATATGATTCTTCAAATTTACCTTCATTTAACTTGAAGACAGTGGATAATGATGCTTGAATTCGAGACATTGAGTTCAAAATAATTACTCCGTAAATGTTAATATTCCACTTATATTCGTGCAGACATAACAAATAGAGATTGATTCTTATGTTTTAGAAATCGTAACATAAATACGTAATAACTAAATCACAACATAATAATATGCATTTCATTCTATCCCACTTTTAGTAAAGTGGAATATACCCATATATATATTCATAAACTTCACGATATTTAACAGAAAATTAATAGAAAAGAAAACTATATTCACCATGCATTCGTCGTTAATTAATTAATACGGTGTGCAGCGACTAATAAATGCAGCTGTGCTCGGCATGCGTTGGCAAGTAGAGTGTATTTAATTTTATGTTTTTAAATAAATAAATGATATATTAATTAAATTAAGGTCGGCTAAAGGCTATTGTAGTGTAGCTCAACCCCATGAGTAAATATAAAATCAAGAAAACATAACCACGTGAAAACAGCAGTGTGATAATTTACTGCAGAAACATGACCATTGGCCAATCTAATATGGGAGATATAAAATTTATGTGATTTTAAAATATGTTATGATGATTATTAAATTAGGGTTCGTTGAGGGACAGCTAGAGTCAATCGTAGGTTTTGTACAGGCTGCAGCTTTATTAATATGAACAGCAAAAGACATGTATGTTTATATATATATATATATATATATATATTAATGCAGAAGCCAACTCATTGGGTAAATCAAAATGTGTGCCAATAGATTTTCCACGGCCAGTTTGTTTTGTGTGCCCTATTATATATTATTAAATATTTATTATCACTTGCCTTATACAAAAAACATGCCGGAGGATCATAAATACATTACATAGTTACGTTTAACTTAGACGATTAAAATCCAGCATTTAGTAAAAGTTAAGGCGATTTAAATTTATTTATGGGAATCGATTAAAAAATGTAAAAGCAGGTCGATAATACGTTACGTAGGGGTACAGTGAGCTATTTTCACATTTTAGATATGCTTTAGTTATTTAAATATGGGATTCGAGGAATGTGTGTAAGGAAAGAAAAAAGATTTTATTGTTGGGAGTCAATCGGACAATTCGTACAAAGGTATTTGTCCTTAACGAGAGAGAGAGAGAGGTCAAAGGTGGTATCAATGTTTTCTTCTGAAGCAAAAGCCTTATGCATTGATTTGATGGGACTGGTGACACGTCTATTCACGTGCTTTTGCTCTGTAATATATTTTATTTGATTTTGCAACAATAATAATAATAATAATAATAATTATTTAGTTTTTTGAGCCAGTCGTCCTACGTGGCGCTGCTCAGTGATTCTGCTCTCGGCACGTGGCTACATGCATTGGTGATTTTTGAATTCGGCGTGGCTGAACCGTTTTTTTCTTCTTCTTTCAATTTGGGCCTTTTTCTTATGTTTGTTGGCCCAATTGATGATCACAGGCCCATAATAGATTTGTATTTTCTTCATGGTTTTTAACAAGAACATGTAAATTGTAATACATAAACAAAGAACTATAGCTGTCAAAAAAGCCCAAAGCCCATGGATCGGCCCGTCCAGGCCCGCCAAAAGTACGGGGCGGGCCTGAATTTTTTAGGCCCGCCGGGGAGCGGGCCTATGTGGGCAAAGCCCGCGCAGGACGCGAGCTTTGGCGGGGCGGGCTACCCGCTTATTTTTTTAAAAATAAATATATATATATATATATTTTATTAATAAATTTAATATATATGTAACAAATTATATAAATATATTATTATTCTTGTGGTAAAAGTGCATTATTTTATAAGTAATGTGTTGGGTTCGAACCCCAACTACACAATTTTTTTTTATTTTCTATTTTTTTAAATTGGGCATCAATTTTATTTATTTTTAATTAGGCGGACCAGCCCGCCGCCCGCCAACGGGGCGGGCGCGGGCCTGTGTTTTAGAGGCCCACCAAATGGCTGGCTTTGACGGGCCCGGCCTGTAGGCCCGTTTTGACCGCTCTACAAAGAACATGTACATGGGCTTCTTGACAATGGGTGGTTTTTTAAATCCCTGCCATGGAAATGAGACGAAATAGGAGTTGTTAGTGGGGTGGAGATTCCTCGGGACGAGGTGGAGATGGGACTATGCTTCCCCCGCCGTTTGATCAGCTGCTATACTAAAATTTCCCTTTTATATTATTAAAATATATAAAAAATATTTAATATACCATTGAAATATGGATCTATTTTATAATAATATTTTAGAAGAAAATCTCACCGGTCAAGGATTCTTCTGGGACAAGATACTTCCCGCGATCGGGATCCCCGTTGAAATGACGGGATGAGGATTAGATCTCCGACCAAAAGCGTGAGGAACGATGCAGAGAACGTGACAACAACAAAATAATCAGGGATGAAAAGTTGTATTTTAGCTGAACATTCAAAATTATGAAAGAATTGGGTAAATGGAGTCAAATAGATTTTTAAAAAAATGGACTTCATACGTATACCACCACTAATTGGCCCACATATAGAAATAGATGCATTTAGTGCAACGTGGGAAAGGTAAAGATGATGGATGGTGTATAGTCCAATAGTTGGGTAGTCAGTTATCAAGGGTTAAAATTATGATTAGAATATATTTTTTTCTAGTAAAGGTCCCGTGCTATACATTAGGAGTCCCATGAGTTCATGGACCCAAATATAACACTGAACCCCACCCCAATGTTGAATAAGGTCCCCTGAAGAAGTCAGAGGACGCCGGATATATAGCGAATCCATTCATTGACTTAAAAAATGTGGTCAAAGAAGTCTAAGTTTTTAACATTGACTGGGTCAAAATCTTTTTTGAAAGAACCCCAAAATTATTCCTCATCACAAATCAACAATTGCATTGCATTGCTACGACTACGGAGAACGGCTTGGTTTGAGTAAATCACATAATTTACATCGAATTAAGAATGCAGATTAGAATCCTTTTTGGGACAAATATAATATCAGAACTCTTTTCTTCCTTGTCTTCTTCACCAGTCACTGTAATTATAATACCAGAAAAATCAGCAAAGAAAATAACGTGCAGAGTAAGTGCTGAATAGCCGCGTAATAACAACACTAGATTACGCGATTCATACCGCAAACGTTGCTTTTCCTCGAATATCTCCGGGTGCGTTTTCCAGAATCTTTTTTCGATTATATCGCAATGCCTTACAACAATCGCCTTCACTGGCGTGTTTTCTTCAGCTTCTGCAATTTCCGTTTTCTGCTGGAAGAAAAAAAAAATAATCCAATCTCAATAATACGGTTTATTCTACATTCGAAGGCTATAAATTTCTCAGAAAGTCTACAAATTAGGCAAACCTTATTCCAGAAAATAGATGATCCGCAGCAAAACATTTGAGGTAATGTGCTGTAATAATCTGTTTTACCGGATAGAGTGTTCAGAAGCTCATTTTTCTCCTGAGCTTGAGTACCCTTCAATTTTCGAAAATAAAGATCGAATTATCAAGAAAAAAAAAATAGTTATAAAATAGAACTGTATCCGCCGCCCAATAAAAGTTAAACCGAAAAGTTGAGAGAAGTGATAATAAAACCTTCAAGCGATTTTGAGCCTCACTTTTGTTCATCCCCGACGACTTCACTAGCATCCAGAAGCAAGTGTTGTACTGATTGTTGATGTGGCCTGCAAAGGGCAATTGTTGGTGAGAGAAAACTACGGGAGTAAAAGAACTGAATATAGCATAGAACCTTTAAGGCTGTCTTTGGTTGTGGAAATTAGTAGGAAAAGGAAAATGAAATGGAAAAGGAGAACTCATTTTCTATGTTTAGCTGGTTGAGGAAATAGATAAGGAAAAGAAAAGAAAAGAAAATCTAGTTAAGTTTATACATAAAACTAATGAAAATTCATTTATTCACCAAATGGTGAGGAAAATGAAAGAAAAACTTATGAAATTCATATTCTCTCCGAGTTTTTTTTCCACACTACCTTCTTTGTTCCAAACATAGCCTAAAGTAAAAGAAAGAATCCTCACTATTCAGATGTGAACATAATAAACTTACAATCGACTTGTCTCCATGCTAAGTAATCCTTTAGAATCTTAAGGGAAGGATAGCACACAGCGCGACCATCAAAGTGTGGAGTGCATCTCATCACCTTCGTAGGGAAAAAATCCTTCCACTTCTTGGTGTATGTTGAAGAGAAGAGAGATACCACAGCAGAAACTATTTCACTGTACCACAAACAGAAACAAGAATATATTAGAACCTGAGGGCTTCATCCTAAAACCAATTGGTGATAGGTGAAGTTGCCACGTTGATATATTAATTGGGCCTAGTAAGTCGAATTATCCGATGTGGGATAGAAATCTCAATAGAGTAAATATGCCATTCAACGTAGTGAAAATCAGACTATGAAGGCAAACTGCTGCAGATCAAGAACGGTGAAGCTACCTAGCACGCCTTTCATAGAGCTCGGAGTCTTTCTTCAAAACAAAACTGTACTCCCCAGAAAAAAGTTGTGAGTTACAATATTAGAAATTTGGTGGAAAGTGAAAGCTGCAAGGAGATAAAGGATAGATTTATTACCTGTATTCATCACTGACCCCGTATGCAAAAACAATATCCTTGAACTCCTCTAGAATTTCGGTGGCACATGAATTCATTAGATTGAGAGCTTGTGCATCATTTGGTTTCTCAAATTTGTGAATATCAGAAAATCTACAGCGTATAACAAGGCATAAAGGTTGAGCAAGACTTACAACGAGATAATGAAAGAATGACGTGAGAAACATAACTATTAGAAACGAAAGTAGCCTTGTTTGTTTTATGTATGGGATCATAATGATTGAACAAGCACAAGTTGGATGAGTCAAATGCAAAATAGCTCACCGGTGAAAGTGGCAACCATCAATTCGTATAACTACCCATGTACATGGCAATAATCTGCTCTCGTATTGGAAGGACTTAACATATTCGGGCTTTGCAATGCTTGAACATTCAGAAAATTGACCCAGCTCCTTCAAAAGACGTGATTGACCATTCAAGAACCTTGATGCTGCAATGTTTTCTGAACGAGCTTCACTGATCATTTTTCTAGGCCTTTTAACAGGAGAGCCATCATCTTTATATTTAACAATATCTTCAACCTGTATTGCAAGGAAGACAAATAAATTTACTGCATGACATTCCTAAGTGTGCATAGAAGGAATCGGTAAGGAAAAAAGATCACCTCTATCTTGAGAACACATGTTCCTTGCCGAAAGATATCTGGGATAGACATTTTGTAGTTGATGTTAAAGGATTTGAAGAGCAATTCATTCAAATCATGCTTCAGAGACCCCTGGAAAGCAGCAATGGAAGATATCATGCTAATATTACACGTCATGGTTTTCATAACGGGCAAAAATGACCATTTTCTCAATCAAGTATCTCAGGGGATTTAACATATAAAAAGAACATGTTAGTTGAGGCTGAAACAACCTAAAATCTCAAGAGTAACATACCTCAAAACCTAGACATGTTTTTCATTACAGTACACACAAATCCCAGATGAGCTCATTTTACAAATCTCATAATGAGTGAGAAATGACCGTAAACACAAATCTCCCTAGTGACTGCAAGCATTGGTGGACTATGAATCCTGTGCAAACATTAATATTACCCTCAACATCTCTTCCGCTTCCTTTTCAGACTTTCCATTCTTAATCAGCTGCCAGAAACAAGTGTTGTACAGGTTGTTTAAGTGACCTGAAAAGAACAACAGAAGATAACATATGAGAGGAACATATCTCCAAACTAAAACACAATAGAAGTGAAAGTTGTGCATTACTGTTTCTAAAGATGCAAAATTAAGATAAAAGTTAATTACCATATTAGATCAAATGCAAAAAAGTGCATACCATAGAACTACTTACAGTCATTTTGCCTCCATGAAAGATATAACTGAAGAACCTCCAAAGTTGCACAGCAAATTACTCGTGACCGAAATGATGGGGCATATCTCAAGTGCTTTTTCGGGAAGAATTCTTTCCATTTGGTCACATAAACAGACGCAAAGAAGGATACAATGAGGGACAATATCTTGCTGCAAGACAAATCTATTGTAAAAAAGCCATAAAGATATATAAAAAAAGTAATATAACTCGAAACCTAGCGATAGAGAACACATAGAACTATATCACTACAATTAATCTACGCCTAAAGCCAACAAATGAATAATTACATGACGTTTTTAGTAACGGGGAATAGCCAGTGAACTGAAGAAGCACATACCTTGCTCGCCGCTGGTAGAACTTGGTATCTTTCTTAAATACAAAACTGAAGAAAACCCAAGGAAAAATGGACTTCCATCAATTACAGAAATAGAAAAAGAACTAAATGTAACAATAATTACAGAAATGTAAAAGGCGAGCTTTGAGCTTTTTTTTTTTACCTAAACTCATCACTGTAACCATAACCCATGGCAATATCTGGAAACTGCTCCAGCAGTGACTTCGCACACTCATTCATCAGCTTCAATGCGTTTAGATCATTAGGTTTCTCAAATTCATGCACCTCGCTAAATCTACCAAAAAGTAAAAATAATCAAACAATAATTCAGACAAAAAATAAATTCCAAGCAAATTCAATCACACCTCTTGAAATCACGGCCGTCGAGACGCACGACGATGATGTTCGGCGGCATAACCTCGTCCTCGACCTCAAATGATTTCACGTACTCGTACTTGCTGTTCGCCATAGTTTCAGTAGAGCTAACGTATTCGTATTTGCTCAAAGAGAAGACATTTAACTTCAGGTTGCCCCTTTGTGCCCTAGAACAGCGCGAAGTTGCCGGCGGGTGTTTTGAAGTGAATCGCGCGACTTTTTGGGCGAATTGGTTGCGGAGGATTTTTATTTTATTAAATAAAATGGCAATAAAAAATTAATAATAATAATTAGGTCGGCGCACTAAGCACCACCAAAACCCTTGACCATAAAACCTTTGCTCTTCAATTTATATATCACTCGTGCCCTAAACCCTCCCCCCACAGCCTTCTCCGCCACCAGCACCACAGAAACTCGGTGCTCTCTCATTCAAGTGAGAAGAATCATACTGGCGAGTGGCGACAGCATCGGCTTTGCGATGAAGGACGCAGTGATGGATACCAGTGAAACGGGTTAGAGACGGCTGAATCATGATCAAAGATTTTTTAGTTGGAGTGTTTTCGTTGTTTATGTTCTTATATAATATTGCCACGGGGTGTTTTCTATGCGTAGTATGTTACATCATCTATGTATTTTGCTGCAGGTACAATTCGCGAGGTGACGAGCATAAGGGGTGGAAGAAGTGGACGATTAGAGATCCAAGAAGATGTTCAACATAGCTTCCTTCTTGAATCAGGGTTGAAGCGGTTTCTGGATCGGTGCTCGAAGCTACAATCTTTTCCCCTTTTCCGTAATTTGTTGGAGAAGGTAGTTATATTGTAACGTGAAGTATAACTAAAATACATATATTTTTGTTTCAAACTTCTCTTATTTTATTTTCTAACTGATATATGATTTTTTGTTTCTGTTGTCAGGAGAATCGAATTTCTGAAGAAGAGTTGTTGGGTGCTGTTGAGCAATTGGTTTTACATCCAAATTACACCATTCTGTTGCTGGGTTGCTTCAGGAAAATAGCAAAGAAGATCGTGGAAAGGACTGTGGGGAGGCTATTGAAAGGCAACTTGGTTCAGAAGTTGAGACCCAATGATGATACATATATAACAGAATTCGATGAAGAAGCATTTTTTATAGAGGGTGAAAATGTAGACAGAGAAGAAGTGGTTAATATTATTGATGTTTACATGGGGATGGGGAGGCACTTGTCTCTTCATGAGCTCGCCTGCTTGGCTTTCTGCCGTGCTATAGATTTGATTCCTTCTTTGATACAGTAAGGACATTTTTCGAATATACACCTTTTTTGTGTGGGACCTTTTCCTCCATGTTTAATTATCTTGTGGATACTGATTATAGCCGCTGTACCTTCCAAGTAATTGTGCGCCAAAATCTTAACCTTTTTTTTTTCAGTAGAGAAAGGAATGTGATTTGAGTGATGTTAGGGAAAGAAAAGACAGTCTTCAACCGGATAATGTAGATTATAAGATGCAAATAATATCCTAAAGCCGTGTGCTATAGTCTTATGTGATTTTCCTCGTCTACTATCCCATACTATTTCTCATATTGTGCTATTTATATCAGAGAAATTTCTATCTTGAATGCAGGCCAGTTCTAGATTATTTTAAAGTTGCTCCTCCTCCATTCTTTAGAATTATGCACTTGAGATCACTTCCGAGAGCATTGGCTGAGGTATTATTTGGCATTTCTTTTGTATTTTGTAAACTTTGGTTGCTTGTCTTTTGTTAACTCCTTTCATTTCAGTATTGCCCATTTATTTCTTCATGCTTGAGTCTAGGTGCCTATGGATTGACGGAATTTAATAAAATATGAAATCTGACATTTTTAATTGTATTCTGAATTGGTTAGCCGATGTTGAGCACCCCATCTGTGTAAGATCATGGTTCATTACATATCAGTGGGTGCAGGAGCGTGTAATTTCTTTGTAATCTGGTGATCATATGTGCTGCAAAAGTGTACATGGCATCATATTGGCATTTAATCATCCTGTGTTGTACATCAAATCTTATCACCTTTTCTGAAATCAAACATGACAAGCTTATTCAAGCATGCATGACTGTTTTTATTCAGATATTTATCGTGATCTTCAATCTTTCAGGGGGGACATAACTTATTAGCAATTGTTCGGACATCGTATCGATTTCTTGCATTGGAACCAGAGGCTTACAGAACACTTTGGGATTGGTCTTGTTTTTTGGGCCTTATAAAGCAGACCACAGACTTTACTACCGGGGTAAGTGATTCCATATTAAGAATTATATGTGACTTGAAATGGTGCAGTGCAGGTATTTTGTCTGTAGTTTCAAAATTAAGTTTTAAGGCATCCGCGAAGCTTGGGCCCGACTCTGAGGAAAGCCTCCAATGTTACCTGCGGTGAGTTTACTGTCTAAACTAAAAGTTTTTGATAAATTGGAGTGTTCTATGGTATTTGTCAAATATTGACCTGGAAGAACCAATCATGCTGCAAAATTATGGAAGCAGATGACTGAAATGTGAAATCTAAGTGCTACCTTAGCAGTATGATGGAATATTTGTATGATAATTTTTTGCTGCTGAATTTCAGATAATAATATGTTGTTAAGGGGGAAGGAATAATAACAGAAGAAGAAAAAATTCCTGTAGAAAGGGAAATTATCTTTGTTAAAGCCATTGAATGATGGCCAATTTTTAAGTTCCAAAGTTCATCTTGTTTGTTTTTCTAGTAACTTCTGGATCTATGCAGATGGCAATCATTTTGTTTGGATACATCCTTGGAGAAAGGGGGTTGGTACCTGGAGCATTACAATGATGAAGCAGAGATTATGACCAACAGGGAAGTCAATACAAGAGAAGGCTATTGGCTTTCAGCATGCTCCTCGACTGGAGAGCTGAATATACGGTACAAATTTAAGATGTTCGTGAAGCACTCAGCTAATTTTAGAATGACCTTGCATGTTTGTTGAGTCCCAAGCCTCGTCAAAAGATTCATTTATGTTGTTTTGCTTTCAAATGGGCTGTAATGATATTGCTGATGATTTAATTTATGAGAACCTTATCTCCCATATTTGTTCTGATAAAACAAGGTTGAACTTTTGTGCTATAAAATGTCCTGAACTTTTTGTGCAGAACCCCTAGAGGTCCATTTCTGTTCACGTCAGCTATGAAGAGAAGTTTTGACATGGTTTCTTCAGCTGTCAGGCAGAGATGGCCTGTGCTTCTTTATGGTCCTGCTGGCTCTGGGAAAACTGCCCTCATTGATGAATTGGGTCGCCATCATGGAAACAGAGGTACATTTTTTTTGCTATATCGTTAGGATCTCTACTCTAGTAAACCTTGGAGACGTCATTTTTGGCAAATTATTCTCGGAAGTTGTGTATTTAGATTTCACTAATTCTAGACATACTGAATTCTTTTGAAATTTCTTAAGTTTCTTTATCCTTCATGTTATTTAATTTGGAACTTTCTCTGACACGATCATTGAAAAAAAAAACCAGCTCGACCGATTTACATGGATGAGCAAACAGATGGGAAGACACTGATTGGAAGTTATGTTTCCGCGGAGCAGCCTGGAGAGTTCAGATGGCAACCTGGCTCTCTTACACAGGTTAGGATATATTTGCATTCATGGTACTAATTCTGATAGTTGTTGTATTAACTTATGTCGCAAATTTCATTTCCAGGCTGTTGAGCACGGATTTTGGGTAGTTTTTGAGAATATCGATAAGGCACCACCTGATATTATGTCAGTGTTACTGCCTTTACTAGAAGGTGCAACTACATTCTCAACAGGCCATGGGGAGGTATGATCTTTGTTTCTTTTGCTTCCAATTTAGAGAGAAGGGTACCGTATGTTGTTGAACTGGTGGCATTAGAGATTCTTACCTTAATGTTCAGGCTTTACAAATTTGTTAGCCTTGTTTTCCCTATTCAATAAAGGATCTGGGAGATCTTATGCTCTGTGTTCATTATTTAAGAGCCATTTATAGTCAAATATATGTGATGGGTGACTTTTTTGCAGGCTGTTAGAGTAAATGGGAATTTCCGGCTTTTTTCCACCGTAACGACTGCAAAGTCAGATGGATCTCGTCTTATTGAAGGTTGATCTTGATTTCGTAACTTTTTCCCTGCTATCATTTAGTTATGGCCTGTTTTAAATTCCACATTATCTTTCTATTTCTGCATATTATCCTGAATGAAAATTTCTGTAAAGTGTTGAACATAGTTTCTTTTAGTGAAGATTTTCTGTTGGGAGTTTAACTTATGAAAATGACATCATTTCCCTTTGCTTCGCCTTGGTAAATTATTCAAAACATATGATTGGATATCCAGAAATAATTGAGAAAAAAGCATATTTTGTGCTTTAGCCTTGTTTGGATATTTTTTCCTCCATACTTTGCAACTGTGACGTATTTGTTTTTTACTATTATATACAACATCATGCCATATATGTATCATTTCACTCTACGATGAAGGTGCCTCTTTTGCTTGCAATAAATAGGTAGGAATTCACTGAGCGCTCTTTGGGTGAAGGTAATGATTGGCCCACCAAACAAGCAAGATTTGCTTAATATCATTCTGTTGAGGTACCCAGAATTGGAGGGTCTTGCGCCAAATTTACTAGGTTTGTTAATATTTTCGTAATTCATTATTACCATGAAGACCATACAGGAAGCACTGCTTAGTATTTCTCCACTGACATTATCTGCAGAAACCTTTGAAAGGGTAAATGAAATTACAAGATCTCAAATGGGATTAACAAGTTCATCAAGCTATCATGGCAGATTCACGCTAAGGTAAGGAATCTGGTACCAGGCTGCCAGCAATAATTTTCGTCTTCTGTTCCTGCTTCATAAGTTCATATTAATCATTTACTATTTTTTTCTTGCAATAAAAGAGATCTGCTCAAGTTATGCAAGAGAATAGCAAGCTTGGGAATTTGCTTTGGAGATGGAGGGTTATCTTCATATGAGTGCGAAATTATTTTTAAGGAGGTTAGATGTCTCAATTTTTCATGCATATGACCAGAAATACTTTTTTTTTGTGGAGCATTCAACTGACTCTGGGTTCTGTTTTCAGGCCATTGATATTTATGCATCCTTCTCTACTTCAACTGAAAATAGGATGGCTCTCATGAGAGAGATTGCAAGGTTGTGGGCTTTTTCAGCTCCTGAAACTTTGTACCCTCTCAACAAGCCTGTTATTCAGGTCAGAGAAGGTTTTGGTGAACTCGTATGTTTGCGTTCAGGCGTTACATTGCAAAAACCTTCACGGACTTTTTTGATCATGTGTAGGATTTGAAATCTGAGTTGCGAGTTGGGCGGGCATATATTCACCGTACTACAACGGCTGTGAGTTTATTTTTCAGCTGCCTAAATCTTTAAAAAATCTATCTCTCTGCCATTTTTCATTATAGCGCCCTGCATTTTTTCAGGTTAATCTTAAGAAGAAGCCATTTGTCGAGCTCCGTAGTTCAGTGCATGCCCTTGAAAGAATTGCGTGTTCTGTTAAATTCAATGAGCCTATATTATTGGTTGGTGAGACTGGTACTGGTAAAACTACCCTTGTGCAAACTCTAGCATCGAGCCTTGGTAAAAAACTCACTGTCTTGGTATGTGCTACAACTTCGTTGATTCTTTTATTCCGATATGCTGCTTCTTACCATAATAGTTGTTATTGCAACTTTTATTTCTGTCTCAGAACTTAAGTCAGCAAAGTGATGTTGCTGACCTCCTAGGGGGATTCAAACCTGTGGATGCACGGTTCGTTTGTATTCCTCTGTACCAGGAGTTTGAGAATCTTTTCACCAATTCATTTTCTCTAAAGGTACCATAAACGATAGGCTTAAGCTTCTGGTGAAGGATTTTTTGCTCACCTGTTTCGTTCCACTCTTGTAGCTACTGAATGTTGGTTTTCTTTTTGTTCAGGAGAATGAGAAGTTCCTTACTGATCTGAGGAAATACTTGAGTGAAAGGAATTGGAGAAAGTTATTAAGTGGATTTCGAAAAGGCTTTAGACTGATAGTTGGAAAAGGAACGCCCAGTTCTGGACAGAAGAGAAAGAGACCATTGAGTAAAGTTATTCTCGAATCCTGGGTGGCTTTCTATGAGAAAGTTAAGAAAGCTTATGCTCAAGTTACTGCATCTGATGGATTGGTGTTTTCGTTTGTTGAAGGAGCCTTTATTTCTGCAATGAAAGAGGGTGAATGGATACTGCTAGATGAAGTCAATTTGGCTCCTCCAGAAATCTTGCAGCGTGTTATTGGGGTCCTTGAAAATGAAAATGGATCTTTATCCTTGACTGAAAGAGGTGATCTTGAAGATGTTGACCGACACGTAAATTTTCGGATTTTTGCTTGCATGAACCCCGCAACTGATGCTGGCAAAAGGGACCTTCCCATGTCTTTTAGGGGAAGATTCACAGAATTCTACGTCGACGATATGTTGGATGATGAAGACTTGAATCTATTCATCAATCAATTTCTTGATGATGACTCCAGAAATCTAGTAAGTAAAATTGTACAGTTCTACAAGACTGCAAAGGACTATGAAGAAAGGCTACAGGATGGGGCTAATCAGAAACCTCATTACAGTTTACGTTCTCTGTATCGGGCATTGGAATACTTCAAGAAGACAAAGAGGCGCTCTGGGATCCAATTATCTCTTTACGATGGGTTTTGTATGTTTTTTCTGAATTTATTGGACGAGCCTAGTGCAAAGTTAATGAATAACTTAATTTCTAGACTTCTGTTGGGTGGGTTTATACCTAAATCACAGCCCTTCGAAGAATATTTGAGTGTGTTGGAAGAGAGTGACGATTTGAAAAACTACGTTCGCACAAAGAGTGTCGATGAGCATTTGAAGAAACTTGCCCGGGCAATTTTTATTGGAAGATATCCAGTGTTATTGCAGGGACCAACATCTAGTGGGAAGACTAGCCTTGTCCGATATCTTGCTGCTCGAACCGGTCATGAATTTGTCAGAATCAATAACCATGAAAACACTGATCTACAGGAGTACCTTGGCTCTTATATCACTGATGAAAGTGGAAACCTTGTTTTCCATGAAGGTCCTCTTGTGAAAGCTGTTCGTAGTGGCCACTGGATTGTTCTCGATGAGCTCAACTTGGCTCCCTCAGATGTACTTGAAGCGTTGAACCGCTTGATCGATGATAATAGAGAACTGTTTGTTCCCGAACTAAAGGAAACGATACGTGCTCATCCAGATTTTATGTTGTTTGCTACTCAAAATCCACCTGGTATCTATGGGGGCCGAAAAATCCTGTCGCGAGCATTTCGCAACCGCTTTGTTGAGATTCACGTTGATGAAATTCCTGACGGAGAGTTGGGTGAAATATTGGAAAAGAGGTGCAAAATTTATAAGACGTATGCGAAAAAAATGGTCGATGTCATGAAGGAGTTGCAACTACAGAGGCAAAGCAGCAAAATTTTTGCTGGGAAACACGGATTCATAACTCCACGTGACTTGTTCCGGTGGGCTGAGCGCTTTAGGGAGCTGCATGGCAGCAGTTCCGATGAAGATCTTGCCAGCAGTTCCTATGAAGATCTTGCTTATGATGGTTATTATCTGCTTGCTGAGAGGCTCCGTGATGACTCTGAAAAGAAAATTGTTAGAGAAGTTTTGGAGAAGCACCTCAAGGTCAAAATTTCTGATGAAATCTTGTACACGCAGGTATTTTCCATATGGTCCAATTTTTTACTGGAATATATTTTCATATTTTATTTTTGATTGATATAATTACTTGTGGTCTGTACTTCTCACTTGGTTATTTGCCTTCTGATGGGAGCTGTTTGACATGTACTCGAGGACTGCGGATGCTTAATTATTTATGGGATTTTTTTTCTAAACTATATAAGGCACAGAATGAATTTATTTAGTTATCAGTTCATTTTTTTTGTGTTTAAGTAGAAAATATATTGTTTTCTTCCTTGTAATTCTAGAAAGTTCATCGAAGAAATACTCTCTCGAGGGACAGCAAACAACCTGAAATTTCTGGAAACATGGGGAAGTAAGTGTCTCCATTCAGCTTCCCTTCTTTTCATGATTTAATGTTAAATTATTTATATCTCTGCTTTTCATCCCCCAGAGTTATTTGGACAAAGAGTATGCGGAGGATGTATTTTCTAATTGAGCAATGTTACGAGATGCGCGAGCCTGTTCTTCTTGTTGGTGAAACTGGTGGGGGGAAAACAACTGTTTGTCAATTGCTTAGCGATGTGTTGGGCTCCAAATTGCACGTACTGAACTGTCATCAGTACACAGAAACATCGGATTTTTTAGGGGTTTGTCTTTCACTTCCCTTTACTTTCAAGATCGGTTACCCTTTCTTGGCATTTTAACCTTTAATGCATGAAGATAAGATTTTTGCTCTATAATTTTCAGGGTTTCTACCCAGTGCGCGAGAGATCTAAATTTAGCACGGACTTCGAAGATCTCTGTGATAAATTGATTTGCTCAACGGCTTTTATCCACTCCCCAGAAAACTCGGTATGTTCCATGATTTATTTATTTTGAACTTTCTGTCCACTTACTCCCCATTTAATGTAATATTTCTGGCTATGAATATTGGTCATGCAGAAAATTTCATCAGATATTAATCAGGCTGCTTCAACTCTAAATACGCTCTCGAAGATCATATATAGTTACAAAAGCGGTTCGGTGTCTCATCCTGAAGTAACCATGGAAGACATTTGCTATATAGAAAAAATCCACCTTGATCTAATTCAGCTGCAAAAGAAGTGGCAAACAATTTTTACGTGGCAAGATGGACCACTAGTTAAAGCAATGAAAAGCGCTGAGCTGTTACTTGTGGATGAGATTTCTTTAGCTGATGACAGTGTTCTTGAAAGATTAAACAGTGTTTTGGAACCGGAAAGGAAACTGGTAAGTTAATTATATATCACCTCATATAATAAGATAATATTGTGTTTTCCCACGTCATTACGTATTATCAGTAAGTTTCCTTCTCTAACATGGGAATTATTGAAACAAGCATGACATGTTATTAATCTAATAGTGATTGTTATTTGTTAATTTTTCAGTTTTAACATTTTGGTATTATGTGCTTACTATATTGCAGTCGTTGGCTGAGAAAGGAGGCTCTCATCTCGAAAGCGTAACCGCGCATCCAAATTTTTTCCTTCTCGCCACAATGAATCCTGGAGGCGATCATGGTAAAAAGGAACTTTCACCTGCTCTTCGTAATCGGTTTACTGAGATATGGGTTCCCTCTGTTTGTGACATGGAAGAGTTTAGAAGTATTGCACTTAAGAGGTTTGTGGTTGTGTTTTGTAACAATTCTGTTACGCTCTAGGCAACTCGATAGTATCTTATGGTCTTTTTGCTCAATTTAAACTAAACAGCTCAAAGCAAGAACTAACGGGCATTGTGGATATTATGCTGGAATTTTGGGAGGTATGCTGCTTTTGAATTCAATTCTCATCATGTGTACTGGTGCTTTGCGATTCTAGTTTCCCATTTAACATTGCACTTTTTTAAGTATCCTATTTTAATTTTCTGTGAATTAAGATATCCATAAAATGAGACTATTCTAGGAGGCATGCAAACATTTCATTTATAAATTGTTTTTTTTCTTAGATATGTTTTCGTTCATCTTCCTTGACATCCACTTACTGGCTGTTTTTCGTTTTTGTTTCCAGTGGTTCAACCATTTGCAGACTGGACGGATACTTACTATCAGAGATCTCTTGTCTTGGGTGTCATTTCTCAATGTCGCGGAGAGTAATTTATCTGCTGAATCTTTGCTTGTCCATGGAGCGTTCCTTGTTTTGCTTGATGGAATTAGTCTGGGTAATACTTTCAAACTGTATAGTTCTTGTTTTTCTCAAGGATCTATTATTTTTCAATTTATAGTATTTTTCAATTGTCATAGTATGTGGTGATGTCCTTTGATGTATCACTTGTAGATTTATCTGCAAACACCCATATCTGAGCACAAATTTTATTTTTTTTGAAGTGAGAAAATTCTTTAGCTGCTTATGATGATTATAAACAGAAGAATCGTGTAGAGTATGATATGGGTGAACCTTGATATTAGAATACTTGAGGATGCGGAAGGCATTTTATTGCTTTCATATGTTCACTTTATGATACCTTTTTGCCTCCTTTTTGTTCAGTCATGGATTTCATCTCCCGGTAGTTGCTCTCTATTTTGCTTTTATTATGGGTCACAGACTAGTACGGAATTATGCCTGGTGTAGTTTAGTGCTACTCGGCATGGTATATTGCTTTAGTGAACTGTTAACTTGTTTTAATAGGTTTTCAATGGACAATCACTCTGCTTCTATAACCGACCTTATTAATGTGTTCGCCATCTCAATATTACATACAGCGGTTCTTACGTTTCCTTATATATAAATAATTGTTTTTGTTCTTAAAGGTACAAATATAACGAAAGATGAAGCTGCTGAGTTGCTAGGGAAATGTCTCTCTTTTCTTCTGGAGAAACTCGAGGTAGTTTACTGGTTTTTCTGTGGTTTGCTTGTCATCGCGTAACTGATGGTGAAATTATTTAAACCCTGTGACTATAATTGGTCATTTAACTGCTGTGATTTGATTGCTTAATGCAGGAATATAGGAAGCGTTCGAGCTTATCAAGTTTAGATTTGTCAAGTTTAGATGGCCTGGGCTCTTATGGTTGGAGCAATTCCAAAAGTTTTTTAGTTTTGCCTTCTGAGAAGAGAAATATCTTCGGGTTCCATCCTTTTTACATTGAGAAAGGTATTTAGACTCTTTCCTCGTAGGGAACCGAGCGCTTGAAATTTAGTCGATAGGCTTATTACCATCTTCAGTTCACTTTTTAAGATAATGATAATGCCGTGTCCAAGGAATTTGACCTTTTTGTCCCTACTGCTCATATGAATGTATAGAGTTACCCTTTTTCAGGTAATGATAATGTCAAGCCCGAAGAATTTGGATTTGCTGCACCTACCACGCGTAGGAATGCATTGAGGGTTCTACGTGCCATGCAGCTTAATAAGCCTGGTATTGTCCTCTCCTTTTGCTTGTGGTTTAAAATTTTAAATCATACACATGCATCTTAACATTGTTGATTTTGCTATTTATTTTAACACTCGGTGGTGGTTTTGTTGTGTCAATATCATTAAACTGAATCACTGTGCTTCAACAAACACAAATATATGATTCAATCTCAATGAGTTAGATGACTTATTTTCACAAATCAATTAATCATCTAGTATTATAATTAAAAATCAAACTAAAAAAGGAATCCTAGTCAAATATGTGAACTTACCAAGTTGAGTGACTCAATTAATCATTATGCTCTGGTACAATGTTAAACTTTGAGGTTTTATCTAGAAATAATCGATATTGTGGAGTAGGCACTTTGATTTTTATGTTCATATTTTCATGATGTGGTATTTTGACATTGAAATATTTTGTATCTAGCTGTCTAATGTATTTTTTTTCTTCTCTTTTAGTATTGCTGGAAGGTAGCCCTGGTGTTGGGAAAACAAGTCTAGTAAATGCCATTGCCGGATTCTCTGAGCACAATGTAGTACGCATTAATTTGTCTGAGCAGGTTAGTTGCCTTTTTTTCCTGGTGTTTCTCTGGAAACAAGTTTTTCTCTGTCATTTTAAATTTCTTCCATCTCTAAGTGTTCATTTTTCAAGAATTGAATGTCAAGTTATAGTTTGCATTAACGTCTTGCTGCAGACAGACATGATGGACTTGTTGGGGTCAGATCTGCCAATCGAAAGTGATGAAGGGATACAGTTTGCATGGTCTGATGGAATCCTGCTTCAGGTTTGGCAACTCGTTCTTGTTATTTTATTTTATTTTAAATTTTTTTGACGTATTTGGTATATATAATCAAAATGTGGTATGATGCTGTTTCAGGCTCTTAAGAAGGGATCATGGGTTTTGCTGGATGAATTAAATCTCGCACCACAATCAGTCTTGGAGGTAAAACATAGTAGTGTAGTTATTTAAAGGAGCCCTTGACGAGTTTTTTTTTTAAATTAATAGATGTCTATAAATATAAAATCAGGGATTAAATGCTATTTTGGACCATCGGGCTGAAGTTTTTATTCCAGAGCTGGGCCGTAATTTCAAGTGTCCGCCATCTTTCAGGATTTTTGCTTGTCAAAATCCTTCTTATCAAGGAGGAGGTCGTAAAGGCCTGCCTAAGTCCTTCCTCAACAGGTTTACAAAGGTGTGCTTATTCGCATGTGAACCTTAAAAACTGTGTGTATGTTATGTTACATCTAATAAGCATCTTCCTCCACATTATGGTAGTAACTCTCTGCTTCTTTCAGGTCTACGTTGATGAGCTAGTGGATGAAGATTATCTATCCATATGTAGCTCGCTCTATTGTTCAATAGAAAAATCTCTATTGGAAAAGCTGATTCTGTTCAACAAGAGATTACATGAGGAGACTATGTTGTATCAGAAATTTGGTCAAGATGGCTCGCCATGGGAGTTTAATCTTCGTGATCTGAAACGTTCATGTGAAATTATTAAAGGTAATTCTAATCAAGCTCTTAGATGATATCCCATTAACTTCTAGCTAAAAAAATAGGCCATCTTCTCTAATTTGTCATTTTTTTACCATCTTTCATATGTGCACGGCAGATGCACCTGAAAACTCAAAGGCCCACTGTTTCCTTAGCTCCATATATCTTCAAAGAATGCGAACACATGCTGATCGAATTGAACTGGTTAAATTATACGAAGAAGTTTTCAAGGTGAAGGCATCTATAAATCCATACCCCAAGGTTAAAGTCACTCCCGACTCGTTGATCATTGGAGATGTATCTATTGATAGATTTCTTCATCAGTATTCAAGAGCTCCTTGGGACAACCTTAAAATTCTCCCTGGCATGCGTCACTGCTTAGAAGCTGTGATACGGTGTGTGAAGCAGAAGTTGTTGTGCATATTAGTTGGTCCTCCATCTTCTGGTAAAACCTCGATGATAAGATTAGTGGCTCAGCTCACTGGTAACGTGCTAAATGAGTTAAATCTTTCATCGAGCACCGATATTTCTGAGCTACTCGGATCTTTCGAGCAATACAATGCTTCTCGTCACTACGAACTCGTTATTTCTGAAGTTGGAAGGTATATAAATGAGTACTGCAATATGAAATTGGAATCATCTGTAGGGACCTTCATCAAGAATGAGAATCTCATGGCGCGATGGCTTGATTTTGTATCCAAGATGAATGAACACCGATTCATGGGTGACAAAGAGGATCTTGCTGACACTCGTGCTCTAAATGTGAATCTTATTGATCAGTTAGTTGAAATTGTTGAACATTTGAAGCAAGTGACTGATGTGACTCCGCCTTTACCTTGGTCTACCAATGATTTGGACAACACACTGCGCGTGATAAAGAACCTGAGTAATATGCAGCAGAAAGGAAAGAATTCCGTCAAATTTGAATGGGTTACTGGGGTATTGGTCAAGGCTATTGAAAATGGAGAATGGATCATTCTAGAGAATGCCAACTTATGCAGTCCAACGGTTTGTGAAGCGTTGATGTTATATTATGTTTCATCAGTTCTTTTGCTTCTGTTATTTTGGCATACTTGGTTGGTCATGGGTTTTTGTTTTCCGTATGTCTTGTTATGCAGGTTCTTGATAGGATTAACTCTTTGGTGGAGCAATCTGGGTCTATTACCATTAGTGAATGTGGAATAGTGGAAGGACAACCCCTGGTTCTTACACCCCATCCTAATTTTCGAATGTTTCTCACCGTGAACCCAAGCCATGGTGAAGTTTCACGGGCTATGCGAAACAGAGGAGTGGAGGTATTTATGCTGCAGCCTCACTGGTCTTTACAAAACGATTTCCATGAAATTGAACTCCAAGAAGCAAAGAGGTTTGTTTCCCTCAGTGGAATCCCGGGGAGTAAGTTGGTGGAGATGATGGCAAGGGCCCATGTTTTGGCCAAGCACGAAGGTCTCTGTGTCGATGTAAACATAAGTTATCTCGAGCTTTCACGATGGGTGCAGCTATTCCATCAGCTTATTTCAAATGGTAACCCACTTGCTCAGAGCATTCAAATTAGTTGGGAGGACACATACCTTTCATCGTTCGGTGAAGTGAAAGGGAAAGATATCATTTCTCAAGAATTATCAGCTGCTAATTTATTCAGTCTCTCTTCTCCTGATGATTCATCTGTTTGTCTCCCCGGAGGGTGGCCTTCCCCCTTAAAATTAAGGGATTACATTTCCTACTCAAATGAGACATCTGTGAGACAAAATCTTATATATTTGGAATCACTGGGATCCCATATAGCATCTCACTTGTTTAGAAGTACTGAAAACAGGGGTCCAAAGGGAAATGCTTCCCATGGAGAAGGCTTGAGGATGAGGCATCTAATGGATGCTGCATCATTACTTGAACTCACGTTTCCTAAAGCTCTAAACGGTATGCATACAAACGATGTTGTGCAAAGTGAATTGGATACGGTGTTAGCTCAGAAGAAACTGTCTTTTGCTTCTGATTGGGCGATTGAACAGGCCACTGAGAGCGATTATTTGCTTTATCTCGGTTGGTTGGACTGGTTTGGAGCTCGATCGAAGGAATTCTATTCATTTTTCAACAGCTTCTCTGATTTGTTAAAGAAGGAACTGAAACATTCCATCTGGAAGAGGATCTTTCAGTTGAGGAATGAGCTCATATCTCTGAATTCAATTCATGGATGCTATAAATCTCTGCCATTGCTCTCAGTAAAGTTCATTGATACATGTGATGCAAACTCCTTACTGATCCTGATAAACTCCATTAAGTGCATTCGTTTACTGAGGCACAGCCTTCAGCAGTGGAGCCTAGAGAGTGAGTGCAAGAAAACTCGTAAAACTCAGCCTTTTGAACCCATATTGACTACCTTGCGCATGGTGGAGGAGAAAATGCTTGATAAGCTCCCTGAGTCGCCTTCTTTCGATGAGAATTTCAAGTCATATGCTGATCTTCTTGACCATCATGTAATCTTTTGGAATAGCATTTTGTCATCAGAAACTGAACGAATGCTAATCTCTTGGCGTTCTTTAATGAAAGACGTCGAGAAATTACGCACACTTTGTCCTGCTGAAGCGGAATTGTTTAAGGCAAGTTCCTGCACTAAAAGTAACTTAGACTTTTTTGTCACTTCTCTCTCTCCCCCTCCCTCCCTCCCTCCCTCCCTCCCTCTCTCACACTTCTTTTAGTGTCTTTGACTTTCTCTATCTTACTTCCCAACTTTTTTGTAGAATGAGATGAAAAAGCTGGACGGTGTTTCATCCTTGTGTTTGAGCTCAAGCAAGCCTCTTCTATGGGCTCGCGGTGGACATCCAATTTTGCCTCCATCTACCGACTTATACCAGAAACAGTTTCAACTTAGAAACCTCTGTGAAAGTTTGCGACCAAAGAAATTGTTTTCAAGACTAGGTACGTCCCCTAGAACACATCATGTGAAAGAGTTTCTTATTTCAGTTACATGTGGTGATGGATGTGGTCAAAGTTTTTTTAGTGATTTTACTTCAGCATCTGGTGTTGGGCGTTGATATTAGATGAGGATACAAGGAAGGATTCATATAGGCTTTTGTGTTGTTATTTTTCCAACTCAGGTTCTCTACGAAATTTCGTATTTGCAGGTGGAGATGAATTGACAGAAGACATGAAGGGTGTTGCTCTATTTTCTAACACGGAATTCCGTATCCTTGCCACACAAGGTAGTATCATATCTATTAAGACAGACTTTGAGACTTGCTTTCATTCTTCGAGGGTGGATGTTTGAATTTATTTCTGAGTTTAGCATGTTCAATCTGCCTGAAATTAGTTTATTCACAATAATAATGTGATATATATGAAGATATCTGTTCCTCTGATTGGTCTTTTGTGCATAATGAAGGAGTTTGTATGTCAGAGTATTTGATTGCCAAAGCAGCTGGTCAATATTTGGACATTCTCGAACAATTGGAAGAAATGTATCAGGTCAGATTCTGCACAATCGATTCAGTAACCTAGATGACCAAAAGAATTGATCATGATCCCAATTTTCATTATTGCAGACCCTTTCAGGAAGGATTAATTTCGAAAAACAGAAATTGGCTGGGAAACTGGGAATTACCGAGTCTGCCCCTTTGTCTGCGCTTGATTGTGCTTGTTGCACCTTTAATTCTGCAATACTGTCTACAAAGTCTGGCATTAATTGTTGGCTTAAGACACAACCTATAGTTGACGAGATAAGTCTATGCTTTGATTTGGATCTACTTCAGCATCTAACAAGGATAGCAGTTGCTGATTTTGAAGATCAACATTATGTATGGCCATTTTTCTCGTTCCGTATTATCTGAGATTTAATTTCTTTCTTGCATTGGCTCTGGCAGATTTTTTTTTGGTGGCTGTGACAATGCTCTAACTGATTGCTAATCCGATTGTTCGATTCAATTTTGTCCTCCGCTTGTTACAGGGTTTACTTAAGTTGTCTGGTTCTTTGAAATCATACCTGGACTTCTCTTTGGAGCATTCATCGAGGCCGCCAACTGAATTTTCACCTCATCAGAAAATTTTATGGACATTAGATGCCTGGGAATCTGTTCCAGGAGGTAAATATAGTCATATAGATTGGGAACTGTAAAATAACATGGTATTTTTGTGGTTGATGCTTTGTCTTCTGCTGCAGTTAATGAAAAGATCTCAAATTTTGTTATGGAGATGTGGTTAAGATGGCATGAGAATGCGTGGGAAGATAGCCCTGCAATCTCAATGGTATTTGTCTCCATTCTAAATGTTAATTCAATTTGGCATCTTCTATTTTTTTACCAAATATTGAAATCTTTTCTTCCCAAGCAGACCCTCCCTGATCATGACAGCTATAAAAAAGTGTTCCCTTGCAAGCTCTTCTGGCCCCTGAAATCACCGTTGGTTAACCAGTGCCTGTAAGATTTTATTCTTTCGCTCTGTTTGTCTGTAAGGTTGAGTTCTATGTTTCTTTTTGTTTCTGGGTTCAGGCAGTATATATTTATTCATTCTGTTAGCCAACATGGACTTCTTTTAATGGTTGAGATAATAAATGCAAATCCCCTTCTACTTCACATACATGTTGATTCAACTCTCTTAATTATCTCTTTGGTCTGTGAAAATCGTTGAATAATCTCCTAACATTCTCTCTTCTTTTTTTTTTTCATTTTCTGATAAAATATGGTGTTGTACTTGAGAACAAGCAGATTAGATGATAGGCCCATCCATAAAATCTTATTTGTTTCTATAAGAATGTCTCAAATCGTATTTCTAAGATTTGATTGTTAAATCATTAAAATATAGAAATAAATTTTGTTTCGATAAGGATAATTTTATGTTACATGACAACTATAAAGTTTATCTCACTCTTTTTTCCGTTTTGTTGGCTTTGTTGAGACCTACACTGTAAATACTTGCTGTAAAACACTTGGTTCTTTTTTCTCATTGCTCTAGTTTCTTTTCTCTGGGTTCTCAGAGTTTTTCAATCATTAGCCATTTATTTCACTTAACTTTCTATTCTTTCCAATGTCAGACAAAATGCTTCTCCAATTAGAGATTATCTTTTGCACTGCTTCATGCTTAGAGCTGCTTCTTGCAACATTTGGCATAGTCCGGTGACTATGCTTAGCTTGCATGATATTTTCTTTGCTGTTGCAAGATCTCTCTTTCAGCAGGTATTTCTGTTGCTTCGGATATTTATATATTGAAACATATTATAAACCTGTGACCCCTTTAATCATTGCTTCTTCCCTCGGTATCATGGCTGTAGATTATTGGTGCACATAAGAAGTCATTCGAAGATTATATATATGCCAAGATCAGGACTGTCTTTAGGTCCATCCAAGATTCCAGAAACATGGTATGCGTCCTATCATCAAGAACTTGATTTTTTTAAAGTTTCCTACAGTATACTCTTTCTGCTATAATGTGAAAGTAGGATATTCAACAAACGTCTGCAATGCCTGAAAAAATTTGTTAGTAGGTTCATATTTCTAGGTTTCACTTTCATTTTCTCCTGGTAGATTTCTGATGCTTCTTTTTGTAATAATACAGCAAGATGATATGAAGGTTCTCGTTTCGCTTCTGGCATCATCAAATCATCGCATATTCAGAGAATTGATAGATTCTCATATTGAACCACTTCTCAAGGAATTGTACCCTGTATGCTCATCTAAGGGTTAGTTGGAGCTTTTCATCACTTTCGAAAATGTGGATAAAATCTCTGCTTTACACTTTTCTGACCTCAGAATATTTTTCCCATCAGATGTCTTGAGCATTGGATTTTCATTTTTACGAATTGGTGGCCTTCGTTATAATCTTCTCGTCCGCTGCGGTGATCTGGATCCCGCTGTTAAATACCATGTCAAGCATGCAGAAGTAACTGATAAGATATCTTTGCTTGAGACTGAAATTCAGGTACCGCTACTGTTTCTTGCTTTAAATTGGGGACGTTTGAGCTTGCATTATCGTACATAGTTGTTTTTCATCGTAGTTTTTCAAACATATGCTTTAAGGCTTGTATGTTTAGTTACACATCTTTTTAGTTTTACTAACCGGGTTCTTGTTCAATAAAAAGTATTTTACGGTATAATTTTGAAATTTACCATTTTTCTTTTCTATGTTCACCAGAAGTGATTTAGTGCCGTATTTCCGCCATGATTTAGGTTGTTTCTTCAACTTAAACATTTAGCATAAATAAACATTTTAACTCACTAGGTAAGTAGAGTTCCAGTCTTCACTTCAAATTTTCGACCAGTTTTGTATGATACAGGAGGTTGCTTTTTTTAGCCTTTCGCGTGCATATCCTTTCCATTCTAACTTATTTCGGTCTTCCTTGTTTATTGTTTGCTCTTCATAAATCTCTTTTGATAATTGCCCTTTGCAGGTCCGAAATGAATGCATCTTCTTAGCTGGATGTAATAGTTCGAGTGAAGCTGAGAGTTATGGGACACTTGCGTTGGAGCAACTCCATTCTGAAAAGACTAGACTTCAGAAAAAGGTCAATGTCATGGTTCATTAACTACAGTGGATGTATGAGCTGTGCCTAGTCAGGGCACTCTCCAACGTGGTTATTTAGATAAATTAATTTCTTAAAAATGCGTTTACATTTTGTGCAACTATTGAAAACCGTAAATTGAAGATCTTTGGTTCATAGAGGTGCCAAGATAACTCATTAGATGTTAGCTGGAGTAGTAATCTTCTCCAAATATATAGTCTGGTGGATAAATGTCATTTTCCAATGAGGGATTCCATTTTGCAACGTTATGTAACATCCAACGATCTGATTTTTAATAGTTCATCGCCATAAATAATAATATATGTCTTCCTGCCAGTTTTGAACCATTAAAGTGCCTTATATCTGAACTTATGGTATCTTGGAGGGATAAAACCTAAAATAGTCCCCGATGTTTACCCCCTAGACCAATTTAGTCCCCGATGTTTCCCGTGGACCAATTTAGTCCCCGATGTGGTCACTTTTGAACCAAATTGGTCCCTCCATTAATTTTTCCGTCAATTTGGACGGAAAACACCACGTGTCGGGATTATCAATATTCTATAATAACCTTGTTCCTCCTTTGCTGATCTCTGATTTAGATGGTATTCCGTCCATATCCTGAAAGATTTAGGGAATTAAGGCGTCGCTTCGACGAGTTTCTTAATGCTGTGAAAACTTATCTTGACTTGATCACCGATGTTAAAAGCTTGCCAGCTGAACAAGTCACTGAGCAGTTGAAAAACTGGCAGGTACTGATTTCTAAAATCATTTACAGCATCTTGAATTTACGGTTTCCACGACGATAATTTATATGTGAAATACATGTTTCCTCAGCTGGTCTCCGTGCATGTTTGTTTTGTTTTTTCATTGACGTCCATGTTCATGATTTTCAGGAGACATTATCGAGCTTTATTGATGATTTGTCAAAGGAATACTCGGCGTACGCCGATATAACCGAACCTATTCAGGTCGCATTATATGAGATGAAATTGGGCTTGTCACTAATTGCTTCTAGTACACTGTTCGAAGGAAATAAAGAAGAGGTATGCAATATGTTTAGTTTGTCAGAGGATTTCTGCCTTAGTTATCACTTTTTATTTCATTCTTGAAATTTGTTTTTGCAGAGCACAGTTTATTCGTTTATGAGATTCCCTAGGGTTCCCACGTCAGATATTGCGTCGGTCAATATCAAAACCAACTCTGTATTTTCGACTTGTGACGTTGCATTGCCAACTTGCGATGAGGTTTATATGCGCGTGCTGCAAAATACAGTGGGGCCAAATACACATGGTTTTTCAACAGGCGATGATTCTTCTCATTCAACTGTATGTTATTGAGACTCCTTATGCTCTGTTATGCAGCTTGCAATTTTTTGAGATACTTATATCACCTACTTTGCTAAAATTTGTCTCCAAATTTCTCCAAGTATATATTTTGCCTGATACTTTTTCATAATGCTTTATTGTCTTTTACAATAGGTTTCGACCTTGGCGTTCAAGGTTTCATTCTACCGTAATGTTCTGATTCGAATAAAAGATTCTGTAGCTGATGCCCGTTTTCTCAGTGATTCCTCTTTTAAGGTCAGTTTCCAATTAGATTTGCTATGTAATTATTGATTTGGATATCTGGGATATATATAATTTTCATAAAATGACCTTGAAATTTCCTTCATGTGCTGTCAGCTTTTCCACAAGATCTTTGGGGAAGTAGCTAATCTTTGGATGGATAATCGGGTGAAACCCGTGGAGGAGAGCGTGGGGCAACAGTTTCAGTTCAAAGCCCGAACTTTTAAGATTGAGAGCATAATTAAAGTTGACCTATCAAACTGTGCAGATCTGCTCCCAAGTGAGAGCTTTTCTGAGTGGCAAGAACTGTTGTTGTCTGAAGAACTAGAGGAGAAGGTAACAGTTCACGAGGAAAGTGAAACTGTGGATGAGAATTGGAATTCTCAGGAATCGAATTTGGACGATATTGTGGGCATTCACTCTCTTTTATTCGGTTCAATCGACCTTGTCCAAAGATGTGACAAAGATAGGCTTTCGTCGTTTGTTGACTCGTATTCTCTTGGTCTTAATATGACAACATCTGTGGGAGCTTTATCCTCCTCCAGCTTCGATACTAGGATTGCACCAGAGCACTTACTCCAGCTCTGTTTAGAACATGATAACAAGCTCAAGCTTCGTGAGAAATCAGCTCGTGCGTACAACTTCTATAAGGATTCAAATCCACCTGTGATGGCTAAATTGGTGGAGCCCGTTGTGGTTCTTAGGAAACGTATTCTTTTCCTCATGAATGAATGGGATGATAACCCCGGTCTTCAGAAGATATTAGGAGTTGTAGACATGATATTGGCTCTTCCTCATGATACTCCTCTTGCCAAGGCCCTGTCTGCTTTTGAATTCCTGCTCAACAGGGTTCAGTTTGTGCAAGAAATTTATGTGAAATTTCCTCTCTCTGATCAGCTGGTGCCAATTTTTGCTCTGATATCTTCATGGCACAAGTTGGAGTTCGAGTCTTGGCCTGTGTTGCTTGATGAAGTTCAACTGCATTTTGAGAGAAATGCTAGAAAAGTGAGTTTTTAAATTAATTTGTTTTCAAATCGATACATAGTGGAAGAAGCATCCCACTCAATCTTGTATTGAGTTCACAAAATATCTGAAATCAAATTAGTATATTTGAAATCAAACTGTTTTGTCCTCTGATTGCTAACTTTGTTTTCATCCATTTGCAGCTGTGGTTTTCTTTATATACAATTTTTCAGCGTCAATGCACTTCTGATGTTGATCAATATAATCGCTCGACGGTTGAAAGGCATGTATATTGATGCGGCATATTTCTTTGAGTTTTTTCTTATTATGAAATTTGCAAATGACATTTTTAATGCTAAATATGCCTGCAGTTTGAAAGATTTCTTCAACACATCCAGTATCGGGGAATTTAAAATGCAACTCAGGCTTCTTATTTCATTCCATGGGCAAATTAGTAACGTGTTGAGTCGGAATGTTGTGCAAGATCGGTAAAGATGTTGCTTTCCCAACCTTATTTTCTTTCTTATCTGAATAATGGTTGAGCTGTGTTGGTTAGAAGAGACTTCTTGTAAAACTCAGCAAACTTCATTTTCTATTGTTTTCTTTTTTTGAGCTGCCAACTATACTGCGTAGTAGATCTGCATAATATTTCTATTATTGTTGGCTTGTTTCTTTAGCTTACCTATTAATTCTGGAGTAAAGGCTGAAACGAATGCATCTTATATTTTGCAGCACTTGCCAAGAAGAGAATCTGAAAATTCTATACAACACTTATGGCTTCTATGTGCAATATGTGCCACAGTAAGTTTACTGATAAATGAGATCATTTATGGCTCTCTTTCAATCATCGACCTTGTTGAATAGTGACATTGCTCTATTTTTTTAAGGATTATGGAACACATTGAAGCAAATAGACGAAGCATTGAGAAGGAGCTGAATGAACACGTGAAGCTGTGTCGTTGGGACCACATTGAGAGTTATATAGCAGTAGAGAACTTGAAAAAAACCCGGCTGAAACTTAGAAAGATCGTCAAAAAATATTTGGTGAGTGTGTAGCTTCTAGAATCGCCAGTTTCCTTGTATTGTCTTTAACTATGAGAAGTACTCCCTTGAAAAGTGGGCAGCCACGGGGCACGATTGTCATATGTCCTTGATATGTTTATGTAGGTTTTGAATCTTTTTATCTTATAGAACAATTATATTTTCTGTCAGTCATTGAACCCTTACTTTATCTTTACAGGACTTTCTTCAGCAACCTCTGAAGGATTTTCTCAGAGCAGAAGCTACACGAAGTGGAGTAAATTCCCTACCCATTCAGAGCCCAAAGATTACGGGTGATCCTTGTGATGTCAGCAAGACTCTTCTAGATACTATCTTGAATCAGATTGATTCTAATATTGAGGACAGGTGGACATATATATTTTGCCTTTTCAACTTTCATTGGCATGCTTTGTGTATCATTATTTTAATCCTTTCTGCTTTGCAGCTCTTTACGGTTTGCTGATTGGAGGAAGAGCCTTGCGAGTGCAAATGAAGTCATCAAGGATAACATGCCTTTGGAGTCTTACTGGGAGGAAAGAAAGCAGCTGTGGTATACAGTTAGAGATCTATCAAGCTCTTTGGTTTCTTTCAGTGGAGTTTGTGAGGAGAAAAAGAAGAATTTGCAGAAGAGGAGGGAATTCTCAGACCTACTGAAGCTTCTTGATAGCTGTGGATTGTCCAAGCATAGATCATCTCTGGAGGTACAGTTTGTTCTTCCCATATCAAATTCACCTGCAATGAAATGCTTTTATTATAGTATAGTGAAATAATCTGATTTGTTTCTTTAACGAAAACATTATTTGAGACAATGTGCTTGACTAAAATGAAAACACTAAGTAATCCTTGATGACTTTATATGTTAATGCTCATGTAGGGTCATTTTGGAAGGTCAGAGTCATGGCCTCTTCAGCCATTCTTCGAAGTGAAACATCTACTGCCTCCAAATTATAATCATTCTTCTGGGAGCCAGAAATCACCCCATGAAGTTCTGTGGACAACCGGAAACCAATATTACTTCAAGGGCATCGCTTCAATAGAAGATTTAGATAATATCTGTCAGAATTTTCACAAAGATTTCACCTTTGACCAGGTGCTTGAATGGACACGTGCAAATATAATTACATAATTTTTCTTTCGGGCTTCAAACTAGAGTTTATTATTGAACTCTCTCCAAGTCAGAATAAACTTCTGTGTTCAGTGAGATTGCGAATGATGTGAATTTTGTTTACTTGCACGAAAAGAGCACTTGAGTCTGCAGTCACGTAAATGAATTGTGTTTGATTGTTAAAAAGAATATTATTAATTCATTGCCTGTAATAACTTTTATTGCATGGTGTAGGTCAAAAGATCAGCTTCTTATGTTGATCATCTTATCGGAATTCAGCAAGATCAGAGAGCTTCTGCTTATAATTTGGCAAAGAAACTCAAGTACTTGAGTCATTGTGTTCGGCCCTTGCTAAATTTGTCTTCTAGCTTCCTTGATTCAGCTGTTGATACCAGTGATAGTACTTCCATGAAGAACCAAAATGCCACCTTCAAGTGCATGTGGCAGCAAAAGGTACGTGTCACTTCTATGTTATTCAATTTTTATACGAATGCGGTCTTCAACCTCTCTTTTTTTTTCCATTGCTACAGCAACTCATTGATGGTTTCTGCACCATGCTGTACGAAGAACATCTCTTGCTGCAGACAGTTAAGAATAGTCACCTGAATTCTTGCTCTAAGGTTGGAGATGGAGTAGAAAAGATCCAAATATTTGTCCAAAAACTCCTTCCATCTTTCCAGAATGCTAAGGTAGTTGAGCTTTCACTGCGTGCTTCTGATTGGTCAAAGTTTGACCCGTAACTTAAATTCTCTTCTTTGCACCTTCTGGCAGAATTTGTTGGACTTTCATCTTCTTGGGCATCGTGATGTCGTTTTAACAGTGGAATTTTTACTGCATCCATATGGCGTTACCAAAGAAATGGAGCAACTTGTTCATAACAACTTCGAATTAATTAAGTCTTTTGAGAAGGATCTCTATGTCTTCCGTGGACAAGAATGTGGGGAAAGGGCTGTTACAACTATCCTGTGTGATCATTTCGAAGATTTGCTTGGGAAGGTACTATAATCTCTTAAGTATCGATCCTTTTTTTTTACGAAACTGAGAGGTCGTGGTCTCTATTTCAAGTGGTGAATAACTTGAACCGTATTGAGTTGAGCCTCTGATATTTTACAGGCTCGTAGCATTGAAGGGTTCTATTACTCTTCACAAGGGAGACAGATCACGAATGATGGGAATGAAAATTCTTATGGAATTGGATCTGATTTTCATGATGCACTCAAGGGAACTAGTACGCACGTCCTTGATACCTTTCAGAGGATAGGATTGCAGAATTACGAGTTTGCTCAACGCACCGAGTCATTGAATAATATTACTGAGTGGAAGATCCTTTTGGATCAAGACATCGATGATCTGCAGTTGGACTTGATTTGTGAGGAAGTGATGAGGACAGTTCAGTCAGTGGTAAGTTTAAAAATAAACTACTGATATTATATTTTCTTCATGAACTTGGAATCCCGAGTCCCTTGACCTCAAATTTCCCATTTTTTTTTTCACAGGGAGAACTTCTCAACGAGGGGCGGGGGAGAAATCCTATTATGTGTTCTTCCGTCAGATCACAATTGAGAAACCTTCATGCACTGGTGGAGAGGATATTGGTCTTTGGGGATAATCTCCTTCATGATTTCTTAGAAATTCATTGCGGGGTAAGTCCCTTCAATTACTAATGTCCAATTTTTTTATTCCTTTAGCTGTAGATTAAGTGTGCTATAACGTTGATTGTGCTTGTGTGAATGTAGGTATCCAAAGTGACTTATGCACTGGCAAACATTTTTACTTCTGTATTTGCCAAAGGATTTGGTACTAGTGAAGATGAAGACAGCGAGAGCATGAAAGAGGCAACGCAGGATTCCCACGGAACTGGTATGGGTGAAGGTGATGGAGCGAAAGATGTCAGTGATCAAATAAACGATGAAGATCAGCTCCTCGGAGCTTCAATGGAGGTACGTTAATCGTCCATCGTTTATTCTCCCGATCAAATTCGATTTTCGTCACCGAGCTCAATTGTTTCTTTTTCTTTTCTTCTAAAGCAAAATGATGAGAAGGATACAAACATGGCGAATAAAAACGAAAAGGGAATTGAGATGGAACAAGATTTCGATGGAGATGCCTTCAGTGTCAGTAGTGGGGATTCTGAGGACGAAGAAAAGGAAGAAGATGACAACAATCAAGAAGAACAAATCGAATCTGCCATGGGGGAAGTTGGTGCTAACAATGTAGTTGATGAAAAGCTCGGAGACACGAACGATGATGATGATGCAGAAAACCGCAATGCGGATGAGAAATACGAATCTGGGCCGTCGATTAACGATGAAGCTTCCCGAGATAACGAGCTACGGGCCAAGGATGAATCTACTGCTGCTGCAGCTGAGGAGATTGAAGAGTTCGATGCGAATAATTCTGAGAAACACGAAGGTGATGATGATGCCAACGAGGAAGGCTCTGGTGATGAAGTGGAAGACATGAATGTAGACAAAGAAGATGCATTCGCCGATCCTTCCGGGATAAATCCGTGGGACCTCAACAAAAACCCTGAGGACGAAAATGCCATGGACGAATCAGAAGCCACCGAACCAATGCAAGAGGGCGAATCAGAAGATTCAGCAACTGATTCCGAAGAAACGAACAAAGAGGAGAACGGTGATTCAAAGGATGAATTTCTTGAAGAAACAGACAACAAAGGTGAGGAAAATCGTGAAGAGAATGATGCTGCAGAAACGGAGCCTAAGGTTCCAGATCAAGAATCGACCCAACCCGTAGGTAACGATTCTAGGCCCACACTGCAAGCTAAAGAACAAGAACAGTACTCTAATGGAGATCTTGGGGAAAATGCACCACACGAGAATAATCCCAATTTCGGTGAATCGAACAATGACCTTGCACCAACGAGTGGCATGCCTAATGCCACTGACCTTGAAGTAAGAGTAGCTGACTCCAAGCACGGGGAAAGGCTAATGAATGAACAAACCAGAAGCTCGTTGGCTCCTCCCGAGGCAGCTGATCAGAAAATGCAGCCTAATCCCCTTCGCAGCATCGGCGATGCACTGGAAAAATGGAAAGAGAGGGTCAAAGTCTCCGTTGACCTTCAGGATCTGCCCGAGGGTCCCGATGAATTGGTAGACGAGGATGCAGATGAATATGGGTACACTGCAGAGTTTAAGGAGAGTACATCGCAAGCACTTGGACCTGCAACTGCTGAGCAAGTTATGGAAGACGTAACCCAGAAAGACGCTGACGTGGACATGGGAGATGCTGATGGCAAAGAGCAGCCCGCTGCTGAAACCAAGCCCGAGAAAACGTCTTTTGAGAATAACCTGAGCAAAAAATCTGTTCTAAATCCTGCGAATGATGCTATAAATCATCGAGAATTGTCTGATTTGGAGAATCGGGTCGGGGAATCCATGGACATGGATGATGATGACAATTGTCATGGAGTGAATAATACCTTCTCCGAGAGCTTGGTGTCCGTGAAGAAGCACCAAATGAGTGAAGACATAAACGGGTTAAATGACATCTCGATGAGTGATGACGATGATTTGGGCCAAGCTCGTGGCTTGGAGATCACTACTGAGATAAGAGATGATGCCCCAGCTTTGTGGAGAAGATACGAGAGGCACACTAGTAGATTATCTCAAGAGTTAGCGGAGCAGCTGCGTTTGGTGATGGAGCCCACTTTAGCGAGCAGGCTCCAAGGGGATTATAAAACTGGTAAAAGGATTAATATGAAGAAGGTATTGGCTTTTACTGTATATAGTATGTATCGGTAATGTTGAATGACTGTTTCACCTAATAGCTTAAGCTTTAAGAGTGAATAAATTTTTAAATTTATATATTTTATTTCCAACACGCCCCCTCACGACTAGGCTGATTTCTTTTTTTTATCTAGCCTTAGACGTTTAATTGTTCTTAAGTGGGTGGTCGTGAGGATTCGTATCCAAGACCTCTTTGGACGGAGCTCTGATACCAAATGAATTACCACTTTCACCTAAAAGCTTAAGCTTTTAAGGGAGCATACCGTTTTTTTAAATTTATACATTTTATTTCCGACAAGGTCATAAATCTCTTTTCAAGAGTTGGGCTAAATGATTTTTTATCCCGTCCTCGACAGGTGATTCCTTACATTGCCAGTCACTATCGGAAAGACAAGATATGGCTGAGGCGTACCCGGCCTAACAAGCGCGATTATCAAGTCGTGTTAGCTGTCGACGATTCCCGAAGCATGTCGGAGGGGCATTGCGGTAATTTTGCCCTCGAAGCTTTGGTAACGGTGTGCCGTGCTATGACCCACCTCGAAGTCGGAAATTTGGCCGTGGCGAGCTTCGGGCAGCAGGGCAACATCAAACTGCTTCATGATTTCGACCGACCTTTCACTCCCGAAGCTGGAATCAAGGTCACTTTTTTATAATCACATGGCAAGCTTATCTTATTTATTGAAGTTGTTAAATGATCACTTCACCTAAAAATTTAACCTCGTAAAGAGTGGGTCATATAATTAAATTTATATATTTTATTTCTAACACGCGGGTGGTCGCGAGAATTTGTACCCATGACTTCTAAGCTTGGGATCTGGTACCATGTTAAATGACCACTTCACCTGAAAGCTTAAGCTTGAAGGGAGTGGATTATATTTTTAAATTTATATATTTAATTTCCAACAATCGTCATAACAGCTTTTTCTCTTAAACGCAATTAAAATATCTAAATTCTTGTTTTGGTTTGGTTTCAATTATTTGTCACAGATGATCTCAAACTTCACCTTCAAACAAGAGAACACCATCGCCGATGAACCGATGGCCGATCTTTTGAAGTACTTGAACAACATGCTGGAAAATGCAGTCATGCACGCGCGTTTACCATCTGGGATCAATCCACTTCAGCAGCTTGTAATAATTATCGCCGATGGGCGTTTCACCGAGAAGGTACTGATCCTTTCATGTAATATAATATATATATTTATATATGTATATTCTGTTTATTTCCCTCCATTCAATTATTCGAAACCCGAATCAGGAAAAATTGAAGCGTTACGTGAGAGATATGCTGAGTAAGAAACGTATGGTCGCGTTCCTTCTCTTGGACAGCCCAAACGAGTCGATAATGGACCTTAGGGTACGTTATTCTATTCGTATTATTCGCGTTTCGTTCTGGGGTTTCACCTTTCTTTGCTCTGATGATGATCAAAAAAATTAAAAATAAAAAATATTTCCAGGAATATACTTATCAGGGAACGGGAATGAAGTTATCAAAGTATCTCGATACTTTTCCGTTCCCTTACTATGTTGTCCTGAAGAACATCGAAGCACTTCCCAGGACTCTTGCGGATCTTTTAAGACAGGTGAGCTTTTCATAATTTCATGCAGCTTTTGTTTATCTCATTGTGTTGGTTTTTTTATTTATTACGAGTTATATAACATGAAAAAAAAAATCTTTGTTTTGTTGTTTTTTGATTCAGTGGTTTGAGCTGATGCAGTATTCTACGGAGTGATTTGTTTGGCTTATTTCTCTCAAATGCAATTTTGTAGGAAAAAAAAAGTAGAGCTTAGTATTTATTTTTCAGTTAGCAACGTATTACAGATTTTATTTCAGGTAGTTATTGCAGTATTTATGTGTATAAAATCGAATTTTGTTTTACTTCAGAGGTGTATAATTTAAATATGTGAAATTATTTTCTTGGCTCAATGACTTGCGACTTACACAAGAGCTTTACCGGGACTCGAGCAGTTGATGAATTAGTTTCTTTGACTCATTTTTTTATGTTTGCGTTTCATCTGTGTTGTAATAACAATCGATATTCACTAAGGGCGAAATACAAAGATATAAACATCAGTCAATAATTAAAAAGAATGTTGGAAGGAAATTAAAGCTCGAACACGAAAAAAAAAAAGTAAATAACTTATTACAAATCAGGTCTAAAACTATGCAGGTATTGACATTAAGCTCAGATGTGTTATACTCTTTTGTTTTTTCGTCTTTAGTGTTGGGGAAAATGCGCCAATAAAATAATTCGAGCCCTGCGGCGGTTGTATTTGGACCCTTCGACAATTTATCGGGATAATTATAAAAGCCGAAATGACACCGAGAGAGAACACGAGATTTTACGTGGTTCGGCCAATACCGCCTACCTCCACGGAGAGCACCAGTTTTACTATATTGAGAATATTACATCGTACAAAATAACGCTCGTGTTTAAACCCAAACTCGAGACCCCTTACCCACTCGGATAATGTTTTTGTACCACCTCTCAATTACCCCAGTAAAACTACACCCACTCTCACCCTTATCCACCCGAAGGTGGATAAGTATTTTTACCTCTCACTATTTCTCTCTCACTGGAAATCTTCACTTGATTTGGGATAATAATAACTGAAGAATCCTCAGCCTATTTATAGATGTCTTCAGCTCTTCTGGACCGCTCAAAACCGGTGGACAGGAATCCGCCGCGTCGCCCTTCAATACGAACCGTTCATTAAAATAATATTATAATATAATATTATTTTCTTTTTATATTATAATATTATTTTGTGGGCGGCCGCATGTGGCTGGACCCAACATTTAGCTTCAAAATCTATTCGTGTTTGGTAACAATATTCTCATATGGGAAGAAAAACTCAAAACTGAGACTCAAGGCAAAAAAAGGTATAAAAAATGAAAATAAACACGAAAAGAACGAATAAACGAAGAGAGAAATTATTAATGTCACTAATATTGTGGATGATCACTCATTTAGTCCTGCTAGAAGTCTATATTGTTCCGTACCCGACAAATTTAGATTTGCTTCAAGCTGAACTTTTTTAGTTAGGGTTTTTGCTTAAAAGTCGAAATTAAACTTAATGTGGGATTAAATAGCGTTGGGCTAAAAAAAATAAAACAAAAAAAGAGGGAAAGCACGAGACAATGATGCTTCCAAGAAATAACAAATTCTAATTGACCAAAATTTTTTTTGAGAAAAATGGGAAGCAGAAGCCAATGATGCTTACCGGAATAACAAATTCTAGTTGTTGAAGGAAACGGTATTTACTTCGATTTAAAAAAAAAAGGAAACAAAATTTAGTTATTAAATAAAGAAACGGTATTTACTTAAAATAATAATGTAAATACAATTCCATCCAACGAACAGATAGATCGCGTATCCCTCACGTTCTCCGAGGATCTCTGCACCTTCCCAAATACCTACAATTCAATTCAACCCATTTTCTTCCGCAGTCAATTCCATCAATTTTCGTCGGTTGGAAGCTGCGATCGGCGTTCGTGGGTAGTAATCGAAATATATTTTCGCATCGACGACCAATCGATGGCCGCGCATTCGGCGGCGGCTGGCAAGAGGGCCGTACAGCTGTTCGGCACCAACCGGAGGCCCATTTCCGAGTTCATCAACTCCACCAACGGCAAACGCCTCTTCCTCGTCGATACCTTAGCCCTTGTAAATCAATTTATCCTACCTAATTTATTAAATTGGTTTCGCGTTTTGATGTCCGCTCTGTTTAATTTTGATTTATTCCCTCTTTCTCTCAGGTTAGAAAACTGGAGGCGCAGGGCGTCCCTTCGAAGCAGGCGGAGGCGATTACTTCGGCGATGACGGAGGTTTTGAATGACAGCGTTGCGACTGTTTCTTCTACGTTTGTATCCAAGGCGGAGATGGAGAAAGTAAGAAATTCGATTGCATTTTCTTTTCTTTCTTTTTTTCCTTTTTTTTAGCTTTGGCTTTTCTTGTGTTGTGATTTCTTGTATAGAGCGATATGACCCAAGAATCGAACTTATCCGAGTTCATGTACAAAGTTGAGATTTCTCAGGTACATTTCAATAGACGTTCATTTCCTCTTTTATTCTTCTTTTTTTTTTTTTGCTTACATCGCGTAATTTCGGTTCAATTTGCGAACTTTCTCGGGATTAAGTTTTGCTGTGTTCTTGAATATACCCTTGTTAATGATCAATCGTGAGAAAAAGCTAAGGGATTAGCCATTCAAGGGCCCATTTCGTAGCTCACCCTGCTGTAAAGGTTTTTCGATTTATCTCATGTTTGAGGATTTTTCAATAGGGATATTTTTGTTCAATTGAAAATTATTTCTATATTAGTTTCCTGAGATTGCCATCAATTATTATAAGTTCCTGATATTTTTCTGGGGAATGGGGGAATCGAAACGTATGTTGATTTTGTCTGCTGACCTGCCCCGAAAATCTCGAGCAAAATTACAGATTATCATGTCTACGAAAAAATGAGATATAACTACATTATCAGTCACAGATTGTTTTTGGGGACTGACCGGAAATTTATCAAGATATGTACTTGATATTCTCTTAAAGAAACCCTATGCTCCACCTATATCTGTATCGAAATTTATGGTATCAAGAATTATCTCTTTGGGCATAATTTTTTGACTTGAGGCGATTCGTATTTTTTCATAGCTTTTACGGGTTTTTTTACCATGGAATTTTCGGAGGTTCAGGAGTTGAAAATAGAAAATTATACAGAGATTATGCTTGCTAGGAACTTTACATGCTTCATTATGATGTAAGAATATTGTAATGTTCTATCACACAACATAACAAGATATTCGCCATGCAGGAACAGCTAAAGGCTGATATACAGCACATGCGCGACACATTAGCGTATATTTCTTACGCATTTACCCTTAATACTTCATTTCTTTCTGAAAAAAAAAATTAAAAAACTTCCCATTTTTCAGTTTCGAAGTCCAGAGAGTCACAACTGGGCAGCAATTGGATCTCAGTCTCGAGAAAGGGTACTAAAGTGTGGCCAGTCAAATTACATTTACGTCCCTTTCCTTCTACCCTATTCATTCGTTCATTCTTTTTCTTTTCTTTTTTTCCAATCACAACACAGGAAAATCCAAGGAGAAATGAATAAGCAGACTCAAGAAACCACCCATCTCACTGCTAAACTGGATCTAGTGAGTATACATACATACGTACAAATATATGGATTTTATCATCATTTGAATGTTTCGTAAAATTGATTTTCGTTTCCTTCTATTGTTGGGCATCAGGAAATTCACACAGTGAAAGCTCAGTTGGAGACTGCAAAGTACGAAGTGATCAAATACTGCATTGGTACGCTTGCTTCGGTATCTGCTGTGAGCTTAGCTGTGGTCCGCATTCTGATGTAATAAGGCTTCTTCTTCAATACTCTTCATGAAGGATTTTATTCTGGTTTTTATTATGATAAGATCCTTCGTTACACTTACTATTGATGAATTTGTAATGCTTCTTTCTATTTCTTTAAGGATTCTTTGTAGTATCATTGTTGATGATCTTTTGCTTTTTGTAATAGTACTTGTGATGTAGCATTACAATGATAATGATGTAGATTGCATTAGTTGTTGTTACAGTACCATCCAATGATTCGATTTATCTTTAACACATATGAGGAGGAGATGATGCCGTCGAATGTGTTGGTGATTGTTTCATGTTGTGAATATATATATATATATATACTATTGATGATGATTGTTTGATTGGTGTCAAGAAGGAAAAAATTCTTTCCTCGTTCCCGCCCCGTGGGGATAAAATATCGGGAATTTTTCATCCAATTCGGGAGGATCCCCGCAGGGACATGGAATTCCCGTCCCACTGACAACCCTATATGGGGTTTGGTGGAGACTTGAAAATGCTATATGATTTTGGTTGCTGCGGTAAATGTAAATTGAGATGAATGTTCAGTCATGGAATATATTTAAATTGACATTGTTGGTAATATTATTTGTTTCTAATACATAATTAAGTAATGTTATTAACCTACATTTGATTATTATATAAGGCCGGTGCAAACCACGGACAAGTCAAAAAACTAGTTATAGTGAAGAACAAAGTAAAAGTAGAGGTACATTAGTTATTAGCACGATGTCCTTTTGTTTTGACACGTTTCGTTAACAAGTTCGTTCCTTTTTTAGCATTTATTCAAATTATCATATAAATTCTTTATTTGCCAACATCAACATGTGCGGCCGCCATTGTTTTTGGTTTTGTTTTTTATTTGTAATTTGCACTTTATTATTGTTATTATAGTTCAACCGTAATTTTCACTAGTAAAACCATGTTTTTGGTAAATAAAGTCTTCTTGAGTTCTTCGAAATGTGATCAATTAGTGCAGTGCATGTTGTTGTATCTTTACTTTATTAGTGTAATTTGCGGGCCATTGCTAGCTTCGAAATTTACTTGATTGCAAAAGTCAGATTCTCCAAGTTACCAAAAATCGTTGTTTGAATACATTTTTTTTTTGTTTTTCGTGGTGAGCTCTTATTTTTTGGAAAATTTTAATTTATTTGGTAATTAGTCCATAAGTTTTTAAATGAAATAAAAGCATGATTTATCATTAATTTGGGCTCTATTTGCATTGTTTGAAGTCGATAAAAATAAAAAAATAATAAAAACCGAACATATTTAAATGGTGCACACTCGAACAGTTTTAGGTTGCCAATTGGTTGTATAAAAGTAGTAAAAAAAGGGAATAAAATGGTTCACGTTTTCATTTTATTTTATTCATTTGAAATAATGATACACTTAAAAATAGAAAGAACCAATAATTGCAAAAAAAATCATCATCGAGTGATATAGAGGGCCCATTTTCTTTTCCCCAATCTTTGTGCGATCCACAGAGCTAAAGGCTCACTGCATTTGCTTCACAAAGACAATAAATCATTAATATTATAATAAATAAAACATTATACATTTTCCTTGTGACGTGACTCTACTGCAACTGCATGCATATGTTTGTATCCGACGGTTGAGAATCCGCCAGCACATCTAAGCACTTTTTGTTTCCTACTATATAATATATATATATGTATACAGTTAGTTATTTTCAAACGATTTCAATGAATAAACTAATTAGTATGAAGTTCACGTCAAACAAGCTCCCTATATATTTCTGCATGTCATCGTGTGCCAAGTTATGCATGTAATCATATAAGTTATGATATTAAAATGTGTTAAATTGAGGGTTCCTTCCTAAAAGCAATTGGTATTAGAAGGATGTGACTCTTTGATTTATATATTGAGTCGGGTGAAGTTAATTTCCCGATGTAAGACAAATAATCTCAAAAAAATGCATCTATTATATTGGCTAGTTATCTACAAAGGGGTCGGACATCACAATATGTCTAAGTGGGCATGCTCATATCTATAGATGGATATTATTTATTTGAACTTATTGTCTATCGTAGTCAGCATAGACTTTGAAACAGTACAAAACAGACAATGAATTTCGTTCCAGTAAGGTCATGATAGTTCCAAATTAAATATGTTTATTTGTTTTTATCATATAAAGCACAAAAAATAAGAATGATTTTATAACTTGGTGAAATTGTCATTTCAAAGGGTATTATTGTCATTTCCATGTTGTAGTACAATTGGATTAATAATCTTGATCAACCCCTTGAGATAACTTATCTAATGTTCATTGGATTATTATAGTGTGTTTTATCTATATTACTTTGTACGAAGTGAACAACATAATATTGGATAAATGACCAACTAAACGCATACCGTTGATTTAAGTTCGAAGTAGCAAAGCACAATACAGTACTTGGGATCAGATCAGTAGCAAAGATTGCAAACGACCGACCTAATTATTCTTCCCTTTTTCTATCAGGAATAAATTATATATTCTTAGATAGAAAAATTGAAAAACATTACATAGTGAGCAACTTTCGCCTAAAGAACAAAAACATTTGTAATTAAATACAGGCTGGCATTTCACTTTTATTTCATGATAAATATATAAAATAGTAAAATCATCTGAATTCAACCAATCGATTATTATCTACGGCTACCCAAATATCATTAAAAAAATAATAATAATAAGAATTTTCCATTTCTTGAGATTTCTTGCGAAACTGGCTTCGGATATTTCATCAAGCTAAATAATTAGCATTCGGACGAAACTTAAATGTGAACTTGTTCAGGTATGATCTATTTTATTCTCCAACACACGTACTAGTAACGTGTGTACGGACAACGGTACCATGAATCGTGGTGCCCAAGCCCGGTTTTAATCCCCTACAACACTCCTTACGCTGCACCCTCACCTACTGCGTCACAGCCAATAAAAGCCCTCGCCTCATTCTTCCTCCCCACGCTGTTTACCAGCTTAGTCGTCGAAGCACTCACTGGTCAGACACTAAACAACCAAGAATCAAAATCTTTCTATATAAACACCGCCGCGAAGATAAAAAAAAAAAGAAAAAGAAAAAAAAAATGGCTTCTTTCAGCGAAATGCAGTACACGGCGACGAAGATCTTCTCCGCCTACGCGTCGATCACCGCCACGGCGATGGTCCTCCGCTCCATGGCCAACGAAATCATCCCCGAGCAAGCGAAGTCCTTCTTCTACTCCCTCTTCCAGAAGATTCTCGACAGGCTCTTCGCGAATAAAACCTCCAAGCACATGACCGTCGTCGTCGACGAGCACGTCGGAATCTCCCGGAACCAAATCTACGACGCCGCCGAGGTCTACCTCCGCTCCATCATCGACCCAAACTCCGACCGGGTCAAAGTCAACAAGACCTCGAAGCAGAAGAGCATCGCCCTCAGCATGGAGAAGGACCAGCAGGTCATCGACACCTTCCACGGCGGCGGCGCCCTCAGCCTGACGTGGCAGTTCGTCCTCATCGATCCCAGCAGCGGCGAGGGGCGGCGTTTCCACCAGCAGGAGAAGCGGTACTTCGAGCTCACCTTCGAGAAGCGGCACAAGGACGCCGTGCTTGACGAGTACCTCCCACACGTCCTCGCCAGGGCGGCGGAGATCAAGAGCGGCGAGAGGGCCGTGAAGCTCTACACGAGGGACCTCCCCGTTTACGACGACGGCGACGACGATGAGGGCGGCGGCAACGGCGGTGGAGGATACTGGGGATGCGTCAACCTCGACCACCCCGTCACGTTCGAGAAGCTCGCCATGGATCCGAAGCTGAAGGGGGCCATCGTCGCCGATTTGGACAGGTTTCTGAGGAGGAGGGATTATTACCGGAGAGTGGGGAAGGCGTGGAAGAGAGGGTACCTTCTGTACGGACCGCCGGGGACGGGAAAGTCGAGCCTCATCGCCGCCATAGCTAACTACCTGAGGTTCGACGTGTACGACCTCGAGCTCGCCAGCGTGTACTCCAACGCCGACCTCCGGCGGACGCTCCTCTGCACAAACAACAAGTCGATTTTAGTGATAGAGGACATCGACTGCAGCTCCAACATGAAGGATAGGACCGCCGCCGCCGCCGCCGATGCTGCTTATTCTTCCGACCAGGAGGAGCCCACCTCTGATACTAAGGTTAGTTTCGTCATTTCACGGGATATTTACATCCCAAATGTTTAGCGTATTGAGATTATTTTGTCGCACATCGGAAAATTAACTTCACTCGACTCGGTATATAAATCGAAGATGTCACTGTTACTATTACCGATTGGTTTTAGTTAGGAAGAAACCATCAATTTAACAGTATAGGCGTTTCTGGTCCCCATTTATCCGAGTTATGGTTTCTGTCCCCAATGATGTTGATTTTGGGCGTTTTTGGTCCAACGGTTAGTTTTAACCGTTAATTTGGACGAAAATACGGGTCGGACCAGCTTGAAATTAGGGGTCGGGTCAGGTCTCCCTTTCTTTGGCCCTCAAAATTCAAATTGGCCCTGCCCGGCCCCCGTAAATTCGGAGTGACCCGTCCCGTATTTCCGTCCAAGTTAACGGTTAAATTAACTGGTGGACCAAAAATGCCCAAAATCGACAACATTGAGGACTGAAGCCATAACTCGGGAAAATAATGTACCAGAGACGCCCATTAGGCCAAACATTGGAGACTAAGGGTGTGCTTGGTTTGTGGAAATTAGTAGGGAAAGGAAAATGAAATTGAAAAATAAAACTATTTTTATATTTGATTGATTGAAGAAATAGATAAGGAAAAGAAAAGAAAAGAAAGTCTAGCTTAAGTTACACTTAAAACTAAGGAAAACTAATGGTGAAGAAAACTAAAGAAAAAACTTATGTGAAAAGCATTTTCTCTCCAAATTTCTTCTTCACACTAATATCCTTGAACCAAACACAGGCTAAAGATGTTAAAAAAAAAATTCTCCATTTCACTCTCATCTTTTTTCAAGTAATAGTGTGCTAATTAAATCGATTGGGAAAAAAATGGCAGGTAACTTTATCGGGGTTGCTAAATTTCATCGACGGGCTGTGGTCGTCGTGCGGGGACGAGAGGATCATAATCTTCACGACGAACCACAAGGAGAAGCTCGACCCGGCTCTCCTCCGGCCGGGTCGGATGGACATGCACATATACATGGGTTACTGCACGGAGGACGGGTTCGATGTCTTGGCCTCGAACTACCTCGGAATAAATGACCACCCGAAGTATTTTCCGGCGATCAAGGAGCTCCTCCGGGAGGCGGAGGTCACTCCGGCGGAGGTGGCGGAGCACCTGATGAGGAGCGAGGATGCGGAGGTTGCCCTCGAAGGCGTGGTGGAGCTGCTGAGGGTGAAGAAGAGCGAGAGGGCTCTCCGTGATGTGAAGGCTCTCGAGGCTAAGGCGGCAGCTGGTGGTGGTGGTGGTGGTGGTGCGGCGAGTGCGGTGGTAAGGAGAAGAAGAGGAAGAAAGGGAAGTTTGTGAAGGTTGTGAGGAGTTTGACGGAGCTTGGCGGTAAATCAAGATGATTAAAGATTTGAATCTTTATTTATGCTTGTTAATAATTAAATTATGATGATGATGATGACAAGGTGACAAATTGTTCTCTGGACAAGAAAGATTTTGTTGTTGCAGAAAATATTAGGGTAATTCTCCTCTCTTGAATTGTCAATCTATGCAATAAGTTTCAAACAAGTCATTTGTGAGAATCAGCAGTACATGAGATTTTACGACAGAGTGACAGGTGGCATTTCAGTTGATTGGCATCATCTGTCCCCTACATTATATATAAGAGAAGAGGAAATCAGCACTCACTGTACATTTAAAAGCCCGTTTGAGATTTGAAGGCCGCACCAGTTTTTCGTACTTTTAATTTTCTTTAAGCTTCGATGGTTGATTTCTTTCTTATTAAACTTGGACATAAGAATTTTTCATTTATACGAGGTTCCGCTCTGTAAAAAATTAGAATAAAAGGAGTCTCTCACAAGCTTATATCTAGGACCCAATTATTTTATTTAACACCTCCCCAAATTTAACTTCTTGGACAATGTTTGTATTATTTATTCTAGAAATAAATATATTGGCAGTGCATATGAGTTCCAATAACACGTTCAATGGTCGCTCACGTGTAGGAAGTGGATCGATTTTAATTTTTATACATCTTATTCCAAAAATCCCAAGAAGGGAAGTTTTCCTTGGGTGTGATAACGAAATATGAGAAAAAAGCATGAAAATCCAAATCTTGATGACAAGGACTAACCTTTTCCAAAGAGTTGTTTTGTGGGCATAAAAATGCAATGATGTTCCTTTGTAAGGAAAGGCGCCTTTTGGTAGATGATGATATCCTACGAGGCATATACGGCTTGGCCTAAAAGTCAGTTAATTTTAAAAGAAAAAAAAAGGTTCGCTTTAGATATTAAATTTCATAAAAAAAAATAAAACATAATGAGAGAACTTTCAAGATAAACCAAACCAGACAGCAACCTACCAATAGTAGTAAGCCGTCACATATTTTCGTCATATGTTTCTCGCATGAATTCTCATAGTCTAATTGAAAAAAAAAACACAGACAAAACAAAATAAAAACATTTGAAAACTAAAAATTATATAATTCAAGGGCTGATTAAAACAAAAAAAAGTGTATTATAAAAAATATAATGAACATATAATAAAAAAGTGTGGCTGCTGGGATTCGAGCCCAAGTCTCCACGGCCACAACGTGGAATTCTAACCACTAAACTACAGCCACTTGATTTGTCAAATATCAGCATCACAGTTTTAACAACTAATCAAAAATGAATTTTACACGCCCAATTTGAGGTGTAATTTTATAATATATTCTGATATATAATTATTATTTAGACCTCAATCTTTTATTTATTATAGTTACTATCCTCACAACAAAATAATTTCTCATCTATTTAGTATTATAAACTAAAAAAATAACTTTAAATATAAAATAATATTAAATATTTATATTTATATTTCTCATCTGTTATATTTTTATATTTATACTTTTATAGTTTCTCATCGTTAACCTTTTACGAGTCATGATAATTGATTTTCATACGTGTATTAAGTGATGTGATTATTTGGGCTTATCCTATATTAGCAAATTCAAGGATAAGATTTATTACGATTGATTTTGAGGACACCTTAGCACGCACGTGTCTCTTTACCATTTAATTCGACGCGTATCATCTGGGTAAAATAAAGAGATAATTTCACCAACACCCATATGGTATAATTCAATTACACATATATCCTTCTAACTGTAATAATTATATTTACACCCTTTTTAATTTAATCAAACTTTACACTAAGATTCGTTCATCCTAATTTAATAATTGAGGCATCTAAATTTACCGTTAATGGATATAGTTCATAAAAAGATTTATATGGAATGCATTAATATTTAAGTCGAAATGTATACTTTAGAATATTTTATTAAATCAATATATATGATATATCATGTAAATTTTCGTATTTCGTTTATACATATAATATCTTAGATCCCTTAAATATTATTGTATTATATATTAAATCCGTTTAAACATGTTTATTTTATGAATTATAGTGATTGATGGTAAATTTGTATTTACAGATTATTAAATTATCGTTTAAAATTAGATGAATGAATGTTAGTGTAAGATTTAATTAAATGAGATGTAAGTGTAATTACTATAATTAAAAAAAATATATGTGTAATTGAGTGATACAAAGGGAAGATTGTGCAATTATCTCTAAAATATATCATCAAGCACCTCTCTTTCTCTATCGATCCACTCTCAAAAACCCAAACCAAATTTCCCATAGAAATAAAAAAAGAAAAAAGAAAATAAACACACAGCATATGGCGGAGTACTGTGAGCAACACGGCATCTCCAGGCAGATCTACGACTCTCCTCCTAGCTTCCACGACGACGACGGTGGTGAACTAGTTGATCTCCGTAGCACGAGCGGCGGCGAATCTCGTACACCCACCGGTGGCCGCGGCGGCGAGCGCCCTTCTCCCTCCACTGTAAGTAAGCTGCTCACGCATCGCAGTGTTTTGCAAAGAGAGTAAATAATAGGGTTGTAATCTTTCTCTCATCATTAATTAGATGTTTTATTAACTACGCAGTCTTCTGAGAAATTACCAGCTCAGCAGCAGCAAACTACACCAGGTGGAGAGAAGAAAGGGTTCTTTGCAAAAATCTTAGAGAAGCTGCCAAGTCACTAAACCTATATATATATATATATAATATATATAAATAGAGAGCAACTATTATGTATAACTATATTTAAAGCCACTATGGATGATGAAGTGCTTGGTTTTTAAGCTTCATATTAATAATGGAATTTCGCTTGTAATTATCTTGCCGGACATGTTTTGTGTTGGATGTATCTATCTATGTATGTATGTATGTATGTATGTATAAGCACGGTGTCGTTTGTGTAAGAACAAACAGATTCAACTTATTCGAAAAGCTAACTCAATTAATATATGAGAGACCCAATAAAATCAATAAATTGCCAACCCGGGTTGGATATATATAATTTCTTCGCAAGGGAGAGAGTGCAAATTACTCTGAGATTTGGAAAATTCAGTCAATCTCTTATTTCAGAGAAGTAACGTTTTTGCAGGTATATTTTTATTTTTGGTCCAATTTTTGGCATATGGATGTTTTTGGTTCCTTATTTTTTCCGAGTTATAGTTTCAGTCCCCCAATGTTATCGATTTTGAGTGTTTTTGGTCTCCCAGTTAACTTAACCATTAAGTTGGACGGAAATACGGGCCCGACCAGCCCGAATTTACGGGGCGGGCCAGGTTTCCCTTTCTTTGGCCCTCAAAATTCGAGTTGGCCCTGCCCGGCTCGTATTTTCGTTCAACTTAATGGTTAAGTTAATTGGAGGACCAAAAACGCTCAAAATCGACAATATTATGGACTGAAACTGTCTCGAAAAAATAGGAGATAAAAAACGCTCATAGGCCAAATATTGATAACCAAAAATGTAAAAATTCCAAACTATTTTAATAATAATTTTCTACATGATATTCCAAGACTTCTGCCATCCAAAAGAAAAGCATTAGAGCATCTCCAATGAACACTTCATCTCCAACGAGTACTCTATTTTAACAAAATTATAGTGTTTGCCGACAATATACTCTATATTTATAATAACTCTATTTCTCAACTCTAAAATAGAGTTCTGATTTAATTTTTATTTCTATTTTCTTTTAAATATAGAATTATTTTAGTTATCTTTAAAATATTTTATATCATTAAAATAATAAAATTAAATTCTGTAAATGTCTCTTAATATTCTATATGTCTCGTTTTTATTTATGAAAAACAAAGTATTATTTTTTAGATAGAGATGAGTATATATATGCTTTTAAATTAACATGTCAATTATACAATTAATACATTTTATATAAAAATATTATTTGTTTTTTGAATAAATAAATAAAAAATAAATTTTCATGCATAATTTAAATTTAATTTATATAATGTTTTTGTTTTATAAATAAGTTATAATAACAATACAAAAGAATACATGTGGAATATTATTTTTAGTATAGAAAATAGAGTAAAATTAGTGTAGAAAATAGAGTTAGTAGGTTGGAGTAATCAACCGTATATTTATGTAAATTTAACTATATTTTCCTGTTTTGGATTAAAGATGACATTGGGCTAATTCTCGGGTCGGGTTTCAAATCGGTGTATACCCGATCCAATTTGGATCCGACTAAGCTTAAACCTAATCATCGCCTTCCTCTAATCTTCTTCTATGAATTGAATCCGAAGCATAACAGTGCCCTAATGAGAGCTCACTGCAATCGCCTGATCTCAGAAGCTCTTACACGCACTAATTTCTTCCGAAGGTTTTCCGCATTACAGGAGGAATCCGCCGGCCCAAATCCGACGGAGATCGCCGACGAGCTTTCCAGCTCACGCTGCACGAAATATCATATCTAACCGAAATCCTGAGGAATAAAATGGGAATCGAAGAAATGCCGGCGATGACCGTCGTGATGCCCGGCACGAGCTTCTCTCCCGGAGTGGCCAGGGTAAAATCCGGCGGCGGAGCGTCGAACGGAGGAGACGAGAAGGAAGAGACACCCTCTTTCGATCTGAAATTGGGAGGCGGGTGCGGCGCCGGCGCGCAGATTAGGATCATCGAGGAAGTGAGGGCGTGTACAGATCTGCCGTTGAAAAGCTCCGACGTTGCTGAAGAAAGGCGTGGCTGAGGACGAATCGGAGAAGGTGGTCGAGAAATTGAAGGCCGTCGGAGCAAAATTGGCCGTCGATTGAGGTTTGCGCTGATTGAAATTGTCGAAGAAAACCTTCTGCTGAATTTTGACTTTACCTACAATTTCTGGTTTATGTAAGGAACTAATGGAGAAGATAACAATGGAGCTTTAGCAATTTTCAATTGCAGTCAAGTTTAAATTCAAGAAAAATACAACCCAGAAATTCACTGTAATAAAAAAAAAAATAAAAATTCAAGCTTTGTAAAGCTTGTTGTATTCCTCGAGCTCCTCGTAATAGACATCCCACACACACCTCACGCACCCGCTGCCGCAGCAGTCTCCAGGCTCCGGCTTCTCCGGCGGAGGAGGGACGGAGGCGGCAGGCGTTGACGTTGACGTTGACTTCTCCGGAGCTTTTTCCTTGTCGTCTCTGGTGATTGAATCGTTGGGCTTTTCTGGCTCGTGAGTGGCGACTTTTCTGGGTTGATCGGCCATGAATCCGAATCGGTACGGCGACGGTGGTCTCGTGATGCGTCGGAGGGTGAGATCCTTCAAGGGCATGGTGGAAAACGTGAGGCGACGGTGGTCATGGCGGAGATCTGCGGCGGTGGTTGGTGGTGGTGGGGATCGGAGAGCAAAGGGGGGGTGGTGGGTTTCGAACATGTGATTGAGCTTTGAACAATTTAATGGGAGAGATGAGAAGACGCGTCCCATATGACACGTCATCACTTGGTCAGCGGAAAAGATAATACGGATTGGCTCTCTCATTAATACATTGTCCAATAATATCCTGCCTGAGTTTCAGTAAATCATAATAATTCTGTGTTATTTAAAGGGAAATTTAGAGGAAAGTACCTAATTTTAGATTAAACTTACGATTCAGCCCCTATGACTGTTATATATTTTGATTATTTCTGGGCTGAACATACATAGTTATTGGAATAAAAAGGTCCACGCGGAAGCATTGGAATTCCTATAAAATAAAAGGGATGCAGAAAATAATGCAAAAAAAAAAGAATAAACATCCATTTTTTTCCCGGAGAATTAACATTCATAATGAAATCAATTTGTCTCGTAATACATGTCTCATTTTCTGTCCCAAATTAACTTAATTTAGAAAAACATTAATATTATCAATATCGAAAATATATGATATAGATATCAATTTGATTGTCATGAAACAAGGAATAGTTCAGATGTATTTATTTGTTTTTATTATATAAATCACATGAAATAAGAATGATTTTATGATATGGTAGATTATAAAATTAAAAAAATAAAAATAAAAAATTTACGAGACATGATTGAAAATCTAAAGGTCAAGACGAATGGGACAAGAATTAGGACTGTATTGTGAGACACGGCCTCTTGATCACTTATATTTTTCAAAAGCTGGTGGTCGCTTTTCATCATTAATTATAATAATAATAATAATAATAATAATAATAATAATAATAATTTTGTTATTATTTGTGCTATTTTAATAATAAGCCCGTGTAAAACGAAAAAAGAAGCCTTGAAAATTTCCAACATACAGTATTCAATAGACGAATAAATAAATCTAATATTATGTAGAGTATTAAGACCGCGCATTAATTACATTATTATCATTTGCAACTATTTCCAAGAGGCACACACAAGAGCTAGCATTTTCCTCTGAAACTCCTCATCGCTCATCAACCGATCCTCCTCGCCTCTTCCGCCGCCGGCGACATATTCCGACCACCTTGTATAGAGTAGAGGCTTGCTTGATGTGATTTTTATTTTCCTAAGAGGTCCATCTGCGATTATTTAGGTTTTAGGGGACAATGAGTAGTTTACCACACACACACACATAACAATATATATATATATATATATATATATATATATTGTTCTACAACATATATAGATATATGATGATTATATCTATAAAAGTTGGAGAAATTATAAAATTAGGTCATTAAGTATCTAAGTTTTCGTTTTTAGGTCACTATGTTTGATAGTTGCAAAAGTATGTCAAAACAATTTTGGATCATATTTTCAATTTTAGGTCACTAAGTTTATATTTTTCGATTTTGGGTCACTAAGTATATACATTTTTCAATTTCGGGTCACTCATTTGGTAACTAACTTTGTAAACATAGTGACCCAAAAATGAAACATGTATACTTAGTGACCCAAAATCGAAAAAATATATACTTAGTGATCTAAAATTGAAAACATGACACAAAATTGTTTTGACATACAAAGTTACTGACCTACTTTTGCAATTATCAACATAGTGACCCAAAAACAAAAATTTGGATACTTAGTGACCTAATTTTATAATTTTTCCTATCAAGATTAGAAGACGTAAAAAATATTTGCACCCAAGTTTGATTGCAATTTTGGGTTTATTTGAATGGGTAAGTCGCCAAATAAATAGAATTATTTTAGTTTGACTAAACTAACTAATATACAAATACAAACGTGATTTCCACCGTTGCAGGAATTGATTTTGTGAAAAGTCAAATGTATGAGGTTCAAAACGAACCGAACGAGTCAAAATTTGTCACTATTGTTTTCAAAATCAACCGATTTTTCAATCGATCTTTACCCGTCAACCGAAATTTCAGGGGAGAAAGAATGTGATTTCAAGCATAATCAGTTTAAAAATAACATTTTACGTATTTTTCTCCAAAATAAAACATTGATTCACATCAAGAACAGAACATTGTCGACATAAAATAACAACGCTATTAAAAAAATTTCCTATATTGTAATAAATTTCTCAAAAATATTCGCCCTGTATATACCGACCCAGTAAACTGACAACAAATCGAAATATTGTGTTTTTTTTTTATTTTCGTGTAAAATTTCGTTTTTTCTGGAATCGGTTTACCGACCTGTGCGTGCACAACTCCTAAAGATAATTATTATAGTTTTAAAGGTTGAAGATGTCATTGGCATTCAAATGGATCCTACTATTTATACTCTCTTCACACCCCTAACACATAAAATTTGTAAAAACTTATTAGTTTATCACATAAAGTCAACAATAATTATTTTAGTATATAATTAAGCAACATTAATTGCATAGATTATTCAACAAATCCATCAAATTATCTAACAATAGTTATCAAAACAAATCGATTATTTTTCATATAATTTAACAACATTCATTCCATGAATTATCTAACAATATTAATTAAATTATTTTACCCAGGTTCAAATAGACAATACTTAATTTATTTTTCATTGTATTACTTATATTAATTGATGCGTTTTTTAACTTTACAATATTAATATTAGTTTATTTAATAAAAATATTAATATATCAGAAATACTTTTATTTTAACATATAAAATTAAATAAACACATGAATAGTAAAATTGGTTAAAGATTAATATTAACGTTTGGAAAAAATTACAGTTGATTTGGTAAGTCCACACATATATATCTATATAATATAATAAATCAAATATATATACACGTTCTCACATCACAAATTTATTTCTTTTTGAAATGTTAAATGTAAAATAAATCGACCAATGTTATATTTTGGAAAATATTAAGGAATTGATTTGGTCAAATGCACAATTATAGAAAGAATATATATTATTAACTTTAAATAATCCTTTTTTTATGGGAAGAAGAGGAAATAATTAATAACTAATTTATTAACATTAATAGTTGAAGATTGAATTATTTATTATGGTTCACTTTCATAATTAGGGGGTTCAAATAGAAAACCCCATTTGATTCTATTGGCACCCCTAATTATTAGGATAATAAATATTTTAATTTAAGGTTTGACCATCTCTTTATTAATTATTTTGTCCAATTCCCATTAAAAAAATTTAACGTTTTTAGTGTCTCTAAATATTTTATTATATTCTTTCAAAAGTTATTATATTTAATTTTGAAAAAATAAAAAAATATATAATAACGTTGAAATGTTATTTACATATTATTTATTTGACAAATCAATTCATTAAATTTTTTCAATAATTATTTATTGCCTTTACTATTTAATTTTATATTTTAATTTTGTAAAATCTTATTGCAATGTTTGTTTTTTCCATATGTTTTTAAGATAAATTAAATATTAATATTGATAATGTTCTTTATGCCGTATTATTAATGTATTAAAATTTAAAATAAGTTAAAATATTTTTCTAATTTAAGATAAGTAAAGATATATGAACATAAATTAATAAATTACTGATAGTAGTTAAATTGGTAAAAACATAACGGCACAATCCATGCATTAATGAAAAGTAGTTAATTAATTACTATTTGATAAAAAACTGGTTACAATTCGTGCTGATGAATCCAAGGTAAATCCCTTTCCTAATTTCAATGTTTTTTTCACTAATTTCAATGTTTTTTTCACCCCAAGAGGGGTGTCAATAGTAGCACCCAATAGAAAATTGCGAGGTTGCCGATAGAATTACCCCATTCAAATTTGTGTTAAGACTAATAAGCCGAAATCCAATACTATAATCACTTCAATTTGTCATAAGAGCATGGAATCTATATTTAATTTGACCAACTATCAATTGTTGGAAACATTTTATTAATATTTAGACGCGCAATAGCCGCCACCCTCGTAGCTTAGCTCCGCTTCGTCTACCCAATCAAAAATTGATTTCTGCTATATTCTTCACACCTCATACTTTTGGTGGTCAACTCTTCGCAAGAACCCTAAATCATGCATAGCTCTCCTTTTCTGACCAATTTGATTCAAAGTTGACATGAAGTGTATAAAAATGGCTCATAGAGTCCCTTTTTTTTTCTTACCTTTTGTTCTATTACAGTTCCCTACCAAGAATTATGCTGTCCGTTTACATCAGATCATCATTTGCACCTGCTAATAAGATTGCTTTATACTCATCAAGAAAACAACCCAGCAACATAATTGCGAAAAGGTTGGATTTTTCGAGGGATTTCGAGGGTACGAAGGTCTTTTCCTCTTCATCGGCTGATGGGATTGCAAAGAACGAAACTTTGACCAAGGGTTTGAAACGGGTCGGGTCGGGTGCCATCGATTTCGGGTCGAAAGCCGTCGATCGTGAATTTTCATTGCAGCCTTCTTCGTTGAATCTTGAAGATGCTGGTGGCTTTGAGTCTACTCTAAATAGTCTGGTAATTCTTTTTATTGAATTAATCAGACGACTTAAGATTCTAATTGTTTGTATATTTGTTGAGAAGGGATATTTTGATCAAACATATTGCTCAAATATACGATATCGGGGTCCTAATACATAATCCCCTAAATTATGAATAATATCGTCAAAATTATTTTATTTACTATATATAATATGAAATTAAACGTATTAGTGTATTCCTTGATTTGAGGCATTGATGACATTGTTGTAAATAAAATAATAAATTTTAAAAATGATAAACTCCCCGTAAGCTTAAACATTTAGGTGAAGTGACCTTCATAACCACTCATTTAAGAAAAACTGCATATCTAAGTCCAGATAAAAAAAAAAAAAACCAGCCTACACGTGACGAGCATGTTGGAATCCAATATATAAATTTAAAAACTGATGTCACTCCCTTCATGTTTAAGCACTTAGGTTAAATGATCATTCTAACGGTATTTTTATTTATTGGAATAAATTTTAAAAAAATAATAAATTTTTGGTTTTCCAGAGCAAATGGATCGTATCAGGATCATTTATTTCAATCGCAATGTTGAGGCATGACCCGGAAGCAATGTGGGCTTGTATTGGCATTGCGTTAAATTCCATGCTTGGATTCTCATTGAAGAAGATACTGAACCAAGAACGACCCGGATCCACGTCCAGATCCGACCCGGGAATGCCATCTTCCCACTCGCAGGCGATTTTTTACGTCCTTGGATTCCTCGTTTGGTCGTGTAAGATCATCAGTACCATCAACGTGCATGCATGAGCTTTCATTTCTCAAATTCGCCTTCAAATTTTGCTCATTGATTGAGTTTTTTTTTTTTTTTTTTTTTTTTCATTTTTGGATGCAGCGGCCGAGAGATACGGCGTAAACGGACTTACAACCGTACTCAGCGGATTGTTGTTTATAATCGGTTCTTACTTTGTAAGTGAACACCTTCTCTTAGATCATTCGTAACAGTTAGAGATGACAACGAGTCATAATTGGGTTTTTAATGAGCATAGATTTAAGCTAAGCCCGTTCGGAACCATTGGGTCTAAGGCTTAAATCGAGGCCCGTTAAGAATCCAATTAGGACTCTTTGCCATCCCTAGTAACAATTGGAAATTACGGATGACCACTGCACCCAAAAGTTTAAGCTTGAAGGGATTGGATCATACTTTAAATTGATGTGTTTTTATTTTCAACACTCCCCCTCATGCTATGTTTACTTATTCTTATATAGATTAGACGTTGAATTTCATTTCTAAAAGCTTAAGTTTGAAGGGAGTGTATTATAATTTAAATTTTTATAGATTTTATTTTCATCAGGTGCCCCACGTCTAGGCTAAGTTCTTTCTTATCTACCTTAGACGTTAAATTTTTATTTAATGGTGAGGATTCGTTCACATGACGTCTAGGCATGTGTTCTTATACCACGTTGAATGATCATTCCACCTAAAAGCTTAACTTTTAAAGAATACATCTTAAATTTATATAATTGATTTCCAACTAGAATAAAATAAAAACATAATACACTCCCTTCAAGCTTAAGTTTTTAGATGGTGTCACATATCATCAGAGCTTATACCAAGAGAGATCATGGGTAAGAATCATCACGATCGACCATTTAAGAAAATTACACGTCTAATACTATATAAGAAAGAAATTAATCTAAACCTGATGGGATGTGTCGAAAACAAAGTAAATTAAATTAGACTCCTTTCAAGCATAAGCTTTTACGTAAGTGGTCATTCAACAACATATGAAACTTATCTGAATCTTTCATAGGGGGGATTAATATGAGAACACTATCGAATCTAATGATATGTAAATGTGAACCGATGATTTGGGCGATAACTCGTGTGTGTATTTTGCAGTCTTGGCTTCGGGTTTCGCAGCAACTCCACACACGAAGCCAGGTCGTTGCGGGAGCGGTTTTAGGATCCCTTTTCTCGGTTTTCTGGTTTTGGTCTTGGAAAAAAGTTGTCCTCAAGTTATTTACTTCTTATTTTTGGGCAAGAGGTGGGATCATCCTAGGAGCGGTTGCATGCTGGTGGGCTTTCACCAGTTATGCATTCAAATCCTGGATAAATAAGGGTAGTGCTGAAGAAAGATCATGATTTTATGCAGGAATGTAATATATTGTTTCATTGCCTCGAGCCCTCGAATTATAGATCTCGAACCCGATGTTCCCGAGTTACAATTTTAATCCACAATGTTGTTGATTTTGGACATTTTTTTTTTCTGATGGTTAGTTTAACCGCTAAGTGGAAGGAAATACAGCATGACCAGTAAATATTACGAACCGAGCTGGATCAGTTCGAATTTTGCGGGCCAAAGAAAGGGGAATCTAGCCTGACCCGTAAAAGGCTGGTCAAGCTCGTATTTCCGTCAAACTTAACGGATAGACCAAAAACGCCCAAAACTCGGTAACATCGGGGATCAGAGTTGCCCTTATGCCAAAAACATTGAGGACTAAAAATATCAGATCCCAAACGAAGAAACATTCTTATTACCTGTTTTATCATTGCCACCACGTCTTTCTCCGTTCGATGGGCAACGATTATTCTTTGATCTTCAAATTTAGCATATTTTTAAAAAAATTAAATCGGGCCCCATCGGACGAAAAGGATGTGGAATTTTTGAAATACGAAGGATATTCCTCTACTTTTTTTTCTTAAATTCTTTTTCAATGTTCATGCAAAAGATCGCATAACAAAGGGTTATAAAAAAAGGTAGCTAAAACTTCTCATTCAACCACTCCATCAACGCCTTGTTTACGGCCTCAGGCACCTCGTCATGCGGGCAGTGGCCCGCTTTCAGGCTCACGAGGGTGGTGTCCGGGTAGAACTCCTTGATCCGAACCGCCTTGGCGGGTCCCACCCACGGGTCCAAATCGCCCCACAGCAGCAGCAACGGGCAGCTGAGCTGGCTCAGCACGCTGTCGAGGGTGTACCTTCTCTGGTTGCTCATGAATCTCGACATCAAACTGTCGAACAAAATCATAAAATCATACAACTCTACTACTTAAGTGTAATGTGGTAAGGGAAAATACAATTTTTGGCCCCCAATGTTCCGAGATGACGCATTTAGTCTCAAATGGTACCGATTTTTGGGCGATTTTGGTCCTCCAACTAATTTAGCCGTTAAGTTGGGCTGAATTACGGGTCGGCTCGAATTTTGCGGGCCAAAGAATGGGGGATCTGGCTCGGCCCGTAATTCCGTAAAATTAACCGGGGGACCAAAATCCAACAGAATCGGTAGTATTGAGGGGACTAAATGTGGCACCTCAGAGCATGGGGGACAAAAAATGCACATACCCCAAGCATTCGGGACCAAAAATGGTGTTTGTCCAGTGAGATAACCTTGATTATTTAAATAATTTTAAGTATTTCTTGTTGGGATAAAAATCCCGCCTTTAGCCCAAATCCAAAAGCCCAATATACAAATCCAAGTTGGGTTCCATTATAAAACCAATTGGCAACAAATGAAACGCTCTACTGAGCTTATCAGAAGGTCCGTAACTATTTGGTCTAACCGATGTGGGACTGAATTTGATCCCAACAAAGTATTCATACCGGTAATAAACTTCTGCAGCATTTGGATCGGCCGCGGGCTGAGTGATCGAGCCGATGAGATAATCGTCTACATTAGCTGGATTCACATACACCTGAAACAAAAAAAAATCATAAATTGTCAAAAAAGGTTCGATTTTTTTCTGTTTCTTTCTTCTTATGTTATAATGAGGGATCGGGCTCGTACACTTTTTAGCACGGATTCGACCCGTTTAGGCTGCTTCGATTGCCAGAACAAGAAACCAAGAACGACCCGTTGGAAGGCGTCTTTCAAGGGTTTGGTGACGAATTTCTCGAATATACTTTCTTGGGGCTCTGTGATTTGGCTGTTATTATCCTTCGCTTCACTGAACTGTCCCGCGCTATTTAGCAGTACGACGCCTTTAACTTGATCTTCTAGAGAAGCTGCTGAGACGAGAGCCGTAAATCCTCCGAGACTGAGACACATATGTGGAAAAGATTCTAACATGAGAATGCATCATAGAAGAATCTCCGACAAAGCTGTTAAATTGAGGGTTTCATTCTAAAACCAATTAGTAATAGGAAGAAAGGCATCTTTGATATATATATTGCGTCGGGTGAAGTTAGTTTCCCGAGGCGGGACAAATTATCTCAACACGTCCGCCAAGTGTGGCACGATCCATATTCAAGGCCTAACACGTGGAAATATCATATCGGGTGAGCTGTGAGTCAAACAAATGTGATAACACATAGATCGACTCCGCTCTGATACCATGTTAAATTGAGGGTTTTATCCTAAAACCTATTGGTAATAGGAGGATAGAAGTTAGTTTTTCTGATGAAGGACAAATAATTTTAGTGCTAACTAACTTGCCTGTTTCCTACTAAGACAACGGGTTCTCCTACAACCTCCTTCACGAAGTCCACGACTTGGTCCCGCCAGACAAGAGCATCGTATTCGACAAGGGCCTTCTCGCTCCAACCGAAGCCCAATAAATCGAGGGCGTATACCTTGTAATTCTTGGCTAATTCGGGTATATTGTACCTAAAATCGAAGCAGCAAGTACGATCCCAAAATCACGATACAAAGGCATATTTGAATCACGATTGTGCCCAAAGTATACAGATTCTTTATACCTCCAATGAAATGCAGAAGCACCGAAGCCATGGATAAGAACAACCGGTAAGCCTTCACCTTCGACAATGTAATGGATTTTCCGATCCCGCCAATTCCAATAATTGTAGCCCTCGGATTTAAAGGGTAATCTTGGCAGACCTTACAAAAAGAAGAAGGACGCCCAAATTAACCCTAATTCTCGTCTTATCAACAGAGTACGGAACAGATTTAACTATCATTACATCAATTTCGAGAGAATGTGAAAGGAATTGAAACCTTGAGGTTGTGCCGGGGATTCTGCGGCAGCAGTGGAGGGCATAAGTGAAGCACCAGCTACTACAATGCCCTTAACAGCAAGATCTCTCCTGCTCAATCCACACCTATTCCCTTCACGTTTTCGAGCAATTGAAATAATAAAATCAACCAATTAGGGGTTTCATTTGTTTCTGGTACAAATAATGTAAGTTCGCAAAGGGAAAAAGAGAGGAAAAACTTACTGTGATTATAGCTAAGTCTTGATGAAGAGTCTCTGCTCGGAAACGATTCTAATCTGATGGAGTTTGGGACCGAAGCGCATGAAGCAGACATCGAGAAATTAAGGTAATAAGGGTGTCGATTCCTGACGAAGAATAATTATGATTTCTTGGTGAGATTAATGTGAACAAAGCAGAGATTTTTTTTCTACTCATGGTGAGGTGAGTTGAGTGGATGTGGTGCGTTTTTAAGTTGTGGCGAAATTGTAAACCAAGTAACGCATTCATCTTCCCGGGAATTTTTTTTAAAAAAAAATAAAAATAAAACGATTTCTTTCTTTCTTATTCTTTTTTGTCTGTTTTCACACGTAAGTTGAAATTGACCGTAATTTAAACCTGATATATGTGCAATTATCAGCAGTATAGCGACATTTATAATGTAACAAAGTATTTTGCCGAAATATGGCTTTAATATGAAATAAGATAAAATATAGGGACTAGATTAAAAATACCGACCTCGAGGTAAATGCTGACCTGTCAGGGCCAAGCCAAGCATATATAACGAGACGAGTGTGGCTCACGGAAAAGAAGAGAGGTGCGCATAAACTTTTCCGAAAAAGCCAACGGTGCAATTCGATTATACGAAGTTCACTCTACTCCGATTAGGGTTCTTCTAGCCCTAGAAACCTTTCTCGAGAAGGTAACGTCGATTTCTAATAACGTCGTCCTCCGTTTGTCGTGTTTCTCTATTTGACAACCATTAAATTTTTAGCGAGTTTTGTCGATGTAATTGAACTTACGTTAGATGGATCGTCTCTTATTTCCCGATTCCTTTGATGCAAGCGTTTTTCTGTAAGCCTCTTTTTGTTATTAAAGTAGAAAGAATTGGAAGGTGGAGATCACTAGACGTGTTTTTCAACCATGTGCACAAATACCTGGAAAAATCAAACTCTGTAGGTTATTAGAATTTCAAGCAAGATCCACTTAGTTTTTATGCCTAGTTTTTGTACGCACTGTTCCATTATCGGCTGCAACATCTGTGTTTGTTCGATGCATTCCATTTATCTCCTATCGGGTAAAAATCTTTTTTTTTTTCAGCCTACTTTCTCAATTTTGTGGTGAGTGACAAAATCTCGTGTTTTTGTATATACAACAATCTCTAAATATCTGGATGGGTTTCCGGGTTGCATTGCTTGAACAAACATGACATGTTGTTTCTTAAGTTTTATTAGGAAATAACACATATGCATGCCCGCACGTGTTTTTAAGTGCGTTATTAGGAACAAAAATGCCAATTTTTATTTAAAGTGCTTTAATTTCCGGCCGTTGTTTCCTTTGGTAAGCTATTTATGTGACACATGAGTAATGCTCCCGATAGAAGGTTGCCCGATGATCGTGGTTAACATATTTCCAATTTTATCATAAACTACATGACGTGAACAAGGAAAGTCAGATTCGAAAGATTACTCCCCGTAACAACGATCTCAGGGAAGCAGACAAGAGATCACCTTTGGTTCCAAACATGTCTCGAACACCTAATGATTCTCCCTCATGACATGTAGGTCCAGAAAGCAAAATGGAACTTGGAGATTTGAGAGGAAGTACAGAGGAGATAAAGGTTGAACCTCAAGAACTGAATTCTGATTCTAATGATAAGCAGCAGATTTCCAAATCTGATAAGCATGATGGCAGAGTTGATGTTGGTGCTAAAGATACAAAACATGAAAGAGGGATTAATTCTGAAATCAAGGGACATGAGAAAATTGGCAACAATCCTCATATTGGATCTCACAGCCAGTGGGAACATAAATCCAAAGACGAGGGTGCAAAGGCAAAGAAAGAAACTGGTGACATTAAGAAGGAGACGTTGACAGAATCTGATAAAGAGGCTCCTAAAAATGCTGGCAGGGAATCCATAGGCCGGAAAAAGGAAAGAGAGGGTGATGTAGAATCTGAGAGACCTGATAAACGCATCAGGAGCAGCACGATAGTGACAGGTGGAGGTAAAACTGATTTTTCCTGTGTTGTCTACGAAGTTGGAGAATGCGTGCAAGAAATCACAAACTTGTGGAAGGAATATGAATCACAAGCTGATAAAGCAAGAGGGAGTTCTCAAAATGGTCCTACCTTGGAGATTCGAATACCAGCTGAACATGTCACAGCTACTAATCGTCAAGTAAGATAATTTTTTCACTGCTGTTGATTTTCCAGATTTATCTTCGTTTTCATTCTCTGCTTATTCCTGCTAAATGTTCTTTGTTCTGATCACTGAGGATGTTATATATGTCTGAAAATATGGTTTAAAGTTCTTGATATGCTCTCTCTGCAGGTAAGAAGTTGGCAGCTGTGGGGGACAGACATTTATACTGTAGATTCCGATTTGGTGGCCGGTATGTATTGCTATACTCTTTCGCCTAAATAACCATCTTATACACATTGACCGATGTAAGTATCCTGCTGTTCCAGTTCTTATGCATACAGGCTACAGTCACACAACAGCTTCTACACTTCCATCTCCTGCTCAGGAGTTAAGGGCAACTATCAGAGTGCTGCCTCCCCAACGATGTATGTTAATCTCCTGTCTTCGTTTTCACCATTCCCGCGTTCATGGCTCAAAATTTTCCTCGTTTGGATGAAATATTCCACATTCTAATATGATGCCTTTTTGTCATGCAATATGGGGAATCATATGTGTGGTTGTACTTGTAATTGCAATCTATAGTCCATGCTTCCATCTACACTGAGCGTAACTTGTTATTTATCCTGTTCTAATCTTGTTTTTAATATTTTAGTAATTTGTGCTTTTTCTTTATGTTTTTGCATCAGTTCAAAACCTTTTATTATTAATTTCTGTGCTCTTGTTGCTCTTCTCCATTTCTGCTGTGCTGTTAATCTGTGAGTTATCTGTCTTTGTTGGCACAACTACACAAGGCTACATCTCTACACTGAGGAACAGTGTCCGCTCTCGCGCATGGGGTTCAGCAGTTGCTTGCAGTTATCGGGTCGAACGATGTTGCATTGTGAAGGTTAGTACTTATCAGTGGATTTCAAGCATTCTACCGAGGAAACCTTTTATTAAAAGTGCATTTTCGATTATTCACTTGTCTATGTGTTTCCAAAACCACATTATTTCCTTATATTACATCTGGAGTTTGTTCATTTTGATGCACACAGGCGGAGCTACGTTAGGTCCAGTTGGGCAATAGACCCCATTGATTTTTATTTTTTTTATACATTGTAATAAAATATGTGACCACCATACATGTCAACTTTATTATGCCAATCACTGATTGATCAATCATTGCAGAATGGTGGTGGCGTTATTGGTCTTCAACCTCGTCTCACACAGTCATCTACTATGGAGCCTACTTTAGCTCCAGTGGCTGTGGAGCACCGCACGATGACAACGAGGGCTGCAGCTTCGGTATTTTTTTCCTCTTTGTGAATATTCTTTTGCATACATGCTCCTAGAGCCATCATGAGGGTTTTCGTTTTCTGATATCTACATAAATAGTAAAAAAAAAAGCATTTTTATTCTTTCAATGGAAAAAGCCGCTGCTTCTGCTTGGTGAAGATTATTCTAGTTCCATCTGTTGAGCTTTTCTGACATAGACATTTATGTTTCCTTCAGAAATTCAAAATTATCGCCTAAAAGTTTTTCTTGAGCTGATAAATCATTTATGTTTTTATCCTGCATGATAATGTTCTTGCTTTAACTGTTAGCTTTATGTACATACATTACTTCCCATCTCTTCTGTGGGTTTTTTTAACTTCCTATATTTTCAGTGCCTGTCTATATTTAATGTCTGTTGGCTTAAATTATGCAGAATGCATTACGCCAGAAAAAATTTCTGCGTGACGTGACATTCCAGTTCAATTTCTGTATGGAACCCTGGTACGTTTGTCCCGTGTTTAGCAGATTCTCATTTATAATCACTAACGCGGCAACAAAGCGAGGTATAAATTCAATATTTTCCAATGGTTTTTTATTTTGGTCTTAGGCTCAAATACAGCATCAATGCTGTTGCTGACAAGGGTTTTAAAAGATCCCTCTTCACATCTGCACGCTTAAAGAATGGCGAAGTTTTGTACGTCGAAACCCTTTACCGCAGGTATTAGCTGAATTAAAATATATACGATTTTGCACTCTTGAATTTCTTCATTTTTATTGACCAATTTTTCCAGATGAAAAGAATTTTTTTTTTTTTATCATAAGTCTCACTCACTTTTCCATTCACACCGTGCTTTAAAACGATTTGTAGATACGAGCTCTGCTTCAACGGTGAAAAGCCAATCAAGGCTTCAATTTCTAACACCGGGAACACTGAAAGCATTATTACGGTGGATACTTATCGATGGTCGCGTTGTAAGAAACCCATTCCTCAGGAAACTATGTTGAGCATCGGGATTCCGTTATCTCTCGAAGGTGTCGAGGTAACTTTTTATCTTTTCCCGTACCCGTATTTCATTATTCCATATTTCGATCTCAAAATGCAAGAATACATTTCCTGAAGAGGGTTTTAATTCAATTGCTTAGGTTTTGGAGGAGAATTTGGTATGGGATGAGATTGATTGGTCCCAAAATGGAGTGTGGGTAGCTGGCAAAGAGTATCATCTTGTTCGTGCACATTTTCTGGCCCCGAATTAACCAACTCGCAAGCTCTATTATCTATAAATCTTCATATTGAGACAAATTGCAAATGATTTATTTAATCTATACTCTTTTATTATGTATCAATCGCCATGCTGTGTGTGACAAATTGCGAATGATTTATTCCATCTATACTAGTTTATTAAGCTTCAGCGTGACTTAAAATTTGTAAATGGACATATCAATTTCAGCCAATCATATTTTGTTACAATTAAAATTAGTAGCAGAATAAAAAGAAATTACCACGTTCATGTTAAACATAAAAAAAATGCCACTACTGTAAATAACAGCCCACTAACAATTTAACTTAATAAAAAATTTATCAACATCACAATAAATAAACCCAACACGTTTTCAAATTTTCATTATTATATTAAAATTATTGCTATATTTTAATGAATAACTAATTAGTACTATTATAATTATTATTAAAAATTAATTTTACATTAATAATTTGTAATATTAAAATTCATTTTTTTCTAATTGCACGGACATTTGACCATGCCAATTTACTAGTTAGTAACATTTGTGACATTGCAAGCCTACACACTACAATCATCCCAAATTCAATATTTACAAATTTTGTACTTACCATTCATCCCATTTATTCACAAAATCATTCCACATCTCGCCCGCAATCGAATCCCTTCTCGACGAAGCCATCCGATCGTCGATCGACCGATTCGATTGCAAATCCGTCCGTTCATCGCGGCGGAGATAATCCTCCTCCTCCTCCTCCTCCTCCTCCTCCTCCTCTGCCTCCTCAGTAACCCTTCCTTCGATGTTATTAAGAAGCCAATCGTCTCCATCCTCACGGAGGATGTGATTGTGAATAACGCACGCAGCTATGACGATATCCCGCTGCGTGTGGAAACCGTACTGAGCCGCAAGCTTGAGGATCGGGAACCTTTTCCTGAGCACACTGCAGGCCCCGCGAACCGCGCGGCTCAGTGACGAGTGCCTGTGGTTGAACAGCTCTCTGGCGCTTCGAGGCAAACGGTTCGCGCCTCTGTACTCGTCGGTGCGGTATCGGGTTCCTTCGTACGGAGCCATGAACCCATCCACGTTGGAACAGCTTTTATCTACGAGGTAATACTTTCCTGCATCTCCAAAGGTAAAGTATTGTTTGGTATATGTGAAATTTGTGCGTGGAGAAGACTAAGGAAAACAATGTTAGTGTATCGAGCAATGATACGATACGCTTCGAGCGTTGTACCACTACACCTTTCCTTTTCCGTTTCCACGTCGAAATTTTTGTACCAAACACAACATGCGTTTGGTACGCGGAATTCGTGTGTGGAAAGCACGACGGGAAACTATGTTAGCGCATCGGACAGTGATACTTTGCGCTTCGACCGTTGTACCTCTCTACCTTTTCTTTTCTTTTCCTAATCGAATTCCGCAAACGAAACGGAGCCTAAGGCTGTGTTTGGTTTGTGGAAATTAGTAGGGAAAGGAAAATGAAATTGAAAAGGAAAACTAGTTTTTTATGTTTGGTCGTTTGAAGAAATAGAAAAGAAAAAGAAAACAAACGAAAAATCTAGTGAATTTATAAGTAAAACTAAGGAAAACTCATTGGAAAATGAAAGAAAAACTCGAAAACCCATTTTCTCTCCGATTTTCTTTTCCACACTACTTTCTTCGTTCCAAACACAGCCAAAAATGATTTCTTGATAAGGAAACTAGTAAAATCCTTACCCGGTGGGACCCGCGGGAAGTTCTGGTCGGGGTCGTTGAGGACGGCTCTCAATACGTGCGAGTCTGCGTACGAGCCTTCCCAACCGGGGCACACGAAGACGAACCGGTGGTCGAACGAGCAAGCTACGAGCACGGTCTGGGAAATGGCTCCTTTTTTGTTGCGGAACCGAGGCTGGTCTTTGGCTGGGACGTGGGCGGGTATGTGCATGCAGTTCACGGCTCCGATGCAATCCTAACGAAAGAAAAAACGAGCCGTGTTAGTCAACGAGGATTGGCCCTGGGGGTCACATTGAGGCTCTCAACTGGAGGGGAAGGTTTAATTTTTTAAACTACCAGATACTTTGAGTGAGCCTATCCGTCTCACATGAACCTAGGGTTGCAAATTAATTACTCGAATTAGTTTGGTTCGATTCGAAATTTACGATTCGAATTCTAATAAAAAATGATTTTCCCGATTCGAATAATATTCGAATACAAATACAAATGTCACAATAATCGATCCAAATATTTAATATTATAATTCAATATATATTGGAAAATAATTCGATATTTATTTAAGTATAATGTATCGTTAAAAGTAATTCAATATTAAATATAATATATTATAATTCAATATACATCTAACTAGAATATTATTTATATTGATTTATTAAATCGGTTTATGGAAAAAAAAATTGAAACTAATTTCAAATTCGAATATTCGATTCGAATAGAATTCGAACCGCAACCTCCTTTAGGATTCGAATAGAAATCGAATACAAATACGAATATTCGATATGATAACTGAATTACAAATAGAATACAGTGCTATTCGATTCGTTTGCAACCCTGCACAGACCTGTCCTAGCGTGACTACCCTAGTCTGCATAGTCCGCAGTCTACTGCGCCAGCCCCCGAGGTTTACTCGGTCCACAGACCATGCTAGGGTAGAACCTCTTGCTCCCAAAAAACAAAAAATAAATAAATAAATAAAACACCCAGAGAAGACGATAAGAAATAAACCCCACCTCGAAGTACGGGTAGAACCTCTTGCTCCCAAGGACCCGCTCCGAGGTCTCCGTCGTCGGCGGGCTTAGGAACTCGCGGGAGAGGGACTTTACAGCCTTAAGCACGCCGTTGAAGTGCCTGCTGATGGTCTCCCCCGAGTGGCCGAACCGAGCCCGGACCGCGCGGTTCCGCTCGCTGTGCCCGATGACGTTCAGGAAGATGGCCAGCTGCTCGTCGATCATCACCCCCGGGGTGTCCCTCAGCGTCCCCTTTCGCCTCAAGACGTCGCTCAGCCGGCGAAACGAGTGCTTGTCCATTCGGAACATCTCGCGGCAAAGCTCCGCGGGCCCGCCGAGCACCTCGGCCACGAAGCCGGAGCCTCGTGGGGAGACGACGCGGGCCGGCTGGCTCATGACGGTGCTGTAGTAGTGGTAGCCGACGGCTGCTGCGGCTAGCTCGAGCTGGTCAAGTTCCGCGTCCACGCCGTCCATGTTGGAAAAACCGGGGCTCATATAATGGGCTAAGCGGTACTCGTTGTATAGCTGAGTGTAGTAAGAATTTGAACATGTGAATTTATTACGTGGATGACTGACACTAACTACACAACAACTGTTCTAAACTCATCATCCGTTATATAGCTGAGAACCCACTGTGACACACAAGTAATAATAGGCCACGGTTCCTTATTACATTCAGCTATATACTAGTTGAGTACCTGTTATATAGCTGAAAATTCACCATGACAATGTGAGTTTTCGCGTCACAGTGGGTACTCAGCGAACTAACTTTGGTAAAATGATAAAAATTCCCTTAGGTCACTGACTAAAATCTAACTTATTGTGAAAATGTAGGTTCCCACGATGCAAAATGACAAAAATACATACATTTCAAATTAAATTATGGACTGACTGATCAGTTTTTTTTAAAAAAAAAAAAAAACAAACCGGGCATAAAAAATAAGAATTAAAAATCTCAACAACTTTCACTAATTATCAGCTAAAATTAGGCATTTAGGTAAACACTATGTGCGCAGGATATATCGCCCACATCGAAATTGAACTGAGGACTCGTCGTCTAGAAGATAATACGGCGCAACGCAGCGTCGAATTTTAGTAAGAACGAGATTTAAAGAAGCAAAACACAAATAATGGGAGGAGGTGAAGGAAGAAAACAGTGGGGAAATTAGTTAACGTGGACGCTGGTGTTGAAAAATCGAATCACTCACCTGGGAAATCGAGCGATTTAACTGCAGTTCGTCGTTGTCGAGAGCAGAACAGGAAAAAAAATCGAATTACAAAACTCAAGGGAAAAGGGAACAAGGGCGTGAAGTATTTGGGCTCAGTTTTTTTGGGGTAAATTACATTCAACGGTCCCAATTGTAGTAAAAAAAACCATGAAGGTGAGGGCCCAAATGTTTCCTCTGCTCTGAGAAAAGTAGAAACTAGGAATACATTGAAATTTATTTTATTTTATTTTATATTTTGAAAGCGGAATATTTGCAATTATTCGGTACAAAAATATAAATTTGGATGGTTTTCTAAAAAAAATCCTTCTTTAAAAAAAAATAAAAAATAGGCTCGTTGACCAATTTCCAGCCAATTGTCATAATTTTACGGATATTTTTATCATTTTACAGTCGAGCTCTCAACTATATAACGAGGAGTTGAAAACTTATGAATTCTGAGCTATATTATTAATTATACAGTTCTTAGCGGACAATCTGTATAAAAAAAATTGTAATAAGGATTTGAATTCACCGGACATTAAAAGTTTCTTGTTGGATCCCAATTAGTAAGGGGTATATGTAACACTCTTTACCCGCTTTGTGATCACTTCTTACATTATGAGTTTTTCGTTTCATGATTGTTTAATGGCAAAATTATAAAATTAGGTCACTAAGTATTCAAGTTTTCGTTTTTTGGTCACTATGTTTGATAATTGCAAAAGTAGGTCACTAACTTTGTATGTCAAAATAATTTTGGGTCGTGGTTTAAATTTTAGGTCAATAAGTTTCGATTTTGGGTCACGAAGTATACATGTGTTCATTTTTGGGTCACTATGTTTACAAAGTTAGTTATCAAATGAATGATCGGGAATTGAAAAATGTATAAGTGACCTAAAATCAAAAAATATAAACTTAGTGCCATAAAATTGTAAATATGACCCAAAATTGTTTTGACATACAAAGTTAATGACCTACTTTTACAATTATCAAACATAGTGACACAAAAACGAAAACTTGGATACTTAAATGACCTAATTTTATAAGTCCTTCGTAAGAAAGCAAAGTTCCAATATAGTTGAAGAACATCACTTTACACGAAGAATCAGATGCCAAAAAAAAAATACAAAATTAATATTCAATTCTATAATTCTTTATATACATACAAACACCATCAAAAACCACACGGCTTCCACTGATCCACACTCGATTGCAGCTCCATAGGGAGCGCGCTCGACCATTTCGACAGCTCCGGCAAAGCTCCCGTCATTGCAAGGTAGTTCTCCCCCGTGCTCTTCGGCATCTTTCTCCACATTACCTGAGAACCATAATACTCTGTTTGGAACGTAGTGTGGAAAAGAAAACCGGAGAGAAAAAAAATTATTTTTCATAAGTTTTTCTTTCGTTTTTTAAAATGGGTTTCCCTTAGTTTTAAGTATAAATTTGACTGAATTAAAAGTTAGTTTTTATTCTCATTTCCCTACTGATTTCCACACACCAAACTCAGCCTAACTGGCAAAAACAAAAAGGCAAAAAAAATAAAATAAAAGAACACAAAGAGCACATACTTGTCCCGGAAAAGCTTTGCACAGTGCTCTAATGGTGGCGTTCGATTCCCAATATTCGGCCACCGAAGGGCCATAACCAGTAGTAGCAAATAGGTACTCGCTTGCTCCGCAGTTCACCATGAAACGGCCCCCGTTAGGCATCAATCTCTCCGACATCTCCAACCACGTCTCGGGCTTATCAAGACCCGAAGAAAAAAAAAAACAATCTCAGACCAAAAACGGTTATAACATCTAATGTACTTTCGTCCAACAAAAAAAAAAAAAACCTCTTCTAACTGCGGTAATACATCTCCATCTGCAAACAAATCCACTATGATACCTGCAAAAGGACAATGCATACACATATGTCATGCATCTATATATCTAGCTGAAATATCTTAGTTGTAATATTTTATCGGAGATTGCTATTTTTCTTAAGACTTTATTTTGCCCTCTACTTCATGAGTTACAACAAATAAGCCTCCCAAGATAAAACATGCGCTAATATTCAAGTTGCAGTTCAAGAACACAGTTGAATAAGCACCAATAGAGGCAAATGAAATAACTTTAATTCATTCTCTGAGTGAATACTTTCTAATAAATGATTCTAAACGAAGAGAGCTCTATGTATAGACTCTAATGGTTGTCATGAAGATACATGTGTAAAATCATGTCAATACATGAAATGTTGTGACCGTTAGTATTTTTCCTGCAGTCGCATCCTTTGGAATGAAATCTTGTGAATATTAGGAAAATCCAGAAAGCTGTGACTCTTCATTCGGAATGTTTCAAGATATATAATATATATATATATATATATAAATATATTTTCTTTTTCTTACCAGCATAACCTCCGTGAACGGAAGCTTCCGGGGAGAAGACGTCGCCGATACGGACATTGAGAATCCCACCGCGATCGGTTTTCTTCTCGAGATCGGAGAGCCCGAGGTACTCCCTCGAAAGATCTATCAACTGGATTATTAAAATAGGAGAAATTATGGAAAAATGCGAGCTAATTACAGAAATTGCAGTTGGTTAAAATTCTTTCTAGAGATTCCATTACAATGTTGTCTATCTCCCATCCTTCGAGCTGCAACGAAGGCCATGCATCAAGCAGTACGTGCGCAGCTGTTCCACCGCCCTGAAAACATTTATTAACATCAGTAATCAAACTTCAAAAGAAAAAAAAGAGAGGCTTAAATATTCAATTTTAGTAAGTAAAATTTAAAGGTGGCAATTTTAGTCTTGTAACTATCTGAATTGAAGCAATTTTAGTCCCGTTAACTTAAGGGAAACAATTTTAGTCTCGTAAGTATCGAAATGAAAGTAATTTCAGGATAGTTAAACCCAAAAATCTAATCTTAGTCCGAAATTTGATGCCAGGAGATGCCGACTTGGACCAAATTTATTTTCTCTTTTCCTTCAATTAAGCGCTACATCATAAGTCAAAAAATAAAAAACTAATTAACAAAAAAAGTAGCTAAATAATAAAAATTAATTAAATAATAGTCCAGTCACCGTCTTCGGCGTCAAATAAGATTGGTTTTTTAGATTAACTGTCCTAAAATTGCTTTAATTTATATACGTACGAGGCAAAAAAATTGCTACCATTAAGTTAACGGGACTAAAGTTGCTTCAATTTTGATGCATACGGGATGTAAACGAATCCTAATTAGGTCCTTAATGGGCATGAGTTAAGTCCTAGGCCCATTCAGACCCGTTGGATCTAAGGCTAAATCTAAGCTCATTAAGGACCCATTAACCCATTTATGTTCCTAATTGCCACCATTAACTTAACGGACTAAAATTACCATCGTGACTAAAAATATATTTAAGCCGAATAAAAAAAAGGAAGCCCACTATTAATTTATTACCAATCCGAAGATTGCAATGGGACCTTCAGGCACCAGTGGCGGCAATGAAGCAAACTCATCCTACAGAAATCAGTAAAGCAAAAAAGGTGAAACCTTTATACTGTGTAAGAGTGAACGAATCAGTGATTTCTACGTTGTAATAACTAACCCAGTAAGAACCAGTCCACTTGCTTTCTTTGCCAACCATGCTGTGGACGTTATCTACCTCATCGGACAGGTTAGGGAGAAATTAAGCCACTGAAGTGAAGTATAGCATCAAAAACAGAGGATAAGGATATACACTTACGAGTCGAATCGAGAAGCAGAAGCCTCGATTTGGGAGTTTCGAGGATTACGATGTTGTTGTGCTCGGTATTAATGGCCGTCACCAGCTGAAATTCTTCGAGGCCTTGTTGCTCTTGATGTAATGCTTCGACACGTTTGCAAGAGCTGCGGCTTTTTCTTCTTTTGCTGCGTTTCTTGTTTGAAGTAATACAGTGGCCGTAGCTGTAGGAGTATCTTGGCTTCAATGGCGGCGGTGGAGCTGAAGAATGTGTGCGATGGAACCAGCGACATGGCTCTAACGGCAACGACGACGACAGCCTCATTCGAGATTACAGCAAGTAATCTATCCGTTTTTTCTTTTCCTTTTTTTTTTAATATCGGATAAGCAGATATATGAAAACTTACACTTAAATACCTCTTTTTATAAAAAAATATCAATTCAGCCCTTGTCAGATTTTTTTTTATATAAGTACCTAGTAGAATAAAGTTTTTATGCATAGGTACCCATTTGCCGAAGATACAACATATAAGACATTTAGGTACCATAGAAAAATGTAGTGTGGTTCATAATAGAGTGAAAAAAGTACATCATATAAAAACTTTAGGTATCATAAGAAATACATTTTGGTACCATACAACGTGCCGTGGTTCGTCATATATATATAAAGGTACGTAAAGGAGTGAAAAAAGGTACTCTCGGTCAAATATGTACCTATGTGTAAAAACTTTTTTCTACTAGGTACATATATATAAAATTTATCTGACAGGAGACTGAATTGATAATTTTTTATATAAATAGGTATTTTTTTGTAGTTTCACCATATATATATATGTTCAGCATAATTACACTTTTCGTCCCTATATTTTACACGCTCCGTATGTTTCTTCCCTATGTTTTTTTTGCAGGTAACAACTTTCGTCTTTATATTGCAGTTTTCGTCCCTATATTTTGCACCATCTGCAATTTTCGTCCTTATATGTTTACATGTAACAATTTTGTCATCATAATTTATTGCACGCGCAATTTTCGTCCCTTTAACTCAAAATGACTTAAACATTAATTGTTGATCATGATAAAATAAGGACGAAATTTTTTGCCTCAAATAATATAAGGACTTAAATTATTACCTACAAAAATTTAGGGACGAAATTTACGGAGTCCATAAAATATAGGGACGAAAATTGTAATTCTGGCTATATGTTCCTATGGTAAGTCGCTGCAGCCGGAAGCGACTTCTTTGTAAATCTCTGTAAGAGCCCGATTGATCCGTTCTACTTCTTACTTTTTCGCTTTCAATCGAACAATTAGCGTGCATAGCGAATCAGTATAATTTACCATTTTCTGTGATATTTTTTTGAGGCAATCGAGATATGAGAACGAGATATAAAAAATTAGAATAAGAAGATGATCGATGGAGAGATATTAGAGACCGAGAGGAGAGGTTAGAGACAATGAATTTGATAAATTTTGCTTAATTAATAGAAACCCATCATAATTATTATTAATTCATACACCTAATGTAAGCAGATGGGCCCAAGCTAAACATAAATATAACGGCCCAAATATTTCGAAAGCCCAATAGCCATCGATTGGGAGAGAGAGAAGGGTTTTGGAGCTCGCATATCATCGTCGCCTCCTCCCTAATCGGCAGAGAGAAGAGAACTGTGCCCAGCTCTGCAACAAGAGCCACCGTACACGTCTTCATCGATGGCTTCCGACGACGATAAGAAGAAGCAGAGGAAGAAGAAGCAGAATCAGAAGCCTAAGAAAGCGAAGAACAACGAAAACGGGAAAGAGGAACAGAAACATGTCAAAATTAACGATGAGCGGTTCGCTTCGGCTCAGTCCGATCCTCGATTCATGGAGGCGCCGAGGAAGAGGTCCAAAATCGAAATCGATTCCCGTTTCAGCCGACTTTTTAGCGACAAAAGCTTCACCTCATCGAACGCTCCTATCGATAAGCGGGGCAGGCCTGTTAACGCCAAAAGTAGAGCTGCATCGCTCGAGCATTATTATCGCATCGAGAAGGAGGATGAAGAGGATCGAGCCCAAGAGGAAGACAGTGATGAGAGTTCAAGTGAAGGAGAGAAATTGAAAGAAGACGAAGATGACTTTGATGATCAGACATCGTCTGCTAGTGATACAGCTTCGTCTGATGATGAAACGGCGGTTGAGTTCGAGGATGAAGATACATTTTTGCCACCGGTTTGTTTATGATTTTTTTGTCTTGTCTCCTTATTTTGTTTTTGGACTGTAGTTTCCTTTTTGAAGTTGATTTTTTTCCCTTGTGGTGCTATGCACAGGAGGAGAATGTGCCGGATATTGATAAGGAAACACGGAGGTTAGCTGTCGTGAATTTGGATTGGGGTCAAGTTCGGGTGCGTGCTCTGTTATTTACTCTTTTTATTGATGGGAGTGTAGCTCATGATTTTTATTACACTAATGTTTCAAATCAGTGCCCTTTTGTAGTTTATAAGACGTTGATATGAGGACTTTGTTATTTGCAGTGGAAAGCAGAGTGATTCTGATATATCTTTTGTTCTACAGGCTGTTGATTTGTTTGTCATGCTAAGTTCATTTCTTCCCAAGGGTGGCCAAATTTTGTCGGTGTCTGTGTATCCATCGGAGTTTGGACTCAAGCGTATGGAAGAGGAAGCAGCGCACGGTCCTGTGGGCCTTTTTGAAGGGGATGAGGATGGGAATGATGATGATGACGACGAAGATGCTGTCAACAAAAAAATACGTGCTTATGAACTTAGTAGGCTGAGGTGACATTTTCTTGATTTCCTATTTCTCGTTTGTGATGATGTTTGATATCTCTGTGCTTCTTGGTAATTGGATTCATCGTCTTAACTAAGAAGTTATATGTATAATGAGTTGGTTAATGATTGTACTTTTTGATACGATGAAGATATTGTTTATGGGATGAGTATTTCTTAACGTACATTGCTCTTAATATGATGAAGATATTATCTATGGGGTTGAGTACTTTTTGAGTATTTCTGAACGTGCATGGTTCGAATATTGCATTGTTTGCCTCTTCTCTTTGCTTTTAGTACAAGCGTGTAATGAAACTTGCAAGCCATGCCCCTTTGTGAACCAGGTACTACTTTGCTGTTGTGGAGTGTGATTCGGTTCCAACAGCAGATTATCTATATAATTCCTGTGATGGGATTGAGTTTGAAAGATCTGCTAACAAGTTGGACCTGAGGTTCATTCCCGATGACATGGAGTTCAAGCAGGAAGCACGTGATGTTGCCACCGAGGTAAATCTCCAGTTTATTTTCACTCAAATATCTCGTGTTTTTATATTTTTTCCTTTTCAGGTTCCCGCGGGATACGAAGGCTTGGACTTTCAAACCCGAGCCTTGCAACACAGCAACGTCCAGCTGACCTGGGATGAAGATGAACCACAGCGTGTAAAAACCTTGAAGAGAAAATTAAACGATGAACAAGTTGGTCTTTAATTCCCCTTTCTGTGATTTTTCCTGTACAATTCACTATCTTCTTCTTAAATATGTTCTTGATTATGAAATCATTTGCATGATTCGATGTTCTTTTGCGATCTCATTGCCTTATTTATCACCTCAGCTAGCTGATTTGGAGCTGAAGGAGTTTTTGGCATCAGAAGACAGCGAAACAGATGATGAGGACAGTGGTAACGAGGACGAAGAGAAACCCCAGAAAAACCACGAGAAAAAAGACAAGTATCGTGCTCTGCTCCAAGCAGGAGAAGGCTCCGATGAAGACGAAGGAGATGGTAACCATGACATGGAGGTTACTTTCAACTCCGGGCTCGAAGACATAAGCAAACGCATCCTCGAAAAGAAGGATAAGAAATCCGAAACCGTGTGGGAGGCTACCCTCAGAAAGAGAAACGAAAAGAGAAAATCCCGCAAGAGGGGATCGAAATCTTCGTCCGAGGACGATGATAGCAGTGACAGTGACAACCAAGAAATCCCCGAGCAACCCGATGATGATTTCTTCGAGGATGAGCCCTCAGCTAAGAAAAGTAAAAAGAGGACGAAGAATCTATCTGTTGGTGGCAAAAAAACGAAGGATCTTAATAGGGACTCTACACAAGAACCCGAGGCAACCGGTGCAGAGCTCGAGCTGTTGCTAGCAGATGACAACGAAGCAGACACGAACGTAAAAGGCTACAACTTGAAGCCCAAAAAAGGCAAAAACAAGAAGGGGAAGACAATTACTGATGAGGGAAAAATACCCGATGTCGACTATAACGACCCGCGGTTTTCGGCTCTGTTGACATCGCCGCTCTTTGCCCTCGACCCTACCGATCCAAATTTCAAGAGGTGCCTAATTATGTTTGATTTTTAATATCTTGCAATTGTTTTTGCTCCTGAGTATTTGGTAATAAATAGTTTATTGGATTTTATGCTTTCTTCTTCTTACAGGAGTGCAGCTTACGCCCGGCAAGTTATTCAGAAGCAGAAAATGGAAACAACACAAGAGAACGAAACCGAACCCACAGAAGATCGTATCGAAAACGGGGCAAATAAAGACCTGTCTCAAAGAAAAGAGAGTTACGAGCTGTCTTCGTTGGTTCGCTCGCTTAAAATGAAATCGAAACAAGTACAAGGTAAAGCATCCCTTAAACACAAGATTTCGAGATCTAAGGGGAAATTGAACAAATGAGTTAAGTTTTTTTTTTTTTTTTCTGTTTATGAAGTGTGGTTGATGTGTTCTGCTCTAATTTAAACCTTTCAGAAATTTTGAAGGCATTGTAACAGTAAATTGGGGTGAGAAGCTCTGTGCTTTTTTTTGCGTTGTTATATGAGGAAGACGTTTTTGATTGTGATTATATTCATCATTTATTGACTCACATTACTGTCTCTCTTAAAGATTCATGTTAAATGATCACCTCAATAATTTGTTTGTAACATGTTTCCTTCGGATTCATGATATCTTTGGCAGTACTCTAATTTATTTGATAGGAAGTAAATCACCGAAAAATGTCAGTAAAATCCATCTAGTAAGTGTAATGTTTTTATTTAAGAAGGATTATATTTTACGTTAAAGTTTAATTATCTAGACAGGACTAGGAATATTATGCTTGCTTTAATTATCAAAAATAGCGTTGGGAGGAAATTAAATTACTTGTACACAACGTTGCTAATTCCATTCCATTACATCTTTTGAAAGTGTAAATCTCTCGAACGAGACCCCAGCAGCAACTAAAAGCAAATTTAATTTATTATTTAGCAACTAAGCCTTATATCTCTCAATACTTCCATATGAGTTGTATTTAATTGTGAACATCGATCTACCTCAGAGAACTCCCAAGTTTTGTTCTTCTCAAGTGCCTCCTATTAAACGCTCATAGCATCTCTCCAATTCTTATTACTCTATGCTTCATAAAGGTCCTTTAGTATATAGATAATATTGAGGATTGTGAGGAAGGCTTTATGGTTGGTAGACAATTTGTTATAGCTTAAGATGGGTGTAATGGGTTATCTGTGCATGTTCTTTAACCTTTTCTAAGATGGGTGAAATGGGTGTAGTTGATTCACAAAAGGTCGGATTTTGAATCATCTATATAATCAATACCCACATTTGACATGTAATTTCTTTATCATTTAAAATTCCGAGAGATATCCGTCTTTTGCATATACTTGATACCCACATTTGCAAATCCAGCACCTACCTTGTATAATACATATCATGCACATGAACTTACATACATTTGAGATTACTTTTGTATCGAAAATATTGCTATCTAATTGATCTACAAAAGGTAGGATTTTTTAATCAACTGTAAAACGCAATACATTCGATTATATCCCACTCACAGATCCTTTCCTATCATGATGAACTTGAGATTCCATGTTCATTATTTGGGGAGCAGATACGACTAATTATTACTTTCAGTTCATTCATATCACAATCACTCGCCGATCCAATACCCTCAACCGATTACTAAAGGCACGCAAATTCCCAAAATTCAACATAGACGTTTCATTATTCCCGCAGATCGATTCATGTCAAATGATCAACGCATTCACAAGAGCAGGGTTCTTCAGTTTCAGAAGATAGAATAAGGCAATCGATTCGCGCATCAAATTCAGAAACATGGGTAAAATCAGATAAGAAGAAACCGAGGGTAAGCACATACCAAGGGTTCTTCGTCTTTGAGGCTACTTTCTGAAATTGTGGAATGGGATTGGGCAGGCACGGGATCGTTGCTGATTAGGGTTCGTCTCCTTCGGAAAAATCGTTGCTGATTAGGGTTCCCCTTCGGCGTTGGACTCGTTTGATTTGATGTATATATAGGCGTGTGTAATTTAGTGCCGCGGTTTTTTGGTAAACAGACGTTAATATATCCGTTAACTATTTATTTCCTACCTTCCATAATTAATCACCATTTGACGTTTTTTTACCGTTGATTGATGTATTTAGACTTAATGGGCTTTTCTAATGTGGCCCAGCCCATATAAAACACTTATTGGGCCCTCAACGGATTAGGACCCACCGCATTACCCTTAAAACCCAAATGATAAAGCGAAAGTAAGATAACAGTCAATAGGGTAAAGACTTGATGTTTAAAACGCTTTTAGCTCAGTTGTTGAAGAATTGTAATACGAAGATTAGTGTATAATAAAAGCAGCAAAGCGACCCCTTAAGTACAGTAGCATTCTTACTACGCTTTGTATGTGTTCGAGTTAATGCCTCAAAGCAAAGGTGCCAACAAATCATCGTCATCATAATTCTGAGAATAGAAAAATAAACAACAGCTCAGCTGGTTTAGGGAAGTGAGTGTGGGAAAAATAAACAAATTCACTTTGAGACACAAATCTTGAAAAGGGCGTTCACTTTCGGACAAGACTTTGGTGTAAAGGAAAACCGCACCCGAGAGAGAGCGAACCTCAACTCACCCACCCCCAAAAATTTAGTAGCTTTGGTGCGAGATTCGGCTCCGAAACGACCTAATTCAGAGGTAAGTCAACAGATCTGGGGATTTCTTCTTGGGTTCGTTGAAATGTGGGTTTTGAAGTTCGTATGAAGTTGGGCTTAGCTGGTCTTTACTCGAGAAGCTTTTCTCGTCTTGGTTGTTTTCGGTTTTGTAGCATTTGTCTTACTTCTTTCCATGGAGAATGCGTCGCCAAGTGGGCTTCGTTTCCGGAGGATTCCAAGAGATGCCTTCTCTAATTGGTTTCAGATGGACCCTTTGGTGAGTTTTAAATAGTGATTTACTTCTTCGCATTGTCAGTTCTATTTCGTGCTCGAGTTCTAAAGTTCAAAGGCTTTGCTGTGGAAATAAATCGGTTCTTTGGCTGATAATCAATTCGACCTAAGTGTTTGTTGCTACAAATGTGGATTCTTCTGATTAAATTCGATTTTTTTGTGTTTAGTTCGATGAGAACCTGGAGCAGTGGCCACATCTGAATGAGCTTGTACAGAGCTATAAGGCTGATTGGGTTAAGGATGAATATAAATATGGGCATTACGAAAGCATCGGATCTGTCATGTTTCAGAATCAGATATATGAAGGACCCGACACCGATATCGAAAGAGGTTAGTGAGATGATTTATTTATTTATTTTTGCTCATAATATCTAGAAGGTTTATGTTGCTGAATGTATGGGACCTTTTTCTCTGATCCCTATACAGAAATCGAGCTTATCAATGCCCGAAGAAGTAAGATTCAAGATTCGACCGGTGAAGAGATGGTGGGAACCTCTGGGAGTTACTCTTCGCAAGCAAACATGCACGATTCTTCAAATGCAGAAGCTTCGAAGCAGTGTGTATGTGATTTTATCTCTGTGTTTGCTGTATGATTTCTATAATTGATGTTTCTTAATAATAAATTGTTTTGCAGCATTTAGGCGAATCTCCGTTGCCAGCTTACGAACCGATTTTCGATTGGGAAAATGATAGATCGACAATATTTGGTCACAGAGTACCTTCCTCAAATATATTTCATTATAACAGGTAACTTGTTAGTAATCGAGCATTTAATCTCTTGCTACATTTTGACAGTCATATGCTAAAATTCATTGTATATTTTGTTGCCTCAGTGGGCTGAGAATTGCGGTGAAAGTCGTATCTTTCTCACTTCAAGCTGGATTTGTTGGTGAGTTTTGTGCTTATGGTTCTACTCGGTACATGTTATTTGTTTTTTTTTTTTAATCTTTTGGGCTTTTTGAGCTACAACCGTAATATTCTGAGGCTGAAATAAAGAAGTTTTCTTGTAGAGCCATTTCACGGCACGGTTTGCTTATACAATAGGGAGAGAAGAGAAAAACTCTCCGAGGATTTCGTTTTTCATTTGCTACCTGGGGACGGGAAAGATGTAAGCCCGTAAACTCTATCCTTTCCAATTATTTAGTACCCTACGCATATGATGTAATAATCCCTTTTTTCTTGCATTTTTACTCTTTATCAGCCAGTTGTTTCTCTTGAACCCCGTGGCATTTTCCGTGTGGATGTTCCATCTGCATCCGTGTGTCTTCTTGTTCAGATTGAAAAGCCTGCTACTGAAGAGGGAGGTGTCACTTCATCTGTTTATTCACGCAAAGAACCTGTAAGATTCTTGGACATACATGTAACTTTATTGGCTTAAAATTCAACTTTCCGATTTTGAAATTTTCATATGTGATATTAAGGCTGTGTTTGGAACGAAGAAAGAAGTGTGGAAAAGAAAATTGGAGAGAAAATGATTTTTCATAAGTTCTTCTTTCATTTTCCTCACCATTTGGTGAAAAATGAGTTTTCATTAGTTTGAAGTATTAACTTAGCTATATTTTCTTTTCTTTTCTTCTACTTATCTATTTCATCACGAACCAAACATAAAAACTAGTTTTCCTTTTCCATTTCATTTTCATTTTCCTACTAATTCCACAAACCAAACACAGCCTAATAGTTTCATCTAATATTTCATTCAAACGTTAGCTTTCATTTCCATTACCTTGATAGGTTCACCTTACTGAGAGGGAAAAACAGAAGCTGCAAGTGTGGTCGCGAATCATGCCTTACAAGGAACCATTTGCTTGGGCCATTATTCCACTTTTCGATAGCGGTGTTACCTCTGCCACCGGAGGATCTGCTTCACCGAGCAGTCCACTTATTACAAGCATCTCTGGTTCGAGTTCCCACGAGGTTGTCAACGAGCCTGCTGCGAGGATCACGTTGGATGGTAGTCTTGGCTATTCGAGTGGAAGCTCGGTCATGGTTGAAGTTTCAAATCTGAGCAAAGTCAAAGAAGGCTACCTTGAGGAGTCACTCTTGGTGAGATTCAGCTTCCCGTTTGCTTTGGGATAAATTTTTGTAATTTGTTGTGTCAGCATATTTTTCTTAGGGTTGATTTGATTTCGGACCCTTTTATAGTTTTAGAATAGTGTTCAGGCCCTGTCGGGGAAAAAAAAAATTATTCTAAGGGCATAATTTCCATAAAACTTGGAAATAAGGACCTAAACGTACAAAGTGTTATTTGAAAAGGTATCAGACTTCCTTTTTGTGTTACAGACTTACAATATATCATTATTGCAGAACAATAAAGTGATAGTATAAAAATCGGGTCCTAAAACTAATTTTTTTCTGACATGGCCTGAATACTACAACTTCATTACTCTAGTTGCCATACCTGCTTTGTGAAAGATATGAATCTACATGCAATATCAATCCAAGAAAATTGAGTAAAATAAATTGAAAATTTCTATATTTTTTCAGTGACACATGAACAATTGACACATGGTTTTTGGTTTTCGTCTACTACGTCAGCTTTTTTTGTTTGAAATTTGAGTGCTTATTTATTATTCATATTGTCACGCTCATAGGATCCCAAAAGAAAGGTTCATAAACCCGTGAGGGGCACCATAAGACTGGAGATAGAGAAGCTGCAAAGTGGCTCGGTCGATTACGAAAAATCTTTGGATGGTGGTAGTAGAAACTCAGCTATGATGAGCCAACGGGATTTTACAGCCAATCCCAACTTTACGAAAAGTCCAAGCAACAGATCTAATGGGTCTGAAAATTTTGGTCAAAATGGGTCAGTGTCTAATGGATTAACAGATAGTACCACAAATGACGTAAGTATCTATCACAGTTGAAATCAGCTATCTTTATTACCTAATATTATATTTTTCATTTTATGTGCTATGCTGTTTTGCAGTTTCAGGCCTTTGACTTTCGGATAACTTCAAGGAACGAGCCTTTCTTGCAGCTTTTTCATTGCCTCTATGTTTATCCTTTGAGTGTTAGTATGAATAGAAAAAGAAACTTGTTCATACGGGTTGAACTGAGACAGGACGATGGAGATATCCGTAAGCCACCACTAGAGGTACTTTTTTTTTTCTTTTTTTTCAGACTATTTCTGATGTTCTTATTGTCAAATATTATATGTTTCTTTCTTTTCTTTTCTTTCTTTTTTTTCGTTCAGGCAATGCATTCAAGGGAACCTGGTCATGCACTTCAGAAATGGGTCCACACGCAAGTAGCTGTTGGTGCAAGAGTTGCCTGTTACCATGATGAACTTAAAGTTGCTTTACCTGCTGTTTGGACACCAATGCATCACCTCTTGTTTACATTTTACCATGTTGACCTGCAAACAAAGATTGAGGCCCCAAAACCGGTAAAGTGCAGTAACTTCTTACACTTGAAGTTTCTGTGTCTTATATTACATTCCTCTTGCTTTTTGAAGTATTAGGAGGGTGTACTTGTTCTATAGACTTCTATACTTTTTTGTTTTGTGTACTTCTATTTGTTTCTCTAATCAGAAGCTGAATCTTGGTTGCAGGTAGTCATAGGATATGCCTCACTTTCTCTCTCAAGTTGTTCGAAGTATGTTTTTACAGTTGTTTATTTTACATTAATCTCATCTAATGAGGTATTAATTATTGATTGCATATCGGTCCTTGAATTTGCATTTCAGGTTGAAATCGGAGATTTCTTTGCCCATTATGAAGGAGTTGGTTCCTCACTATCTTCAGGATAGTAACAGGGTATGCTAAATTAAGGAGGAGGTGGTTCTGAAGAATTTTGACAAATAATCAAGATTTATCTCTTTTTTGGATCTTTTGTATCTCAAGAAGATAAAAGTTTCTGATTTCTCCGTTTCTTAATGGGAATTGCATTTTGCTTTTCACTTTCTTTCAATCGATTATTATTTCTGAATTTGAATTTGAATATTTTACAGGAGAGACTGGATTATTTGGAAGATGGGAAAAACATGTTTAGACTCCGGCTACGTTTATGTTCATCACTGTACCCATTGAGTGAGAGGATCAGAGACTTTTTTCTTGAATATGACAGGCACATTCTTCGGACAAGCCCACCTTGGGGATCAGAGCTTCTTGAGGTTCAATTTGGCTCTTTTATCCTAAATTTTGAGCTTCTGAGCTAGTATAATCATTTATATCGAGATTAACTATCTTCTCGTTTGGCATTAATAATTATTGCATTAGGGAAAATTAGAATGAAATCTCCCTTGCATTGATTGGTTTAGTGCCGGAAACATAAATTCTATTTTACAAATGCGTGTTATTGTTTCGTACCGTGTAAAAGTTTGCTCCTGTCTTAGAATTTTTCCCACTTGGCCGCCTCTAAATCTTGTAGGCAATCAACAGTCTGAAGAATGTTGATTCAACAGCTTTACTTCAGTTTCTTCAACCAATTTTAAACATGCTTCTCCATCTTATTGGCAATGGTGGGGAGACTCTTCAGGTTCGTGTGAAGAAGTGTTACTTCAAACAGTTTCTTTCTTAAACTGAGAAATTCCTACGGTGACTTCATATGTTCCAATATCATAACGTTCATAATTCGTCTATTCTCTTCCCATTTTAGGTTGCAGCCTTCAGAGCTATGGTGAATATTTTAACACGGTGTGTAATGCTTACACACCCAAATTCATTCCCTGCACATTTTGGAACTTTAAATATACAAGTGATTGCAGCTGAAAGTTTTGATTATTTCTCATTTTAACACTAGCATGAAATATCCACCTTTTTTCATTGTGCATTCATAGGCTCCAACAAGAATCGGTGGATGATGGCGAAAGAAATCTTTTCCTGGTGAATTATGTTGACTTTGCTTTCGATGATTTTGGGGGGCGTCAACCTCCGGTTTATCCTGGTTTATCCACTGTTTGGGGAAGTTTAGCACGCAGTAAGGTTAGTGAAAATATGATATTAAGTCAAAGTTATTGTAATAATGACCCTAAGTTTTATCTTGTGTAATGTAGCTAATATTTCTTGGTACTTTGTTGTTTGATTCATAATTTAGGCCAAAGGCTACCGTGTTGGGCCCGTTTACGATGATGTGTTAGCAATGGCTTGGTTTTTCCTCGAACTCATTGTCAAATCCATGGCTTTGGAGCAGACTCGGTTGTTCTATCACAATCTTCCTCCAGGTTTCCGTCGTGTGGAGCCCTTGTTGTTATCTTCTACTTTACTGGCTTTTAAAAAAAAAATTCATGTTGCATGACCTATTTTAGGAAAGCAAAATTTGATATCTGATTTATTTGAATCTTGTCCTTAATTTCTTTTAGATCAAAGAAATATGATATATGGTAGAACTTATTGTTGCAGATAATACTTCCTCAAATCTTTCTTTAAGATATATTATTGTAAAGCTAGTTCAGGAAACAAATCAGTTCTGGATGTTTTGCAAGAATTTTATGAAAAAAAAGGGATGATAAGAATTTTAAATAGTCCTTTGATGCGAGAGCAAATTTCTTTTAAGGTTTGTTTGCTTTGTAGACCATAATTTCTTGCTTGGATGATAAGAATTTTCGCTCCGACTCATTATTATAGGAGAAGATATGCCTCCGATGCAATTGAAAGAAGGCGTTTTTAGATGCATTATGCAACTGTTTGATTGTCTGCTGACGGAAGTTCATGAGCGGTGTAAGAAAGGTCTCGGGTTGGCCAAATACTTGAACAGTGGTTTGGGATTCTTCTGCTATGATCTTCTTTCTTCAATCGAGCCCCGTCAAGTTTTTGAATTGGTGTGCAATATTACAACAAACAAGCAGTTTTATATCTCTGTTTCGTATCTAACATAAGGGCCTCTTTTTTTTTACAAAAAATTTTCCCAGGTGTCTTTGTACCTTGATAAGTTTGCTGGGGTATGCCAATCTGCACTTCATGACTGCAAGCTTACGTTTCTTCAGATCTTATGCGATCACGATCTTTTCGTTGAAATGCCCGGGAGGGACCCTTCAGATCGGTATAATTCATTCATCTTTTATTCATACTTATTAATTTTATTTCTCTCATAAATAATTGGTGAGAAGTTTTATGGTGCTCACCTTACGTGAGCACGTGTTATGTGGCACTATTGGTGCCCTATAAACATGCTACATCAACATAACATGTGATGTGGCATTGATTCGCACATTTTCTGCGTGCCATTGATAGGCACCTCTTATGTTTGCCACATAACAGGTGTGAGCACCATAAAATTTCTCTATAATTGTTATATGAGAATCATCTTAAGATTCCAAGGAATCATAACTGTTTTTGTGCCCCAGAAATTACCTTTCATCTGTACTTATACAAGAGGTCTTCCTCACTTGGGACCACGAGGATTTATCCATGCGAGCAAAGGTCAGTCAAATACCCTTCAGTCACCTTCTACTATCTTTCTTCACCACTGAGCGATCACAATTTGACTTTATATTTCTTACGCATCTTTTAATCATTCACAGGCAGCTAGAATTCTTGTTGTTTTATTGTGCAAGCATGAGTTTGATGTTCGGTATCAGAAATTGGAAGATAAACTCTACATTGCTCAGTTATACTTTCCCCTCGTTGGGCAGGTATTTTCAGTTCGTTCCTCATATATTACAATCTAGTGTTGCCTATTTCCAGTTTTTTTTTTTTTTACGTTTGTCTGATAAAATAAGTGCAAAAGCAAAAACGTTTTGTTTGGGCATCCTTAAATACAAGATTATGTGTGCTTGTTCTCGTAGCTTTATTACAAACATATTCGATTATCATATGTCTGATAATCTAAAGCAGATGAGAAAAATGGTTCACTTCTTTGTGTATACGTCCCTGCAGATACTTGATGAAATGCCCGTCTTCTACAATTTGAGTTCAACCGAAAAACGCGAGGTCCTCATCAGTGTGTTGCAAATCGTTAGGAACTTGGACGATGCTTCTCTTATCAAGGCATGGCAGCAAAGCATGGCTCGTACCAGATTATTTTTCAAGCTCATAGAGGAGTGCTTACTCCATTTTGAGGTATATATATGCTCCTCCTATTCTTCCCAAGCGAATAGGCCTTGAACTGCAAATGCTTGAATTAAGAAAAATCAAGAAATTACAGTTCGTTATGCAGCTTAATTCTTCAAAATTTAATTTGAATTATCGCGTTGAGCAGCACCGCAAACCCGAAGATAGCATGCTTGTGGGAAGCTCTTCTCGCAGTCCTGTAGGAGATAAGCAGTTCTCCACAAAGTACTCCGAAAGACTTTCTCCTGCAATAAACAACTACTTAATGGACGCTGCACGACAAGAAGTTGGGGTGCGATTCTTACTGTCTTAAAAGCCTTAAGGCTGTGTTTGGATTGAAGAAAGTAGGGTGGAAAAAAAATTAGAGAGGAAATGATTTTCATAAGTTTTTCTTTCATTTTCCTCACCATTTGGTGAAGAAATTAGTTTCAATTAGTTCTATGTATAAACTTAACTAGATTTTCTTTTCTTTTATTCTCCTTGTCTATTTCTTCAACCAACCAAACATAATAACTAGTTTTTCTTTTCCATTTTATTTTCCTTTTCCTACTTATTTCCACAAACCAAACACAGCCTAAGTTGCTTAATCAGTGGGAAGCCTAATTAAATTAAGCCTTTCTTGCACGAATCTGAGAATGTTTTGTTGATTAGCCTCAGGGAACTCCCGAAAACGGGTATCTGTGGCAGAGGGTTAACTCTCAGCTGAGCTCGCCTAGTCAGCCATATTCCTTGAGAGAAGCACTCGCTCAAGCCCAGTCTTCGAGAATCGGAGCCTCTACTCAAGCACTTCGAGAAACCTTGCACCCCATTTTGAGGCAAAAAATGGTGAGACGTTTTTTGGATTTCGTTGTCGGTTTGAACTTTGAAGTACAAATTTCTTGTGGGAGAATAGCTAAATTGGTCCCCGATGTTTACCCTATGGACCAATTTAGTCCCCAATGTTGTCCAAAATGAACGAATTTGGTCCCTCCGTCAATGTGGCCGTCAATTTAGATGGAAAGTGACACATATCAGCACGCGATGAGCCCGATGCCTTTTTTTCCCTAAACGTCTCGTGTTGACACGTGTCAATTTTGGTCTAAATTGACGGCCTCATTGACAGAGGCACTAATTTGGTTCATTTTCGACAACGTTGGGGACTAAATTGGTCCACGCGAAACATCGAGGACTGAATTGGTCCATGTTAGGTTTTAACCCAATTTTTTTGTTTATTCTCATCAACGGTCTTGTGAATTAATATTTTTACGAGTGATCTTTTTTGCTCTTTTTTTTTTTCTTTTAATTCTCAGGAACTGTGGGAGGAAAACCTGAGTGCTGCTGTGAGCCTTCAGGTCCTCGAAATAATTGAGAAATTCTCGGGGGCCGCAGCCTCTCGCACCATCGCCACAGATTACGGAAAACTCGACTGCATCACATCGATCCTCACGATACTCTTCTCCCACAACCAACCTCTCTCTCTCTGGAAGGCCCTTTTCCCGGTTTTCAACGCCGTCTTCGAACTCCACGGCGCGGTGCTCATGGCGAGGGAAAACGACCGTTTCCTGAAGCAGATCTCGTTCCATCTCCTTCGTCTTGCGGTCTTTCGGAACGAGAACGTCAGGAAACGGGCCGTCGTTGGGCTTCAGATACTTATTCGGGTAAAAGAAACCTTCATTTTTGCCCAATTCTCTCCTTTTTCTAGGGTTGCAAACGAATCGAATATCTCAGTATTCTGCTTGTATTCGGTTATCTAATCGAATATTCGCATTCGTATGGATTTTTATATATTTTTCCGATTCGGATATTATTTTATCTTTTCTATTTTTCCATAAAATCTGATTAATGAAACAATATAAATAATTTTATATTTGAAAATATATGAGCTAAAATATATTATATTTCATAGTGAATTATTTTTTAAATATTATTGAATTATAAATAAAATATAAAAATTTAGATTAAATATTGAATTATTTTAAAATATATATTGAGTTAAAATATATTATATTCAAATAATTATTGAAATACTCAGAATAGACTATTCGATAAATACTCGAATCGAATATCGTGATATTTGTTTTGTATTTGAACATTATTTGAATTAGAAAAACTAATTTCATTATTCGAGCCAAAAAAATCCGATTAATTTGCAACCCAATTTTTCTTTCCTTCGATGCCTCTAAATCACGAACGAAATCGTTGCACTCCTTTTTATATTTTTCCTCCAGAGCTCTTTTTCCCACTTCAAGCAGACAGCAAGATTACGAGTGGTCCTAACGATTACCTTATCGGAGCTGATGTCCGAAGTCCAAGTGACCCACATGAAACCCGATGGAACCTTAGAAGAAAGCGGCGAAGCCCGCCGTTTACGAAGATCACTTGAGCAAATAGCAGACGAAACGAACTCCCTTAACGTTCTTAAAGAATGCGGTCTACCGGAGAAATCTCTTCCTACAAGTAATGAGAACTATTGGTCGTGGGCCGAAGTGAAAGCCCTCTCCGATAGTCTCCTTCTTGCTCTCGATGCCAGCCTCGAACATTCACTTCTGGTATGTTATGAAATCCCGTGATTTTTTTCTAAAAATAATTCGATTCAACGAAAAATATTCCTCAAAAAATGTAAATCGATCTTTTTTTCTCCGTAGGCATCGGTGATGAGCCTCGATAGATACGCAGCTGCGGAGGGTTTCTACAGGCTCGCAATGGCGTTCGCTCCCGTCCCTGACCTTCACATAATGTGGCTCCTTCATCTGTGCGATGCTCATCAGGAGATGCAATCTTGGGCCGAAGCTGCCCAATGTGCCGTCGCCGTCGCCGGTGTAGTGATGCTGGTGAGGCTCTTCTCTGCTCTTATTTGTTGTGGCCTTTGTCTTGTACAGTAGAGACTCGATAAATTAATACTCTGTTATTTTAATAAACTCTCTGAGATGATATTTTTTTGCCGGTCCCGAGTCGGGGATAAGGTAGTGAATTAAGAATTCGATAAAATTATAACATGATACATTTTTTATGATTTCTATAGATCCCATATAAAATATAAATTAATAGTCCCTTATTTGCCTTTTGATTTTTTGTTGAAATCAATTTTACATTGAATTCAGTCTCCAACTTTTTTTAATCATTTAACAGAAGAAGCATAATCTTGTAGGCGTTCTTAAGAAAAGGAATTTGTCCATTTTTCGGGGCCTCAAAGAGGCGTGGAAACACATAAGAACTCTTGAATTCATGGGGGAAAGTTTAGCTTGAAATTTCTATTCGATCGACCTTCCAGCTAAATTAAATATAAATGCACTTACCAAAGATTGGATCGGCATAAACGTTCATGAAGTCAGTAGTTAATGGTTCAAATTTGTCGACTAAAAAAAGGAATTTGTTCAAATTTGACTCTTCATTTGATATACGTTAATTGAGTATTTCGTTATAAATTTATTCATTAATTACTAACTCTTTAATTAATATATTTTTGTTGGTCACATTGATCAGTATTAATTTATAGAGTTCATACTGTAACATAAAGACACATTTTGGTATCTACACAGGCCCTCGTAAGCAGAAACGACGGAGTGTGGAACGCAGAGCACGCGGCCTCGCTCCGAAAAATATGCCCGGCGGTCAGCGGAGATGTAAACTCCGAGGCTTCGACGGCTGAGGTGGAAGGCTACGGTTCCTCGAAGCTCACCGTGGACTCGGCGGTGAAGTACCTTCAGCTTGCAAACAAGCTCTTCTCCCAAGCCGAGCTCCACCACTTCTGCGCGAGCATCCTCGAGCTCGTGATCCCCGTCTTCAAGAGCCGAAGGTCCTACGGGCAGCTAGCCAAAGCCCACACGATGCTCACGAACGTGTACGAGTCCATCCTCGAGCAGGAGACGAGCCCCATCCCCTTTGCTGATGCAACATACTACAGGTAGGGTTGAAATCGAATCGAATACCACCGTATTCAGTTTTTATTCGATTATCGAATTCGTAGTCGATTTCTATTTGAATCCTGAAATCTATTCGAATTGATTTGAATATATTCGAATGAATTTTCGAATTCGAATATTCAAATTCCAATTTATCTTTTGTTATTTCTATTTTTTTACTTAAAAATCAGTTAAATAAAAAAAATATAACTAATATTATAGAGATTTTATAGTGCTCATCATATGTGAGTACTTGTTATGTGGCACTAATTGTTGTCACATCAACATAAGACGTGTCAAATCAATGTCACTTAGAAGGTGTCACATCGCCTCTTATGTTGATGTAACGACAATCAGTGTCACATAACATGTGTTCACGTAAGGTCACATAACAAAATTTCTCTAATATTATATTGAATATATGTTGAATTATATTATATTATACCGCGATATAAATATACATACTGAATAATTCGAATCGAATATTCGATAAATACTTGAATTGAGTATTGTGATACTTGGATTCGTATTTGCATATTATTCGAATCAGAAAAACCATTTTTATTCGAATCTTAATACTTCGAATCGAACCAAAAAAATTCGATTCATCAGCAACCCTAACTAACCTGCAGGGTCGGGTTCTACGGCGAGAAATTCGGCAAGCTCGACCGCAAGGAGTACGTCTACCGAGAGCCCCGCGACGTGCGTTTGGGGGACATAATGGAGAAGCTGAGCCACATCTACGAGCCCCGAATGGACGGGACGACCCTCCACATGATCCCCGACTCGAGGCAGGTCAAGGCCGACGAGCTCCAGCCCGGCGCGTGCTACCTGCAGATCACAGCCGTCGATCCCGTGATGGAGGACGAGGACTTGGGGAGCCGGAGAGAGAGGATGTTTTCCCTCCCCGCGGGGAGCGCTCGGGCTCGGGTTTTCGATCGGTTTCTCTTCGACACTCCGTTCACGAAGAACGGGAAGACTCAGGGCGGGCTGGAGGACCAGTGGAAGCGTCGAACCGTGGTGCAAACGGAGGGCTCGTTCCCCGCTTTGGTCAACCGTTTGCTGGTGATGAAGTCCGAGTCGCTCGAGTTTTCTCCGGTGGAGAACGCGATAGGGATGATCGAGACGCGAACCGCGGCTCTGAGGAACGAGCTCGAGGAGCCGCTCAGCTCAGAGGGCGATCAACTTCCTCGTCTCCAGTCTCTTCAGAGGATACTCCAAGGCTCCGTTGCCGTTCAGGTGGGTAACGTTGGGCCTCTTACTATCTTCATTTACGTAACTACGAAAAATATACGCGAAAATGAGGCATTGGCCTTGTGGTCAAGGCTGAGGTCCTTAAGATATTGGCAAGGTCACATGTTTGAATTTGTATCCCCAATATCTTGAGGAGCCTGTCACACATGGACATGTCCTATGGTTATCTGGTTGGCGTGATTTGCAGGCTATTGCTTCAGCCTCCTGGGTTAACCTGTCTATAAATGGGTCAGGGTTCCCCGGATACTCATATATATATATATATATATATATATATAGAGAGAGAGAGAGAGAGAGATGGCTAATGTCATTTTTGGTTCCCCAATATTTGGAAAATGGACGTTTTTGGTCCCCCATGTCCGAGATGCCACCACTTTTTGCTCCCCAATGTTACCGATTTTGAGCCGTTTTGGTCCCACTGGTACCATTAGTTTGGACGGAGTTACGGGTCGGGCTCGGTACCTTTTTCTTCGACCGTCGGAATTCGGACTGGCCCGACCCCTAATTCCGTCCAAACTAACTGTTAAATTAACCGGTCGACCAAAATGGCCCAAAAATCGTTAATATTAAGGACTCAAAAGTGGCATCTCGAAACACATTGGACCGAAAACGCCCATACCCCAAACATCTGGGGACCAAAAAAACGGCCTTCTCCTTATACATACATACCAATGGCAATAATTTAGAAATCGTCGTTGGTTGTTGACGGTGACTTCTCGAATCATATTCTTACAGGTGAACAGCGGCGTGTTGAGCGTGTGCACGGCGTTCCTCTCGGGCGAACCCGCGACGAGGCTGAGGTCGCAAGAACTGCAGCAGTTGATCGCAGCCCTTCTCGAGTTCATGGCTGTCTGCAAACGCGCCATCCGCGTGCACTTCCGGCTGATCGGCGAGGAGGATCAGGAATTCCACACGCAGCTCGTCAACGGGTTTCAGTCCCTCACTGCGGAGCTGTCCCATTACATCCCTGCGATTCTTTCGGAGCTTTGAAGACCTTTATTTTATTTGGTTAAATGCTGTGTTTTTTCCTTTTTTTTGCTGTTTAGATGATTATTATTGTACAGTTCTTTGTAATTGTGCCTCCCTTTTTTTTTTTTTTTATCAAATTGGAATTTGTTGTGGTCATTTTACATATCCATTGGCTGCTTATGCTGTTTATCAATGGTTGGTAACTGCACAAACTGAGTATTTACTCACGTTGCACTAATCAAAGAACGATGGAAGAAGAAATGTAGTTGGTGAAAAGATTCATGGACCAGTTTATATAAAAGGTTAAAAACCTTGTGATTTTAAAATAACATAAAGTTTGCTCCTGGTTTTAACTTTTCACTCTATTTTCTAGCCGTATAAATGCGCGTTCGAAACACTTACGGGTATATTATGCTGATCGAGGGTACAATGATATGTTTTCTAAACCATAATGAAATGTCACGGCGTTTACAACAACAGAGCAGTCACGTGATTTTCAGTTTAATCACAGAAGATTATAGATGAGTTTACCCAATATAAAATTAATGTTTAATTCTACGTTATGTTAGTAATTTTTGTTGGAGGTATCAACAAACAACCCTATTATAATTTGCATACTCCGAAGTTTAGAAGCGGGACCTCATCAAAAGATGGTGAGCAGGAAAATATCAGAAAATTGAATTTTAATCCAACATACGGTTTTTTAAATATGCAATAGCGGAAGTTGTATATAATATTTTATAACTGATATTCTGTTGTCGCCGCCGCACCGGACTCGTTTGGTTTTCACCATTTTGGACTTTGAAAAAACGAGGGTTCGACTCCATTGGGACCTTTTTCTTTTTGTTAATTAATTATTTTCCTCTTACATAATTTATACGTTTGGCTTGTTTCTCTCTCCTCTCCAAATTTTCGGTAGAGTCGCCGGTTGTATACGTTTTATGTGTATCCCAAGCTGAGAGAATTAGTTTTTAGCTGAGGATGGGCGATGGAAGAGGAGTGAACAACCACGGTAGCAGCGGCAGCAAACCGGAGTGGTTAGAACAGTACGATGTAATCGGCAAAATCGGCGAGGGGACTTATGGCTTGGTGTTTCTGGCCAAGCTCAAGTTGAATCAATCGAAGCCCATCGCAATAAAGAAGTTCAAGCAGTCCAAGGATGGTGACGGTGTTTCACCAACTGCAATTCGAGAAATTATGGTGTGGTTTCGTGTTGGATTCTCTGCTCCTAATACGTTTCTTGAGGAATTCTATGTATTTTTTGGCTTGGTTTCGGTTAAACTTAACTAATTTCACTGCAATTGAAACGCCATTGTTGGGTAACGTGCACATTTTTTTCGGTGAGGCATCAATTGCATGCCGATTGATCAATTTTGTTTTAACCTAGAGTTTTCTGTTGTTTTATGTGGATTCTTCTTTTCTTTTTCTTATTAGAACTTTGACTCGGGGAAATGGAATATAATTTTGGGGGTTTTGGGGGTGCGTGGAGTTGAATGGTTCACGAAATATTGCAGATGCGAAAATGATCATGAGAATGGCCCTGAAGTGTTGTGCCTTCTAATAATGAAATCTTCTAATTTTGTTGTTTCTGCAGTTGCTTCGGGAGATTTCCCATGAGAATGTGGTAAAGCTTGTGAATGTGCACATCAATCATGCAGATATGTCGCTTTATTTAGCTTTCGACTATGCCGATCATGACCTTTATGTGAGTTAATTTCCTGACCATTATGTTCGTTTTTCATAATTCATAAACACTAATAGTTATAAATGGTATTGGCCATTGTCCAAGCAATGGATAAAACCCTTTGCACAGTGTTTTTGAGTCTGTTTTCCCTTTTGTTGTATATTACCTAACAAGATGTCGATCCTTATTTTTCTTGTCAGGAAATCATTCGACATCACAGGGACAAGGTCAACCAACCAATCAATCAGTACACTATCAAGTCGATACTATGGCAGCTCCTCAATGGTCTAAATTATCTTCACAGGTGATTTTCCTCGCAAGTTTCGTGTTGTGTTATATTGGCATGTTTACTTACAACCTTGGATTTCACCTTTAAACTACTGCTAACTTGATTAAGCTTCAGCTTCATTTTGATCAATTTCGTTGGTTAACTAGAGTGCGTGATTTTTTCAGATAGGCTTATAAACTTCAATTATTTATTGTTAGCATTCTGCTGGAGATAGTAGGGCTTATTTGGAATATTTACCTCGTATATGATCTGCCGTATGCATTTGGTCATAGAGATATAATTGAAGTGTTTCTTTTGTGCGAATTCCATGCAGTAACTGGATTATTCACCGTGATCTCAAACCATCAAATATATTGGTAAGTTCCTTATTTTTCGTTTTGCTACTCTGTTCTACATTTAACTAAAATAGACGGCATATGATATTTAAAATGGTACTCTCCTGCAGAAGGCTACACTAATTCAGTTACATTGACCCAAGATCTTCCTTTATATTTATGAATCATATGTTCTCCAGGTAATGGGCGAGGGGGAAGAACAAGGAGTAGTGAAGATTGCTGACTTCGGGCTTGCAAGAATTTACCAAGGTCCCATTAAGCCATTATCTGAAAATGGGGTAAGATAACAATGACATAGTGATTCTCATATAGTGACGTCTTCTTTGGCTAAATGCGGTCATTTTTCGGCTCTCGCCACTTATCTTCCTCCCTTTATCCTCCCTCTGTTTCCTTGTCACTGCTTGGTTTTATCACGATTACTTAAACATTTAATTTGGTATTGTAGTAATGTTATGATGAACATATTTGAAACATTAAAACTTGAAGTTGAAAGATGGGAAGACAGAAAATTTTGATATTTTTCTCTTGGGATGTTGCTATGTGGTTATTGATGTGGAAATCCTTTGAAGAATTAGAGAAAATGTTTATATGCATCCTTATATATTGTATTACTGCCTTACTGGTAGATTGTGGACTTTCTGAATTATAGGTTGTTGTTACCATATGGTATCGTTCTCCGGAGTTGCTCCTTGGATCGAAACATTATACAAGTGCTGTTGGTAAGTGTAACGGAAATTCATTTTTGCATTTATATCAAAATTTTTGTAGCACTAGAGGCATATGGTCCTTATGGTTATGTATATTAGTTCCCTACTAATTTGCTAATGTGTATGCATTAAAAAGATATGTGGGCGGTGGGCTGTATATTTGCCGAACTTTTGACTCTGAAGCCTCTATTCCAAGGCCAAGAAGTGAAAGCAACACCTAACCCGTTTCAGGCATGCCCAATTCCCTTTTATGCTGCCTTACAAGATAATTGCTCTTCAATTTGACTTTCAGATGCCTTAGACTTTTGCCTGACTCTAAATTTTTGTGATGCAGCTTGATCAGCTTGATAAAATATTTAAGGTCCTAGGTAAGACGGGTTTGGTGAATAGTTCCCTTTCTTCTAAGCTTTGAAAAAGCAATCAGTGATTGTTGATTTGTGTTTTACAGGTCATCCCACTCAAGAAAAATGGCCAACACTTGTCAATCTTCCACATTGGCAATCTGATTTACAACATATTCAAGGGCGCAAATAGTAAGTCGTATCTTCTTTTTAAACTCTATGTTCGTGGTATAATTTTTTTCTTTTTTCTGATATATTGTCCACTCTATCTCAAAAAGGCATTTGACATTTCTGCTCTTCTTTCCAATATAATGCAGTGACAATGCTGGACTTAACACTGTAGTCCATATTTCCACCAAAAATCCAGCCTACGACCTCCTCTCGAAGATGCTTGAGTATGTGTCTGCTGCTTATTTGCAAAAGTTTTGTTTTTTAGATTTTTTTTGTTATTTATCTTCTCAATGTTGGGAATCCTGATACTTGCTAGCCTAAATTATTCATCATCTGAAGATTAGTAATCAAAAACCTTGTTTGTCTACCTCAGATATTGGCTCAGTGATTTAATAGATTGTGATATTAAATACTTTGATACCCATTTACAGGTATGATCCCATGAAAAGAATAACAGCCACTCAAGCTCTCGAGCATGAGTATGTAACAGTTGTTTTCTTCACATATATATATATATATATATATAGCTCATTCAATCTTCTGGTAATAGCATCTCAAATTCAATATGCAGGTATTTTCGAATGGATCCTTTGCCTGGTCGCAAGTATGCAGTATTCATTTATTGTTTCTCATTTCTGATGCTATGCATAGTTGCTTTAATTTCAATAGTTGTTGACCATATAAGCATTAATCAAACGGATTTGTATCAGTTCTCTTGTGCCAGCTCAGCCCGGAGAGAAAGTTGTGAACTACCCTATACGACCAGTGGACACAGCCACCGATATCGAAGGAACAATCAGTATCCAGCCCATTCAACAGGTATGATTGCCTAAATTCTTTTATTTGTTTTTTGTGGCTTATTTTCGTTTTAGTGCTTGTAAATTCTTAGGATACTGTCAGAAATATAATATAAAATAAAAAATGATACACTTTCTTCAAGCTTAATCTTTTAGGTGAAGGGTCATACAACATGGTATCAGACCTCATGGGCTAAAGAGGTCACGAATCGTCACGACCACCAATATAACAAAATTACACGTTTATGGCTAGATAATAAAGAAATCAGCCTAGACGTGAGTTGGAAATATAATATAAACTAAAAAAAAATGATAACCCTCCCTTCAAGCTTAAACTTTTAGGTAAAAAGTGGTCATGCAACAACATATGCACGATACTTTTGCTCACTTATAGTCTCTAGCAAACAGTAAATGAATCATGCATAGGAAAAGGTCGTACCCTAGTACTTACTAATCTCATTATATAATCGAGACATATAACTTATTTTGATATCTCGAATTAGGCATCGGGGAATGCAGTATCCGGTGGAATACAAGGTGGTCCCCACGTGATGCAAAACAGGCCCGCCCCTCGTCATATGCCCATGGTTGGCGGCATGCAACGTATGCAACCTCCTGGAATGCAAGCTTATAATCTCCCCCCTCAGCCCATGAATCCCGGTGGCATCGCAGGCATGCGTGGTGTAGCTCCCCCGCCCCATCAACAACAGCAGGTCCCTCTCTCTCTCCCCCCCCTCTCTCCCCCTCTCTCTCTCTCCCCCCCCCCCCCTCCCTCTCTCTCTCTCTCTCCCTCCCTCTCTCTCTCTCTCTCTCTCCCTCTCTCTCTCCCTCCCTCTCCCTCTCTCTCTCTCTCCCTCCCTCTCTCTCCTCTCTCTCTCTCCCTCTCTCTCTCCCTCCCTCTCCCTCCCGCCCCTCCCTCTCCCTCCCGCTCCCGCTCCCTCTCTCTCTCTCTTTCTCTCTCTCTCATAAAGATGCTTTATATGTTGCTCTTATAGTTGAGAAGGAAAGATACAACAGGAATGGGAATGCCCGGGTACCCTCCGCAGCAAAAATCAAGGCGCCAGTGAGGTAATAAATGTTATTCCTCCATGGCTTGTTTTTCTCAACTATAAGGAATCTATAGAGCTACGAGTTAGTACACAAGCTCTCTTTATTGAGTTACGTTACTGTGTTACCTTTGAAAAAAATGGTTACTCTTTTAACAGTGTGATAAAGATAATTAACACTGGCCTCATTGGGAGACAAATGTGCGTAGCGTTTCGTTGACTTCAATTTGAAATTCGACCCAGGTGGTTGCAGGAAGAAAATTTGGGAGAAAAATTTGTCCGTAGATAGTTCGGTGTCTTTGTGCAATGATGTGTACTCAGTTTAATGTTTGCATTAGCAGTGTAATTACCATTTCCATGAGTATCATCCGTACATATACAAGTCATCCCACCAAAAAATGCATAATCGCTCACATCGCTCATTGAAAAAAAGAACAGACAAAGTGTTCCTTGTGAAATGAAGACAACTGCTTTTAAGAAAAGTTTTCTTTTGTGAAAGATGTTATGATTCACATTTAGTTTAAGAATGAGTTTTTCGATGTCGTTGATAACAATATATGAATTTTTAATTTGATGATCAATATCAAAGTTTCCATTGTAGACAAGGAATATTTACATTTTTGGACCCTAATGTGGTCCTCCATTTTTTCGAGTTACAATTTCTGTTCTCAGTGTTGTTGATTTCGAGAATTTTTTGGTATTTCGGTTAATTTAACCGTTAAAAGTTTGACAGAATTTGAGCCTGACCAAAATCTAAGGTTAAAATCTGATAAAATGTCGAACCTGTAACTTTTTTAAGATTGAATTTTTATTTGCAATCAAACCAAATAAATAAAAGTTAAATATGAAAAAAGAAAAAAAGGTGGAAACACAAAAGGGACGAAGATACTGAAGTGGATTTCAATTTTTAACTTTCCGGCGGACACGACAACAAAAATGATATTTTTATTTACCGCATGCGGAGATGGACAAGACATTCACTAGGCATGTTTGATGCATATATGTCAAAAAAAAAAAAATCTGTCCTAAACATGCAGTGAAATATCTAGTTGTCTTGATATTAAACGGTCCAAATATTTCCTCATGTATATTTTTAATTATTTATTTCAATACACACGCCAAGGTGATTTCATGATGAGTGAATGACATAGATCTCTTTGGTGTTATTACACTTTTTCGAAGTACTTGTGAAGTTTCTAGTGGAAGAAGTTTAGCATGCTTGCATTGACATTTATATAAAAACTATAGTTTAGGTTCTTGGATGATATAGACAAGTTATGGAATATAGTTAACAATGGATATTTATTTAAGTCACGTTTGCTCCTGCGCATCAAGATTTAATTAAATAATAACTTAAGAGAAATGTAACGATCTTATATTCCTTTTGTCAGAATTTACCTGAATAAAATACAGAACAAGAAAATCATTATGAGGCAGTGAAACTTTCTCACCACTTCAAGGGCACACCTCATCACATTTCCTTTTGTTGCTGGTAAAATTGGATTTGTATGTTCGATCAAAAGGATAAGGTTTACGGGGCATCAAAAAAGGTATACACACTTGTATGAGACGATGATTCAAGAGAATCAAAGTCGCCTAGGATTATGTGTCATGTTTCTTTAACAATAAGGTTTGAAATATTTTATATATAAGTAGGCGAAAATCCATCATACAACAGTTCGATAGGTTATCTTTGAAGCTAGCTTTCTTTTTATTACTACGTGTCCCATAATGAATAATAATCATAGCATAGTCTTACTGCACCTTTTTAAAACTGTCTCCTCATTTCAAACAAGATTACGGTAGTAAGATGATATTAATATGATAAAGACATGCGTAATAAATAGCTACTATATATATTATTTACTACATATGGTCGAAATAATTCTTACAGCATACATTTAACAACAGCCAATGTTATCATATGATCGATCCTTTATTAACTTTGGGGTATTTCGTGACGAGGGATTATTAAATGATCGTTATTATTTCCAGAGCAGTGTTAATGATGGAATCGAGCTTTCTTACACGGATGAAATCTATTTCTCGATGGACTATGATGATGACGAGGACAAGGAAGTAGTCATTTTTACCCATGTTGAATTATATATGTATATAATATGTTGGTTTCGGTGTATATCGTCTGGTCGGTGGCTGCAGAAACTCGAACATAAATTTTGTTATAGTCGAAGTCGAGGCACATACTATGTACGCTGTCCGTAAGACGTTATTGCCCCGTATTTTAGTGCATCGGGTTATCGCAATCCGTCCCGAAGATACAACGACTTCATAATTTTGCACGTTGCACAACGATACAAAATTATCGGCGAATCTACTCAAAGACTCGAGCCTTTTTTGCTTTTATTTTACTCCGGACTGTGTATGCACTATCTCTAGAATGTTGGGGTTCGATTGAATGATTTTTCCAACTTCAGCAGGGATCAATTTATAGCTTATGAATAGGTTTGGGGTGATTCTGCGAATGGTTGCATCTTTTGGGCTGTTTTGAACTATATGCACCTTTCAATCTGGGGCCAAAGCACGAATAGTCACAACTTTCGGGCCCCTTCGGAATAGGTACCTTTTCAGCCCAGCGATTCGACCCGAGCCGAACCGGCGCGACCCATCGGACCCTATCCGATCCGCTACATGTCACATATCCAATCGTCGTCCACGCGGCGCTTGCGTCAGCGCCACGGCAGCTTCAATTGTACACGTGTCATATGACACGTCAGCATCACTTGCCACGTCACCGGGACCGCCACGTCACCAGTGACATCACCGCCGCCGCCTCACCGGAGTATAAAATTAAGGGCTCCTCAAAGCTCCGATGCGCCGCCTCACCGGAGTATAAAATTATGAGCTCCTCAAAGCTCCGTGCTAAGTGCGCCTCAAACGCCCATTGCGCATTTGGCACGGCTCGGGTCGGTGTCGGCTTCGGGCACGGGCTCGGCGGTGCGGGGCACCAATTGGGTCCAAAATCCCCCACACAAGCCCACAAGCCCATAACCCACCAACAACTTGGGCAATGTAGGGAGACTCCTTATAAACAAGTGAAAAAAAAAAGATAAGTTTCCAATGTGGGACAACAACAAGTCCATTTATATATATTAAATATATATTTCATCTCTTTATTGCGCCAACTTCGAAAATTAATTTCTCATTCACCCGACATCGGTTTTGAGCCAATTAATATTCGATAAATTCCCCTCGAAACGTAGAATTTGAATCTTTCATCAATTTCGGCTTTCGACGAACGAAGACTTCTCGATTTAATTAAAAATCGGTTAAGCTTTTATTTATTGGGTCTAAACCTTGGGCCTATAGCCCAAATTCCAACATAATATACATTACGTATCTATTGTTCTGTAGTGTGTGTGTGTGTCAATTTTCGCAAGCTATATATGTATGTGTCTGTGGTCGGGAGCTTATATTAAAAACATGCCTAATATATTAGACGAGAATGATGACCCGATTATATTCGCTCCATTACATTTGACGAGTTTTGAAAACTTGTAGTAATTATTCTTTCGAGGTTTGAGTACACTACGTACACTACATGCATGAATAAAAACCCCATCTTTATATATATAGCTGATGAATGTAGATAGTAGTATATATCCTTATTAGTGTGATGACACATTTTGTTGTTGCATGCATGAGTCTTCCATGATTCCGAGGATTATTGGCCCCAGCCACAGGTGTAAGAAACTCTTCTTGGGTTTCATATTCATTAATATAAAGAAACTTTCGACTATGTAAATGATTCATGTTAAAGGAACACGCTTTGATGAGCATATATATATATATATATATATACATATATATTGCAAAAGCTCGATCGAGAATCTTTACATATATCGATATAATTTATCACCATTTCCAGAATACGTTGGAGCCGCACTTGTACTTATCCTTCCCTTGGCACTCTAACTGCAAATCATCACTGAGGAACGGCACTTTCTGCAACCAAAAAACGAAGTAAATACAATATTATCATAGTTGGTAATTATAAGACGAAAGATATAATTATTACACCACCTTTTGCTTGGCAAGATCTTGGCAACCGGTGAAGTTCTCCGGGAACTTGCACGTCCCGAACTGAACCGTGTACGCCCTTGCAAAGTTCGCACCGCTCGTGGCTAACCTCTTCTTGTCATTCAATTCCTAATACACATTAACACAAGAAGATTCACTATCTATTTATTATCCATCATTTTCATATATATATCATCGTTGTAATAAATAATATATATATATATATAATAATAGGCCAAATTATTAAATTAGGTCACAAACTATACATGTTTTCGTTTTTGGGTCACTAAGTTTCATAGTTGTAAATTTAAGTCACTAAATAACGTATCTGATTTCTTTTGGGTCACTCGTCATCGTCCACGGATTTCCGGCGATTTTTGCCGGAAAATTCACTAAGTGACCCAAAAGAAATCAGATACGTTACTTAGTGACCTATATTCGCAATTTATGAAACTTAGTGACAAAAAAAACACGAGAGACATAGTTAGTGACCTATTTTAATAATTTGGCCTATAATAATACCTTGTTAACCTTGCTCTTCTCAAGGTAATCCTCTATTACCCCGGCATTAGCCGAAGGTGAAAACGAGGAAGAAGCAACAGAGATGATAAGTGCAGCACCGAGCCCGAATAGGGCTGCTCTTCGTAGTCCCGTGTCATTAGAGTCCGATGTTTTAGCCTGTTGGGCTCTGCAGATGGTGACTGCTGTTGATTTATGGGCTCGACCAACGGGCACGGTGGCCATCGAGGCCAAGGAGCTGAGCTCAGAGCCGCCGCCGGAAATGGAGTACTTGCATGTCAAGAAAGTGGAGGAGGTTACGCTAGCCATTTTTTTTTTTTGTTGTTGTGGAGAAAGAAATTAGAAAAGACTTTTTTTTTTTTTTTGGGTAAATGATGAATTTTTTAGCAAGCCCAGGTTTTGAAGGGAATTAAGATTAGGGTGATGATGAGTTGGAAATCAGGGCTTGTGGCGGGTGTGTGGATAAGGTGAGATTGCCCTATTTTGCTATTGGTAATAATAAGCTCTTGTGTTATTGTGGTGGCATACAAGTCTTGGGGCCACAGTGTGTATTGTAGTGTTTGATTTTAATATTACACCGTTTTTGGATTATATATATGTGGCTTAATAATTTTTTAACTCCGTTATATTTATATTTAAGAATGTTGCATTTTAAAGACATTTAAATTAAGAGGTGGTAATTTTAAGACACTGAATTTTGAAATTGAAGCAATTTAAATTCGGTACATAGCGTCAACTGTTCTCAAATTGCTTCAAGTTGAAAACCAACTTATTGTTAAAAAATTATCACTGCTTAATTTAATTGTTCTTAAAATACTACTCCCACAAATGCACATGAATGAAAAAAAAAATTAATTAGGCCGATATAGTTCATAGCATTCATCATACACTGGCTAAATTCAGTCGAATCTAAATATCACCGTGGGAATACCCCTACTTCCACAAATCTCGGTGGCATGTGCATACAATAGTCAAGTACATTTAAAGAAAAAAGTCTAAATCTTATTCAACTTTATTTCCCATTTTTGTCAATTTTCAGCTTTTAGAGCTTTATTACTATAATCTTGTAAAAAATGTTTAAATGTCGATAGCATTCAGTTCCGTTTTCTTTTCTTTCTACTTTCCAAAAAGGAATTTCAGTAGTTCCATTGATGATGATCTATAATTACCGAGTCAAAGGTATTCAAGATCAACACCAGCAGCAGAGCAGCAAATACAAGACAACAACAATGAACAACAAAGTACGATGAAACAGAATATCCACACAACACTGACACATAAGAGAAGTTTACGGTACAATATTCCTTAACAGAACAGGAAAACAGGGTTCAAACAGAAGGGAAGAGAACCCATCTTTCACTTCGAACTTTCGACCCCTAAAAAGTCAATGAACCCAACATCTTTGCCACATATTCCTTCCTCTGGCTTCGAAACTGGAAATAACTCCAACGTGGCATTATCAGCATTCACGTTAGACGAAGAAACTCCACTTTGTTCCCAACCGTAGCTAAACATATTCCCAGCATTGACACCTTCGAAAGAGTTAGGATCGAAAACGGGCATACCGTAAGAAGACACTGCACAAGCATATGATAAGGGCATGGTTTGTGGACCCTGTTGTGTCCCGTTGAAGCTCGATGGGAAACCATGGTAATCAGTAACCGGGCAGGGAAGGCTCGATAGGTTCGAGCCAGTAGGAGCCACCGATGAGTCCTCCTCGTTGATCGATCCAAAGCCATGGTGCTGCTGCTGCTCGCTGCTGCTGATAGCATATTGAGCCACGTCTTTGAAGAACCGGGTCTTGACCAATATATGGTACTGATTCTTCAGCTGGTTATCGGTTCGACCCGGGAAGAAATGCACCATCGATGCCCACTTGTTCCCGAAGTCATTTTGGAGCTCGAGGAGCCTTGCTTGCTCAGCAGCGGTAAACGGTGTCTTCTTGAGATTGGGATCTAAGTGATTCATCCACCTCAATCTACAGCTTTTCCCTAGGAGAAAGGAACCCAAAAAAAAAAAACAAGAAACTCAAAAATTTCATAGAAAAATACTCAGAAATCCGTATCCAGAAATTAAAAAATGATAGAATTATAATACCTGTCCTTCCTGGGATCTGTCGAGCAATGAACTCCCACTTCCCTGGACCGTGTTCTTCAACGAGCTTAGCTAAAAGATCATCTTCCAAAAGTGTCCAGTGGCATTTAATGTAGGGGCGGCGTTGTTTACTGTTAGCTACAGTACCTTCTCTGATGACTTCGGCTTCCATTGCAGAAACTCGCTACTAAGTAAAGGTTTAATCTCTACTCTATTTCTCAGGCGATTATAGAGGCTCAAATGAAATAAATAGAGACAACTGAAGAAAAGATGAATTGATTTCGAGCTGGAAAGGAGATCAATAATCTTAAACTGATTTTGAGAATATACTCGGATTACCTAAATACGGAGCTAGCATTCACTGAATCGGGCTAGAAAGATTTAACAAACGTAACCGAGCAATAAATTGCTCTAACGTCCTTTTGATGAAAATCTTCCACGCGTCAAAAGTATCAGTAAATGCAGGTTTGTCGTATCCGACAAACCTCAGACATGAAGATGAAACCTTTGACAACACGGTTCCATTTACCGATGCATGCGTTAAAGTGAAAACTGGCTGACGGCAAATATGTTTTTCTATTATAGAATACAGCGTAAAATATAAAAGAAAAAGGTATAAAAAGAAAATATCAGTTTCTAAGAGGTAAGAGCTGAAGATTACTAGAAAAAATAATAAATTCCAAGTGTCATTGGTCGAATGGTATTCTAAAAGATATTATAATCATAAACAAACAGAAGAAACTTCATAGATAAGTCGGAGAACATACACGACTTTTGAAACATGAGGAAATCAAATAACATTAAATTTGTGTGGTCACACGCATTGTGGAGATTTAGTTAGATTTAGTAGCAATATAACAGTGTCAGCATAACAAACAGCTGGGATATTCTGCATTACACAAACTACCATATCTTGACAGCTAATATCAGCTAGTCCTAACATCTCCAAGTACTGATAGTGTTGATAGCCAACAAATACTATCTCCTTCTTCATCTCATAACATAAAACTGTGGGGTTTAAATCAACATGTATTGGGGAACCATCGCTCCTAAAAAGTAATAGTGTACGCGAAATTCAAATTTCTGTTAAACTTGCTGCATTGCATATTTCACTCACTGAATTTGTAACTTCATCTTGTTGGAAAAATACGGAGGTTCTAAAGCAATGAACTTAGATCAACCAAAAGGAAGCAATCTTGATCACGTGAAACCAAACAATTGCAGTGAGCAATAACATCAGAAACCATTTCTTCATACAATGACATCAGTGAGTGCTGAGTAGCACTTTATAGAAACAACATTGATCATTCTTGAGAAAGATAAAACTACTCAATTTCTTCAGACAATTGAGCATAAAGCATCAATGCATAGTACCTATCTACATCCACCCAGTCAAGCCATATTTTTCGGCAACATTGTACATTACCAAATCATCCCACACATGTCCAAACAGATTCTCCCCTCCAATTGAAAAGGTAAAAGCCCATGTTGAAAGGACAGCCGTGAATAACGCAAAGCCAACAGCTGAATGAACAAGATCTGTTGAGAAGAACCCATTCAACACGTTGACAATAGAAAACATTCAAAAACACAAGTTAAACAGTGGGCAATGATATTTAACGACCAATTGAATTGACTGTCTTATAGCAAAATCATTCCCTGTGCAACACGGAAGCAATATACGGGCTGAGTAGGGACAGAAAAATCAATGCAAATTGTTCAATTTCCGTATCTTCTATTTGCATATCCATCACTATGGACACACATAAGTGGATATCAAACCGCATGATAAAAAATGGGACTTGAGCGAAATGGTAACTTTCCAAACAGAGTGCAAACACCAAGTAGAAAGAAAAACAGAAAATCCGAAAAACAAAAGAAGATTAGACAGCAAAAGAAACTCACATCGACGGAGCTGAGGGTTACTGGGATGAGAGCTCGGATGCCGGAGAACAGGCCAGAAGTAGTAGCAATTGACGGCCCAAAGCAAAGGAAGGCACAGGAATCCCCATTTGAAGAATTTACGGGCCTGCGCAGTTGAATCTTCGTAATTGAGTCCCAAGGGGCCGTCGATCGTGGGCCAACTGCGACGGTGTCCCTGTCTCAACAGATCGGCGTCTTCCGTCGCAGAGATGGTTGAAATTGGGATCCGGTCTCCGGAGTTCCGGTTCGAGGGCTCGCCGGTGTTATCTTCCATCTGATAATTGTGTTTTTCACGGTCTGAGTTGCGATTGTGCGCTCCGGTGCTGTCTTGGCGAAAATGCAGTTCCCTTCTGTGGCCAGCGATCTAATATTTATGATTTTGGGGGCAAAAATGCAATATACGAGCTAATTTACCACTAATTGGGCTAACCAATCTCAAGGCCCAATACCACGACCCATATAAGCTGAGCGGCGACGAGCTTAAGATTTTGCAACTAAACTCCCCAAGTTTTATGCAACTCTGACTTTGTCACCAAGATTGTTCTATTTGAACTATTTTGTCCTTGACTTGGTCTATGCATTGTATGACTACGACCATTTATCCCCCTAGAAAACAGCAAAAAATATATATGCTTTAATTTATTTATTTTTATATTTGGAGTGTTGCAATTCAAGAACACATCTAAATTAAGAAATGTAAATTTTTAAGACAATAAAATGTTAAATCGAAGCACACCTTTAAATGAAGAAATGCAATTTTTAAGACAATAAAATCTTAGAAATCTTAGGAGGGTTAGTATTAGCTAAATGGGTGTTTGGTTAGAGGGTTTATTTAAAGGGGAGGTTTAATTAATATCCTCTTAATACCCCTTATAATGTATTATTTAAAGCAACCATCACCTCTCCCTTTAGCTAATCTCACACATTTTGGACAAAATTATCCTTTTACTTTAAATTTTATTTGTTTATTTTATTCTTTTTTATAAATTTTCTCCTCCCCCTCTCTCTCTCGTCTTCCCCCTGTCTCTCTCCTCTCTCCCCTCTCTCTCTCTCCCTCTCTCTCTCTCCCTCTCTCTCTCTTTCTTCTCTCTCCTAATATCGTATTTTTTAAATGAAGGGGTAAAATTGTAATTTTGTTTATTTAAACCTAATACCATCTAAATCCATCTACCAAACATATTGGACATCATTACTTAATCCCATCAACCAAACATCCAAAAAAACTAATACCCCCCATTAAATAAACCCAACTTAAACTAATACCATCTAAACTCATCCCTCCAACCAAACTGACTCTCAATATGATGACACTTAACGTTCGAACACCTAATTTCAGTCTGAAATTAACACAAGCGAGAGATGTCAACAATTAAATTATGAAAATTCATACGCGACGTTCGACATGTTGAATTGACCGAATATTTTCTCGATGCCACGTAAGATTTTACCACAATTTAATTGTCGTGTGCACCTCACGCGTATTAATTCTTGACTGAAATTCAGTTTTCGGAGTTGATTGTCCTCAAATTGCTCCAATTCTTCGAAAATACTGATATGAACTGAATTTTTCTCAGTGCCACATAGGATTTCACCCCCAATTAATCAACACGCGTGGCTCAATTGTATCAATTACGGGCAAAAAATTAGGTTCTAACATTAATTCTTCATTACATTTTTTCAATTTCGAAACTTATTATCCTAAAATTTGTGCTCGAAATGCCACCCACAACTATACAGAACTAAAAATTTATTAAAATATTGACCTGATCATTCACAGTATATAACGCATTGTATTACGATAGTTGTATATATGATGATGTTTACGAGTTTTGTTTTCTATTACATTACATCATCCTTGTCGGAGACTTAGCATGGGCCTGAGCTCTCAGCTGGGCCGGTCTCTCGAGATCCAAGGAGATCCTCGGGCCGGGCCTCAGCTGAAGCCCGGGATAATCACCGTAGTTGCGGCTGCTCTGCCCCATCGAGGAATTAGCATAGGAAGGATGCGGCGGAGACAGGAAGAAGTTCCTATACAAAGCTCCGTCGGCTTGTCTTAACGGGCTCGAGGAAGGAGACACCGGCAGAGACGAAGTTATCGTTCTCGTGTTATCCCTGAAAGAAAGAAAGAAAGAAAAAAAGATCAATTATTACAGTTGTTTAGATTTCCACTAGCCCAAGTTCATGAGCCTTACATATAAGTCCATGTTGGGTTCCACTAAATAGCACAGTTGTGAATAGAGGGAGTAGCTCACAAGCTTATACGCTGGTCATATACTTTATTCTCAAGCAATGTGGGATTTGGTTTGTTACCCAGTGAAACCAGGGATATTTAAGGAAATGGCCTCTGAAAAAACGAGTTTTAAAAATATAGCCTCAAAGTACGTAAAGACCATTATACCCTTTACAAACCGGGCCCATGTAACGGGCCAAGTGGTTATGTTAAACGTGAAATGTTTAAGATTGGGGTACCCGTTTTATAGCTGAGAACTCACTGTGACAATGTGCGGTTCTGCTTCACAATGGGTACTCAACAATATAACGAGTACTCAACAATATAACAACGGACTAGATGTGACAATGTGGTCTCAGTCAACGAGGCTATTTTTTAAATGGTCAAAGCTATTTTTTGAAAAGAAAAAAAAAGAACTGAGAGAGAAGGGGTACCTTGGGCTTGTCAAGGTCCTAGGCATATCCAAAGAAGTATTATTAGCTCTTCCCGAATGCATCTCCGAGGCCGTCTGTCGTTATAATATTATAAGTCGAAGCAAAAAAAAATGCAAAGATGAAAAATAAAATTACTAAAAAAAAATTAATTATTACCGGGGTGCGGCTACCGTCGAAGGCTCGGGGGAAAGCTTCGCGTGTGATATTAACATTGGCAGCTCTCAACGTTGCCTGATTTCTTACGAAGGGGTGGCTCAAAAGTTGGACCGCGGTGGGCCTCGAAGACGGCTCGCGCTGCAAGCACAAGTTTATGAAGTTCTTGGCCTCGGGAGATAGGTGCTCGGGTATCTCCGGAGTGTCTTTGCTGTTTCCAATTTTGAATATAGCAGCCACCTGTTATTATAAGAATAAAATTAAATAAATTAAAAGAAGGTAACTTGTAAGAAAATAAAAATAGAAGATTTTTATTACCCCTTCATATTGACTCCATGGAGGTTTAGATGTTGCCATTTCTAAGACGGTGCAGCCTAAGCTCCATATATCTACAGGTAGGCTGTATCCATTTGTGTTCATTACAACCTGAGGAAGATCACACACACACATAATTAATGTCAAATTATTACATGATTGTTATGATTCAAATCATATGAGCATGTAAATATGTAGATATGTATAGATAGAGAAATATTATGGTGCTCACCTTATGTGAGCACTTGTTATGTGGCACTGATTGATGCCACATAAACATGTCACACCACATCAACATAAGATGTGTCAATCAACGGCACGTACAAGGTGACAAGTCACCTCCTATGTTGATGTGGCACCAATTAGTGCCACATAACATGTGTTCTCATAAGGTGAGCATCATAAAAAAATTCTATATGTATATATATATATATATACAATATATATAATGTATATACCTCTGGTGCCATCCAATAAGGGCTTCCTTTGAAGGATAGCATCGAAGAACACGAAGCTATCTGTCGAAATGGTACAGATTTATGTTGAGTAAATTTATATTTCATGGATGGCAACAAAAAATTAGAAAAAATAGAAGAACAAATATATAAAGCTTACGTGTTTTGCCATGCCAAAATCAGCAAGTTTGATCTCGCCGTTGGGATCCACTAATATATTAGCTCCTTTGATGTCTCTGCAGAAAGTAGAGATACAATCCATTTATTATTTTCACAAAAAAAAATAAAGAAAATAAATAAATAAACGGGTTCAGGGCCCAAAACCTGTGAGCTGTGTTTCGCCCGTGTAAGTAAGCAAGACCGAGGAGAATCTGCCGTGTGTAGTTTTGTATGACGGGCTCTTCGAAGGGTCCGTATTCTTGCAGCAATTTGTGTATGGAGCCTCCGGACACGTACTCCAAGTAAACCGACAATCTTTCATCATTCTGTTGATAAATGCAATCACGGTTACGAAGTGGAAAGATTCTTGCAATAACTGCATAAGGAAAGGATGTAATGAAATGAAGCTTAATTATAGTCTTACCAAATCGCTTCCGTAGTATTGAACGATGTTCGCGTGTGATAGCTGGCTTAGCAAAGCTATTTCCTGCAAACACAGACCCAAGGAAAACTAGTTTTAATGTTTGGTTGATTGAAGAAATAGACAAGGAAAAAAAATGAAAAGAAAATCTAGCTTAAGTTTACACTTAAAACTAAGGAAAAACTAATTTCTTCATTAAGGCCGTGTTTGGTTTGTGGAAATTAGTAGGGAAAGGAAAAATGAAATATAAAAGGAAAACTATTTTTTATGTTTGGTTGTTTTGAAGAAATAGATTAGGAAAAGAAAAGAAAATCTAATTAAGTTTACACTTAAAACCAAGGGAAGCTCATTTCTTCTCCAAATGGTGAGGAAAGAAAGCAAACTTGTGAAAACCATTTTCACCGGTTTTCTTTTCCACATTGCTTTCTTCATTCCAAACACAGCCTAAATTGTGAGAAAAACGAAAAGCTTATTAAAACCATTTTCTCTCCAATTTTCTTTTCCACGCTACTTTCTTCGTTCCAAACACAGCCTAAGGGGAAAAAAGAAACTAAAAATCTAGACAAGATCCCAGTTGGTAAGAATCAAGAAACTACCTGATTCAGTTGCCTCAGGCTCTCTTTCGAAGATCGATCATCCGAAACAACCTTCACTTCTTTTATCGCACACATCTGACCATTTTCACTGCCATTCTCAAAAGGTCCATTAAAAAAAAACTTAGGATACTTCTCAAAAAACGAGCTTTTCGTGCAACGGCTTAGTACTTGCAATACCTGTTAAACCCGAGGTACACATGTCCGAAAGTGCCTCTACCGAGCAACCTCCCTTTCCTCCACTTGGAGCAATTACTACCGCACGAGCTTTCGCTCGTGTTGGGGCTTCGTGGGGTCGGTAACGAAGCAGTAGGAGACCCCGGTGGGAGAGGCAGAGGGTGGCTCTCGGGCTTCGAAGACGGTGAATCCAAATTGGAGCTTCCACCACCACCACCGTTCACCCGCGTGTGGAGCGGTGCGCTCGTGCTGACACGTGCTGACGGGCCCGGGCTTCGCATCAACGGGCTCGATCTGTTCTCACAGTGCCCTCTGCCACGGGATGCGTGTAATCAGCAAATTAGGACCCGAAAAGATCATTACAGTTACCATTATTACAGTGTTAGAGAAATAACTAACTTACCAATTGCTTCTCTGCACAATCATCAAGGATTAGGAATAAACTCAACTAAACTTCAGTTAAAATGACACAAAATTGGCACAAAAGGTAAATCATAATTACTGAGTATCAACAAGAGATCATTTGCTAATTACTGAGAATCATAATTACTGGCTTGCTGAAAAGGCTAATTACTGAGCATCATAATTACTGGCTTGCTAATCACTGAGCATCAACAAGATCGAAAAAAGTTTGTATGAACATCACAATTTCTTATCACATCACCTAAAAGACCTTCAATTAAAGCTCAAGCCAAAAGGAGATCCTTTTTTATTTCTTTTAAAAAAAGGCCAAAAACCAACCTGAAAACGGCATGATCAACAGGGCCACCATGGCTGTGCTCGTCCGAAGAAGAAGATCCGATACTCGAGACCGAACCCGACCCGGAAGCATGGACTTGGCCCTGACCCGGATGATCATCAACCGGCCTAGGCAGAGGGTGAGCCTTTTCAAAGGAGGACGCCGAATCAAATCCAGAAAACCCCGACGACGGGTTGTTGCTGCCGCTATTCGCAGCTCCCGCCCGAGCAGGAGGGGCAAAATCGTCTCTGCTGCGGCGAGGCGAGTTCCTAGTCGACGATAAGACATCCTCGAAGCTCCTCGCTTTGATGTTGAAGATACTGCCTTCTTTGCGCCTGCTGCCGTCGTTCTTAGACGAAATCGAAGCTCCGCTTGATTTATCCGAATCCGATTTGGTCCGACCCGATTTTTTGCCCCACCAAGCTGGCATCTTTTTCGAACTGATGTCGAAAATTAATTCTACCTTCACATATGCGAAAGAAAGTGTGAAGACGAGGCGAGGAAGGGCAAGTTGAAGAAGAGGAGACTCCTTATTTTTACTTTTCTTTGAAATTAACAAATAAATACGCGTGTCTATTATTAATAATAATCCTTTTATTATTTACAAGTGGAGTGGACTACTATGTCTCTTATTATTATTTTATTTCTTTTTTAGCTTTATCCTATTTGTTCTGTCCGTGGTTTTGTTGTGTGTTTATTTTATTTTAAAAAAAATTAGAAGTGAAGAACAGCTATATATTTGACGTGGCCAACTTTCCGTGTTGTATGTATTTTATTATTTTTTGTTATATCTTTTTTATCTATAACGTGTATGTAATGTGTTGTATGGCAGCTTAAAGCGTGTTGGGCTTACGTATGCAATAAATTAACACCTTAAAAATTGAAGTGACATGTTTTATTAATTTCGGAAATTTCATTTTTTTTTCATGTTGGAAATAAATAAATAAAACCCTTCCTTACCTTTTTTATAAGTGGTTCCAAACAAACGAATTTGTACCCATCAATCGCTATTTCGGACAATGCATACTACCGAATACTATAACTAAACAAATGTAATAATTTTGAAATATAAAATCGACTTTTGTTCCTTTATGAACTTCGCCTACCAAAAACGCGTGTAAATTTTTTATTATCATTTAAAGAAATGAAAAACGAGTTTCAAGAAGTGGTATTTCGTCTGATATAGTGTGACTTATTCGAGTGTCTTGTGGACTGCAATTTGATTCTACTTTTTCTATGTTTCCCTTTTATTTAAAATATAATAGGGGTGGTCGAGCAATGTTATATTGACACCATCATTAAAAAAAATGAAACATAAATTATACCAATAAGATTCTTAAACATCAACGAATTGTTTGATTGTGGCGGCTGTTAATTGCGTTACTTGAAGCATTCAATGCTATTGAAAGCTTAGGGATTATTTATATAGGCCCGAAATTAGCTGTAATATATATATTATTTAATGTGTAAGTCACCATCGAAGCAACGGATTGGTAGGGCTATAACCACTCAACCAACGAGCTGATTCCACCGATTATCTACTTTATATTATTAAAATAATATAATATTCACAAGTAGATATTTTAAGGTGGGCGTTGATGCTAGAAAGCTAACTAATCTGCGATGAAAACCGCCATCGCAATTATATGATAAATATATTACAATAATTCACGAATCTGAATTATTAAGTATCAACAGTGAGTGATGATTAAGAATATTCGCAATCAACACTTCCAAATTAAATAAAAGACTATTATCGATCGTACAACACTATCCTTGTTTATATTTCAGGAATCCCCAATCATTTATATTGTTGTAATAACATGTTGTATTTTGCCTTTCCTCTCTGTCAAAGAGACAAATTTCATCGATCAAAGGAAAAGGTTTTTCATGTAAAGCAAGAAAATGGCAGGTTTTTTAAGTAAAAAAGAAAGACACAAAATTGAGAAAAAAAAATTATCTCAAGAAAGCATCTGCGGTCTTCTTTTCGCCCTCCTCCGCAGCTGCTTCGAATGTCTCTCCCGCCCCGAGCTCCGGCACCTCGTCGTCGTCGTCTTCTTCTCGGGCCCGCACCGGGGGTTTGCTTCTGAAATTCCTCAGCTAATTTCTTCAAATGCCCGAGATTATCGGGATTTTCATCCAAATTACACCGAACGATATCGTAAAGAAGGAAAAAAAAAGAAATATTTTTATTTACTTATCCAGTTGCTGAATGATCTGAGGAAGTATGTCCTGTAATTCTTGAATCAACACAAACACATACACAGCAAGAAATTAGGAAACAAAAATTGCCAAACGAAGATAATACGCACAAGTTATGAAAATCGAAACGTACTCTTGGTATGAGGAGTTTTTCCACATTCATCTGCCACGGAAAACAGAGAAATATAAAACACATATAAAGTCTCCGCAGCCGTGACGTCGTAAGAATTGAACGACTTGCGGGTGCTGTAATCAACGACTGTTTCGACAGAAGCATTCGAAGTGGAGTCGTCCGCCATGGGAAGAGCGATTTGAGATCAATCGGAAAGGAGCGGACTAGATCGGAAAACTAAAATATGAAAAGGAATGAATCAAAATCTATCGTAATGTATTGATTTACAAAGGTGATATATATAATATACAAAATTAACGTAACTTATTTATACTAACGAATATGTATTAATCTTTACTATATATATATTTACGATAATCTTTACTATATATAAACTTCCGGTAATAGCGCATGTTCATAGTCATGATTGATAATTCGTGGACCATGACAAATCCGACTAATGATGTTTCACGTGTATTTGTTCAGAAATTTGAGGAGGAAATTGTTTGGGAGGAGACAGAAATTCACGAATTGATTTTTACGTCAACTGAAAATGGCGGCGTCGGGAGCTGGAAACAACGAACAGCCGTCTCTGACGAGACGAGCATCGCGCAGTGCAGCCATGACGACGTTCTCGATGGAGGTATTTGACAACGAGGTCGTCCCTTCTTCACTCCAGTCAATCGCGCCGATTCTTCGCGTTGCAGCTGAGATTCAAAACGAGCGTCCTCGTGTTGCCTACCTCTGTACGATTTTAGCCTTTTTGCGTGTCTCTCGAATGATTTTGCTTTCCTTTTTTAGCTGTGAAATTGCTGCGTGTAGGTCGGTTCTATGCATTTGAGAAGGCGCACAGATTGGACCCTAATTCTAGCGGACGTGGTGTGCGGCAGTTCAAGACCAGTCTCCATCAGAGATTAGATCGGGTAATTATTTTGAGTTATTCTTTGATGCAACAATATGTGCTTTTGTTATTAAATATGTAGGAATTATGGTATCAATAAAATTACGAGGAATTATGTGGCCAAATTTATTCTGTGGCAATTTTTATGCAAAACTATTTATGCAATTCCGTTAGGACGATGCATCGACTCTTGCTGCAAGAGTCAAGAAGACCGATGCTCGGGAAATTGAGAGCTTCTACAAGCAATACTATGAGCATTATGTTCTTGCACTTAACAAAGGGGAGCAAGCTGATCGGTATCGTTAATTTTTGTTTTGCAGCAGTCCTTTGTGTGGAAAAGCTTAACGTACGTAAATATCTACTAATGATAGTCTTGTATTGTCAGAGCTCAGCTTGGAAAAGCTTATCAAACTGCTGGGGTGCTGTTTGAAGTGTTATGTGCCGTTAATAAAACAGAGAAAGTTGAAGAAGTTGCCCCCGAAGTATGTATTTTCTTTGCTGTTTCGTGGACTATTGGGTCATTAGTTTGAGGACTAACTGAAGTCATATTCATGCTCATTGTTGTTTTTTCACAGATTATGGCCGCAGCAAATGATGTCCAGGCCAAAAAAGAAATATATGCCCCGTATAATATACTTCCCCTTGATTCGGCTGGTGCATCTCAATCGATAATGCAACTCGAAGAGGTCAGAGATCCGTTGTATTATAGTGCATTACTTGGAAAGTTATATTAAAACACGTTTTCTTGAGGATCAGTTCACCTCTTTTAACACACCAGGTTAAAGCTGCTGTGACTGCTTTACGCAATACCGATGGCTTAACATGGCCGGCGGCCTCATTTGAGCAGCAACGCCAGAGAGCTGGAGATTTGGACCTTCTTGATTGGCTGAGAGCCATGTTCGGATTTCAGGCATGTTTCTTCAATTGTTGAATGATGAGTGTTGTTAGAGAATAGCATTTATACTAATGCGTTGTTTGAGTGTTTTTGCAGAGGGACAATGTCAGGAATCAACGAGAGCATTTGGTATTGTTGCTTGCCAATATCCATACAAGGCTAGTCCCTAAGCCAGAACCACAAAACAAAGTATGCCTAATCAATCTATCTTCTGTGAGGATTATGACTCTGTTAGGTTGTATTTTTTCTCACATACATTAGTATATGAATTTCCTTACGCACTGCAAGGCTCGTAGGAATTATAACTGCGAAAGATATCATGTTTTACAAGCTCGCTTTTTTTTTTTTTTTTCCGACTTCTTCTATGTATATTTTTGTGTCCGTTTCTTAGTAATCATGCAAAGTAATTAACTTACGACCAATTCTTTTGGCATACAGCTTGATGATCGTGCTGTCGATGCACTCCTGAATAAGCTTTTCAAAAACTACAAGACATGGTGTAAGTATTTAGGACGAAAACACAGCCTTAGGTGAGATATTTGGACTTTGGGGGTGAAAGTTACTTCATGCTTACTTCCTTTTAATTGTTTGTCAGATTGATCATATTTACATTTTGCATCTTATAGGCTCCCCCAGGTTCAGCATGAAATCCAGCAGAGGAAAATGCTGCACATGGGACTCTACCTACTGATATGGGGTGAAGCGGCTAATGTTCGCTTCATGCCAGAATGCTTATGCTACATTTTTCACAATGTCAGTGTCTTGTTATTATTTATATCTTTGGGAATTGATAGCATGAAATTGGGTCAGTGAAATGTAATGATGAATATCATGCAACTACATATATCTGTAGATGGCATACGAGCTCCATGGGCTTCTGGCTGGAAATGTCAGCATTGTTACTGGTGAAAATATAAAACCTTCTTATGGTGGCGATGACGAATCCTTCTTGCGGAAAGTTATTACGCCTATTTATCGAGTGATTGAGAAGGTATTCTTATCCTCTTGTGGAATATGTAGTTTTACGTCAGAAATACTCTCTGTAGATAACGAGTGTTTTTTCCGGATACAGGAAGCCAAAAAAAATGAAAACGGGAAAGCTCCACACACGGCGTGGTGCAATTATGATGATTTAAATGAGTATTTCTGGTAAATACTTTTGACTCGAAAATAATTTAGTCATTTGAGACGTGTCGCTTTTATTTGAAGTCTGGCTCTGCGTGATATATAGGTCACCTGATTGCTTCTTCCTGGGATGGCCAATGCGTGATGATGGAGAGTTTTTCAAATCAACACGAGATGTAGCACAGGTGAGATTAATATTTTTATTTGAACTAGGACAAGTGAATTGAGATGCTGCTTGAGTTCTTATTACAGGGAAGACGTGCTTCTCAAAGGAAGCCAGGAAAGCTTGGGAAGTCATTCTTTGCAGAAACTCGTTCATTTTGGCATATTTTCCGAAGTTTCGATCGTCTTTGGACTTTCCTGATACTTGGCCTGCAGGTTACAAGTTATACGAAGGATTTATATTCTGAAACATAAATTAAATGCTTGGCTGCCTGTTGCAGATCATGATTATCATTGCTTGGAGCAACGTTTCGATATTCAATATATTCCAAAAGGACGTTTTGTACAGATTGTCAAGTATTTTCATTACAGCAGCATTTCTTCGGTTCCTTCAGAGTGCGTGGGTTTCATTTCTGAAGTTCAATGAAGCATTATAGTACATGGAAAACTGTTATTTAGTTCTTGAGATATTTAGCTTCTTCTTTAAGGACATTCAGTTTGAGAATTTCTTTTTCTTTTTTCCTGGAAACGGTTTCAGGTATTCTGGACATCGTTTTGAATTTCCCGGGATATCTAAGATGGAAGTTCACCAGTGTCCTGAGGAACATTCTTAAGATAATTGTCAGTCTTGCCTGGTCAATAATCCTTCCTATGTGCTATTTGCACCAAAACAAGTCAATTTCATTCGGAAAAATCAAGGATTTGCTCACTTTCCTCGATGAAGTTAAGGGTGTGCCTCCTTTGTATATCATGGCAGTAGCTGTATACCTGCTACCAAATCTACTGGCAGCAGCCTTCTTTATTTTTCCGATGCTGCGACGTTGGATTGAGAACTCAGATTGGCATATTGTTAGGTTTCTCCTGTGGTGGTCACAGGTATACTATAAATATACATTATCACTCATTTTTGTATGCTCTGTTAACGTTGCACCTAAATCTTGCAGCCAAGAATATATGTTGGACGAGGAATGCACGAGAGTCAGTTTACCCTAATCAAGTATGTTGGAGCTTTAATATTTTTTGAGCATGTTTCATCATATGCCCTGCCCTGTACTGACATTTTATTTTTTCTTTTATCAATAACAGATATACAATATTCTGGGTGCTGCTTCTGTGCTCAAAATTTGCATTCAGCTACTTTATGATGGTAAATTTACATCCATATGGTACCTCCATCAGTGTGGAGTCTGTGTCAGCTTATTTGAGTCTTATTTGATCCAGATAAAACCACTGGTACAACCCACGAAAGATATCATGAACATCCACCGCGTTGAATATGCTTGGCATGAGTTATTTCCTGATGGTGTGTAATTTCCTCTTCTTATTCTAGTCCATAATTAATCTTCTCAGCTAACAGCTATAAATATATTCTTCAACCAACTGCAGCCAAGAATAATTACGGAGCAGTTGTTGCGCTATGGGCACCAGTTGTCTTGGTTCGTAGATATTGTTCTCATTATGAAACTCCTTTCTGTTATTTACCATCAGGTTGTCACTATTTCATGGTTGGTCACTCTTCTCATGCAGGTTTACTTCATGGACGCACAGATTTGGTATGCGTTGTTTTCCACAATATATGGAGGTTTCATCGGTGCCTTTGATCGTCTCGGAGAGGTGAGGGCCTGTTACTAATTAAAGATCTTAATTTTTCGTAATTTACATGCTTCTCACTTGAATACCTTCCTACTTTGCAGATTCGAACTCTTGGAATGCTCAGGTCACGCTTTCAGTCCTTGCCTGGTGCATTCAACACTTATTTGATACCTTCGGATAGAACAAGAAAAAGAGGATTTTCCCTTTCAAAGCGCTTTCATGAGGTTACTCTTCACTTGCAGAAAATTTTTTATGCTTTCTAGTTGTCAAACAATGGCTTCCAAGCATCATCTTATACGTCAAAAATTTCTGCCATTTATAGGTAAATGCAAGCAGGAGAACTGAAGCAGCGAAATTCGCACAAATATGGAATGATGTAATATGTAGCTTCCGGGAAGAAGATATCATAAGTGACAGGTTGAGCCTTGTACAAAAGATATATATAACATATAATTTCCACATAGCCTGCCACCAGTTAACTGAATACTTTACCTCAGGGAGATGGATCTGCTTCTTGTTCCGTATTCTTCAGATGCTAGCCTTGAGATCATGCAATGGCCCCCGTTTTTACTTGCTAGCAAGGTAAATGTGTGTTAATCGTAGGTTCAAGTGTAGAATTTTGCTTGACCCTCCATCTTTGCAGATTCCAATAGCACTCGATATGGCTACTCAATTTCGAGGAAAGGATGCTGATCTTTGGAAGCGCATATGTGCCGATGAGTATATGAAATGTGCTGTCATTGAATGCTATGAGTTCTTTAAGCTGGTTTTGAATACCTTGGTCAATGGAGAGACTGAGAAAAGGTAATCTTCTGCATCTTTTTAAGTTGCATATATTTTATTTTCATGATTATAACGAAATGTTACCGTGTGATTTGGTATTGCCAAAGCCTCTCGAATGATGTCCGAGTTTATCAGTTATTCTTGGGTGGAGCTGAGATTAGTATAAAAGGCATCAGAGTCACAGTTGGTAATGCGGTGGTACTAAACAACACTTGTCTTGAACAGGATAATTGCAACCATCACTAAGGAAGTGGAAAATAACATATCAAAGAACACATTACTGGCAAATTTCAGAATGAAGTCATTACCTGATCTTTGCAAGAAGTTTGTGGAACTTGTAGAGATACTGGTAAGCGCTCTGAGAATCCATATTTCCTTTCCAGTTTCTCCGTGTTGTGTTTCGCTTCTGTTAAAGTTCTTACGATCATCTTCTCTGTGCAGAAAGATTGCAATCCATCCATGAAAGACAGGGTGGTTTTACTGCTCCAGGACATGTTAGAAGTTGTTACGCGTGACATGATGGTTAATGAGAGCCGGTTGGTATAAAGTTTTCATTTTTCATATGTTTCACGCTTGTCATTGCTTTGTTAAACGGAATTCCATTTCTTTTCATTCTTACCACAGTGAACTAGTTGAACTTGGTGGTAAAGATTCTGGAAAGCAACTTTTTGCCAATATCGTTTTCCCTCCTCCTAATACAGCACAATGGGAAGAGCAGGCACGAGCAATAACATTTTCAAAATTTTATGGGTGCTGTAAAAAAAAGTGTAGAAAGCTAAGATGTGCCTCTCCTTTTACAGATCAGGCGCCTCTATTTACTCCTAACCGTGAAGGAATCTGCCATTGATGTTCCAACGAACCTCGAAGCACGAAGAAGAATAGCATTCTTTTCGAATTCACTTTTCATGGACATGCCACGTGCCCCTCGTGTTCGCAAGATGCTTTCATTCAGGTGCATTTCGTAGTCCTTTCATTCACCATGTATGCTGTACAATTATCAGGCTATTCTCTTTCATCAAAGTTAAAGGATCTGTTTAAAATTCTTAATGAACTCTACTCTGATTATACATTCTTATTTAAGAATGTTTAGTTTGAATCATTTCAATAGCATCTATGATATATTAAATATCATGAAATCTCCTTACCATGTTCTCTTGTGCTGATGCTTGAAAAAGCATGTAGCTGACATTCATCTAGCTCTTTTGAGATAATCATGACCCTGCTGCACGTTTGAATGCATAATGTTTCTAAAAATTTCAACTTAGTAGCTGTATCAATTCCCATGGCAGTGTCATGACTCCATACTACAGTGAGGAGACGGTCTTTTCCAAGAGTGATCTTGAGATGGAAAATGAAGATGGTGTGTCAATACTCTATTATCTTCAAAAAATCTATCCAGGTTTGCTTTGTATTCCAACTGAAAAAGGCTTCCTTGCTTCCGAAGCTTCATGCCATTTAACAAAATATGATTCAAATTTCAAATAGATGAATGGAATAATTTCACGGAGCGTCTGAATTGCAAAGGATCGGAAATTTGGGACAATGAAGAAAATATTCTTCAGTTACGCCACTGGGCATCCTTGAGGGGACAGACTCTCTGCAGAACTGGTCAGTTGGTTCTCTCTCTCTCTCTCTCTCTCTCTCTCTCTCTCTCGCATAGACGCATGCGTACTTATATTTCCCGATTGATACATATCTGTATGTGTCTTGCAGTGAGAGGTATGATGTACTATCACAGGGCCTTAAAGCTTCAGGCATTTCTTGACATGGCCCAGGAAAGTGGTAAGTGACATATACTCCTCAATTTAAACAGGATCGTGATTTACAATTTTAAGAGGAAAACCTCAACATAAATATGCTTCTGCAAGAGTTGGCAGGATATTTAAAACAAGGTCTGCAAGTACCTAGTAGAAGCCAAAAGAATAGTGAATCTTGTTGCACCACGAGTGAATTTTAAGTTCAAAATACATAGCTCGGAGAAGCTCCTTATTTGTTTTGAATCAGATTTACTGGAAGGCTATAAAAGCATCATAGAACCATCAGCAGAGGATAAGAAGAGTCAAAGATCCATGCACTCTCAGCTAGAGGCAATAGCCAACATGAAATTCACTTACGTCGCCACGTGTCAGAACTACGGGAACCAGAAACGGAGTGGAGATCGACGCGCGACTGATATTTTGAACTTGTTGGTTAAGTAAGTCGAACGTTCCAACTGAAACCAAGAGTTATTTCTTTTTCCAAATCCAGAGGTGACGAGCTAATCTTGTTTTGTGCTTATTCTCTCACAGTAATCCAGCTCTTCGTGTAGCATATATAGATGAAGTAGAGGAAAGGGAAGGTGGGAAAAACCAGAAAGTTTATTACTCCGTATTGGTGAAGGCTGTTGATAATCTTGATCAGGTAAGTACAAGATTCTTTTCTGATTTAAATCACTTCATAGGTTGTATCTTTGAGGGGTGATAATTATGCTTCTCCCTGAAGGAAATCTATCGTATAAAACTTCCTGGGTCAGCAAAAGTGGGAGAAGGGAAGCCTGAAAACCAAAATCATGCTATAGTTTTCTCGCGTGGAGAAGCTCTTCAGACAATTGACATGAATCAGGTAGCTTTCAGAAAAGTTACGAATATTCAGGCAATAATTCATAAATGCTTATGTCCATAATGCAGGACAACTATTTGGAAGAAGCTTTTAAGATGCGGAATTTACTTGAGGAATTTAATGAGGACCATGGCGTACGGCCACCTACAATCCTGGGTGTCCGTGAGCATATCTTCACCGGAAGGTTAATTAAATGGTCTTTTTAAAATTCTTTTAGGCTTTTGCTGCTATACATATTTCGAATGTTCTAATGCAGTGTGTCTTCATTGGCTGGATTCATGTCAAATCAAGAAACAAGCTTTGTGACGATTGGGCAGAGGGTGCTTGCTAGACCTTTGAAGTACGTTGGTTGCTTGCATGATTTTTCTCCAATTTATTACTTTTATCTGATGGATCAATAGTGAAACCTAAATGGTTATGCATCACTCTTTTAAAAGAAAGATGATGATGGATTTGGAAACTCTTTTATTGCATTGGAATTGCTCAATTACAGCCTTGACATGATACCGTTTTTCCTTTTATTTTCAGGGTGAGGTTCCATTATGGGCATCCGGATGTTTTCGACCGGATCTTCCACCTGACCCGAGGGGGAATCAGTAAAGCCTCGCATGGAATCAATCTCAGTGAGGATATATTTGCCGGTGAGATCCTCCCTTCCCTGCATGATTCTTATTCTTTCTTTCGTTCTAATACAATTTATCTTCCCCAAGGTTTTAACTCGACGCTCAGACGCGGAAACGTCACTCACCACGAATACATTCAAGTCGGAAAGGGAAGAGACGTCGGCCTCAACCAGATCTCGCTATTCGAAGCAAAAGTTGCCTGCGGTAACGGCGAGCAGACCCTCAGCCGCGATATCTACAGATTAGGGCATCGCTTCGACTTCTTCCGCATGCTGTCGAGTTACTACACAACCATCGGGTTTTACATGAGCTCAATGGTAAGTAATAGCTCCATTACTTCAAATTTTCTAAATATCTGCACTAACACCATCTGCATTTTATATCTGTTTAACGCATCTGTGAGCCTTCTGCAGCGTTTGGGATCCTCTGTTCCCAAATGGTGTTCCATTCACCACTGGATGACAATTGTTAAACTCACTTTCCAATTGGAAGACCAATTGACACAAAGAATCCACATTTTGGCGTATTATTTTGCCCGAAAACTATGCTTTTAAACATATACTTCATTATGCCATGCAGCTGGTGGTCCTCACCGTGTACGTATATTTGTACGGAAAACTCTACCTCTCACTAAGCGGACTCGAGCAAACAATAGTGAGATACGCACGAACCAAGGGAGACGACGCCCTCAAAACCGTGATGGCATCACAATCCCTCGTCCAATTAGGTCTCTTGATGGCTCTCCCGATGGTCATGGAGATCGGCCTAGAGAGAGGCTTCAGGGCAGCAGCGGGAGAGTTCATAATCATGCAGCTCCAGCTCGCGCCCGTCTTCTTCACCTTCTCCCTCGGCACCAAGCTCCACTACTTCGGCCGCACGCTGCTCCACGGAGGGGCCAAGTACAGAGCCACCGGCCGGGGCTTCGTCGTGAGGCACGAGAAGTTCGCCGAGAACTACAGGATGTACTCGAGGAGCCACTTCACCAAGGCCCTCGAGCTCATGATCTTGCTCGTGGTGTACCAGGCTTACAGCGCCGCCGTGCCCGACTCCAAGGCCTACGTCTTCCTCACGTTCTCCATGTGGTTCCTGGTGGTCTCGTGGCTGTTCGCTCCGTTCCTCTTCAACCCCTCGGGCTTCGAGTGGCAGAAGATCGTGGAGGACTTCGAGGACTGGACGAAGTGGATCAGCAGCCGCGGTGGGATCGGCGTTCCCGCGAACAAGAGCTGGGAGTCGTGGTGGGACGAGGAGCAGGAGCATTTGCAGCACACGGGGCTTTTGGGGAGGCTCTGCGAGATCTTCATGTCCCTGAGGTTCTTCGTGTACCAGTACGGGATCGTGTATCAGCTCCGCGTCGCCCAGCACGATAAGAGCATCATAGTAAGTATATTGCCCGAAAAACTGATCGAAATCCTATTGGAAATCTAATTAAAAAAAAAAAAAAAACTGTAATCCTAATCTCGGTGTCTTCTTCAGGTGTACGGTTTGTCTTGGATCGTGATCGTTGCTGCGATGCTTACGTTGAAGGTATCTTTCTCCACTTGAGCTTGAAAACAATAGACCTTTCGTGAACAATGAACCATCATGCTAATATTAGTGAACGTACTACTTTTTATATGTATGTAATGGTGGCAGATAGTTTCAATGGGAAGGAAAAAGTTCAGCGCAGATTTTCAGCTGATGTTCAGATTACTGAAGCTCTTCATGTTCATCGGGTTTGTGGTCGCACTCATCGTGTTCATCAAGTTCCTCGACCTCACCGTCGGAGACATATTCGCCAGCCTGCTAGGCTTCTTACCGACCGGATGGGCCCTTCTCCTGGTAATTAATTCTTTTTTCGAATCAAATTTCACTCATTTACATTCGAAAAATCAAAATTAATAAACTCGGTTTTTTTTTTTTCGTTCATAGATCGCTCAAGCTTGTAGGCCGATAGTGAAGGGCATCGGCATGTGGGGCTCGGTGAAAGCTTTGGGGAGAGGGTACGAGTACCTGATGGGGCTCGTAATCTTCGGGCCCGTGGCCGTGCTCGCGTGGTTCCCGTTCGTATCCGAGTTTCAGACGAGGCTCCTCTTCAACCAGGCCTTTAGCAGAGGTCTACAGATTCAACGTATTCTCGCTGGCGGTAAGAAGAACAAGTAGAGTAATACGAGGTTGTTCTTCGATTGGGATTTATGAGATGAGAGAATGATACAATACTAATAAGAAGAAGAAGAGGGAAAAAAAACACACATAAGAGCTAAGCAATCATCCAAGTATTTTTACATGCTAGCTAGTTAGTAGAACGAAGAAACGATCTTCTCCACCATACCTGAAAAGCCTTGCTAAGATCGGGGCAATTGCTGTTTCCGTTCTTGGAGAAAAACCCGAACCAATCCATGAACAGTTGGTACTGCTCCTCCAAAGGGAGAGTGAGCAGCAGCTGGCCCGTGGCCTCCTCCAGCCCCTTCACGTCCATGCCCTTCTTGCACCTCCGCAGCCACCCGAAATCCGACAGCATCGGCCCGAACCACAGGCCCACGAGCCTCAGCCTCGTCTCCGAACCGCACCGCACTTTTCCCGTCCCCATCGCGGCGAAAACCGCCGCCGAGGTGCGGCTCACCTCGTACCTCACCATCGGAGGGGATTTTTCATACGTTTCCACCATGTACGTCTGCTCGGCCCAGAGATGCACGAATTCTTCCCCCATTTGATGCTCTAATAGGACATCGAACACGAAATTCACGCTGTCCACCTCCTTCGAGATTCTTTCTAGCAAGGGCACTTTTCGGGTTTTTTCCTCTTCACGTTCTCCACCACCGGAGGCCTCCTCGAGTAGGGCAGCGAGTGAGCTTACACAAGACCTGCAAATGATTAGTAGATCGTCCTTGTTCAGTTCTAGGCTGTCCTTTTCACACAGGAGACCTTTGACGAGGTTTTTCAGTTCGTTTCTAGCGTTGGTGTCGCTGCAGGTGGTAATAGAGCGAACGATGTGATTGGTCAGTGTACGCTGTGAATCGACGACGGGGGAATTGAGCCTCTCTGAGATTTCTGAAGTCAATGCACATTCCACGTAGAGCTTAGGCAATAATTCTTTTAGCTTCTCCTCTTCTTCTTCGGTCCACGGCACCGCCGTGATGTATTTCAAGCAGGAGGAGATGCCTCCGTCGAATTTCAGACCGTTCGATACCTGAAAATTTATATATGGAAGGGAATCAAACGGTTTCTTCAGAGGCCGCAATGCAAGTAAGTAAAATACAAAGACCCTAATGTTGTGTTTGGTATGCGGAATTCGGTAACGAAAAGAAAAGAAAAGGTGTAAATGTACAACGGTCGAAGCCTGACGCATTCAATAGTTTAACTTAGTTTTCTGTCGGCACGAATTTTGCATACCAAACGCACCCAGAAGAAACTAAGATGATAACAAACCATCTAATGCCATTAACGGTAGGCCACGAATTACAGACAGTAGAAAGCAAGCAAGCTACAACAATGGAAAATATTTACAACTGCCCGAAAGAGAAAAATCACCTCGAGTACATCGATGGCACGAAAAACCCCAATCTTGGCAAGTCTCCTCCTGCGATCGTCCTCCTCCTCCTCGAACATCATCTCCACCGTCTCGCGGAAAACCCCCAAATTATCCACCTCGGGCACTTCGATCCTGCAAAAGCTGCTGCGGGCCCCATTATTCGCATCGATCAATTCGGCGAAAACCGTACTGTTCGACCTCAGAACCTCCGAACCCGCCTCAAGAACCAACGATTGCCCGTTCTTCCCCTTCAGATTCAGCCTCACGTCGAAGATCCTTGATGGGCTCTTCTCCTCCGGCTCCTCTCCACTTCCGGTGGTTGGATCTGGAAACGGCGATTCCGGGATCGACGTTTGTTTGGGGGTTGGGTTACGGATTATTTGCTGCTGCTGCTGATGGGATATGGGCGAGACCCGACCCGGGGAGAGGATTCTTCGGGCCAAAGGTGGGGCCTTTTGGGTGGGGCTTGAGGATGTGACCTCTGCCTTTCTGGAGCTAGGTGCGTCGATCTTCTTGGCGTGGTTCTCGGGGCTGAGCGGCGGAGTTTTGAAGGAGCAGCACCAGTGACCGCGGCGGCGGGTTTTCTGCATTGCAACTGTAGCCGCGCCAACAGAAGGTGATTATTATTTCTTGATGGGGGGTTTTCAACCTGGGTGACTGTGATTTGGAAAGATAATATAACTTGAAGCTTATTGAATTGAAATGGTGGAGAATATGAGGAGGAATAATTGATATTGAGATGGTATATTGAATGAGAACAAAACAAAGAAATGCTCTAGTTGATCTGGCACTGGCATGAGAATCATCCACCTGTACTCCTTTTTTTTTTTTTTTTTTTTGCTGTACCGAGTTATCTCGACATGTCTATAGGTTAGGCCCTAAATATCGATGTGGGCTTGCGCCACACAGACCTGACGGGGGCTTAATTACGTCACACACTCTAGAGTTGAGACTAATCCCCGAAGCCAGATGAATACGTTCCAAACTCATCTGACAACGATAGTCATAAGCCATAAAGCTCACGAGGAATACTCAAGGAAATTGTGGGAGGGAGATTCGATCTCACGACCTATACTACTATTTTCACTTAAAAGAAAAAAAATGATTTTTAGGAGTCATATCATATGCATAATATTGTCTAAATTGAACAAGTTGAGCGAATATCCAAGCGATCTATCTCGTGAGAAATCCAACATAAACAATTACATCTTTTCTTTGATACGATCAAAGCATGAAATTTCCTAGATTAGAGTTTACCTATGATAAGAAAACACTTCGCATCCATCCACCACGAAGCAGTAGAGTTTGTGCTTGTGTCCGATCTGTGTATATATATATATATATGTATCTCGGAAAAGGGCCCAGCAAAAAGTTGTAGAGGCAATCATTCATCTGTCAGAAAATGAACCTCAACATTTGCAGTAAACTGAGTTTGCAAAGGTAATCGATCGATTAAAAGTTACATGCTTGCATTTGCTGTAAGAGGGCTTGAACGTTCACTTGTACTCTAGTCATATATTCTTAATTACAGGAAGTATAGAACTTTATGTGTCGAACTTTATGACTCGATCTATATTCATATATGTTTTGATTTATAAAACATATTAAGATGTTTGGTGTTTGGATGCAATGCCCAGAGAAGAAAGACATAAGAACAATGCAAAGCAACTTCAAACCAATAAAGGATGATCAAAATTACACACAACATCAACCAAACCCATTGAAAGGTCTTACAAAATGCTTAGCATTACAATATAATATATATATATATATATATATATATGCAAATGCCACTTAGTTGGTGACTGAGAATGTTACTACGGAGCTGAAGTGCTACGTAACTAAATTACACACAATCATTTTTCCCGACAAAAGAATCACAGCTTCAATACCCAAATAGAACATTGCTTTAGAAAGAAAGAAAAAAATCGTAATGGTCCGAAGAATAATCTTCTTTAATAAAAATACACAGGCAGAGTTATCTGCGACGACGTACATCCCCGTAGCAAACTCGTTTATAGCAATCGCCTTCCAATGCAATTTTGCCAAACGCTTTGTACATAATTACCTCACTTGGAAATAGAGCACACTTTACCTTCATCAATGAGAGGAGATTGTATCGTAACCCCCAATGAAGCTGAAACCACTTTCTTCTGAAAAAAAAAAAGAAACGAAAAAAAGAAGCCAAAACCGAAATGAAGGCTCCTGAAAAGCCCTCTTCCCTCTGCTAGATACGAAACTGCTACTACATAAACAAAAGCAACGGATTATCACAATGGGTTTCTGAGATGCAATGAGATCTCCTGAATCCTTGGACCGTCTGTTATATCAGATGAGTCCCAGTATATTGAGAAGTTCTTCAATCATCTGAAAATCAAAGTATTTTACGATTGCAATTCCAAAAATCTCGTCCATCTCAAGTCACAATATCCCGTTTAAGACCCTTTGGTAATAGTCGTATTGTCGTGTTCGCCATGCATCCAGGCTGCTGCTTATTAGGGAGAGCACCAAAGACACGCATTGCTGATAAGACCGACAACATATGATTGGGTAAGAAGACAAACGTACTATGTATTCCTTTTAAGAATGAAAATTAGCATAAAATAAATCAGACCTCTTCTGTCAAACTAAGATGAAATCGTTTCCTCAAGTTCTGTATCGTTCGTTGACCGCCCTTAAAACAAGGGAAATCCGAATCCTGCAAAGGGATCAAATGTTACAACAAAATGGGGCGGTCCACTTCCATGATACTCCCCAAGATATAGAGAGATTGAGACTGACATGAATATGGGTGTGTGTGTGTGTGTAAAGAGAGAGAATCGGTTCCTTATTACCTGCAACATTTCAACAAGAAGTATTATCCGCTCAGCATGTTTCCGACAAGTGAGGAAGCCTTGGATGCATAACACCTGAATGCAACAGATGGAACTTGAATGATGAAAAATAAAAAAAGAAACAAAGTCATTTTTCAAATCTTTTGTATCTATCTACCTTAAAATAATCGAAAAATTCACTCGGAACTCCTTCGGCATCAGAATCCATCACCTGGTAGAAAACAGTAGTAACGATCGGTGAATTTCCGGACACTTACGAAAAAAGACCCCATGTATCCATGTGTGACTTTGTAATCATGAAAGTATTGATGTCTGATCTCACCTCAAGAAGCTCACGGGTTAATTTAAATGGAGCACTTTCGAAATTCACACCTCCAGGTGAATTGGAAAGCATGAAACCGAAATCTATGTGTATGACGTGGCCTTCTTCATCCAACAATAAGTTCCCATTATGCCTATCCTTCACCTGAGATGGAATACATGTGAGAAGGTTGGATGCAGAGTAAGTTAAGCTGAAAGCATTTAAAACATATTGCAACGCAACGATAAAATTCACCTGTAACAGATAGCATACTAGAGAATATCCAGCCATGCTTTCAACGAAGTTTCTCTGCAAAGAACAATAGCACAATTTCAAAATTAATAATCAACCAAGACATAGGACAAAATGATAATCATCCAAGACAAGAGTAAAGGCAAGTATTTTGTATTCATGAATAATTCATTTTATATTTGAGAGTTCATCTTCAAAATTATTCAATACTCTTCAACAAGCACTTCTGTCAGAATATTGGAAAAATTCAACAAAATGTTGGCTAAGTGAAGGAGATACGTTCCATAAGTACTAAAGAAAGATGGTGGCCCGTGTAAACAACATCATCACACCAGCGGTAAAAATTAAACATAATCTTTAGAGGAAGTTTGAGTTTGAAGCTAACATGCAGACAAAGTTTAGAGTGTTTACCTGGGCAAGCTTAAAGCTGGGAGAATTTTCTTGATACTTAGCAACAAAGAACTCGCGCAGACTTGAAACATTGGGAAATCTACTTTTAATTGAGTGGATAGACGCCTGGTGACAAAATCTCTCAATTAATATTTTTTTTTTTTAAAAGCCACAGGCATGTCACTTAAGTAGCTGTAAATTGAATGGTACTATGTCTTCTTACCGTGTCAGGGATAGTTTCAATAAGAGCTGTATATGAGGAAGCAACTAATACTTCATAAGGACGTAACCACAAGGGAAGACCAGCCTCTTGGAATATATCTAACATTTGGAAGTGAAATAGAACGTCATTAAACATTAGCCATAAAAAGCCAAATCAAAACAAGAAAGCCATGTTGGCCTCTTAATCTTTTGTCTCAATAATCATCTCTAATCATTTACGCCACACTGAACCTTAAGCACCGAAACATCACAGATGAGTAGTGATACTAACCGTAAAAGTGAGAAATAAGCTGCACCGCAAGATGCTCTTGTCTACAGTCATCCCCACTCTTCACAATCGCCTGGGTGAAACAAATATAACTGAGTACTGAGATGATGGGGGAAAACATACTACATTATAAGATATGCTAATGGATGGAATGACAGAATTATAAATTATCTAATAATTTGGAAAAATTATTACAAAAAAATAATAAGAAACTGAAGCAATGCATAATAAGAGCCCAAAGACATCAGCCATAATTTAATAAGTGGCAAAGTGGATCTAAGATCTTAAATAGAGTGATCAGCAAACCAGAACGTTTAAATTTCTGATACTTCCGCAATAAGTGAAAGATCACTTACTGAGCGCAAGTCCCAACCGGGTAATTTCCCGAATGCTGAAGCTTTACGTATTCTCTCCTTCTTTACCTCCCAAAGCTCACCAGATAGTGCATCACCAATGTTGGGAATGCCACCATTTGAAACCTGCTTATAGATAGAACAAATAAGTAGATAGCAAATTGTGATACGAAGAGAAGACATTGAACACGAATACATTTACTTGATCAACTAACTACCTTTGGCTGTGAATCTGAAGAATCCTGACCAGCCCCTTTCAAAGGAAGTCCCGGAGGCGCTTCTCCTTTCATTGCAGCCGCCTGAGAATATAAACTTAATGCTAATGTACAAAATATGGCAGAACAGTCGAGGATTGGTAGCAGCTGATTACCTTGACTTCTTCAATAGCCACAGTGCTCGGAACACGTCGATGCTCCTTCTTTCGAGGTGGTTCTTGGTCTACTATGTCATCCATACTAATCCCAGGGTCAGCAGACAACACAACTCTTACCCGCTCTAAATCATTTTGCTCCCTTGGTTGACAAGCACAATTGACCTGGCTACAATTCGAAGCAGAAAACTGAGGACTGCAATTATGATAGGCAGGCTCAGATTGCTCCTCCACCAAGAGATTAACACGAACGAATTTCACTTTAGCCTCCCATAACTGATTCATTGCCTGGTCAATAGCTTCAGAGGTGGACCTCGACATTCTATCGTAACCGTTATGATGCATATCATTTCCTGTCCGTAGAGGATAAGCCCATGGTGGAGGCTTCGGCAGTAGTGCGTCCCCATTCGCTAGTGGTATTCCTCCTTTCGATAGCTTTTGTGAATTGGATGCATCCTTGGTGGTACTAACTCACAAAATACATTTGTTATTCCCTCAATAAACAAACAAAAATCTTAAATTTGAAAAGATCAATTGAGGCTAATTCTCCACATATAACTCACCTTGGGGCTTCACTCTTCAAGACTTCGATAAAGATCATGTAGGGAGCCTTCTCTCTGGAATTCAGGAGGATGGCTTCATCTTCAGGTATGTGAAGCACGCGGTACACACCCCTCCCCATTGGAAAACATATTCCTGTAACATAAAAATTAACTGAAGGAACGACCTTCCTATAATAGTTGGCAGTGAATTTGCTAAACTAAAAAGATTTGGGTGAAAAAATCTCTACTCATCCATGTGGCTAAACAGAGAAAGGGAAGCATAGAAACAATATCGGGAGACAGCTGACTAATAGATTAAAAGTTCATGTATTCTTTATCAGGAAAACAAAGGATCAATTGAAAGCACTAGCAAAAGGTCTTAGTAAAATTGTAGTCCTCCACAAACTATGACTGCTCTCCATAACGTTATGGCTATGCTGCTGATGTTCTCCACACTATTTTCTACCAAGTACAAGTACACTACAAGTAATGCAATAACGTGAGAATTACTGAATCCTAAAACATGCGACTTTAAACCAAAACAGTATGAATCGATGTTGTATTTACCTCCACTGCTCTGAACATCACTTATATGCTCGTTGACTTCCGCAAGAGACTGAAAAGTAGAGAACAGATGTTCAGCATGATAAAATAAGATGCACGGGTGGAACTTTTTGGGGATAATGGAAGAAGATGAAAGTCTGAGAACCTCACGGAGAGCAGCTTTGCGATCCTCAATAGGGAATACATCAACAAGTCCATAAGATGTCTCGCACAAACTTTGCACAAAGTCAAGGGACTCATGGTAGGTCCCTTTCCTTAATTGTGCTGCAGCATTTGGGAGAGGAGGTTTAGCATTTGACTTTTCATTTTGTTGCCTTGGTGAGCCAGGACTTCTCTGCATGATGAATCATTTAATGAATAGCTAAAGCAAGAGATCAAATATTTCAAAACAAAGAATATAAATATATACTATCATTATAGTAAAACAGAGAGCATGCCATTATTTGTATTTATTTGGAAAATGAACAGATCAACACACTTGACGAACTTATTAGCAGTAAGAAAAATAAAGGATCAACTAACCACTTGGTTCTTTCTGGAACCATATAGTTCTGAATCCTCAATTGAACGATCACGATCTTTGAACAGTTTTCGAAAAAAATTCTCAGTTCCAGGGCTGCTTTCAAGCACATTCTTGCTATGCCTGTTATCATTTACCATTGAATTTTTGGAATCTTCTGGATGAACTCGAAACAATCTGCGGAACAATGAGAACTCTGAAGGCTCTTCTTCATCCTCGCCATCTGCATGCCCTTTCCGGTCATCATCATGATGTTCAACAAGATCTTTTCTGTCGTCAACACTTTCCTTAAAGATCTTTTTGAAGAATCCTTCTTTATCCTCATCTTCTGAACTCTTTATCACTCTCTCTGAATCATCATTATTGTCATCCGGATCCTTTTTGTCCTCAGATTTATCCTTAAAGAGCTTCTTGAAAAAGTTATCCTTCTCACCTTCTTCCAATGATTTAGATAACATTTTTTCATCCGGATCATTTTTGCCATCTCGAAACAACCGTTTGAAAAATCCATCAGTACTGGAGCTAACATCTTCCTCATCTTTACTACTCAAAAGCCTCCTAAAAAACCCATCCTTCTCTGACTCCTCATCATCCTTACTTATCGATTGCCTTGCATCCTCATCTCTACTACTACTAAGCAATCTCTTTAGAAACCCATTTTCTTTCTCATGGTGGTTCTCCTCACCTTTTTGCATATCCATAGACTGCCTCACATCCTCATCACGGCTACTACTCAACAATTTCTTAAAAAAACCACCATCTTTCTCATGGTTCTCCTCATCTTTATGCTTATCCATTGACTTCCTTACATCCTCGCCCCGACTGTCCCTTAGCAATCTCTTGAAAAATCCACCTTCCTCATTCTCTTTCTCCCTGTCTAACGATTTCCTCAAATCCTCATCATGGCTATCTCTCAAAAACCTCTTTAAGAACCCACCATCTCTCTCGGAACCTTCCTCTTCTTCCTTCTCCCCAGATTTCCTAAACAGAAGTGCATCTCTCACCTTTGGCCCCGGGATAAACTTCTTAAAAATCTTATTCCCATCTGCCTCCGGTGAACCCATCGTTCTCCCGCCATCATCTTGTGGTGTTGTGCTCCGACCTGGTGAAAATGAAAATGACCTTAACACCGACCCACTTGAAGGTGGTGACGAAGCCAATGACAACAGCTTCTGTTTTGACGACAACAGCCTATTCAATACCGGATTCTTCCCCAGTGGACTACTATTACTGTTTCCACCGCTTGAAAAACCAAACACACCAGTGCTCTGTGGCTTAATCAGAAGCGGCCATTCTCCCATCAACGTGGCTGCAAACTGACACTTCTCTTGAATCCTACTAATCCCTTCATTGTCATCCACATCCTCCAACTCGGCCATAAGAAACCAGTGCACTTTAAGCGCAATTTTCAACGATTTCGAACAGATATCGATCACAAACTTATCTAGAGAGGGGCTAGGCTTGTGAATGCACATGTAGCATATCTGAAAGAGGTAGCTCTCGATTCCAGAAAGAGGCAAAGTGTACATACGATTGCACAAGTAGTCCCTTACACCAGGATGATCGTGCTTGTACAAATAGCTGACGGCGATCCACTCGCAGAAAAAAGCTGAATCGAAGAATCTGATTAGCCAACCGCTCTCCCCGGAGGCAGTATCGCTCGTCGGAATCGTGCGTGTGGTGACCTCGCGAGGCGACTCGGAAGTCCACTCGCCGAACGCGCGCGTAAGTCCGAGGAGTTTCGCCATTTTGATGTTTCAATTTCACGGTCTGAGCATACCTAATAATGAAGAGCTGGATCGGTCAATTCAAAAACCCGCGATTCGGATAAGAAAAGGGGGGAATCGAATTGAAGCTCATCAACGACGCCGCAGGAGGAGGAGGAGGAGGAGGAGGAAAGGCGATTGACGCAGGTGGTGGTGGTGCTAACGTGCGCGGAGGGTGTTTGAGGGGTTTTTTTCCTTTTTTGTTATTTCTTTTTATATATCATTTATTTGGTTGAATATTTCAGAGTGGCGTCTGTATGGTGGATGACGGCAAAGGTAATAATGCAATTCGTCTTCCTTTCTTTTTAAGATTTATTTTTTTATTATTATAGTTTAAATTCTTGGTGTGAATGTGAAAAGAAGAATCCAAGAGGAATTTTCAAATTTACGAATTGGAGAAGCCATGTGAAATCGTTGTTGACAAGTTGTTTTTGATAATTAAAAAATCTTTTTCCTAGAAAATTAAATAATTAAAACTTGGAGCATGGCCACTCATTTTTTTTTATTTCAAAACCATAGCAAATATTTCATTTCATGAAAATTTGTATAACATGGGTTAAATAACCAATAGATCTCTATGCAAATACCCGCGGAGATAAAAACTCAAATCATTAGGACATAAAGTCCAACTCACACAAAGCAAACCAAATTTATAGACTACTCTAACATATAAGCTAGACAGCCATCAACTTCTACTACCACTAAATCTTAAAACTCCATAAAAATGGAGGCTAGTAAGCTAAAATTTGCCGTAGACTACAAACTTTGGACCAATTGGATGATGAGCAAAAAACCCGAAAATAGTCATATCTTTAGTGTTGAATGCCTCTTTTGGTCAATTCTGTAACAATATTCAATTAAAACCCTAATTCTTGAAGATTAAGAATTTCTCAACCAAAGGCCCATGAAATTTTCCCTCATACAATTTCCCAAAATTGAAGACTCAAGCTCCAACATGTAGAAAATGAAAAACAAACGAGCAACTAAATTAAATAAAGATGGGAAAAATGAAAAATGTTGAGCTTGTAACAAAACATATAAACCAGGTGAATTAGTCCCGTCCCGCCTCACACCATGGTTGTACCATAGATGATAATGATATTCAGATTCAACTTAGTCAAAGTATGAAGATCACTGTGTTGGAAAAAAAATCACTAAAATTAATTACATAGCATTGTATTCTACTTTGGACCTTGTTGAGACTTTCGGTTAAAACAAATAAACCAAATTTGATAAATTCTTCCTAAACGTTTTAAATAAAATCGGTAGAAACTCAAATATATATTTTCAAACATAATAAGGCATTCGTACGTACATACTAACCGTCATATATATATTATCCCTCCCTTGATACACCAAGATGAGCTTGTGATGAAACTAAAGAGATGTTTATTTTGACAAGAGTTGAAAAAAAAAATTATTACAAAGAGCCTACTTACAAAGAAGAAACAATAATGTGCCTCTAACACACACCATGCCATTGATTTGTAACCTGCGAATAGTCTCTCTCAATCCCAGGCAGGCTGTTGAGTTTCCAATTCAAACATAGTACAGCAGCTGTGTAATAACTAACTAACATTTCTTTGATCCTAATCAGGTAGTATTGTGCTTGAATCATAATAAAAATGTATACAGGATCTCAAGTAATTGTCATGATATAAGAGCATGATTACTTTACCTTCTGCTTCGTTTTTTCTCGGACCATTTTCGAGGAAAAATTATCCGATGTGTTTTTTTTTTTTGTAAAAACGACCTCAACACACAAGGAGATTTGATAAGGAGAAGATGAAATTACCTTCAAAAGGGAAACTCAGACACTAACCTTCAACAAACAAACAGTTACATGAACACGTTGCTTCTTGAGATGCAATATGAGCAGCTGTGGTCCTCCGTCTTGTTTTTTTTTTTTTCATCCGTTTAAATGTTATCTACATTTTCCAAGTCATGACCACCAGATCGAATTAGATGTTAAAACAAAAAGCATGAGTAGTAGGAACTTAAATATTCTTGATTGCTATTGCAAAGCACGTAACGATAACATATTTCTCGCCTTTTTGAGAATATCTTTTTCAGGTAATAGATGAATAAATTAGAAAAGTTTAATGTAAATCTTCGCAATCTACATCGTACCTTATCAATCAGATGCTGCGTCCCATGAGAAGATTCGATTACATCCTCCCAAAATCGAGCACGTGTCGTGTTTGTATCCTCCTACACGTGTCATAAACAATACAGATCGATGAGATTGACCCCGGAAAGTTTTATTTTCGAAGGGTTAGAAGACAATTAACTATAAATGATTATGATTATTTCAGGAACAGCCCACATAACGCCATAGAAGACATTGCCTTTGCTTCTTCGCATTTCAATCTAACTGTAAACAGGCAGTTATTCCGTGGACAAACTGTTTGTAGGAGGGAAAGAACTCGAAGGGTTTGTAATAACTTTTGTGATTTTCTCGCCGTATCAACGCCCTACTACACTAGAATGTCGTAGTAAAAGTATTTTTTTCTTGAAGTATCCTGAAGTTTGTACTAATATGGTGAACACACGATTTAGATTAAGCCCAACAAAAAAGGCGACAATCTTGATTTTCTTGAAAGAAAGGGGCACGTTGTGACGCTAACTAAGCAAAATCTACTATATGGGATTAAAATATTCAAGATAATGAAGCTCACCGCAGTAGAGTGAGCTCCGACACGAACGAGCAACAAAATAAAACGAAGAGCATTTCGAAAAGGCCATTGCCGAGGTTTTTGTTTTCTCAAATCGGCCTAGTCAGCAAGATAATCAGTAATTTAAAGCATTCATGATAATGCAGATAAGTTATTACGCAACATATTCGTCTTCAAGAACTATGCTTCTGGTACTTGACGATATATGCCTGCAAAGTTAAGACATGAAACATAATGTTGTAATGAAATTTATAGTTGCATTGTATCGAAAAACAACACGCAGGGATATTTAACACCGTTTATCAACTTCTGATGCAAGTAATTCAAAAAAACAGGCAATAAACACTAACCTGTATAAGTTTGGAGATCTTCGCCTGTGAAGATCTCAAGTATGCAGCAACAGCTCCATCATTCTCGGGAATTCCAGAGGTTCCACAGCTTTCGATAATCTTACTAATGGATTTTTTAATAATAATTTTATGAACGAATCTGTTTATCTTACCCTTTATGTAGTAAGGCTTGAGCTCCTCCTTGATGTGCTCCACCAGGGCAAACTTGAAAGCCCTTATCGATCTTTTGTTACTCACAGCCACAGGCACACTTTGGTCCAACCGATTCACAGCATCGGATCTTCTTAGGGTTTCTTTCTTCCCAACAACTTCGTGCCCATCTATATCCCCGTTGGTGACATTTAGATTTGAGCTTTCACTTCTTCATTAATGCAAAATCATGATCAGCTTATAATAACCAAAGCCATGAGTAATGACACGAGCAATTCTATTAACCAAACAACTCAAAGAGGTTTCTCTAATACATACATGATCCTCAGTAACCATTAACCATGGTCAACATTGCAGTAAAGTCTAATCTCATGAGGGTCGATAAGATTATACCTGTGTGGATTCGTTGAGTTAACTTGACTCGTGATGGCCATGGTCCTTTGTTCTTGCCTCCATCCATCTAGGCCGGGGGACATTGCAAAGGAAGGCACGAGATTCATGTCGATTTTTTCCATTCTTACAGTTGCAATAGGACAAAAACAATTATCAGTTGTGTCTCTATAACATGGATAGCTAAGTAAATAGATTTAAAAAGTTAAAAAAAAATCGAGGGATCATAATCAAACCAAACAAGTAATTGGGAGTGAAAATACAGTTTGGCTCTACCTGAAGCCTTAAGTGGTCAAAGAAACAGCGTTAAAAGCACAATAGACGCAGCACAATTTAAGAACAAAGACAATTGTCTGAAACAAATCAGAGCAAAACCAAAGAGGAAATTGCTAATCAAGAACTCGATTGGAGTTTCTAATAGTTTACATAATAGAAATGTCTTCTTCATCTAAATTACAATATGCTAAATTACGGGTTTCATCCTACAATCAATTGGTGATAGGAAAATATGGTTCTTTCATTTATATATGTGTGATCGATAATCTCAACACGTCCCCCCACGTGTGGCACAATTCAAAGCCTAACAAGTGAACAAATCAAATCGGGCTCACCGTGAGTCAAACAAGCATGATACATTACACACCTAAAATCATAGAAAGAATCTCATCATCAACCGCAAAAAACCTTCTCAAGCCCAAAAGACTCAATCTGCACTATAAGCTCATCAATAACAGTGCAACTAATAAGGATTTTACATTTACTTAATTGCTAACCCGGCCAACATGTGATTCGACGAAGAAAGAAAGACACAAAGTGCACATATGTCGTAATAACTCGAACATAAAATCGCCAGAAACATTACAGGAAAGCAGCCGCAAGGAAAGTCTCACTTCATTATGAGTCGATTTTTTTCCGAAGAAGTAAACAAAAAAGGTATAAACAAGATATGTGTGTGTGCGCGTTGCACCAAAACTTCAATGGTAACCAAGAGGAAACGGATTATTAAAACACACCTGAGCTGAGCCCTGAATCGCAAAGATTTGACCGAAGCGCTTGTGAAGACAAGGAATTTGTTTTTTTCTTTTTAGATTAAAATGGTGGTGTCCTCTGTTGTGTGTGCCTACGTTGGGTGAAGGGGGTTCTGAAATGAAACAGCTCGGACTAGTAGACACCTTTTTCCAAGAGGTTAATTTAGATTGTTTGGGGGGGGGGGGGGGGGAATAAATGAAAATTTATTTAGAAAAATACATAATCTGGGAAAGAAAAAAGAAACAACAATTCAAATACATAATCATTTTCTCTGAAAATAAATGAAGAAAAAATACATACTCATTTTATGGTTATTCTCATATTCATTGATTATATATATATATATATTAAATTCAGTCGCTTGAGTTCTCATCAACTGTGGTGTGGTTATTGGTTTGTAGCAAACCAATGTGTAATAAACAAGTAAATAATTCAAGTTTATATTGTATCCATCCCATATTTTTCCAAATATATATTTACGAAATATAACTTCGATCACAAACCAACTTATCGTAATACACAAAGGCATGGCATAAAAAAAGAAGTTGAATTTGCATTTACATTATTTATTCCTTTTCTATTGCAAGTTTGATCAACCTCAATTCTCTCATCTCACAATTCTAATCCAATTTAAATCCACTATTAACTTGTGGAAAAAAAAAAGGCAAATGCATTTACGCTGTATTTCTTCTCTTTTGTTTGTCTATTCACTTAATATTATATCAAATCCATAAATAAAAAAATCTATTTAAAGTAGATAAAAAAAACCCAAAGTTCTCAATAAATAAACCAAGATTTAGTTTGAGACCAACAAGATCTATCATCTTCTACTATTTAACCGATCCCCATGCGCAATAAATCTTGATTTTCAGACATATATACGCATCTTTTGATCTCTCTGACATGGCTTCACTGTCACTCATAATCTTCGCCTTCCTCTTATTCTCCACCGCCTCCTTCGCCGACCGACCGACAACTTCGATCCTCGAAGCATGCAGAGCCTCACGCGACCCACCGACATGCGAGACGTGGCTGTCCAAATCCACGCGCCTCCCTCAAAACGCCACCGTTTCCGACGTCATCCAGTCGTCACTGAACCTCACCTCCCGCAACATCAGCAAGGGTCGGGAGATGATGCGAGCCATACTCCGAACCACCCGCGGCAACTTCAACCGGACCAGAGCCGCCAAGTCCTGCCTCAAGGGCCTGAAGCTCGCCTGCCACAGGCTGAAACTCGCCCGACGCGGCAAGAGCATCAGGGACTCACGCGCGTGGATGAGCGCGTCGCTGACGTACCAGCTCGGGTGCTGGTCGGGTCTCAAGAAAGTCAACGGGTCAACGCTGGTCAGAGACGCCATGGCCTTCTTGAACGGCACCTTGATCCTCGGGACCAGCGATGCCCTGGCCATGATCGCCAACTACGACTTCTTCGGGGCCGAGACCGGGTCGTGGGGCCCGGTTCGGACCGAGAGGGACGGTTTCTGGGCGCCCGCGGGTCGGGTCGTTCCTCCCGGGTTTCCGGCTGGCAGAGGCGGAGGTGGAGGCGGAGGCGTGCCGCGCGGGCTGGAGCCGGACGCGACGGTGTGCAAGGATGATGGAGGAGGAGGAGGAGGAGGGCGGTGCGATCACGAGACGGTTCAGGACGCGATCGACGGGGCCCCGGGTGGAAACGGGTCGTCGGGTCGCAAGCGGTACGTTATATTCGTCAAGGCCGGGATCTACGAGGAGACGGTTAGGGTTCCTCTGAAGAAGAAGAACTTGGTTTTGTTGGGGGACGGGATGGGGAAGACGATCATTACCGGGTCGAGGAACGCGGAGCAACCCGGCATGAGCACGTACAATTCGGCGACGTTCGGTGAGTTTCGAAGAAATCTCGTAACCAATTCTCATGTTTAAAGGGAGTACATCATATTTTAATTTCGTATAATTTATTCCAATACGTTTTTTCAATGGCGGAGCTACAGGAGAATCAGTGGGGTCAATGGACCCCGCTCGAAAAAAAATTATTATTAATTTAGATTGAAATTTTAGTAGCACGACTAAAATTGAAGAAAATTAAGCTAATAGGCCGATGAAAAAAATGTTGAAAAATATTGAAGCCTATGATCCAATTAAACTGGACCCCACTTACTTATTTCTCTCTCCGACAATGCGTTTTTAGATGGAGTGATCATTCAACCTGACTTCAGAGCTCATGCAACGAGAGGTCATGGGACGAATTTCCACGGCTATCCAATTTTAGAAAATAACACGTTTAAGGTTAGATAAAGAGGAAACTAGTCTTGCGTAAGGGGACGTCTAGGAAATAAGTTTATATAAAATTAAAATACGATACTCTCCCTTCACCCTTTGCGTTTTCACGCGAAGCGGTCATTCAGTAGTTTCAAAAGAGACTGTCGAAACCCAAAATCCTCGGACGAATAGTTACGTCGAGCACGATAATAACCTCTTACGGTTCGATCCACTGCAGGAGTATCGGGAGACGGATTCATGGCGAGCAACATCACCTTCCGAAACACGGCGGGTCCCGAGGCGCACCAAGCCGTAGCCTTCCGTTCGGACAGCGACCGTTCGATCGTCGAGAGCTGCGAGTTCATCGGAAACCAAGACACCCTCTACGTGCACAGCCTAAGACAGTACTACAAATCGTGTATTATCCAAGGAAACGTCGACTTCATCTTCGGGTTCGGCACGTCCTTCTTCGAGAACTGCACGATCCTCGTCGCCCCACGACAGGTTTCTGAACGACTACTTCACCTAAAAGATTAAGCTTGAAGAGTCTGTATCATATTTTAATTTCTATATATTATAATTTCCGACACAGGTCAACCCCGAGAAAGGCGAGAAGAACACCGTCACGGCCCAAGGAAGGACCGACCCGGCCCAATCGACCGGATTCGTCTTCCACAACTGCCTCGTCAACGGCACGGAGGCTTACATGCGGTTCTACTACGGCAATCCCGAGAAGCACATGAATTTCTTGGGCCGGCCGTGGAAGGAATACTCGAGGACGGTTTTCGTCAACTCGACTTTGGAGGCCTTGATTTCGCGCCCGGGCTGGTTGCCGTGGGACGGGGATTTCGCTCTGCAGACGCTTTATTACGGCGAGTGCCGTAATAAAGGCGAAGGCGCCGACACCTCGAACCGAGCCGCGTGGAGCAATCAGATCCCGGCCGAGCACGTCGGGGCTTATTCGATTCAGAACTTCATCGAAGGCGATCGGTGGATCCCTTCGGTGCAGTAAAAGCAAAGCAACAAAAACTGAATGATTTGAGAGATTTTGTAATAATAACATGTAGAATTTCATTCATTACAAAGAATAATAATACACGAGAAACACAGTCATATTAGTTCTACAGGTTTATGGTGATCGAAAGCGGATCTTGCCCGGGATCCACCACGAACGTCTTCACGACTTTAAATTCGTTCGAACGAAAGCCGATGACTTCAATCTCGTACGATCCGTGAAACCCTCGAAACTCGAACCGGCACCGTTCGTCGATAACTCCGCGAGCCTCAGACAACCACTCACGTTTCAGTTCGAGGAATCTCTTACCGGCGACGTTGACTTCCCCCTCGGCGTCGACCAAATGCGCGTTTTCCCGGCTCATGAAAAGCTCCCAGAAACCCCACAGCATCACTCCCTCCACCGCGGGATGAGCATAGGCCTCTCGAAGCATGACTTCGAGATCCTCGGCCCTAACGTACTCGTTGCTCGAGGAGACGTCGAGCTCCGTGAACCACACCGGGAGCCCCAAAATCCCGAGCTTGTCCAGAGCCGAGCACACCACGGGCCCCACGGGGCTGTCTATGTGCCCCTGCACGCCGATCCCGCCCACGGGAGCCCCCTGCTGTTGGAGATCGAGGACGTGGTTAACGTACTTCTCCGGGGACGACCTCGAATCGGCTCCGTCTTCCACGTGGTAGTCGTTGACGAAGAGCAGAGCCGACGGGTCGAGTTCGTGGGCCGTTTTGAACATCTGGGCTCGCACGTCCTTGCCCAGACGGTCCCGGTAAAACGACCCGTGGAGCATCTCGTTGTTCACGTCGTAGTGCTCGAATTTCCCCTTGTAGCGGGTCAGGAGGCCCGTGAGACGGCTCTGGACCGCCCTCGCGAGGTCGGTTCGGCTCAGGGCACGGATCCACGGCTGGACCGTCGACTCGACCTCCCAGAATATGCAGTGGCCCCGGGCTCGGATGCCGCGGCTGCTGCAGAGGCTCAGCATCTCGTCGGCGTCTCGGTAGTTGAGGTTCCCCTGCTGCGGCTCGGTCCAGTACCATTTGAGCTCGTTCCCGAAGACGGACCAGTTGAAGTTGTTGCAGAAGAAGTCGACGAAGTCCTCGTTGTCTATCTGGGACCGGTTCATGCACGAGCCGAGCGGGAAGCTGTTTTGTGTCTGCTTGATTCTTACGAAGGTCCCCGCTAGCGCGGCGGGGTCGGAGGAGGTAAAATTTAAGACGACGTCGCGCTTTCGTATCTGCGTTCATAGTTTAATAAGGCTCAAAAACGTCGAAATCGGACCAAATACGACATAAAACGTAAAGGCTTAATTAACTTTTTCGTCCCGTAAGTTAAGAGGGGTGAAACTTTCAGGACAAGGGGTTGTAATTTTAGGACATTAACTTTCAAAATTGGAGCAGTTCAAAGACAAAAAGCAAGCGTCAACTGGACGCCACGTCGCCTCTTCTGATAACGCATCAGTGCATCTGGACGGTAAGTCGCCTCTTTTTTATGACATGGAAGTCCAACTGGACGCCACGTCAAGTCTTTAGTATGACGTGGCGTGCAGTTGGTTTCAAGATGGGCCGCCACGTCATCAGAAGACGTGACGGGCGTCCAGTTGGCGCTTGTTGTCCTTAAATTGCTTCGATTTTGAAAGTTAGTGCTGAAAGTGCCGCCACCCCTCCTAACTCATTGGACGAAAAAAAAAAAATACCTAAGCCAAAAGCTTAAAAAAAAAAAAAACAAACTATTACCATTTCGGTCTGATTCTTCAAGTGCCTGAACCGCGCGTGCCTATCCACGGCAAAGATCTGAAACCCGGCAACCATGAGATCGAGCCCGGGATCGGGGCCCTGAACGTAAACCATAACCTTCCCAAACTGCTTCTCGATCCTAAAAGATCCGCCGATCTCGTGCCACTTGTCGTCGTCGACCTCCACCTGGCCGCCGTTCACCCACTGACCGTCGACCCCGAGGGCCACGTTGACGCCCTGAGGCTTAGCCACGCGGCCACCACCGATTCGAACCCACGCGGAGACCTGGTAGGTCACGAAGAGCTTGATCTTATCCGTTATTGTCTGCGCGGGTCCCATCCACGTCTGCGTACGGTTCGCGACGAGGATGCAACGGCCGCTCAAGGGCTCGTGTGGTCCCAACGAGTCCCGAGCCATCGAAGGCAGTATGTGCGGGGAACCGTTCGCTACCGTGAGTGTGCAGTTCCCGAGGGGAAAGAAGCCATTCGTACCGTCGCTGAGGTTGCTATTTGCTAAAATGTTGACTCCAAAAGCAACATCCTGATAACATTACAAGCAAAAAAAATTGCATCTTTAATCGATTTTTGTCTCGAAAATTGCATTTTTTTTAGGGTTCTTGCCTCGGTTTCTGGCGGGAACGAAGGCGGAGGCTTCGAAGCGCGTTTTACCACCATTTTATTCAGTAATATGTCTGTACCCGGAGGCGGGCCCTCTAAGTAGATAACGGCTCTCGAAGGAGAAGCATTTAACAGAAATTTCCCTTGCAGCTGAACCCAATCTCTGTCTGTTGCCTTGACACTAAATAACATGCAATGCAATGATTTGATTGATTGATTCACATTACCTTTTACAAATTTGAAGGTAAAAAATGCAATTTTTTCACTGAAATAAATTACCTGCCAATGCTTATGTACTGCTCGCGGAGATCGAAAGACTGAACCCAAAGCGTAGCTCTAAGATCCGTACTGTTGACGTTATTACCGTAGACTCGAACCGCAGCAACAACCTCGTACGCACGTTTCCTCTGGACCCGCCCCGTTATCTCCTGCTGAATCCCGTTCCAAGTCTGCGTGCGGTTTTCCGTCGAAGCAAAGAACTTTCCGGAAGCAGGAAGAATCTTCCCGTCCGAAGCGGAACCGCGAAGGACGATATTGCAGCCTCTTCCCGACCAGTTTTTGAGGCCGTCGTCGAACTGCGGATTCTGTACGATGTTCTCCTCATCCTCCTCGGCGGGTTTAGGCCTATTAAGGTTTTGTCTCTGTAATAAAATGAAAACCGAATATTATTTGGGAAATTCTTACGTATTTACAGCGTCCAGATTCGCTTACATCATCGTTGCAGGAGACAACCACCGATCTTAGGAGGAGGTCGACGCCAGGTGGAGGGCCTTCGAGGTAGAACGTGGCCCGACGGGGACGGTTCGATAGGGAAAATGTTCCTTCTAATTTCTCCCAATGCTCTTTGGAAGCACAAGTTCTGCATATTAGTAGCTAAATAAATATATATAGAGGTAATTAATAAGAAGAAGAAAAATATATACATTACCTTCCGATGAACAGGTAGCTAACCGAGGAATCGTGGGACTCGAGCTTTAAGGTCGCTTGAACGCTCGCGGAAGCTTCTTTCTGGCTGGCGATGCGAACCCACGCGGAGACAGTGTAGGTGGGGCCCACGAGGATGCGGTCCGTGATGTCTTGTTCGAGGCCTTGCCAGGATTCTTTTCTGTCGGTAAGGACGGCGTAGGGGCCACTGGGAACCTGCGGTGGCTCACGAGGGGAGCCGATTTCTTGGGAGGCCACGAATGCTTTGCAGCAATTGGGGTTCCACTGATCGAGCCTGCTCGAGAAATCGTGGTTTTGGATGATGTTCGTGAGCGGTTTCTTCGACTCGTCGTTCGATTTCTGCAACGAATACGATGCAAATGGCATTAATTATATGTAAGAACTCTGTAAACACGTAATGCAGCAAAATCTGGAGAAATTTGAGACTAAAAATTGGTTCACCAATGATGGTTTTTGAGCAAAAATCGGTACCTCGTGATGAAGGCAATCATCGGCAGCATTTGTTGACGCCATCGTGTCGCTTGGTTCCTGAAAGAAATACATAACCCACGCGGCAAAAGATCGATCGAACACGACTTTAATAAAAGGGCTTCACTGTAAAATCAACACCAATAAAAAAAAAAAACCCCGCAATCGTAAAAGCACATTCGTAATTACCTGTAAATCAGCGGCGGTTTCCCTTGTGAAGCAGCAATTGAAGAACCTTCTCATTTATATAGCACGACATCAGCCTACACCGCGCGGATAATTGGTGCTGTGAAGCTCAAGGCAAATGTCAACTAACGAATAGTCAGACTTAGAAGTGTCTTTTGGTTTTCTTATTTAAAAAAAAAAAAAAAACTTTTTTTTCTTGATTTGTTGGCTTGTCGCTGTGAAATAGAGCTTATCTGATGTCAAAGAATGCTCCTTTCGATATTAAAAAAGGGTTCTTTACATTAATGTATCAGCTGCTAAGTTTCTTTGGAGTGCAGATTGAGGAATGGTAATTTGGATTCTTGAGACAAAATATTTTTATTCATGGTCTCCATTTCTAGTGTTAGCTTTATGGTTTTTTTTTTTTTTTTTAATTAGATACCTTTAGATCTCTCGCAACAACCCATGATTGTGTGAAATTGTTTGAACCGGGAAGGTAGGTAAAATCTGGCTATTCTCATAGTGTGACTTTTCAGCAATCTATTGCAAGAATAATAATAAAAAATAAAAAGGAAAAGAAAAAGCAATCTATTGTAAGATTTCTCGAGAGTGATTACGTAAGACGCCAAGATCCAATGAGACTCCACCAAGCACTCGCTTACAATACAAAATTTAGCTTCTTTCATTAATTTATCAAAGATAGAAAAAAAAAATTAAATCTTCAAAGATTATTTGGAAGGTATTGAATTTGAGCAGGCCCAGCATCATATTATAGCCCACTCTGCAAAGCCCGGTATCTCTTAAATCGCTCCAAAACCCTAAACTCATGCACCTTAAAAAGGTTGGGTAAATCGAAAAAAAAAGGGTGGGGAAAATAGTAAAAAAAAAAACAAATTTATATTTTTCTGCGGAACCCTAATTTTGCCGCCTACTACAGGTGGTCATCGTTGTTTGCCGGAGATTATTTGCACTGTTCATTTGGGCAAATATGTTGCTCTTGTTTGAGACCCCGGCCGGCTTCGCCCTCTTCAAAGTTTTGGATGAAGGCAAACTAACTAAAGTCGAGGTGCGGCAATAAGTTTTCGATCAAGCTCGTTGTTTCGTGTTAATTCTTCTTGAAATCGTTTTCTTTCTTATCATTGATTTTTCATATGTCGTGGTGTTGCAGGATTTGGGCAATGAGTTCCTGACTCCCGACTCTGCTAGAAAGGTACCAATTCGTTGTGTCTCAGTTTTGAACGTCTATTTAATTCGAAATTACGACTGTTGAATAACTCTGATTGTTATTGGCTTTAGGTTGTCAAGCTTAGAGCTTTTTCGAAGTTTGATAACATGTCAGAGGCTTTATCTACTGCATCGCTTTTAATTGATAGCAAACCAAGCAAAGATTTGAGGAAGTTCTTGCGCAGTCATTGTGAAGGTGACATTTTGGCAGTGGCGGACTCCAAACTAGGAAATGCGATCAAAGAGAAGCTGGTTGGTTTTGTTAGTCAAGTGAAATATTTCTTCTTACACGTTTTATGAGCATTTTAAGATTTAGCTTTGAGCTATTAATTTTTTTTTGGCAGCAAATCGAATGCGTCCACAATAATGCTGTCATGGAATTGATGAGAGGAGTAAGGAGTCAATTGACTGAACTTATATCTGGTTTAGCTGCACAAGACTTGGCTCCAATGAGCCTGGGATTGTCTCATAGCCTGTCGAGGTTCAAGTTGAAGTTTAGTCCCGACAAGGTGAGCCTCTATTTCTTAGCTAAACCTTGGCAAAAAGTTCAAAAGTATGATGATATATATAGAGGAGTGATTGATTATGCATTTTGTTGGATTTTATTTTGGTTGGTGCTGCTTTAGGTTGACACGATGATTATCCAAGCTATTAGCTTACTGGATGACCTCGATAAAGAGCTGAATACTTATGCAATGAGGGTAAGAGAATGGTATGGTTGGCATTTCCCCGAGCTCGCAAAAATCGTACAAGACAGCATCCTTTATGCTAAGACAGTGAAATTAATGGGCAGTCGCTCAAATGCTGCCAATCTTGATTTCTCCGAGGTAATGCAGTAGCATCTTATATGTGAAATCGGGCTTCGTCTATGCCTATAAGTCATGTCTATGCATTATTGTCTTATATTTGTTTATTTCATTATTGATTTAGATTTCTACTAAACTTTGTATAGATACTGCCTGAGGAGGTTGAGGCTGAAATGAAAGAGGCTGCTGTGATTTCCATGGGAACTGAAGTCAGTGACATGGATTTAGAAAACATCAAAGACCTGTGCAACCAAGTCTTATCTCTCTCTGAATACCGAGCTCAGCTTTACGACTACTTAAAGAGCAGAATGAACGCGATTGCCCCGAATCTCACAGCCCTCGTGGGTGAACTCGTCGGTGCTCGTTTGATCGCACACGGAGGAAGCTTACTGAATCTTGCTAAGCAACCGGGAAGCACTGTTCAGATTCTCGGTGCGGAGAAGGCCCTTTTCAGAGCCCTTAAGACGAAGCAGTCAACTCCCAAATACGGTCTGATTTATCATGCATCATTGATAGGCCAAGCTGCACCGAAACACAAGGGTAAGATCTCGCGTTCTCTTGCTGCTAAAGCTGCTTTGGCGATTCGATGCGATGCTCTTGGAGACTCGGAAGATAACTCTATGGGCTTGGAGAATCGGGCCAAGGTAATTTATGATACAATGCCAGATTCTTTTCCTTAAACCTTTGCAGTCTTTGTAATGATAGATTATCTTTGTTTTTTTCTTGTTGGTAGCTTGAAGCACGTTTAAGGAGCCTAGAAGGTAAAGATTTGGGTCGTTTGGCTGGTTCTGCTAAAGGCAAACCGAAGATTGAAGTTTATGACAAGGACCGTAAGAAGGGAGGATTGATCACACCGGCCAAGGTTACATTTTAATCATTTCAACTGTGTTTTTAATGTAATTTATTTTATCTTTCTTAAAATTTGATTCTTTTGAAATGCAGGCATATAATCCAGCTGCGGATTCAACCTCGGGGCTGACGGATTTGCCAACTATAAGAATTGAAGATATACCGATGGAAGAAAAGAGCGAGAAAAAGAAGAAAAGAAAGAACGAGGAAGATAGTGTAATGCACAATGCAGATGATAACACTGCACCAGTTGAAACTGTAAAAGCTGACAAGAAAGAAAAGAAGAAGAAGAAGAAGAAGAAGACGGAAAAGGATTTGCCCGAGCCGGAGAAAATTGAACTCATGGAAGAGAAGAAGGAGAAGAAAAAGAAGAGGAAGCAAAGCGAGTTAGCTGAAGAAGAGAGTAACATATCAGCAGGTGAGAAGAAGAAGAGGAAACATTCAGAGCCTGAAGAAGAGACTAAGGTGAAAGGAGTAGACAGTGGAAAGAAAGAAAAGAAGAAAAAAAAGCAGAAAGAGTGAAAAAAAAACTGAACTGGGATTAAAATTCTTGTTTATTCAGCTCCTTTGCTTCATGTCTTTCCTTACGTTATTAAGGTTTTCCATTTTGTATTTCTGTACGGATAGATATATGCTCATTTGCCATTAAGTGAACTCCAGTTTTGAAGATATTATTTTTTTGGAGAATGATTTAATATGTTGAACTACTATGCAGATGTCTTGTTTACTGAAGAACATTTTAGATAAATATTAGTTGTGCAATTTATTTTAATAGCAAAAGGTGGTCTTATTGGACCGTGAATTAATTAATGGGGGCGGGGGCCTGGTCATCTTAGACGTTCTATATTTACTTTGGTGTACCAAATTAAATGCATAACAAAAAGGTAAAAAGGAAGTCCTAAAATTTATTTAATTTTACCCAACTACAATTCCCTCGAATATAAAAAAGGCAATGAATAATGATATATGTATATTCTATTCATTGACAATGCATTGAATATAGCATGTATGACTTTCATATGAACCCAGAAAAAAGGAGAAAATAAGCAGAACATTTTATGCAATGGAGTATGCTATAAGAAAATACCATAAATAAGATAAATGAACCCCACGCACGTTACTGTAAGAAAGACTTGATAACAAGAGAAAAAAAATGATTTCTTTTTGGATATAAGATATCTTTTTACGTCAGCACATTGAAGATATCATTCAACAAAATTAATATTTATATGTAGTATATATTACAATCTTGAACTGCATATATGTAGGTAACATCGATCCCAGACTTTAAGGGTAGCCGTTCGATCGTAGACAGCCAGTAAAATTTAGAAAAATACATTTGTATTGTTTTTGTAATAATAATATTTTTCATCAAGAAATGACTATTGAGAAATATTGTAAAATAGTACATTTTTTTGTATATATTGAAATTGACCATCAATCTGTCTTATCATACACATCCATCCATCACCTTAACGTGCGTGAGCCATTTCCTAATACCTATCTCAGTCACGCACTGCTTCTATATTCAATGTACGACGACGAGAATATGTAATAAATACTAATTATTATAATTATTTCGATATCCAAAAGTCCAAGATTTTGAAAAACAGTGAAGACAAGCTTTTATGTTTTGAGGGTCTAAGACAACAGTGGACAATTTGCCATATCACCATGAGCCAACCAAGCTTAGCTCGAGATATGGGACCAAAAAACCTAAACCAATTACACCATCATATATTATATATGTTTCTTTTTTTATATATAGTGATTAATTATCGTGAACTACATAACATTGCTATTATCCTCCACGATCACATTAAATCTTTATATATATATATATATATATTTAAGTCTCTCTAGCTAAGTCTTTATCATGGTATGATCATGCCACTCGTGCTTGTTGTTTTGGACTTGTCTATCTAATCTAATATCTGCCAAGTAACACTCGTTCCAGCAAATAAAGAAGCAATATCAAGAATTCTTTCTCCATCTATCACATTCTTACCATAACAAAAGCTTCCTCTCTCTCTCTACCAATATTATATTGTTTACATTATTCTTAAAGCTCAGAAAAATTGAGCAACTTTTGTCCAGTGAAATCATGAGTAGTTTCAGAAGAAGGGTTTTACTTGAGATAACATTGGTGTTCATCATCTTGGTGATCAATCGATGCAACTGCTCAAGAAACATCAATTATCGGCCATTCAAGATTATAAGACCAAAAAATGCTAAAGATCATTATTATTCGGGACATTTATACAACTCGATGCCCAAGAGGAGATGGATACCAGCTTCGGGTCCTTCAAGAAAACACAATGATCTCGGCTTGCAGAGCTTGGGAATCCCATGAACGAAACCACTGCCACGTCACGTATATCAATGTACATGGGTTCTTTCTGATGATCATTTTGTTTTTCATGAGGCCATGGAAGAAGAAGAAGAAGAAGAAGAAAGCTGGTAATTATTAGTTAGCGGTGTACAATACAATACATGATTTTCTTCTCCTTGAAGATGTGTGTATGTGGTTATCTGTTTGGCTTTTGTGTTACAAGTTTTGATTATTAGATTTCATATTTTCATTTATGGAGTCGATGAAAGGACTATATAATTCTCTTGGAACTCGAGTGCAATATTCTTTTGCTCTTCAAATATCAAACTTCGTATATATTCAGCATGTCGTCTGTCAGTTTTGTGACATATATCCTTAATAATAAAGGCATTGAAGTCCATAGCATGTTCTTTGTTTGCAGAGTTAGGAGGCGGACCCTGATTTTCATGTTTGACTAGTAATGCAATAAATTCAGAACTTGACCGACCATGATTTAATTTTTTAGATAAAGGGAAGCTCCCTTTCCTTAATAATATATTTTATTTTATTTATATAATAAGGTTTGGTTTTAGATGGGCCCTAGCAGGGTCCATGGGCCATTACCTGGGCCCAAAACCAGCCGTGCACATGCATGACGATGATGTTCCCATTCAGATGCATTATTATTTAAGCCACGAATGGGAAGAAAAAGAATTGTCATTCTTTCCAGAGATGATTGAGTTCTTTATCATATCCATCAATTGTTTTAGTCGATTCAATTATTAAACCTAATTACTCATCATCTCCCACGGTTGGTTCTTTGTTTCTTATCATTTGTACACTTACATAAAATCCACCACAAAAGGGTAGCCAATGTATCGCTGTCACTTATGCTCACAGAAACTCCACATAAACAAAGGCAAATGAGAAAAAAATCATCCAGCATGTGTACAAAGTTACAGCAGTGTTAAAAGAAATATGAGAAAGATCCAGATAGGAAAAAAGAAAAGGGAAATCAATCATCGAGTCTTTAATGCTCTATCTAGTGCATCGAATACAATTTGTATAGTTACCTCCTCCACTATGACAACCTTGTCCCTCGATTTCGAGCCCGATCCTATGGAGACTTGCCTCCTTTTCACCCCAATCACCTGCTACAATTTGATGCCAAAATTCCAATGATAAACAAGCACTTTGTTGCAAGAAGAACAAGTCTACTTATCGAATGGGGGCGGGAAAAAAAAGCAAGTGCTTCAGAATCTTTGGCTAATATACCGACGAGCGATTCGAGATCTGCAAGTCTCAATCTTTTCCCCACAAATGTATAATCAATTCGACTATGAGTATTGATAACAATGATTTGGACAAATTGACAAGCAAATAATCAAAAGGGTTCCACTTCTTAACGTGACCGCTGAGCTAGCTAAAATTGACGTTTGTTGTATAAAGATTAAAGGGTTCCATTATTGAAGTATCAACTTCACAGATCATATACACCAAGCAACGGCAGTGTAAGCATTTGTTGTATGTAATACCTATGAATGTCATATGCATGTATATGCCCACCACCATTAACAAGTATAATCATGTAATTGGCAAGAATGTTTTTCAATTGGATCAGTATCTAAGCCAAGGATGTCTAATCTAAATTCAAGAGCTTCCACCAGAAATAATATGATCTGCCAATTAATTCTCATAGAGAACTAAAATAAATACTCAGGCATACATACGCATACAGATGGGGGGGAATCACAAAACGCCACATACCCTAAATCAATCCACAGATTAAACAGAAAATCGAAAAATTAATGTAAAGAAACAGAAAGAAGCATCCGGAAAATGTACTTACGGAGCTGATAAAATCGAGAAGCGCGGCATTGGCTTCGCCGTCCCTAGCAGGAGCATCAATCTGAACTCCGACGGCCTCGTCGCTCATATCTGAGTAATCAGAAAACGCCTATTGAAATTTTCTTTCGCGAGCTCAATAAAATCAAAATATGGTATTTTGATGGAAAAAATTGTAACCGGTGACGGTGGCGACTTTTGAACCGGGCTTCGCGTGGATCGCGATCGAAACGGACGACGGAGTTACCGAACGGAGACAAGCCGGGTACGACGGAGCAGCCTCTTTGGAGCTGAGCTTAGATTTCGCCGTCGTCGTTTTCTTGTTCGGCGGCATGTCTGCCGTCCCCGTATCTTCTGCTGGTAGTGGTAGGGGCGGTGGACTTATTTTTAGTTTATTCAAGTAATGCGCCACAAAACCAAAGTTACGCTGCAAAAAAAATGGACCTGAAAAATTTACATTGCAAATAAAAGGACCTGATTGCAAGAGAAAGATAAAATTGCAGTAATTTGGTTCTGTCGACGGGCTCGGTACCGAAACCGACCGAATTATTTTCTTTATTTATTAAAATATATTACATTTATTAATATTAAAACATAAATACCACAGCCCGGAGAGGGATAACGTTCAATCGGTCATCTCAATTCTCTTTTCAGTTTTCAGTCCTCACTTTTCACAAATCGATAACCCTAATCGCTTCTCATCTCTCCCTCAAAGCAAAGTTTGAATCGAAGCCTTCAATTGCCCACAGCTGCCCTTGTCTGATTCGTCTCTCTTGTTGCGATGAGTTCGGTCTTCGAAGCTTTGCTCTGCTGGTAAGTTTTCGTTTTTTATGTTGTTCGAAGTAATCGGGGCTGAGGGTGGTGGTTTGTTGCTGTGGGTGAGGAGGAAGAGGACGGTGAGTTGGTTTACGGGCTCGGTGGAGGTTTTGTTGGTGTGAAATTTCGGTTCGGTTGGCCGTTGGTTATGGCACCAGAAATCCTGGAGTTCCAAAAATAGGATGGGAAAGTTTTGAAAAGATCTTTTGACATTGTGTATAGCTAATCTTTGGAAAATTAAGTGATGTTGAGCCTTGGGAACCCTCTTTTCAGAGACACTTCTTGGGAAAATTAAGTGATGTACAGCTTATCCTCCTTTCCACTGCAAGAATAATGCCCATGTAAGAAACAGAGACACTTCTTAGCTTCAGTTCAACATTATCCCATCTTCATCCTCATCGGAGGGCTATTATCCTATCCATGGGGGGAAGCCAAACCGTTCAGCTTCTGCTTAAAGCTACGCCGGTTTACCGATGCAGGAAAAGTGCTGTTGATATACGGAGATGGTTCTATGCTGTGAAATCCAGCCTCGAGCCGCCTGATATTTACCAAATTAGCTGATGCTGCTCGGCTTTCTCTCACTCCTCAGGAGGTATATAAACTTTCATTCATTCATTCATTCACTCGTATCCTGCTGTTTTATTCATAAAGAAAAATTAATCTCTGCAGGTTAAGGAATTTGCTCCGAAAAGCCAACAAGTCGTAGACTGGTGAGTGGTGCTCGTCTCCTCTACCCCCCTCTCTTCTATAGTTGATTATCGGCACCTTCGAACAATAAAAGCTAAAAACGTGCACATATTATATCTATAACAACAGGTTTGGGCAACTTCAGGCTGTTGACCTTGAGAGTATTGAACCAGCCTTGAGAGCAGGTGCCATTACTCTACTCTACCATTGTATAATTATTTATGCTTGGATTGAATAATGTTGATTGAAGTGTTTTGTTCCGCCTTTGGCTGCAACAAACAGATACTGATGGATACAATTTTAGGGATGATGTCCCTGAAATATTTGGTCATGGGTACAATACAAAATCCTGCTTGTTATGTCAATCGGTAGTAGTTTAATCTGATTTGAATTGTTCATTTACTTCTTTATTATTTTCTTTCTCCTCGTTGGTAGGGATGATATTGTAGCAGCCATGAAAGCTCATTAGTTTCTTGATTTCGAATTGTAACCGTTTCTTGAACCCGCTAGGAACCTTCTGGGCATTATAAGAGTAAGAATTCCATCTGCCTTCGTTATTCATCGTCTCGTCCTTTTCGATATTTTATTCATTCATGGCGTTTCTGGTAATTTTATCCCCGCAGCCACGAAATTGTTGCTTTCACTGCTTGTTGACCAATTAAGAATCCTTGTATGTATAAAATTCTAATTAGGACGAATCCTCAGTTGTTTGATTGAAATTAATTTCAAAACGTTGGATACGAAGACATATCCGTAAACGCGCGTGGAGATTTCAGGCATATGCAATAACGAAGCAAGCAAGAGCAACACTGCAAATAATTTTTTTCTTCAGTTAATTCTTAGACGGGTTCCTTCCCGACGTAAACTTGCATGAAAATGAACTGTAATTATGGGGATGGTGGAAATCCAGCTTAGCAGCACCTCTGGTTCAATTAATGGGTATCCTCCTTTATGCGCCAAGAATTTATTGAAGTTGAAAATATATCTAAAAGTCTTTTTTGGACGTTAGTTGTAGATTTTTTCAATTTCCTTTGGTTACATTACAGCTTGTGCAGCATATACACAGCTTCAAACTCACTGTTTTTTTGTTTTTTTTTTATTTTTTTCTGTTTGATCCTCCTGGGAAATTTAGCTACTGCAATAATATTTCATTTAATTAAAATTAGGAAGACACTGACTCACTACATATAAAAGTAGTATATCATGGTCCAGCTCATCCCATGTCTTCTTGTTTTCCTTGTTTAGGAGATTCAAGACACATGATCCCTTTTGCGTACGGGCAAGTACATTTTAAACATAGGATCCTAAACATCTCTATATTTTATTTTTTTTTTGACAATTTGATAAGTAAATTTGTACAGGATAGGCCATCTTCCTCTTTAAGTTAGCTAAAGGTGAATGATTGTTCAAAGGTCTCCAAGTGGATGGGACCTCCACTCCACTACACCTTTGTTATTATTAATATTCATATATTTCTTCTTGTTGATGCTATCCTACTAGTTGAAGAATGTCTCAAAAGCTATCTAAATTCCATGTCCACTACTCACAAACTTATCTAAATACCTATAAAATTCCCCCTCTTATCTATCATCCACAGCATTCTAAAAGAAAAAAATGACCCTCTTCTCTCAAGAACACTCACACACTCTTTTCCACCCAAGAAGATCATTATTAACCAACTCCCCTTTGTTCGATTCATCCCCATCAGCCTCTCCACCATCGAGCCTATTACAGCCTAGACCGAAAACCGCATTCGATGCAAACGTTGTCTTGGTCTTGGTGGTTCTCTTGTCCGCCTTGATTTGCTCCCTTTGCTTGAATTCCATCATAAAATGTGCACTCAAATGCTCGAACTTGTTGGCGTCCTCGCGTAGGTCAGCCACCGACGCGGGAGTCAAGAAAAGGGCCCTCAAAAATTTCCCCACGGTAAGTTACGGGGCTGAGGTTAAAATCCCAGTTTTAGGCACCGAGTGTGCTATCTGCTTAGCGGATTTTGCACCGGGAGAGCAAGTTAAGGTCCTGCCGGAGTGTAACCACGGGTTCCACGTTCGTTGCATCGACGAGTGGCTCGATTCGCATTCTTCGTGTCCCACATGCAGGCACTGCCTCATTGGATGCTGCAATAATAGCACCACCGCTCAAGCTACTAGACAACCTCAGGAAGAAGCTGTCATAATAAGGATCAGAAATTAGGAGCTGCAATAATAGCACCACCTTTGTTTCTCTTTGCTGATTTTAGCTGATGCTTGCTTTCTGTGGAGAATTCTTGCAAGTTTATAGGAGTAAACACTACTTTATTCATGAGTTTATTTGTGTATGCATTTATATATAGTGGGAAATGCACCAAGTATTTTGTGATTTCTATTTTATAGAATGTTGCTTCTAAAAACTTGCTGTCTGAGTAGACTTTCACCTGGAAAAAAGGAGCTGAAAATCAAAAATATTTCTTTTTAGGTGAATTACGCTAAGAGGGATAGACTGATCGGGGTACGGTGCTGCGTTTTTAGAAACCGTAAGGGGGTTTCGCGTAGTTTTCAAAAAACGAGATAGTAATGTGCATTTCAGTGGAAACGTTTGCAAGGAATCCAATCGCAACATTGAAAGATATGCTGCGATGAACCACGCATGAATGAGCGTTACATAATCATAAAAACCCTATTTGGTATTTCAAGATTTGAAAACCGTATAATCTCACCATGACTTCCTCATGCAATTGCCAAAGATATGCAGCAGGCGCAACATTAAAATTAGCTGGGAAGATGAAGCTTTGCTGTTATGTTATCATCAATGGCTGCTCAGAAAACATGGGACACAATTTTCAAGTTCCATCATTTTGCAGGCTTCTTCCTAATCTCCTTAGCTGCAGGTGTTATCTATCTAACCCGGGAAATCACGTTTTGGAGCGCCGTTAAGGAACATTCCGCCGGCGCCGGCGCCGCCGCCGCTGTAAGAAAAGAGCAATCTTTTTCGAAATCTGCTTGCGACTTCTTCACGGGAAAATGGATCTACGACAACGTAACGTATCCCCTCTACAGGGAGAGGCAGTGCTCTTACATGGAGGAGACGTTCGCATGCGAAGCCTACGGCAGAAAAGACCTCAAGTACCAAAACTGGCGGTGGCAGCCCGATAACTGCGACGTACCGAGTTTTGACGGCGGAGCTTTTCTTGAAAAGCTGAGAGGAAAAAAGCTCATAGTAGTTGGAGACTCGATGAACCGAAACCAGTTCGTATCCCTCCTCTGCCTCGTCGAGCCCTCTCTTTCTCTCTCCACGAGCAAGTCCCTCAAGCATACGAATAGCTCGTGGGTCTTACACGACGATGTAAGAAGAAGAAGAAAGTGTACTTTACGGTGTTTTTTTTTTTTCTTTTTCTTTTCACGTTTAGCCCTCTCTTTTTCGCAGGGATACGATGTTACGTTGGAGTTCTACTGGTCACCGTTCTTGGTCGAATCCAACTGCGACGACATGAAAGAGCACCGGCTTAGCACGCGAGTCGTTCGAATAAATGCCATAGAGAAACACGCTAGGCACTGGACCGATGCTGATGTGCTCATCTTCGACTCCTACGCTTGGTGGCTGACACCAACGCTAACATTGCTGTGAGTATAGTCTTCTTAATCTCTTTACTAGTTTGGCCACGCAAGAACGAGGCTCTTACAGGTGGGGCCCGTTCGAAAGCCCGGATTCGATATACAAAACCGTCGAAATGAAGCAGCGACGCTACGAAATGGCCCTAAGCACGTGGGCCGATTGGTTAGAGTTCAACATCAACCGCACGAGGACGAAACTCTTCTTCATGAGCCCTTCACCTTACGTCACCAGGTAACGTATTCGTTACCCTTTAGCTGCGGGGAAATTATAAAATTAGATCATTAAGTATTCAAGTTTTCGTTTTTGGGTCACTATGAAAAGTAAGTCACTAACTTTGTATGTCAAAACAATTTTGGGTCATATTTTCAAGTTTAGGTCACTAAGTTTCTATTTTTCGATTTTTGGTCACTAAGTATATACATTTTTCAATTTCGGGTCACTCATTTGGTAACTAACTTTGTAAACATAGTGACCCAAAAATGAAACATGTATACTTAGTGACCCAAAATCGAAAAAAATATATACTTAATGACCTAAAATTGAAACATGACCCAAAATTGTTTCGGCATACAAAGTTACTGACCTACTTTTGCAATTATCAAACATAGTGACCCAAAAACGAAAACTTGATACTTAGTGACCTAATTTTATAATTTTGCCCTTTGGCTGCTATCTCGTGGTTAATTTCAGACACAGATATGTTACTGCACATGGCCACAAATTTTTAGGGCCTAATATCACAAAAAAGGGCCAAATTGGTCAATGTTATCGAATCTTGAGGGCCTCACTTTGTTACAAGAACGGGACCAAAAAAAAAACGGCTCTGCTATTGCAGGAGCGATGTGGAGAGATTCTGCTACAACAGGAGCGAGCCACTTTTGGTGGAGGCTTATTCGGCTAAGAGCAGAGGGAGCTTGACCGATTCGATCGAGTCGACGCTGCGGGATTTGGAGGGAAGAGGAGTGAAGGTTGAGTACGTTCGTGTGAGTAAGATGGGAGATTACAGGGTCGATGCACACCCCTCGATTTACAAGAAGTTCCCTTTCGAGATAACGGAGGAGCATCGAAGGGATCCCACAAGCTACGCGGATTGCTTGCATTGGTGCCTCCCCGGCGTGCCCGATGTGCTGAGTCAGATTCTTTACTCTTACATCATGAGGAACTGATTCGACAATGATTGGAGGCTGTTTTTATTTCTGTTTTGTTAATGTTGAATGGAGTTAGACAGATTTATAGGCCTTTTGGGCTTTGAAGTTGATCATTTTAAACTGCTTTACCGTTCGTTTATAACAACGGATGTTAGCTCAATCTGCGAACTAAACACACACAAATCTAACACAGCAAATCATGAATGGCAATCCATGGAATGGAAGTAAGAAAAATTGTAAAAAATGAGGTCCCGAAGATGTCAACAAGTTAATGAGGTCCCAACGCCCAATAGATTCAATCATTGTACTTAATTTTGATATATCAACATATATATATATATATAAGTCAAAAGTTATTGGCTGGTTGAGTATAGCAAGATTTATCTTTTTTTTTTCACACTTCAAAATAAATTACACGACGCTTTACCTTTACACATCTTGGTAACTACTATTCTTACACAAAGGAAGGAAGAAGACATGCTATTTTCGCTTAGTAATAATTTTCTTTAGCACAAGAGAGAGAGAGAGATTTGAGTTTGAATTGTAAAGCTTTTAATCCAATAGCTCGCTTACACGTCACTTCATTTTATCTGTCTTAAAGGTCTAATCTTTAACCTTTATCCGTCACCGTTCTGTCCCGAAAGAAACCCTACATTTTCCTATCCCTAATCTAATCCGATGTGAAATTTTATCCCAAATAGTGATTCAATATTAAAAAAAAATTAGTTGAATGAAAGGAAAATCAAGAAAACCCCAACAAATTTCGAGCTTTTTAACTGCGAGAGAAAAAGGTTTTCAACCTTGGCTAGGAAATTAGCTGGTGGCATAAAAAAAAATTTTGATCTTTGTTGATTGGCTCCTGTTAAAATTTCTTTTTAACTCTAAAGATTTACACTTCACCATCCATTAAAACCGAAGTGATAATGCTGGGCAGTTCAGTTTTCCTAGAAAACCCCTGCGGCGGCGGCGGCGCCTCATGCTCAGTCGCAGATGGAGAGGCGATGGAGCTGAGGAACGAAGGCGGAGACGGAGATAAGAGTCTAGGTGGCCATCGATGGCCACAAGAAGAAACCTCAGCTCTGTTGAAGATAAGGTCTGAAATGGACACGGCGTTTCGCGATTCCGATGCAAAAGCTCCTCCTCTATGGGACGAAGTTTCAAGGTTTTCTATGTTCTTCCTCTTATATTGCGTTTTTTCTTGTTTGATGTGGAATTATTCTTCTTGTATTTTAGCTGAGTTTGATGATTCATATCTTAATTCGGTGTCAAAATGGATGCTCTTGTAATAAACCAAATCATTGCATAGGTTTGGTCTTAATTTCCTTTTGTTTGTCAGGAAATTGCGTGAGCTTGGATACGATCGAAGTGCTAAAAAATGCAGAGAGAAATTCGAAAACATCCACAAGTATAACAAGAGAATCAAAGAAGGCAAATCCGATCCACGAAACAGCAAACACTACAAGTTGTTCAACCAATCGGAGCCTCTTTTTTTTCCAGTTCCATCACAAGCTATGGAAAATAAACCAATGGAAGATCCCGATGCTGCTGAGTTTACGTCCGATGACTCTATTTCAACTTCATCGTCCTCTGGGCCCGAGAGTAATTCTACTAAAAAGAGGAAAATGGCTGCCTATTTCGAGGCATTGATGAAGTATGTACTGCAGAAGCAAGAGGAACTGCAGAACAAGTTTCTAGAAGCTTTGGAGAAATGCGAGAATGATCGTGCTGCGAGAGAAGAAGCTTGGAGGGCACAGGAGATTGCTAGGTTGAAGAGAGAGCAAGAATTCTTAGCCCACGAAAGAGCAGTTGCATCTGCAAAAGACGAAGCTATACTTGGTTTCCTGCAGAAAATCTCACAGCAGATTCAAATCCCTCTACAGATGCCGGAAATCGTTAACACGGTACTGAATAATAATAATAATAATAATAATAATAATAATAATAATAATAATAATAATAATAATAATAATAATAATAAGCCTCTGGAAAACCCCGAGGAGATCACTGAGAAACTTGCTCCTAAACAAGGAGATTATGTGGTTTCTGAAACTTGTAGACAGATTGAAAAAGTAGATAATGGTGATGTTGAGAATTCTTTGCAGCAGCAGCTTAGTTTTTCTTCTCCTTCTTCTTCTTCTTCTTCTTCTCGATGGCCTAAAGCTGAAGTAGAGGCTTTGATCATGCTTAAGACAGAGTATGACTCAACGTACCAAGATTGCAGTCCTAAAGGGCCATTGTGGGAAGAGATATCTTCGGGCATGAAGAGGCTCGGTTACGAGAGAAGTGGGAAGAGGTGTAAGGAGAAGTGGGAGAATATCAACAAGTACTACAAGAGGGTCAAAGAGAGCAACAAGAAGAGGCCCCTCGATGCAAAGACGTGCCCTTATTTCGAGTTGCTTGATTCTCTCTACTCGAAGAGGTTCAAGAAAACCGATGGTGATGATGGTAACGGTGGAGACTCGAAGGAGCCTGGTGAGCAAATGCAAGAAGAGGGTTGTGGTGGAGACTTAAACGACGACAAGCGAGAATCAAGAAGCTGATAATGTCGTGGAAAATTAACGCGCTGATGAGACTTTGGAATATATGAGGAGTAATAAATCCAAAATCTGATTTTTCTGTGTTCAAATTCGGTCACGAATCTTACGGTAGTTCGTTCATTTTGAGTTTCTTTTACTGATAGGACTGCGATGTTTCCAGTTATTCAATTTTTTATTTTTTTTGAATAAAGCAAAGCCCACGATTTATGTATAAGAATTTGGTCTTGAAGCATATAAGTGCATTTTTCTGTTATATCTACTACTCTGTTCCTTTTCATATCGTATTACTTCATTTGTTGTGATAAGCTGCCTCTTGCGTTGCTACAGGAATCTGAAAATGGTAATTTTTCTTTATCCGAAGAACACTTACTTTATATACAACAACAGTACAAATCTTTTGGAGACATGAATGCTTAATAAGGCGCAAATGAAAAGGCCATGAATAAAACAGTCCACTTGGTGGGTGGGTGGCTACTTAAGAAGGGTAATGTAACGATGATTTTGTGTTATACTGCAGCGAATTCTTGAGATGGAGTGGAGTCGAGAGACGATGACGATCATATGCCTCCAAATACCGAGTCTATCGATCATCATTCCCAACTTTCTTGGTCAATTAATATTTGTCTATATTTTGTTGCTTAGAATTTAAATTACTAAAAAAAATAATCTTATATATGATTTAACATGTAACATTTCGATTCTTTTCCATTCACCATTCTTTGGAAATTTACTATATTTTATTTGGGATATTAAAAGATTTCGAGGTGACATGGAAGGGGTCCTTGAAAAAGCTTGAGATTAGCTTAAGTGGTGAGGGAGGGACCGTTGCGCATGGTTTTTGTACAAGCATTCGCCGACGTCACTCTCATGCACGACTAAGTTATATAAACTCTAGTTTATTATTAACATGCTATGTCACGAAGATATATACATTTTCTTTTTCGGAGGAAAAAGATAAACATTTTTATGATTAATTATAGTGGTCGATTCAGAAAATTAATAATCGTAATCTTGTTTCAGCGGCATTATTGGATCCTCTTTTGTTGGAAATTCCACCGAATTCCCCCAAAAATCTATCAAGAAAATATAAAACATTAGAAAAATAACAACGCAAAATTAATGTGGACAAACCTCTATTAACGAAGTGGGAAAAACCTCCCAAACACATTGATGTAGAAGATCCACTATGTGAACAATACAATCACAAAATTTTTCTCATCTCACTCTCACATGCATCCAAAACCGAGAACCAACAACCAAGTAGTTCTACCAGGTAACTTAAACTCTCAACTAAGAGTCGATTTTTCTTAAAGTTAATTGTTGACACAAATTTCAATTTCTATGTTGTTGTAAATAATCTACATGGTATATCTCTCCTTATATATAAGAAAGAATAAATAAACAAAGGAACATCAATTGGGTCCAAGCCCATGATGTACATTCCATCATGAGCCTATTAAGCAATAAAATCTTATTCAGTTAGGCCCATTACCCTATCAGGCCGAGTACGAAATGATCATTAAACGGTAGGTAATATAGTAATAAAACGACAACCATGTCCTTGATCTTGTAAGGATTTTCCCTTAAAGTGGTTTATATTCATTAAATAAAAGTTAAATTTTTTAAATGCGACCAAACGATATAGACCACCTTATCCGTTGTATTATCGAACAATTATTCTAATGTTCTTGACATTCTATATACATATATATATATATATATATATCGTGGTAGCTAAAAATATTTTGGAACGCGTGGGGGCATTCATATTAGCCACAAAAACAATAATAATAATTTGTCTAATCTTCGTTGAACGAACTTGCTTTTCTAGCATGTTCAATCTTCTCTAACATACAAATTAATCATAGCCTAAATGCATTCTTAATAGATTTCAAAACAGAAATCTATTAAATATAAATGCTTCGCTACCACTACATCCATCCCTGAACCGATCGATCATTCGAGCTTCAAACAGTCTTCGGACGACTGTGTAAATATAAAATCTTTTTAATACCCAGAATCATATATATAGACTCGAAAAAAAAAAGGGAACTCTAGTTAATTAATCGACGATGATATTATCCTCATCGAACCGTCGACAAAAAAGAGCAGAAATAACGTTCATCGCATGGCAGCATTAGCCCCATATCATGATCGAATCCATACTCCTCCTCAGCCCTCTGCAGCAAGATTTGAAACTCGGGATTCGAAAGATACGTTAATGGGATCACATATCTTATCCTATTCTCCCCCACGTACACCACAAAGTGGCCTTTCGGCACATTATTATTTTGCTTCCTCCCAAAGCTCGAGCACTTCTTAAGTATTTGCTTCATAGTTGCTGCGTTGTTTGGTGTGCTTTTATTCGATTTCCAAATAGCCATATATAGTCTCCCTTCAGCAATTAAGTACTCCGTTCTTGATCTTTAAGAAGATTATATTGGTTATTAGTTTTACGGATGAAAATGAAGGGGAGACATTGAGAAGTATTTATACAGGAGGAAAAAGAAGAAGATATATAATATGCCAAGGAGTAGAACCGTAAGAAAACAAATACATGTGTCGTGTGGGGGCAGAGAACTAACCGTTGCTGCTAGGATGTTTCTGTGGATGTAATAAGTATATATGTGTTGTAAATGAGAAAAAGCATGCACCATAAGGAATGTGCCCTACCCTGTTGTCTCTAATTAAGACAATATAGGACCAGATATTAATTATTATTCTAATTCTCTTACATCATCCCCATTCTTTGTTCTCTACTTCTGATGGCGACAAAGGACGTACCTTTGTTCATACAGTAACGGGACGTCGCGAACTCTAATTATTACTACAATAAATAAATGCTACAAGTAGCTACCAGTCTCTACATAGCTGGCCATAAAGATTATGTGAAATATGTCGTGCAAATGTTATATGGATAAGAAGTGCTTAACATCATTAACCGGAGAATGTTGTACTACTACTACTACTACTACGTTGTGCAATGTGAGGCAAGAAGTTAACTTGGATAGGGACTTGATCCTCTGGGCACATTGTACGTAGACGAAAGCCCAAAGACCACATATAAAAACCCTAAAACGTGGCTCTTCGCTGAACAAGTTTCCCAAAGCTTATTGAGCTCATGATGATGAGTTTTTTGTTTGCTTGTAATAACTTCTTCTACGGCCTATCCACTTACCATAAAAGCTCCTTCCTCTTTTCTCGGAAGCTGTCTTGCATGCTAGGGGATCAGAAGACATATATACTCAAACCAATTAGTCATCTCGGAAATAAAAGAAACAGTCGTAAATAGTGTAAAAATTGCGGGTTAATTAATTATTATCAAGTGAAATTATAGACCACTAAATTCAGACAAGAAAACTTTCAAATCCATCCTAACACATGTTCATGTTCTCTTACGGCCTTTTTTTAAGAGAGCCGTGTGCAACGTAAAAGGCCAAGAAAAGAATGGCATCAACACTTGCCTAACCATGTGCTCAAAGAAACTAAGACAATATACAAAAATCAAGAAGAGCTCGGATTTTGAGGGTCACAAAAAAATAGGCCACATCTCGTCCGAATAAATATAAAATGCTCGAGGGAAAAAATCAATTGACAAAGCTAGTAAATCTTCTTATATATGTTTCTTCTTAATTGATTGGTAATTCAAAATTGGTAATACGTCTTAAGTCCGTTTAGTTTAAACTTGTACATATATCCGCCCGGTCCACGATTCGGATTAGGTTAGCGGATCCTTAACCGATAAGAAGCACCATGAGAAGCTTTGCAACCTTTTTGGGCGACAGGAAATTAGTTGTTCCTCATGTTCTGAGGACTAGAAAACTGTCTTAAAAGTTATTCCACCACACATTATTATTCAGTAAGCAGTCTTTTTCTTCCAAGAGAAATAAGCTGCAAGAATACAAAGTACAAATATGTTACGGTTAGGTTCAGTAGACAACAAAGATTTGGTTCAAAATTTCTGTTGATACCTGATAATATATGCTTCAGAGTCCTGAGTAATTACCTTTGCCTGAAAAGGTTAGCCAAGAAGATGAAGGCAATCGCACTTGGTCAATCGAAGAGATTGAACATAGAAAAAAAACGAGCATGTGCAACACGTTGCAAAATCCCTTTGAGAAGCTCAAAATGGAGATGATAATTAATATGCAACATAAGGCTGCTAAGTGCGTCCCAGCTAGTAAAAACACCTTAGTTAAGAATAAGAACAAATACCGAAAAAAAAGGGACGAAATTTCAAGAACATGTTTTCAGAGCAAATTACAAAAGAAAGGGGGCGAGTGCAACATACGAAATTCAGCTCATTTCCCATGTGAAACAAAGAAAAAAATCATTTCTTTGCTCACGAGGGAGATTAATATCGCCACATAATGGTCTAAACACGCAATCTGCTTCCAATGCAATAAACAGCAACCCATCAGCTGACTGATGAATCCATCAATATGCTCTAAAAATACGTTTCACACGACAAATTTTAATGGTGACTTCGCCGGCCGATCGTCACCGAGGAACAAACGATCGACGGGTTTTCTACAATACAAAAGATTATAGTTCTTTTTTTTTTGAAGGAAAAGAAATCAAAATTAGGAAGGAACATTGCTGATTTGGTGATTTTCTAATTTGTAAAATTTCTAATATGCTATGCTACTTAGTCTGACCCGACCCGACCAGCCCAGAGATCGAATTTCATTTGGGAGCGTAGTAGAGCCAAGTGTAATAATATAATACGCTAATGAACCAAAATGAGAAAAGAGAAAAATGTTCGGTGACCTGAGGAGCCTTATTTGCTTTGATTTCATTAATAATATGTTTTTACCATAATTCCACAAAGACCCGACCTTTCTTTAGGTGGGGTGGGGGACAATCGATTCCAATCCTTCCTTGGAATTTCGTGCTGGTTTTTTCTTCTCCAAACTTTCCAGAACTTGCAGAGTGTGAAATCGTTTTCCCTTTAAAGGGTTGATGGATCTTGTATTTGATGTGAATTTTAATTTGTTTTAGGGCTATTTTGCTTGGCCTTTGGGATTTCTTTAGTGGGTTCTCTCGATATTTGTTGATTCAGAGCTCTACAACTTGTGAATTTGGGTCTATTGTTTGTTGTCGTTTAACCTTTCGTGAACTAGTAACCAGTTGGGTTCAGATGTAGAATGAAAATAGCTTATTTGTAGACACAAAATTTAGTATAAGAAATAATGTCAGATGGTGAATCGTCATAGAGTAGTGGTGTTAAGCTCTATCTGTTGATTTAGGGGGGCATCATCATAATCTTTCTGATTTCATCAATTCTGTGTAGGATTACATGACTGAATTGATAGAAGTTATTCCAAAATACATGGAAATTTGAACTAGATTTAATCTCCATTGTATTGTCAGGTTTGGATCCAAGAAACATGCCCACTAGACTTGACTTAAGTTGATTAATTTGGCACGGACGGAAATTGATTACATTTTCCGATACGTTCATTTGAGTTACCTTTCTGCATATTCCTTTTTCTAGCTGGAACAGAAAAGAATGTGCATGTTCACCTTTTGGGTTCTACATTTTATTCAATCAATATTGTATTAATATTAGCTGCTCATCATCCACCTCCATTAATCATCACTTAAGGTAATGGCAGCGGAGAACGATGTTGACGTGCCAGCACATTTAACCCAGGTTAACTGGAGGAAGGAGATGGAAAGAAACCAGTCACTAGTGGACACCCTGCAGGAGAAGCTCAACGAGGTGAAAGCATCCGTAAAAGAATCAGAACTCGACACGAACAAGGAGCTAAACGTCCTCTGGCGTAGAGTCAAAACTTGTGCAACGTTGCTAACGTACCTGAAATCCAAAGCCCGTGTAATGGCGGTTCCTCATCTGGCCCACGCGTGTTGTGGGATCAGAAGATTAGACGGCGTAGGCCTTGTCGATAAAAACGACGTCCCGTTATCTAACTGGTCAACAAGAAATGCAGATGAGGAAAAATGGACCGAAATTACTACACGGGACGGTTGCGTCGATGAGCACGACGGTGTTTATATCGGCGAATTGCTCAAAAGCGTGGAGATGGTTACCGATGTGATGGAGGGGCTCGTGAAGAGAATCGTGGTAGCGGAATCGGAAGCTGCTCTCGAGAAGGAGAAGGCGAACGCGGGTCAAGAAGAGATTAGGAAGAAAACGGTTCAGATCCACAGAATGTCTGAGAAATTAGACGAGATGGAGAAGTTTGCTTTGGGCACGAATAATATACTGAACGAGATGAGGCAAAGGGTCGAAGATTTGGTGGAGGAAACTTCCCGACAGAGGCAGAGGGCTGCAGAGAACGAGGTGGAGCTTTCTCGCGTGAAGCGAGACTTTGAGAACCTCAAATCCTATGTCAGCACTTTGATGAGCGTAAGGGAAACGCTCGTCTCGTCGGAGAAGCAGTTTCAGACGATCGAGAAGCATTTCGAAAGGTCGGTCTCCTTCGAGCTTTTTATAATTCGATGCCCTAATCTTGAAACGGTTGTGTCTTTTCTTTTTCTTTTTTTTAAAAAAAAAAAAGAAGAAAATTCGTATCTGGAATTTGAATTAGGCTCGTAGCGAAGACGTCGCAGCTCGAGAACGAGAAATTGGAGAAGGAAGCTGAGGTGCAGAAACTGATGGAGGAGAACGTGAGATTGAGTGCTCAACTTGACAGCAAAGAGGCTCAGTTGGTCGCTATGAGTGAACAGTGCAAATTCATGGCGTTAAGTGCTTCCAACAATTGAAGAACCGTTGATAGATTTGTATCATTCGTATGAATTTCTAATTTATTTATTTTTCTGTATTTGTCCAGCACATCCATGGGTTCGAGAAGTAGGTGAAGCTTCCGAGTTTCCTCTCAATATCTCTCTTCTTTCGAACACACACGGAAATTCGTCAAATACAGTAGTCGATTCAAGCAATATATTTGCACTTCGTCATCTATGTCTTGATGATTCTTTTAAGAAAAGAACACCTTTTGATCTGCCCAACATTTTATTTCTCATCAACTCAAAAAAAATGCAGTCTTTGCTGATCTCTGCGATCACTGTGATGCCATTGACGCGTAGATAAAAATATGGTGTTATTAGTCTTGAAGAAATAAGACAGGTCCTTTTTCATGAGTTATGAAGTTATGGAAGATGCTAGGTTTCAATGTCTTAAGAGAAGAGCTTATCATAACATACATGACTTTTATAAAAAAGATAGGCACTGGGGAAGGAAGAACCTTCCTTGGAACATGTATATGTTTGATCGTATACATAAAGCAGCATTTTTTTTTTCCATTATTTTTTCGCCACAACATATGTTTCTTACCATCATTCTCAGGTCACAGTCTGATTAGAATTATATATACGCAAACAGTCTCACGAGGATGAGAAATTATGAGAGTCAGTCATTTATATGCATTATTTTCTTATCCGCTCATGTGCCACATGATGCATATTATTAGCCCTTTCTTGCAATCTCCTCCACCCAATCTATATAATAATCTTCTCCTCCCTTCACAAGCAATTCCTCACTCAAGCTCTCACTCACCCACTTTAATCTCTTTCCATCGTCGCCCATCACAGCAAACATGGCTGCCGCAGTTAGTGCCGCAGTTTCTCTCCCATCTTCCAAGTCCGTTTCTCTACAAGCTCGAACCTCCATTGCTTCCACGGAGAGAATCAACTTAAACAAGGTGAGATTCAGCCTCTGATTTTACTCTGCTGTCAGTGATAAAAAAAAAACCTTAACCTTTCAGATCAAGACTCTTGCTTTTCGTAAAAATGTGGGATTTTGGATACACCCACTGCATGCTCTGTTTAATTTCAAAAATTTAATCAACTTCGCGACATGGGTTTTTTGGTTTTACATGAAACTGCCTCGTTAGATGTCTTTCTGAGCTATATGTTCATGCGTGTTTTAGTTGCCCTTTTACTACAAGAATGGTGCCAAGATTTCACCGATTAGAGCTCAAGTAACGACGGAAGCACCTGCAAAAGTTGAGAAGGTCTCCAAGAAACAGGAGGAAGGAGTGATTGTGAACAAATTCAGGCCTAAGGAGCCCTACATCGGCAAGTGCCTCCTCAACACTAAGATCACCGGAGATGATGCTCCTGGTGAAACGTGGCACATGGTCTTCAGTACTGAAGGTAATTAATTGAACCATCAAGCTAATATATATAGCCTATGATCAGTGGAGCTTCTTAAATAGTACTGAGTCATTCGATATGAAACCGAGCAGGAGAGGTCCCTTACAGAGAAGGACAATCAATTGGAGTTATCGCAGATGGCTTGGACAAGAACAGAAAGCCTCACAAGCTTAGGCTCTACTCAATTGCAAGCAGTGCTCTCGGTGATTTCGGAGACTCCAAGACCGTAAGCTTCACTCATTTCAATTACACATTGGCATTAGGATATCAGAATTAGTTCATTCGTTCTGATTCTATTCTTCGAAATAGGTTTCTTTGTGTGTCAAAAGACTCGTGTACACCAATGAACAGGGAGAGATCGTTAAGGGAGTTTGCTCAAACTTTTTATGTAAGTTACCAAGATATTCATCTCTACTAAAGCGGGACAAAAGTGCTGCTGATTAAATATATCTCTGTCACGAATTGATTTCTTATGTGATTTTTCAGGTGACTTGAAGCCTGGAAGCGAGGTGAAGATAACGGGCCCTGTAGGAAAGGAGATGCTCATGCCAAAAGATCCTAACGCTACCGTTATAATGGTGCGATTTTTTTAAAGTCAATAAAAGTCCTTGTACAACAACCATTTAATTTGTTTCACTAAGACGAGTTAGCTAGCATTTGCTGCTTCATGATGTTTGCAAATTCTGTTCTTATACAGCTTGCTACCGGTACCGGAATTGCCCCATTCCGCTCATTCTTGTGGAAGATGTTCTTCGAGAAGTACGATGACTACAAGGTAAATAAGAAGCTCTTCATTTCATCAATCAAAAAATTTCTTGAGGAATCTATACGTATTGAATATTTTTATCTATGCATCTTCCTATGATATCTATTTTTCTGCAGTTCAATGGCCTAGCATGGCTTTTCCTAGGTGTTCCCACCAGCAGTTCTCTACTCTACAAAGAGGCAAGTTATCAAAAAAAGAAAGTGATAATCATCCAATTTGGGCAATTTTCCTAAAAAATTAAAAAGGGTTGATGAATAAAACAGGAATTTGAGAAGATGAAGGAGAAGAACCCGGAAAACTTCAGGTTGGACTTTGCTGTGAGCAGAGAGCAGACGAACAGCAACGGAGAGAAGATGTACATTCAAACAAGGATGGCTGAGTATGCCCCTGAACTGTGGGAGCTGCTCAAGAAGGACAACACCTACGTGTACATGTGTGGTCTCAAGGGAATGGAGAAGGGCATCGATGATATCATGGTCGATTTGGCTGCTAAAGACGGTAATATTTAGTTAGTTAGCTAATCACTTACCTCTCATTCTTCAGTTTTATTCATCTCTTTATTGGATTCTCACTGCAAAAACAGGTATTGACTGGATAGAATACAAGAAGCAGTTGAAGAGAGGGGAGCAATGGAACGTAGAAGTCTATTGAAGCCCATCATGTGCTCCTCTTCTTCCTTGTACAAAAAAAAAAAAAAAACTGCTATATCATCATCATCATCACTTGAGATTCCCTATTTTGCTGATGTAGATACAGATATGTTCTCTCTTTCTTTTGCTGTAATGTGATCTTCCATCTCCAAACAGTTGAGTTTCTGCTAGTTTGCTATAATAAAAATAAAATGTATGTTCTCGACATAAAAATAAAAAGGAACACGTATTTCTGCATCGCGTCGTCTTAATATGTATGTTCTATCATAAATATGCATATATAAACTCACCAAACATCTGACAAGCCTAGTTTTTCAAAGGTCGAAAGACTTTGTAGTTTGCAGAATCGTTTGGTTCGTAGGTTGTGCTAGGCTTAGTTTTGACTATCCTTTTTGATAGTTTGTAATCCATCTTTATAGTGGAGTTTTGCGCCTTGAGGCACGCAGCAAGTTATTTGACTTGCTGCACAGAATCGTTTCTTGTGGTAGTTTCATTACGTCACTAGATAATTATCATTTCCGCTGTGTGTTTCTAAGTGAGTGTGAGTGTTAGCCCAACATCACGTCCAACATCAGTCTACAACTTAGTGTTTTTACATCCATTTGTACCGGGACCCCCCATCAAAGTGGTATCAGAGCCTACGCTTGACGTTACTAAGCGCTGAAAATCCTCTACAATGGATGTTACGAGTTCAAATTACATCGGTAAAGTTCCTGTGTTAGACGGCACCAACTATGCATATTGGAAGGTTCGTGTTCGGCAGTGTATCAAGTCCATCGATGTGCGAGCGTGGGAAACAGTACTCCACGGCTATACCTCACCTCGAACAGCTCCTGACGCTGATGGAGAAGTCTTTGACAAGCCGGTTGAAGAGTGGACAGTCCCTGAACGAAGCGCTGCTGAGTTCAACGACAAGGCACTCAACGCCATCTTCTCATCCGTGGACATCTTCATGTTCAAGATCTTCCAGAATTGTACGACAGCTCAGAATGCGTGGGATCTACTTCAGAGGTACTGCGAAGGTGATACGAGTGTGAAGGAAACTAAATTACGGCTACTTCTAAATCAGTTCGAGAATATAAGGATGAAGGAAGATGAAGACATCACCACGTATTTCGGGAAGCTCTTAACAATCTCCAGCGAGTGCGCCAGCTTAGGAGATCCGATCGCCAATAAGGTATTAAACTCTAAAGCTATTCGTACACTAACTGAAAAATTCAATGTGAAGGTAGCGGCGGTCGAAGAAGCACACAACTTGGCTAGTATGGAGTTCAACACATTGATGAACATTATGAAGAACTACGAGACTAATCTCGAAGTACAAAAGAGGGCTTCGCGCGGTAAAAGCCTTGCTCTAGTCAGCCAGCCAACCGAGGAGCCAACTGAGATTGATCCCAGCAACGAGGATGACATGGCCATGTTCGTGAAGAGATTTGCAAAGTTCATTAGGAAAAAGAATGTTGTGCAAAATGTTGGCCCAACATTCAGAAAAGGACAGAATGCCAAAGCTGAACCCTCCTCTGCTCCACCGTTCTTTAAACGCAAGCCAGATGGGAAGCCAGACGGGAAAAAGAAGAACTTCAATTATGAGTCTGTGAGATGTTATGAGTGTCAAGGTTGGGGCCATTTTGCCAACGAGTGTGCAAACACTCTTCGCAAGCACAGAAAGGCTATGTGGATCGATCTGTCTGACGGTGAAGATGAAGAATCGTGCCAAATAGAGACCAAGCAATCATCAGTGACTATTCAGTCCTTCTCAGACGGCGAAGACGATGAAGATCATCAAATTGGCTTCACGGCGGTAACTGATGTTGAGCCAACATCTGACTCAACATCTGAAAAACTATCAAAAAGGATAGTCCAGCTTTCCCAATGCCAAGCCAAACCATGAATATCATCTATATGTGTCCTTAATTCTTTCTTTAATTGTAAAAATAGGTCACTTGTCAAAATAAAATCGGGTTTCTGGTCATTTTTTCGACAAAAATCGTCAAAACTCTTACGTGGCTAATGACATGTCAGTAGAGTAGCCACGTGGGTGAAGAATAATCCATGTTATCATCCACATATGATTTTTGACGATTTTTATCGGAAAAATGATCGGAGATCTAATTTTATTTCGACATACGAAGTTAGTGACCTATTTTTGTAATTATCAAACATATGACCTAAAAACAAAAATAAATATCCTTATTAGAGCACCTCTCAAAGGTGACGTTTAATTCCGTTGTTTGATTCCCCCAATTAATAGAAATCAGGGCAGGAATTTACACATTTTGAATTTCAAAATATATTGCCGTTACGATACGCTTCCACTTCCACTGCTATAAATAATATTTATTTACTTTCTCAATTTTAAAATCCTCAAGAAACAAGAAACCTCCTCCCGCACACGAAATCTCGAAGATCTAAGAGTGAAAGGAAAAAATGGCTCTTGTTGAGAAGCCAAAATCGGCGATGGAGGCGTTTGAGAAATTAGAAAAGGTTGGTGAGGGAACATACGGGAAAGTGTACAGAGCGAGAGACAAATCCACCGGACAGATTGTGGCTTTGAAGAAGACTCGTCTCCACGAAGACGATGAAGGTGTGCCTCCGACCACCCTCCGTGAAGTTTCATTGCTGCGGATGCTCTCCAGAGATCCTCACATTGTCAAGTAATTTTCAGATCTCATTTTCAGTCTCGTTTTTTTTTCCCCGGTATTTCTTGTTCTTTCTTCCACTACTTCCTTGCGTGGCTTAATTCTGCACATTCACGGCATGGCGTTCCTTGTTTTTATGATATTAATCTGCTTTGTTGCTCGTGTCTGTTTGATTTTGTGTTAGAAACTGATGGATTGGTTCGCTATTCTTGATTGATTTTGTGTTCAATACATTTTTTTCTTTTCTGGTAAAGGATCATACTAATACGTACATCATGGATTGCTATATAATTTGATATTGCAGAATGAATTTCATGATTAATCTTGCTGATTTATTTCCTGTAGTTGAACTATCATGAGATTTTGATGAATTTGACTGCAACATCAATTTTTCTTCCCAATTGATCCATTAAATGATAACTGTGCAGATTAATGGATGTGAAACAAGGTCAGAACAAAGAAGGCAGGACGGTTCTTTATTTAGTTTTCGAATACATGGACACTGACCTCAAGAAATACATTCGCAGCTTTCGTCAAATTGGGCAAAATATCCCACCCAAAACTGTCAAGGTGCGAAGGATTTTCAGCTTTTTTAAAACTGATTCTGCAATGGATAAAGTTTTCTTATATCTTTTCATTTTTCCATCATGAAGTGTCTGATGTATCAGCTTTGCAAGGGTGTGGCTTTTTGCCATGGACATGGTGTTTTACACAGGTTTGCATATCCAAGCTTTCGGTCTTTACCATGCAGATTCTGTCCAAAATACTCTTCTGCCTTCCTTTTACATTTAATCATCATTGTACCATTTTACAGGGATCTCAAGCCTCACAATCTGTTGATGGACCGCAAAACCACGATGCTCAAAATTGCTGATCTCGGATTAGCCCGCTCTTTCACCGTGCCCATGAAGGAGTACACTCACGAGGTTTGTCTCATTAACTATAGCCAGTGTAAACTATAGGAAGAGAAGTTTTTTTAATATTTAGCATGTTAAGAGAGTGACTGAGCTTTGTTGGGCAGATTCTTACACTTTGGTACAGAGCACCGGAGGTGCTATTGGGCTCTACTCACTACTCTACTGGGGTTGACATGTGGTCTGTTGCCTGTATATTTGGTATGTCGCAGTTCTTGTTTTGCCTTCCTGATATTCTCTTTCTTCTTAATGTGGTGATCTAATTCTTGAATATATAATACTTCTCAGCCGAATTGGTGACTAAGCAAGCCCTCTTCCCCGGTGACTCTGAGCTCCAACAGCTTCTTCACATTTTCAGGTCTACTTAGTAGGAAAAGGAAATCTTGTAAAAAAAACCTTTTTATGTCTAGTTAGATTCTTACCTGCAAATGTTTACTTTGTGAAACAGATTATTGGGAACTCCGAACGAGCAAGTGTGGCCTGGGGTTAGCAAGTTGATGAATTGGCATGAGTATCCACAGTGGAAGCCACAGCCACTGTGTATGGCCGTACCTGGGCTTGACGATGATGGTTTGGACCTCTTATCTGTAAGTACTTCTCTCTCTCTCTCTCTCTCTCTCTCTCTCTCTCACTGCTTATTTAATTGCTATAAAATGAATGGCTACTGCTTATTTAATTGCTATAAAATGAATGGCTAAATACTCTACTCGATTAAATTTGTTCTATGTGTCATTGTTTTTTTCTCCCCTTTTGCTGCAGGCTATGCTTGAATATGAACCATCCAAGAGGATTTCAGCAAAGAAAGCCATGGAGCATCGTTACTTCGATGATCTTGAGAACAAGTCTTCTCTGTAAAAAGAGAAATCTTTTATGCAATGCCAACGTATTGAAGAGACAGCGTTAAGTAGCCTCATTAACTTGCTTGCTTCCCTCAAGCACCTGCTTTTTAGTATTGTGCTTGCTTGCTTGGATAATTTGTGTGCTTTAGATTCAATGCAAATTGATTGATCTTTTATTTTTTAGCAAGTTCACTTGGTTTTGTGCTTTATATCCGTACCATATGACGCGTCGTAGTCTTCACGTTTGTATGCTTTTTAGTGACACACCAAGCTTGTGGCATATCCAATTTTGGACACGTGGTAATAATAAAGAAAACGAACTAAAAAAATGAAAGAAATCTTGGATTAAAGCATATTATAAATAGTTCAATAGTAGAAGAAACATCAGATCAAAAAAACATTACTATATATTATGTCTCAATCCTCCTAAGGTAGAGATAGAACAGCACGCATGCGTTTCAATTCACAAGCAACTAAGCCACAAGCAGAACTTCGACATGTCCGATTGATTGCATTCTTTCTTGGTCACATTAAGGAGACCAAAAGATGAACAAAAAAAAACCTAAACGCATGAAAAATGGAAGCAGAAGACTCACAAGAAGCTGATATTAATCAGTTGCAGTTAGTTACTGGCTGACAGCGCCACCACCTCCCCAACCAAGCACGTCGCCGGAAAATGGATAACTACTCCCACCACCACCACCACCGCCTCCTCCTGCTGCTGCTGCATCGCTGCTATTAACAGCATCGCCTCCTCCTCCTTCGTCCTCTTCCAACGGTAACCTCTCGAACACAGCATTTGCAAAAGAAGCCGCCATCAACACCACCGGCCCAGAAGCCATCAGCTGGCCCACCACCGACCCGCCCACCACCTGCCCTTGCCCGCCGCTCAGAAATATCGAGAGACCTCCAGCACCAGGAGGAGCAGGCGGCGGAAGAATCGTCCCCGTCAGAGAAAGAATCTCGAACCGACCGTTCAGAGTCACCGCGCCGCCGGCCGGCTGCCTCAGGGTCACGTTCGCCACCGTCCCGCTGCCGCTGAAGACGCAGACCCCCCTCCCCCTTCTCCGGGCGTACACGTTAACGCTCTCGACGACGTCGTTTCCAGAAGCTACCTCGAGGACGTGCGACCTCAGGGCGTTGGGCGTGTCCCGCGTGACGATGATCGGGGGCCTGGGCTTGTTCTTGGATCCAGCCGGGCGGCCTCTGGGACGGCGGGAACCGGAGGTGGTGTTGGGGGTGGCGGTTCCACCGGAGCTCGTGGCGGCGGCGGCATCGGAATCTGTCAGGGGCTGTGGGGAGCCCTTGGAATCCGGTGAGGCGATATTAGCTGCTGCAACTTGGTGTAAGTGAAGCTGTGGTTGTGGTGTCATGAGCCCATGGAGGTAGCGAGATGAAGCCGACGACCCTGCTTGTTGTTGCTGATCGTAACCAGAAGAAGAAGCCATCTCCTGATGATCGATGATTCAGCTACCTCGGTCGGACAATAAACGAAGTTAAATCCAACAACTTTGATGGGAGATCATCATCATCAACTGTGTACAAGGATATATATATTCACGGTCGTCGCTTCTTAGTAATTCGGTAACCACAGCTCTACTAACCTTCTTTGTACAATGTAATGCAACTCCCAAAACGCAAAAGCACGCACTACTTGTACTGTATAGATATAGGAATAAAGAGACTCTCAACCCAAATCTTTGTGTGTCTCAGCTCAGACTCTGGTTTTTAAAGAAAAAATAGGAGAAGAAGCTTTTTAAAAGATAGTGCTTGCTTGGTGGATGGAAGCTTCTGGATGAAGTGTGCAGTGAGATGGGTGATGACGATGATGATGATGATGATGATGATGGTGGTGGTGGTGGTTTTACTTCCTTTTTTCTGTACTGTCTTCGTGTCTTGTGGAGGAGAAGGGAAAAGGGCGGTGAGATCAGATATAGGCTTAGCAGCAAAGGGAAGCAAGAAAGAAAGAAAGAAACAAGACTCGGAAAGAGAGAAAGGAGATAGATGATAGAGATGAGATGCAGATACTAATAATAATAATAATAAATAATAATAAAATTACCTTCTTCTACAATTACAGATTTGCCCCTGCAATCTAGGACTTGAATAACAAGATGGTTTAATAAAGCATTAGTCAAAATTTAATCCTTCCAAAAAAGGCCATTGCCTCGCTAATCGCTTTGTTAACAGCGCCAAAATATCATCAAGGCAAGGATCGCCAATTTTCAGTCAGAAGAGAGTGGGGAACGTTGCTCAATTAAGACAAGAGAAGTTATAGGGAGGGGTGTTATCGTAATAAGCCCTACCTGATGTAGTAGTTAATATTACTAGTTTATTGCTTCGAGGTGGAAACTGGGCGGTGTAAAGCCCTCCATCCGCGACTACATAACTACCCTAATACAATATTTATTCATTGATTCATTTAATTTACTAGTCAAGTCAGGTAGTATATTATAATAATAATAATCAAATCACTCACAAGTAATTTTTATTTTTTTTTAAAAAAAAGTGGTTTTGGTGGAAGTCCACGACAAACTTTATACTCTTTCAAAGCTTTATTTTTCAATTTTCAAGCCCCACTTGGAGAAATATAGTGTGTAGATTAAATAAGCTAAAAAAAATTGAATAAGATCTGGATAAGGCTTTAGTCTAATACGACCCTTTTCAGCTTTTATAAGATTATGTATCAGATTGGTTTGGCATTACGCGTTGGTATTTATAGATACAAATGTATTTAATAATATCTCATGTAATATGTAATATTGAGAACGAACTACAATGGATTGGATTAATCGAAGATTGTAGTAAATAAAGATAGTAGAAAGAATATGGGTAATATTTAATTTGAGGATGAATGGAATGGAATAGATACGGCGGTCAATGGTCAAAAGGTGGCATGTGGACGTTGTCGGGACATCGGGACTTGGTCAACAATTTAAACCGTATATATCTATCTCTAAAGCCCATCTTTCATTTACTAAATTAAATAATTCCATCTACCATTCCACCAATTAGTTTTTCTCATTTAATTTCCTTTATTATTCGTAACATCTGAACATGATAATGGGAGGCTCTCTATCAATCTCTGTTTCTTTGTCTTTTCTGATGTTAAGGAATCAATGCATATACACATATGTATTCGAGAGATGTTTATATTTTTGGGATATAATGAAAATGGGACAGGCCAATGTTACGCTAAATGCAAGCATTGTCCACAAAATCGTACTTCTTGTCCCCAAATAGTCCCTAGCCGCACACTTTTCAACTACTCACTTATTAAAAAAAAAAGTAAATACTGATATTATGGTAAAAAGCCAACCACTAATTCTTGAATATCTGCGTCGCTTGCCTCCAATTTGCTTTAACATTTTTAACTAGATGGAGAAAAGAAAAACTTGCCAAGTAATGCTAATGTTTTTCTTTTCTTTTCTTGATATAGAATCTTCAAATTGTGGTTGATATTGAAATTTCTTCATTTCTTATACATCACGTCACGATGTATATATAACTCGACGTATAAATGGATCAAGAATATAAGGTACTCTTAGGAGCTATTCAATTAAATAGCATAGACATCAATGCCCTCCATGATTAATGTACTTGCTCACTAAGACACTAACCATGCATATTCTTAATATTTCATACCAATAAAAAATCAACGTGGACGTCATTTAAAAAAAAATTGATGCTCCACTAATTGGTTCTTTAATAAGTGACATTCTATCAAAGCCCTTTGTGGGGGAAAAAATCAACAGGAAGAATTTTTTATAAAAAAAAGTAGCAAGTTGTGAACAAACGCCGCGCAGAAAAGGATTCACTGTAGTTTTTTTCTTTTAGCGTGGCCTATTTTTTTTTATTTGAAGTTGAGTTCGTGTTGGGCCCTCGAAAAGCATGCATATCTGGGCTGACTGTGACAGACAAGAGCCCATCCGATGTTATTCATTTGCCATTGATATAATAGATGAAGCGATGAATCGACCTCAAATAAAAATATATATTGAAGATTTGAAAATCCATTCAGAGAGGATCAAAGGGAAGGGACGGTGAAGAAGTCACGGAGAAATGTGTGTCTGAATATGTTCCATTTGCTAGCTAAAGGTCAACGATGACAAGTTGCTTCTTCTTCTTCATATGTTCCCAGTGATTATTTTGTCACACACACACACACAAAAGGCGAAAGTAGCTGAGTTGAGTTAAGTGTCCTACTTGCTTGCTTGCCCAACAAAAACAACATTGTACAACTTGATGGAATCATCCGTCGAATATCCAAACGTGTAATTAAATTTAATGCGTTGGAAGTGGCCAATTAAAGAGAGCTTTAGTTTCGAATGCATGCTGCCTGCCATAATAAAATCACATACAACTAAATAGAATAGCAATTGGGATAATAAAACACACATGTATGAGTAGTGACAAGTCAAATCTTTCAAATTCAATTATCATTAAAACCCTTCGTAGATGCGAACCATGCGACTGTTAACTTTTTATTTTCTTATTTGTTTATTTTTTGCGACCCTACCATCTGACTCGCCAGCACATGCATGCATGCATGCATGCGTACAAAAATAAAATAGAATGAAAAAAAACAATCAATCCTCCAGTGAAATTTCTTACGGAGACAAGCAAGTCCTAAAACAAATCATTCCAACCCATTACAACCAAATCACTTATATATTTTTTGTTTTTTGTGAGTTTTATTACATTCATTAATCGATCGCAGCGAGGCAGGCAGGTAGTTTTCTATTTTCTTCTAGTAGTCTAGTTGAAATTAATTAATTATGTGTTAGAGATATATATATCCCTGCTTGATCGATTGTACTTCATGTGACTTTTAACGAGCTGACCAGCTGCTATAGCCGACATTAGAGAGAGCTCACCGGCCAAAACTGAACCGGCAACTATGCTTGCGAGAAGCTGAGAGTTGGAACCCGGACTCTCTTTGCTAGCTCCTCTCACACCCACTAGGTTCAGGCAAGCCGATTGAGATGCCAACTGGGTCCCACCTCCAACAGTCCCAACCTACACACATGATGGTTCACAAAACACACACACTTCAAATTTTTATTTCAAGAATTATACAAAAATGTCACATGGTGGACAACTATCTTTTTGAGTTGTTATTACCGCTGCCAACTTATCCAGCCTGTACTTTACTGTACTGTACTAACTTTAAAAAGAAAGTAATATATATATATATATATATATATATATATAAACAATGCGTTGCATAAAAAAAAAAATATGTGCCATCAACATCAACAATTAATTAGTAGGCCTTTTTCCTTTAGTTACCTCTATGGATGGCATGGTCACGGAAATATGAAGATCTTCGCCGCCATTAACAGCTTCCATCATTGTAATACAGTGTGAACTCTCTATGTTCTGTGCTGGATCTTGTCCCGTGGCTATAAAGATTGCAGAGACAATGTTGGCTGCGTGTGCATTGAAGCCACCAAGTGCACCGGCAATGGCTGAGCCCGTGAGGTTCTTCAGCATGTTGAGCTCGACGAGAGCAGCCACTGTACTTTTCAAGACTTTCGTTACTACCTCTCCCGTGATGATCGCCTCGCACACAACTGATTTTCCACGTCCCTCGATCCAATTCACAGCAGCTGGTTTTTTGTCGGAACAGAAATTACCTGCAACAAGAAAAAAGAAATGAAGAGGCTAAGGAAAAAAAGAATGGAATTGGCAGGAAAAGTGAAGGGAAAAAAAAAAAAAGAAAAACAAATAAGATATATACTCACCGGAAATTCCGATAACGTCCATATCAGGAAATTCGTCTTGGAGGAAGTCCAAAACATTCTGAACACCTTTGGATACCATATTCATTCCCATAGCATCACCTGTGCTGCAGCTAAATCTAACATAAAGGTTCTTCCCCGCGACCGCACATTTAATACTATGAAGTTTTGCAAACCTACTTGACCTGTAGAACAGTACACATAAACACTTCAAAGATTAATTCATACCAATCCGATAAACAAATATGGACTAATAATAATAGCCTACCCAAGTCAAGATAATTGAATTGCAACACATGTTTCGGTAGATGCAGATGTATACAAAATAATGTATCCACTTCTACCACGGAACGGAAACCATCGATCAGCATCGCAAAATCACAAATATATATACAGACACAAAAATATAGGAAGGAAAAGAAATGAACAAATAAGGAAAACTAACAAAAACAATCTTACTTGTTGAAAACGACAGATAAAGTTTCAAAATTTGCGGGATCCTCCACATAAAACTTCAATTCAGCGGCCCGCTTGGCTGTGGCGAACCTCACCACCGGTGCTCTGGTCATCCCGTCCCTCAAGACCACACACGTGGCACCACCACTCGCGTGGATAGCCTTGCAACCGCGGTTCGTGCTGGCCACCAAGCAACCCTCGGTGGTAGCCATTGGGACCACGTACTCGAGCCCATTCAGCAGCAACGGACCGGCCACACCCACGGGCAATTGCACGTAGCCCACAGGCATCTCGCAGCACTGTCCTAGAATTGAATCGTAGTCGAGTCCATCCAAAGGAAGACCCTCCAATGATCTGCCTGTATTTTATTATAAAGGCAGATGTAAATAAATTCAACCTTTTTTCCCCCTCTTTCGTACAAACTTGCAGCTTATATTATCAGAAAATTCTAGTTTTGTCAAATAATTAACTAACTGTCAATCATTTAGCTCTTTCAGGAAAAATAAATAGATAAAATTAGCTGCTGCTGGTTTAAACAATTTGTGAGGCAGGCCTACCTGAAATTCTCTGGATCGCATCACGTCGAATCTTCGCCGCTCGGTGGCAATCCCCAAGCCTAGATTCAAGAGAGTACGAGGGTATCTGACCCGAAACGACGCCGTTTACGATCTCCTCGTCCTCCATGTTGATGCTATCAGCGGGCCGAGGGGGAGGGGCAGGCATAGGTTTGGGAACAAAGGCAGGCTGCACAACGACGTCCGCTTCCTCGTCCTCTTCCTCTTTTTTCTCGGAAGGGAGGACGACAAACGGCTGCACAAACCCAATGCCGAAGAATCCCAATAGGTAAATCAATGAGGCGATTAGAGAGACAAGAGCGAGGAGTTCGGAGAAATCGAGGATGTGGAGAGGCGTGGATGTGTAGATCTTACGCCTCCAGCGGCGGAGGAGAAAGTAGGCAGCGGAGAAAAAGAGCGTGAAGAAAACGGTGTTGGTGAGGTGGAGAGGGAGAGGAAGCGCGTCGGACGCTTTGGCGCCGGAGGCTGGTGGAGGAGGAGGATGGTTGTGGTGGCGTTGCTTCGGCTGCGGAAGCCTCCGGCGAACGTCCATCTGAGGGAGGAAGAATTTGTGTTTGAGGCGGAGCGATAAAGGAAAGAAAGAAAGAAAGAAGAATTGAATGCTGTGAGTGGTGAGATGGTAGGCGATGAACGTTCGTTACGGAGATGCACCTTTTATAATAGAAGACTGGGGACTGCGTGTCATGTGCTGTATTGTATTGTATGTGCTGGATTTCTGAATTTCGATTTTTCACATTAATTTTAATTTCCCTTTTTCACCATAGACAACAAGTGTGGTGTTGCGTTGGGTTGAATTCCACTACTATGAAAAAATATTTCAATAAACAATAAAAATTGCATAAAATTCATTTGCATCATGTGTTGACTTGATAGGAGGGAGGGAGGTTCAATATCCACATTTTCAACTTCATTCTTTGATTGACTTTGAGTTTCCAAACTCGTAAAAATTCCAAGTCTCCCATTACGATTCCTACCTCGTTAGCGTTCAAAAAAACCACTTCCAAATTTTGGATATTTTGCGTTCACATAAAAAACAAAAGAATATGGAAGTGGAAAATTAATGAAAATTAAGTGAATATATAATATGGTTGCGTGGTGACACGTTTGCGGACTTTTATATATTCACGTGGTAAGCGGACTTTTATAGATTATTGTTATATGGATCACTATTATAAATTATTGTTATTTTGAAATTAAACGATCATCTAGTCTAGCTATTCTTTCTTATTGTGGGACGGATATGTATGTTACCACCTTGTTTCATTTAATTTTTATTCGATGTCTTCCTTCAAGTTTTCTGATTTGAACTGTCACACACGTATATTTATTATTCGATGGTAAGAAACAAGTGACACAGATAGATAGATACTCATCGTTGTCATTGTCCAAGCATTTCACATATGCATTATAACAGTGATTGACCGAAAAAATTTCTTGGTCTTGCAAGATTTGAGACTGTCCGGGTTTGTTTATTTTTTGACCAACCAGAAAATGATGTTTTGTCTTTCATTTCACGGCGTTAAGTATTAAAAGATTGAAAGTATTACCCCCTTAAAAAAAAGGGATTAGCTAGCTAACTAGCGATGGTTTTCTTCTACTATTACCGTATAACATATCCAAATTACCGGCAGCGGACCAGACAGAATGAGCTTATTGCTCTCCTCTCCACGCTTTTTACATGACAGAATGAGTCTATTGCTCTCTCCCAACGAACAAAACTATTATAATACAAATACAAACGGACTCTTAACTAATCAAACCTATTGGAGCCCAATAAATCTGTATTTCAAGCCCAGACCAACAATGTATGTTATTAGATGGTAGTGGGCTTCAATATTCGTCTCCCTATTTAATTAATTAAAATAGCTGATAAAATTTAAAAAAAATTATATCATATCGTGGTGTTTGTGGGTGGCTCCGAATTTTCCATAGCCACGGAGTTTCGTCTTGAAACCCTTACCAATGCCTCCATCCAACAAAGCTGTGATAGTGACCATGACTGACTGCACAATATTTTTATACACACAAATAATAATATATGGCGTTTCTTATGTTATGTCATATATATGTCGTACGTGTCATATAAGCTGTTTGCTTATGTCTTAAGGAACATTATGAATGAGGATAAGATACATCACACAGTAGTATTATTCGTATATATATAAAAATTTATTTATTTATTTACTTGTCGACAGACAGACATTAAAATGTTATATATGTATATTTAATATTGCGGAAACTAAATATAAAAACATCGTGGATGATTATCATGAGTCATGGTGATGCCATAGTGGTAAGAAAGGAGGTTTGGCCCACTAATTATATGTCATGGTGATGTGAGCTGTGTATTGTACTGTTATGTGTAGTGTAAGCTGCTTAGGTTCGTTCGATTGAAATGAAATGAAACCCACGATCGATTGTCTGTCTTCTCCCTAACCCTAATTTCCCTCCCCAAACCTTCCCGATTTCACTTCTTCCTTTATTCAAATTCCCATTTCTTTAAAAGAAAAAATTAAAAAAAGGAAGAAAGAATTATGACAATCGTGTTCCACCAGGTCATTTTTCTTCATCATCACCACCCTCGTCCCACGAGACCAGAATACCCCTTTTCGCCAATTAGTCGTTGCTGCTAGGAATTCAACCCTATTTTCTTTCTTAATCAGACTGTAACTTTGTATCATAGTAGAAGATTTTTGTTTTCTTTCATCTGTTCTCCCGCACACCGGATCACGTAATTGTACCCACGCACCTTCTCTTTGATATCCCTTTTCCTTTGTGTTTATGCTAAATATCCCTTTTTTTTTCTGTTGATATTTTATATTCATTTTATTCTGTCTTAGTCTTCGGGCGTGGTGACCTTTCTAGGTTCATGGTCTTGTAAGTTCTAATTCAAATTTTATGCTTTCTTTGTTTTCTCTGGATTGGTCGGAAAATTTCTGAGGAATTGACGGTTTTCAATATGTTCATTGTTTTTAGGGTTCTAGGTGAACCGAGGGTGCCTTGCATTTGATCCTGTCAAGTTATCAGTAGCATCACTTGAATTATTTCTGCCTCTTGTTCTGTAATCAATTGGCGAGCTACAGCCTACTGTATTAATTTATATATTCCTGAACTTTATCATTTTCCATCAATCGTGTAAACCCAAAAAAAAAAAGAAAAAAAAAAGAAAAAAAAAGAGGAAAGAGGCAGAGAAGTAAGAAAGAGTAAGAGGAGTCTGTTTTAGCTTTACTATTAGTGTGGTTATGGCTAATCTTCAGCAGCCGGTGGGTCCTAGTGGGTTACAGAATGTGAACTCTCCATTTGGGGATACTACTTGGACTAAGATTTTTGTTGGAGGTTTGGCGTGGGAAACTCGAAGTGAGACAATGAGACGATATTTTGAGCAATTTGGGGAGATTTTGGAGGCTGTTGTAATAACCGATAAGAATACTGGAAGATCCAAAGGATATGGCTTTGTAAGCATCTTATTAACCAGATTAATATATAGATAAATATTTTATGTGCATCTGTTACATATTGTACCTGAGAGGTGTTGTGTGGATGTTTGAATGATATGATCCAAAATGGTGTTTCTATTGTGGGATTAGGTTACTTTCCGTGATCCTGAGTCTGCGAAGAGAGCTTGTTCTAATCCAAATCCTGTCATTGACGGGAGAAGAGCAAATTGCAATCTGGCTTCGCTTGGGAGACCTCGGCCACCAGTTCCTTTTGGTAACATGCTTAAGTTAATTTTCTTTCTGTATGATGTAAAAAAAGTTATGCAATATTAAGCAACGTCGTTACTTGAAAATGTTCAGAGGCTTCTTGTGACACTATGAGCATCATATACAACATGAGAATCCCCTAAACGTTTTGTGGAAATTTAAAAATGAACACTAAACATTTTCCTCTAAAAATGTTGTACGGAAGTTCACTGGTATTGGTTACAAATTGTAGTAACTTCATTTATAATGTTAATGTATATGTTGCTTATAGGACAAATGAGATCTCCAGCTCCTTATTTTGGAGGTTTACCAACTAGGAGTGCACATATGGGAAATTTTGGGTATCAGCAACCGATGATGTATGGCTATCAACAGGGCTTGATGTATCCTCCATATGGGTAGGGGTTCTTCAGAACGTTGTTGGTGTTTGTTGTCTTAGCTGAATTGTGTAGACTGTGTGGTCCGGTTGCCTGCCCATACTAATTTCATGTTGAATTGCTGCAATTTGTACAATTGGTAAAATACCTGTGCGAGCCTGACGCACCAACAAATTTGCACATTTGTATGTATATATGCTTAGATTAATGGTTTTCTGTTATTAGATATTCTTGCTTCTTGGAGAGTTTGCATGGAAAGTGATCTTGAATATGGGGGGAATTGTTCATAGATGATGATGGCTTTGTTTTTTAGGTTTTCCCCTGTCAAATTCACAGTCGTGAAGTTTATCGAATTTATCCACCATTACCTGACTCACCGTCTCACTTGCACTGTTTATGCCAATATAGCCGTTTTAGTGAATCCTCGTACTACGAATTCGACTTATGTACTTTTTCAACTTTTGTTTATGCAGATTTGCTACTTACGGTCCAGAATATGCTTATTCTCAGGTCTGGATTATAGATATGGGTGGTGATATCCAATTGTAGGCTTATGCGTCGTCACATTGATTTCTGTGACATTATTATTTTGTGATATTTTAGGGTGTGCACAGTCCTTACGGAAGCCAACAATACCTTCACGTATATGGTGTTCCTGGAACCTCTCTATATCCATATGGGCAGTTGAATAAAGGTGTTTTGGGAACTCATGGATATAATGCATTACCTGGATATGCGGTGCCTGGACAACAGGTAATGCAGATGGGTGGGCCCAGTGTAAATCCAATATCGACAACTTCTATGCCGTCTCCTCCAGCTCCATATCCTACTGGTAAATTTATTTTTGGCACACTGGGTCGTGTAAGCTTTGTCATTACAACGAACCCACCTTGAAACCCGTGTTGTCTGCTAGGTTTTTACTGATGGGTTCTCAAGCAATTGTTCCTGATTTTTTCCCGTTTGATTGTTTTTTACCTCGTTAAAAATCATGCGAACGTTGAGATGACAAGAAGTAGCTTGTTGGTGGTTTAAATTGCAACTGGTATGCCTTTGTTCATTGTTGGTGGTCTGATTTTCATTGGGCTAACACATACTAATAATACTACCAGGTTTTGGGGCTCATGTTCCCCAAGCACCACCACCGCCACAGTTAATTCTACCCATGCATGCCTCCTCACAGTTCATGCAGGGCAGTGGCTCTGACCAAAATGCTGGGTGAGGATAATTCATGTAGGTGAGGGTCTTCTCCTACCAGTTTCCTATGCACACCCTTTTGGTGGTGATCGTGACCTTTTCCATTTAACAATTCCAGGTGTCCTTGGATTGCAGCAAGGCTAACTAAATCAAAACCCGCCAAAATTGGGCTTCAAATTTTAGCCTGCCAAGCGATCTGTGAATGGTTTCTAGGTGTATATATATATATATATGTGTATATTTGCAGGTTTTTCGTTACATTGTCGTGGTCGCCAAAACAAGTGATAAAAAAAATGTCATGTCCGTGTCGCTTGCTCCTTGCGGTGGGGAAGAAGAAATGGACGGTGTGTGGTGACTTTTATCAAAAATGTTTCTTTCGTGTGCTGTCTGAATCGCTGCTGTTACATTGCTAGCCAGTCTCCTCCTCCTTATCTTCTTCGTTCGATGGTGATGGAAAAAGCAATCTCCTATCAATCGTAGAATCAACATATGATTCTTAAGCACAGTGGATGTGCATATAGAAAAAAGATAGTTGATAAAACATTTGGTGTATCTGCTTGCTTGTTTTGCTGCATTTGCAGTGCAGTTTTACAGACAGAGCAGTAATGAATGATGTAAGTCCGCATGTTTGTTTGTGTATATACATACATTGCATGCATTTTAGACGTCAGGGTGTGTGTTCTATATTTGGAAATCGAGTCATCCTTCCTTGTAAATACAAGGTAGAAACATCAGAGGCTGCTGACTTCAAAATATGAAGAAACAAGCTTTAAATCAAATACTGCACGTATCTATATGTTTGTTTTTTCTTCGATTAGATGACGAAGACGATAGTAATGTGAATTGCAAATTGGAAGACAGAAAATATAGTCCTTTATTCAATGAAGAGAGTTTTACATAAAAATCGGAAGCATGTTATAACAGGATAAGCGTAATGTTTGTTGTTCACTTGGATTTTGTTGGGAAAGAAGCCATCTTGTTAATGCCGCACATTCCAGCAGATTTGTTGGTGCCTCTCTTCATCCTTATGAAGCCCTTTTCTCCCCATTTGTCGCCCCACGAGTTCTTCACTATTAGGTAGTCCAGTCCCTTGCTCGAACCGTATCCTACTGCTGCAACTCCGTGATCCAGTTCAGTCCCGCAGTGTCCATCATACACACCCTACACACACATGCATTGCAGCGGTTATTTACCTTACCGTACAAACAAACCTTGTTGAATGTAAGGAAAAAAGTAGCAAGTAGTTCTTACTCCGCTGTAGAATTGGAAATCTCTGCCTGAAGCTTCAATGGCTACACTGACCGGTTGGTTTGCAAGTGCTTTCAAGAGACTTTGTTCATCGTTTGCAGGCACGTCGTGGTACCCGTCAATGGTGACCACAGCCGACTCTCCCTGAGTGAACGAATATTATAAGGTCAAAGGTAAGCGGAGTGGGTGTTGTTGTTGAATTTAGGAAAGAAAACTAAGCATATGTTCTTTCTTCTTCACCAACCCTGTTTTGTTCGCAGGTTCCTTCTTCCATGAGGTAAGGATAGTCTTCTTCTCTGTGAAGTCCACCGTTGGAGGCAATGAATGAGAATGCGTAGTCCATGAGGCCTCCATTGCAGCCGTTGTTATAGCTCATGTCACAGTCTATCAGCTCCTGCTCTGACAGCTCCGTTAAGTTCCCCGTCACTATTTGGTTGATGCCTTCAACTGCCGCCACCGTTGAAAAAGCCCAGCAACTCCCTGATGAAAACCAAGAGTCAGAAATAATAGGTTTGTGAGAGAAAGAGAGAGCTGTGTGGTACATACCGCATGAACCTTGATTCTTGATGCGGGTTACTGCTCCTTTCTTTCTCCAGTCCACGGACTTCGGCAGATTCTCAAAATCTCTATACTTGAACTCTTGAGGATTCTCATTTCTCTTTGCAGATTGGCCAGCAGCCTTAAGCCCCAAATACATAGTCTTGAACTCATCGTGGCTCAAGTCTGCAAACGCATTCAAGCCGAGCCAGTAGTTACTGGTGGTGGCCTTATTCCTCTCATCTATGTGCTTGAGATTGTCCTTAAAGATCTCAAACCTGTGGAGCTTATCTTCGAGATTCTTGTATTTCCTGCCGTGTGTATCCATCCACTTGTCAAAGAGGTTGATGAGCTTGTCGATGCAGCTTAAATCATCCGGTGAATAGCCTACGATTGAGAAGTCACGGGCCGATGCTGTTATGATCGAGTAAGTTAACATGAAATTTGCTACGAATGCTAGCTTCGAGAGAGCCATTTCTGGTATCTTTTTTTTTTTTTTCTCTTTTGGTTCAAATGATGATGATGATGATGATGATGATATCGAGCAATGGTACTTGGAGGATTTTATAGGGTGTGTGTATGAATGTATTGCTTTCAAGCGAAGCACAAGATGTTACTTTCAGCATTCTGAGACTTTAAGATTGGTTCTCTTTTGGCAAGGCTTGCAATCTAAGCATGTTTTGAAATTCTTGATGACGATGATGATAACATCCCCGGGAAGGAACGTTTTTTTAGATATATATTATATACCAATGTTCAATCGTTGTAATGTTTTGCAATCGGAAATATATTAAAAAAAAAAGATCGTTAATTCAAGAAATGCAGATACAGATCATGCTGATTTGAGCTGACGCGATCACTAGTAGATAAAGATCGTTACTTCACAAGCACCACTTCACAACAATCTCAAGGGTTGAGATTAACAAAAGATATATAAGTTGGATTTTACGGAGATTCAGAAACTAGAGAGCATATTGTTATTGCCTTTGTCTAATTTGATTTTTCAAGAGACGGACACATTGATTCTCCTTAATTCCTTCACAAATAGTGATAATCACGGGAATCTTCGTTCCTCATGCATGTTTAGATTTTGGATCTACATGTTTACAAGACTACTTCACAAAACAAACAATCGATGTATACCTAGTGATCCAAAATTAAAAAATATATATTTAGTGACCTAAAATTAAAAAATATATATTTAGTGACCTAAAATTGAAAATATGGCCCAAAATTGTTTTGACATACAAAGTAAGTGACCTACTTTTGCAATTATCAAATATAGTGACCCAAAAACGAAAACATATATACTTAGTGACATAATTTTATAATTTTGCTTTACATACTATTTTTAAGGAAGTTTTAGTTGGTAACTTTGTGTTTAAGACTCTTATAGTTCTCCCTACTATTTTTCAGTCCAAATAGGTACTCGTGTGTTTAATGCTTTTCCAATTGGTGTTCAAACCATTTCTCAATCCGGTTGCTACCCCTGTGTTTCAGACTTTTTTCGAGTTAGTGTCAAAATAAACTTAACAGTTACTATCAGGATTTATATAGTGTTCGACAATGGCCGATGATGACTTTTGTACGACAATTTATACTATATATAAGCTTGACCACAACATATTAACTACTATTAATTTGGACACCAAATGGAAAAGTCTTACACCGATGTAACTACCGGAACTGAAATAGTTTGAGCACAACTTGAAAAAGCATTAAAAGACTACCTATTGGAATTGAAAAATAATTTGGACACCAGTTGTAAAAGTCTTAAACGCATGATTACCTACCGAAATTTTCATATTCTTAGTAAGGTTTCTTGAAAAAGACTCAATTGTTTTTTATTTTTTTTGTTTAAATAAATTTAACTTTGAATCTCTTCTATAATAAGGTACTATAATAAGGTAGAAGATTGAATGATTTTGTCTAGTTGAGCTATTCATTAGATATATCGCATAGTATGCTAATTAAGTAGAAATTTGAAAGCATGTTGAAAATTAAACATTTCATTATAAATTTATGAAATATTAATTATTAATTATTAATTTTATCGATTATTAATAATCTTTAATTAATAAAATTTGGTGATTTCAAGTATATTTATTTATAGAGTTTATAGTATTCGATTAAATTAGTCATCATCAAACGACGTGCGCGCTCCATTCCCTTCGAATAAATTAATTTAATTTTTAGTATCACAGAGAAATAAATACAGCTTTAAAAAGCGATTAGTTCTATTAACAACATAAATTTGGAATATACGATTACTATAACCACAATCTCAATTTTCAACTCTGATTAAAAGGTTCCTTTAATAAAAATGCGAAATGGAAAGGATTCTATGCCGAATAGGAAACAAAGTATAAAACAAGAAGTTGCGTGGCAGATACCAATTTAAGAATAAAGAATATATATTTCTAATATAAATTTAATTTCAATAAAAAGAAGGTCCTTCTCATCTACTTTAGTAATCACTCATTGACAAAATAAACAAAGTGGGTCGTCATCTTGCAACATCCTTTCATCACACATGACAATTAGTGACAAAGAATAAAAAGTTAATAAAATGAGATTCTTATTCACACCCTCACCTCACGTTAGTATTTTAGTGTACTAATATCTAAATACATATATATTTTTATATTCTAAGAGTTATTTTTAATTTAAAAATGGCCAAATGAAAAATTATAATTTAATTTGTAATCTTATTATTATTATTATTATTATTTTATCTAAAAAGGAAAAATTAATTGGCGAGGATAGAATTAAAACAAATAAGAAAAATATGAATAAATAGGTCATGCATAACGTCGAGGCTATGCCTCAAGGATTATGTGGAGATGTCCCAAAATTGATTTCTCCATGCTAACATTTTCTTAGATGAACATGTTATACATGACATTGAACTAGTGATGTTGAACCGATTAACCTGCTGCAGGTTAATCGGTTCAACAGAGCTCATAGTATAAATAATTTTGACCAACATCCCTCGATAATCAAAGCTTATTGCTTTTCTCAAACAATTAAAATATATAAATATTATTACACGTCATTCCTTTTTTTTTTTTCGGTTTTTGTCTTTCCGAGAATTATTATATACTATATAAAGACAATTTAGTTCTGACTAATCAAACATAAATTTATATATAATTAGTTTACTGCTAATCTGAAGCAGAGTTACAATGGGTTACAGCACAACACGCATAATGATAGATAGTGGTATTAAAGAGGTATTAATTCAACGTCATCAACTCGATAATCTCTATGCTAATTAAATAATCGACAGATTCTCAACTAGGTAATACCTAATAGAATATTAACGGAGAAACGTATCAAAGGATTCTAATATAATTATATAGTAGTGTTGTGACCGAAAAACCCCTCTTACCAACACATGCACACGCATTATACTACCACCACTTGCCTACTTGCATTTAATGAAAATATTTGGTGTTTTCACCACTGTTTGCTTCTTGGCATCTCTCTCTCTCTCTCTATTTATTTTCTTACATTTTCGTTTTTCAACCAAAAAATCAGCAACTAAAAATATTCATCTATATTGCCAAAAAAAAGTAAACTGCAGGTATGTAACTGTAACTTTGTGTTTGCAATACATTTTGGCTGTTCCAACGTTAATTATCAGAGTTGACCCCTTGTGTGTGAGAATCCCAAGGTTGGGGTACCAGTGGGGTCCACGCAGCTTGGTGATGAGAATCTTCCTTCCCTATTCAACTTGTAACAATAATAACGAGGCTTTGTATATATTGCATCGAATCAATTATAACAAGAGGCTTTGACAGATAAATCACAACCAAGAGAGGAGAGAGAAGAAAGGGAAGAAGGGAATTTTGCTCTTATGTGGACGGTAATTCATATTAAAAAGTGGCTATTTTGTACGAGCATCAGTACTTGAGTCCCTACCAAAAAAATTGTGGTGTTTATATCCCCTGCATCTAAGGTACGCACAGTGAGACCCTTGAAGGAATATCCAAGAATCTATTGGTGCACAGTGAGACCCTCTTTGCTCTTTGTTATCCCTTTTTGTCCAAAGATTTTTCTTTTTATTTCTTCTGATCGTTTCTGCGGTTTCTGTTGTATTTGGTTCATTAAAAAAAAAAAAAAAAATCTTCCCGACAGTCTTGTCCAAGATTTAAGAAAAATAATGGAGATTTGTTTTTTCAGTTTAGAGCTAAGAGCCCTTTTCCTTGTTTTGACCGTTGGAGTTGTGACTTACGAGAATATTCTTCGTGTTCCCTGAAACCGGTTATGCTACCAATCCATTGTTTGTAATCTTCTACGCGACTAGTTCCTGTAATAATTACCTAAGAGAAAATGCTTAAACATAACATCTTTGATTCTCAAGGATCAATTCGAGTTCCTTACAAGATTCTTTTGTTCTTAGCATGATTCGGTCTATTAACTCAAAAGCATGTGGTTTCTTTTCTTCTACAGGTATCACCTAAAAAACTTGGAATCTTTTCATCAATATCGTCGAAGGGTGGCTAACTGTGGTCACTTGATGCTAAACTGACAGCAGTAGATGCCGATTTAACTGCCTGTGAAGATTACTTATGGAGGAAGGTGTTCTTACACTTAGCACAAACCTTGAAACATCATCATCGGATCCGTTCATGGATTTGGATTACATTGATGAATTGTTGTTAGAAGGATGTTGGCTAGAAGCAAATCCATCCAATCTCTCGAATATCGATTCTTCTTCGATGCCCTTTTCTCCTTTTGAACCGTCTTTCCGGTGGCCCAATCTTGAAACCGGTAACACCAAATCTGGCAATAGCCCAACTAATAAGCCTAGTCAAGAAGAAGATAGGCAAAGATCATCACCTTATATCACCGAGAATCTGTCGACAAGTCAATCGCAGTTGCAACAACAATCTCATACGGAATCTGAATATAGCCTTGAAGGATCAGAATTAAGTAAGAGATGGTGGATTGGACCAAGAGCATCAATGTCTGTTATGGACAGATTATTACAGGCATTTAATTACATAAAGGGGTTCTCAAGAGACAAGGATATTCTCATTCAAGTCTGGGTACCGGTCAACAGAGGAGACAGACGAGTACTTACAACTAATCACCGCGGTTTCTCCCTCGATCTCAACTGTCCGAGGCTGGCAAATTACAGGGAGATCTCCATGAACTATCAGTTCCCAGCCGAGGAAGAAGATTCTAAAGAAGCTGCGGGGTTACCTGGTAGGGTGTTTAGGACAAAAGTTCCCGAGTGGACACCTGATGTAAGATTTTTTACAAGGGATGAGTACCCAAGAGTTGGACATGCACAGCAGTATGGTGTTCGGGGTACACTTGCTGTCCCGATTCTTGAACAGGGGAGTCGCAATTGTCTCGGAGTTATCGAAGTAGTTTTGAAGGAACAGAAGATCAACTACCGGCCGGAACTTGAAAGTCTTCGTAAAGCCCTCGAGGTTCGAAGTTTTTTTGATGATTTTTTATTTGGCGCGATACGTGTTTCGTGTAATGATTTATTTGCTCGTGTTTTTAGGCGGTTGATCTCACAAGTTGGGAACTTTCAATCCCACAAAGCACAAAGGTAAGATGAACCATCCTCGGTAGTGAATTTCTTGCACAACTCGGTGGTTTCTTACAATCTCAATCTCTTTTCAGAACTGTGATTTGTCTTACCAAGCTGCTTTACCAGAGATATCGGAGGTGTTAAAATCAGCATGTAGAACACATGGATTGCCCTTAGCCCAGGCTTGGGTGGAGTGCTTATTACAAGGCAAAGAAGGATGCAGACACAATGAGGACAACTTGCAAAACTGCATTTCCCCTGTGGGTTTTGCTTGCAGCGTCGAAGATTCCCAAATCCAAGGTTTCCATGAAGCTTGTTCGGAATACCACTTGTTGAAAGGAGAAGGAATCGTCGGGCACGCATTTAGAACCAATCAGCCTTGCTTTACGCACGATGTGACGTCTTTTAGCAGGTCCGAATATCCTCTCTCTCACTACGCAAGAATGTTTGGGTTAAAAGCAGCTGTTGCGATTCGTCTGAGGAGTGTCCGTACTGGTTTGGCCGATTTTGTGTTAGAGTTCTTTCTGCCTGTGGATTGTGTGGATCCTGAAGAACAGAGGAGAATGCTCACTTCGTTGTCTGGTATCGTGCAAAACGTTTGCCAAACCTTGAGAGTTGTCTCAGACAAAGAGTTGCGAGAAGAATCTGCTCTATTAATTCCACAGAAAGAAGAGAATAAAAAGACTGCTACTACTCCTCCCTTTGTTGATCGGCCGTATTTGGGTCAAGTGAAGCATCGAGAGACTCCTCGTGACATTAATAGTTCAACTTTCCAGAGCAGGCAAAGGACAGCAGAATCATCCTCATGTTTCACGTTGGATTTGCCTGAATCTAATTCAAGAGAAGGAGGCATCACATTTACGACAAACACTTGTAGTACGTCTGATGGCGAGGCGAGCCTGCTCTACGCTAACAACAAATCAGGAGAGAAAAACAGACGTGTCAAGGCAGAGAAAACTATCACATTGCAAGTTCTTAGGCAACATTTCGCTGGAAGCTTAAAAGATGCTGCCAGAAATCTTGGAGGTGAGCAACGGTTCCGTAATCTATTTCATTCCCCATTGAGAATAAAAATTTTGTGATCTTGATTGATGTCTTTTGTCTCTTTTCAGTTTGCCCCACGACTCTAAAGCGAATATGCAGACAGCATGGGATACAGAGATGGCCATCTAGAAAGATTAAGAAGGTGGGCCACTCCCTTGAAAAGATCCAACGCGTCATAGACTCCGTCCAAGGCGCATCTGGCGTTGTACAGATCGAGTCCTTTTACAAAAACTTTCCTGAACTTGCCTCTCCAAAGAAACCCAAACAACAACATGAGGGTGTTAAAGAACCGCCATCATCCAATGCGGAAGCAGCAACATCTATATCCCCGCCGCCTTCATCCTCCTGCAGTCAAAGTTCGAGGAGCTCTAGCCAATGCTGCTCTAGTGGGACCCATCCAAATTCATATCCATCGAGTGAGTATCAAATAATCAAGGACATAACACCAGTACCTTATGGTGCGCTCAAGCGTGCTAGAAGTGACACACATCTACTCCCTCTGTCAACAAGAAGATCCCATGAGCACAATAATGTCCAGCCTGACGGTCCACGGATTAAAGTCAGTTACGGCGAAGACACAATTAGGTTCCGCATGCAAAGACATTGGGGTTACAATGATCTGTTGCAAGAGATTTCCAGAAGGTTTGGTGTGGATGATGATGATGATGATGCGTCTCATCATCTCAGGTATTTAGATGACGATGCTGAATGGGTTTTGCTGACGTGCGATGCTGATCTGGAGGAATGCATCGATGTGTGCCGTCTGTCCAAGAACAACACCATTAAGCTTGTGCTTGTTCGTGATGCCCAAACCTCTCAATCAAGCAAATCTCTCACCATCAGAGGACCTCTTCTAAGTCCTTAGATAGCAGCAGAACTACCCCAGAAAGAAACTTCTCAACATGCTGGTAATAAATATAATATATATTTATATATAGCTCGGAACAGTGATGCTACTGATCAAGACACGGCCTGGCGAATAAACCCAATTAATTTCTGTACAAAATTTGTGTTTGCATGCAGCATTGGTGTGGATATTATTATTGAATTTATAAGATCATAAATAAAGAAAGCTGCTTGAAAACATCCATTTAACATATTTTTTACCAACGTATCTCATCGAGCATGTTAAATGGGATCAGAGACTTAACCGGTGTAAAAAGTATACATTTCCTCTATAATCGAGCGATCTATTCTCAGCCCCACAACTCCACAAATGGCCTTGCAGCTCTAAATCCCCTTTCATCCCAGCAGTTTCCCACACAAACTTGAACAACCGGAGAGCCTTATCTAGTTGCCTCACCCCATTCCACACAACCTTATTATCGTCCAAAGTCAGCAACTTACCCATGTACAAGCAGGATTCACCAGCTCTATGCAACCCTCCACGAACATCTACATCGATGTCACCAACACTGCCATAGAGATAGTACACCAATAGCGTGAAAAGACACCGGGACGAGAAGCCTAATGCCTTTGTCAACTTCTTGCTCACCAAATGTTCTTGGTACCGAGTTTCCCTGTACCCGATGTTCTTATCAAGCAACACATCTCTAATCTGGTAGAGCCCTTCTTTCATGATCTCGATCTTTGTAACATGATGGGCTAGTTCTTTTTCATTGCACAGGTAGTTGATAAGATCGCTTGACATATCAAGAACATCTTGCCATTTGGGAGGATCAGTTGCCTCTGCTCCTCCTTTTAAAGGGGTGAGGCGCATCCACGAAGTGATTTCCGAATCATAACAAGTAGCAGACTTGAGCAACTTCAGACAGCATGCAACGATTTGCTTACCAAAGATCATCTCTCTGCTCGGTCTGCGATCGATCAAAACCTCGATCTCGGAATTCAACTCGTTAAATATCTCCATGAGTGCACCAGTCCAAATCTGATGCTGCGTCACTTGCGGGCAAATAGTCTGCCTTACAACCTTCCTTTGCTGTGCTGAGATGCCCAGTATGTCGGAGACTTTTGTCAGTGAATTAATGCAAAGAGCCTCTCTTTCGTGTTTCTTAATGAAGCACTGAATGTTGGCACATTGGGTGGTACTTGAAGCCGTCATATTCTCCCTCATAGTTTCATGTATCGAAGGGAGTCCGATAAAAACCCTGGACACCGACTTAAATGCGTTCATTTTCCGTTCGAGTTTATCATCGTGAACTCTTGAATGATCGCTTACATTAACAAGCCTCCCACTAATCAAGTCCACCGCATTCAGGGAGTGGCTCCATTTCTTCAACCTTTGAAAGGATTTCTCATACCATTCCGGAAGTAGAGTTTCCCCTTCGGAAGAATAATGGGAATCTCCTACTGAGGACTGATGGCAAACTAGCCTCTGATGAATCGGGTGGTTATGTCGATCTCTAATGTGCTTAGCTCCAAAAAGCAGACTATGCAAACCTTTGCGCTTCATTTGCTAGAGGCTAATTTATATAACTTCCGTCTGAAAATCAGGGTTTTCGTTGCTTCACGCAAGCATTTATTCGAACGGGTTGCGAGCTGCTGCAAAACCACCCTCTGTAGACGAATGGTTCGAAGTCGCGGCGATATCTCGACCGTCGCGGCCGTACTGTAGCGGAATCGGCCCTCACCGCGTCAAGGATACGGGTTGGTGCGGCGTTGTTTATGTCGCGCGCGATTTATCGGCGTCTCGGCGAGATCTCGCCTGGGTCGGAACGTACGGACGATTTATCGGTGTAGCGCCCAAATATCGGATTTCGAGCTTTTAACTCAGAGCGCCATTGATGACACAGGAGGAGAGCGATAAAGACACACAGAAGATCGCTGAGGGAGAAACAATAAATCCCTAATTTTTTTTTATTTAATGGGCTTTGTCGGGCTCAAATGATATTAAGATTCTAATCAAGATTTAGGGTTAAATGCATTTTTAGTGATGTATTTATAAGAGTCTAATCACGATTTAGGGTTAAATGCATTTTTAGTGATGTATTCATGAGTGAGTGACATTTTTAGTACGGTTAAGTTAAGGTTGACAATTTTAATATAGTAAGTGTCACATAATCTTAGTCATGTTTAGTTAATAGTATTAATTTTAGTCCCGTAAATATCAAAATTATCGTAATTTTTATGACAATTAACGCAGAAACTTAATTTTTCCCCAAAGCATTGCTCATCTTCGAAAGGATAAGACATAAAAAGGGCAATGGAACGAATGATGACAATGTATGAAGGTATGGTCTTAGGAAGAGCAACACCACTGTGGAAGCTGCTATTTGAAAAGCCTGGTGTAAGACAATCAAAGGAGTAGATATCTAGCTAGAAGTACCCTAAAAAGAAGTCCTGTCACAGGGAAGGCAAGGAACTCCTATGACCGAAGGGAGGGATAAAAGCATGGAAGATATCAGAGCAGAGCGACAAGGTTCGAACACTGGAAAATGACACTATTAAAGGAATTGTGCGACTTAGAGCCTTGCTACACCAAAGGACCAGCAAAAGAACACGTGTCAGGAAAGGACTGTCAGGAATAACGATCATCCACCTGCGACCACTACTCGCCGCAAGGATACATGGATGACGTGGCAACCCGAACAAGTGAGGAGGAAGCAAGGGCACTAAGCTCTATTTTATGGCATGCAGTTCTCATATTGCTACCCAAGGCATCAGGTTGGCTGATTCGCTATCTGATGATATCATTGACGATGGAAACAGGACAGGCAATCAAAATCAGTTGTCAGCTGGTGTTGATCCCTCCTTGAGTTTAGGAGCTCAGATGTCTGCTTTATCATGGATTAAAGCCAAAATTAGGGGTTTTTGGTTGCATGTGATCCAAATATGGCCTTCGGTAACTATTCATTGGAACTGAAAGCCATTAATTGGAACTGATTTTTACGTAAACTAGATATTCAGAGGGACTGATGTATAACTTCTGCGATATAATTTTCAATCGCTGTTCTAGATTATGGTGCCATCTTCTCTCATTACCTTGTCTGTGTCCAGAAAATTACACTTCAATCTTGTCTCATCCTGTTATCTTTCTCTCATTTTGATTCAGTTGCTTCCTTTAGCCCGAGAATTCTCCATGTTGGTTCTCCGTACAAACCTCATGTTCTTTTATTTCGAAGGTGAAATGATATTTCTCTCTTACTCCAAAGCTTGATTGATGAGAAAAAAAAAATGATAAGCTATTTCTTTGGAGTAATTTGTTCCTAATTTCTCATCACAGGCTTGTACTATCACTTGTCAAAGCGCACTGCTGGTATTCGCTATGTTTTTATCGGCAAACCAACGAGCCAACGGCCTAGGTTTTTCTATATCTGAGCTGTGAGATGCAATTTTTATGTGAAGATATTTTATGTGTAAATAAGAAAAATCTGTGGTGCAGATATCAAATATTGGGTATTTTCCTCTTGGTTCAATTGTGCATCATTGCTGCTGAAGCATTACGCCGAAGTAGCTTATCATCTCTTGCGACTTCACTCCAGCTGGCACCTTATGGATCCTATCAAGCTTCAGCAGGTTATATACATATGGGTTCCAATTTTTCAATTGTCGTCAGAAATAAAAATTGGTGTGAGTGGGATGGATCAATTATATGAGTAGTTATTTTTCTGTAATGGGCAGGAAGAGGTTTACCCATGTTAAACGAGGAAGGTAATCTTATATCCGAGGATTCCGGAAAGGGTAGTTTCGTTCAAGAATCAGCATCATCCAGTTCAGAGGTTTGTATGATAAGAAATAACATGTTCCATGAATGCCATCATTTGTAGTTTCGGGTATGAGTAGTGACTAACAAACTATAGTGATTCTCAGTCCCAAGCAGGTGTAGTGAGCAAATGCACGCTATGTCTAAGCAGTCGTCAACACCCACTCCTTGCGGTCATGTATTTTGTTGGTATGTCTGAATGGATTAAAAGCCAAAATTCATGTACATATACATGCATATATCTAACCTTGCTATGCTATAATAATCTTGACAAGTCTTAGTTATTATCTCCATCTTTGTCTGTCTGTGAATCAGGAACTGCATTATGGAATGGTGTAATGAGAAGCCCGAATGCCCATTATGCCGTTCACCTGTGGCACATTCTAGTTTAATTTGTTTATATCATTCTGACTTTTAGTTTGTTTATGGCTTATCCTATTTTCATGTTGGTGTGTTGTGCCTTCAAAATATTTCAAATTCAATCCTATGTTTAGTGAATTACAGCGTAGTTCAAATTATCAGACATAATAAATAAAAGAACGTTTCTTTTGAAGCAAAAGAAAATGTAAAACTCCGAAAAAATCAATATTTTTTTGGAGGAAATTAAATTATTCTGTGGGTCAAAGTAGCCCAAGGAACTATGAAGCATACACAGCATTCATAGCCATATGGTGGCCAATCACACGCAAGCATTAAACTCAAACATAGAACACATAACTTAATTCATACGATCAAATAGAATAAAAAATAATATTAACACGTAGTCATAATTCGGCTTAACACGGCCTCAATCACATAATAAATTACGCTAGCATATTCTTAAACGGAAACAACGAAGAAATCAAAGAAAACATCGTTGAAACGTCTAATGAAAAATAGAAAATTCGTCCCTCACGGTGTTCGGATTGTCACGCCGTGTTTCCTCGGAATCTCCCGTCGTTGCCAGTGTATGCGCGAGAGAGTTCGTTCGTAAGTGGCTGCAGGTTAGCTCCTTGAGAGCTTCGCTGCTTCAGACGTGTCTGCTCTTAAGCTGTATGCTTCGTTGGGGTTGCGGCTGTGAGCTCCAAGAGATATTTTGCTGCGTGGTTATCTGTATCAGAGCTCGTCCCTTTTTTTTTAAATTCTCCAAAAGCCCTCCTCAATTCTCGAATTATACCCGCATATATATAGAATTTCCTCCGTTTGAATCTTCACGCGAATATCTCGATTTTCTGTTAGAGAAAATATCTCCAAAAATACCTCCTCAAATCTCGTTCAACAAGTTAGATTTTTATATTCAAAATCTGGTAAATTGCCAAATTGCCCCTGAGATTTCTGAAATTGCAAATAGATCCCCACAATTCTAAAAGCTTCAAAAGTGATCCTATTTTCCCGCTCTTGGTTTCTTTTGCTCCGATATCTATCAAATAAGAAATATAAATATAAATGTAGGACATTCGAAGCAATTCGAATAGATAACGATCGAAAACACACTTTACGGGGTATAAAAACAATGTAAAATCCTAACTTATCAACAACCCCCAAACTAGCTTCGATCGTCCTCGATTGTAAAAGCGGAATAGAACTGAATCAAGTTAGGACTCACAACATCATCAGATAAATTACTCATCTTTATCTCAGAAAACGTAAAAACACAATAGGTCGAGATATTCATCAACTAATGAATATTCCAGTCGAACACGAAACATGAAGTGATAGTTTACAGTTATATCATAGCAATAAATACATTTCCAGAATTCTAACACGTATCACTCAACAACTCTTACTCGGGTCGCTCAAATCACTCAATGTGTTTAATGGGATTTATATAAAAGCACTCAATTCACAACATAGAAAGATATTATTCTAGGCTTGCTAATATATCACATCGCCATCACTTAGTAAAAATCATGCACGAATCGAAGGGTCTTTTATCACGGTTGTAATGGGGCTCGGGTGAAAGAGGTATGTCATATAGGGTAAGTGAGCTAAAATAATCAAGCACGTTAATCACTGAATCGCCATCTTATCAATGCCAGTGAGTATTCATTTCTCGGCTCTTTTCTCTCTCTCTTTTTTTTTTTTAACTAAGCCCTTCTTCTCTTGATTTTTCGTTTCCAGAACGAGAGATTATCGCAGGAAGGGTTCTTAGTTTTTTTTTTTTTTTTTTTTTTTTTTTATCTAAGCCCTTCTTCTCTTGATATTTCCGTTTCAGGAATGAGATTATCGCAGGAAGGGTTCTTAGTTTTTTTTTTTCCAGCCAAATGTGCACTGACATAACACTTTCTCGTTCCTGTTTCCCAAGGCGATCAGTAAAATAACGTGTTGATAACAGGGTGTAAAGGCTAAATTTGAGGCTACATGGCTTAATGTCTGGGTTCCACATAAATAAATAAGTCAGATAAGGCTCAAAGTGGTTCGCTAAGTGGTAAACAAGCAAGGTACGAATATTATTAGGCCAATAACTCAATCCTAGGTGCCCTTCTCATTTTCGCACACAAAAATCTACAAAGTAACGTTGACATGCATAACAAAGCAAGTTCGAAAATATTCAGACCATGTGTGACTCTCAAAAAAATTCTACGGCTCAAACTCACGTATATAGCTGGGTTTGTGGCTCGTGATACGCATTATTTTCCTAGAGCAGTCAATATAGCGAGATAGTCATGCTAATATCAAAACATGAAACATGTAAGACTTTCACATTCAACTCGTTGAATCTTATCACGACACAAGCAAAATTCGAATATTTTCATCACTGACAGGAGATTTCACAGATGCATTCGAATCAAAACTTTCATCAGTCTAAACTAAACATAATCCAAATATATCAATACCGATATGTAAGCATATGAAATCTAGCATGTGTCACCCCACCCCCAAACTGATTAGCACCTTGTCCTCATTGTGCAAAATTAAAAGCAAAGAAGAGTTTAAGTGACACTGCCCTGAATAATGCGCCGATCGATGTAGGGTGGGACGTGAAGAAGACTTGATTGCTCCGCAGTAACGAGCTACCTTCGTGAACGGACCACCCCAAAACTGGTTACGAACCTGCAAGAAAACATGACTAGACA